>JAOEGL010000005.1:134036574-134636574 GCA_034509955.1 Urosaurus nigricauda | reverse complement strand
TCGCAACACAGGTCTTTGACTTTATTTGTTTTCTACATGTGTAAGTAAATGTACAGCTGCACTGGTCCATGGTGCTTAGAAGTTTAAATTCAAAAGAATAATAAAGAAATAAGAGTTTGTAAGTCTGGAAGCAGCATGCTTCCTCCCAATGAAGTTTTTTTCATAATCAAATTCAATCTCCCTAATCTTTATAGAATCATAGAGTTGGAAGAGACCTCAAGGGCCCTCCAGTCCAACCTCGTGCCATGCAGAAATATCCAATCAAAGCACTCTTCCTTCACCATTTTGGTCACCCTGCTTCTCAACATCCTTTTTGAACTGCGGTACCTAGAACTGGACACAATCCAATGAAGGCCATAGTTTGATTTATCAGGTTTCAGTTATCATTATTAATTTTGTTGTTTTTAGTATTGTATTTCAACTATTTTTTTTTCCTGCCACCTTCCGATGCTCCCGATACAACTCTCACCCTTGTTTGTCACTGGGTTATACTTCCTTATTCTTATTAATTTCATGTTTATTCTATTGTTTGAAATGTTACTTCTGCCATGATTGTTTCATACGCACAATCCTAGTGGGCCCTTCATGTGTGACACTCATTGATCAAGATTCTGTATGGCACAGAGTAATGAAATAGTTTTACATATGGAACAAAATACAGCTGGCCTTTCAACAGTTTCTTGACTCACCATTGAGCCATCCAGCCTTCATAGAAGGGTGGGAAGGAAGCCTGGCTGTGCCCTTGTAGCCATATGCAGAATGATTACATCATCTGCTGAGATCCACTGGGGTCCTCAAGTGGCTCAATGGTAAGTTGGGATGGGGGGCATGGTTGTGGTAGATGGAAGGGAATACCAACCTCTGTAGCAATCAAGCACTTCCTTATATATGCAAGTGTAAGGTCGACCTACACTTAGGACCTTATTGCACATACCTTTGGTCCCAATGTGGGCACGGGGAAGGGACACATGTGGCTGAGTGAAAACACATTTTGTTGCATGCCATACTTTCCTCAAGGTGGCCCCATGCCATTACCTGGCACTAAGCCATCCCCGATCAGGGAGCAACTGCGTCATTTTGCTCTGTTTGAAAACTTCCATCTTTCAACATTCACACGCCTGAGCCCTGAACAGTGATAAGGTCCTTAGGTATGCCACGGACAGGATGCAAGCCTTAGAATCCTGATTTGTTACTCCTGGCACAAATGTGCACCTATGTCACTTCCTGCGACTGAAGGCTGTTTAGATAGTTTAAAACCCATGCTGATCTTTGCCATTTTTCCTTCCCACAAAGTACTGGCCATACCATCTCATACATTGTCAACTAGGAGCTTCCTTGAAATTAATGCTCCTTATCTTGTTTTTGTTTTACTGAACTGTCATGGGATTAATTAACGCATTATCATGCTGCTGTTTGTGTACTGGCAACACATCTTTGCTGCTTATGTCACATAGTTTTTGTGCTGTAGTAAAAGCCTAGATCTATAGAATATACCGTGAAGTGGATTCATTTTTGGTGCTGTTTTTGGTGCTGGGAGTGGTATCCATTAACGAGGGAATGTTATAAAAATAATTTTGGAAATATTTATTCATTATTTATTTGTTTTTATGTATACAGTTGGCCCTCTGTTTTCATGGGGAATCTGTTCCAGACCCCCCCCCCCTGCAAAAAAGGAGGCTTGTATGTGCCTGTATGTGCAGCCAGGGCGGGCAGCCCGGGCATGTGCACCATAGGAAATAGTGGAGGTCGCTCCTCCATGGATATTCAAGACTACGGATCAGAGATCCACAAGTTAGGAAGGGCAACTGTGTATTCATATATGACAATAATGGGTCAAGTTGGCTGATAGTTTATTGAAAATAGTACACTTTTTAAAAAAACTCTGCAAAAACATCATTACAAGTGTAAATATAAAACTTATTTTAAAACAATAGAACAATTTCTAAAAACGATTGAAATTCATAAAGATCATATGAAACAAGAAAGCAGCACAACACATCATTAAAAACCTACTCTAATCAATCCCTAAAAACCTGATGGTACAAAAATGTTTTTACTTGCCAGTAGAAGGAGAACAAATGAGCAGTGGAGTCAGCATTTTTGTGCCACCTGACCTCCTTTTTATGAATCTGTGGAGATGCTCAGACCAGTTTGAATTGGGCATTTTACAGCTGCAAAAATATTAATCAAAGTATGCCTAGCTAGGGAATACATCCCACTGTGTTGCACAGTGTTCCTCAGCAATGTGCGGCAGGTGAGTTTAAAAATATCCATATGTATTTTCATCTATCAAAGTAACACTGCATGCAGTCTTGCAAACCTGTGCAGGAGTTATCATTGACAGTTGTCTTTTCTTTCTGTTATTTTCCTACCTATAATGGATGATTTCGGAAGTCACAGGTTCCTGCCTTGTGTGGGCACTTGTGAAGGGAGGCAGGAAATCTCATTTTGTATCTGTTTTGCAAAGGAAACCCTTCCTGGGGGAATGTGCTCTGTTACATTTCTCTCCCAAGTAAAGTTTGCATTATCAAGTTTCAAAATGTTTTGACAAATGTCTTTTTTTAAAAAAGTAATTTGCTGCATTCTCAGCATCAGGACACATATACAGTGGATAGTTAAAACTTCTCCATTAGGGATTAATGTTCTTCTATGGACTGCATATGTGAGCCTGCCCCCAAATTAATGGTCCAACAAATTTGGCTGGCCCCATCTCTTTTAAGTTTTTGTTGGACGGACAAAACAGTCCTGTTTTGCATGGCATTCGAAATAGCTATTTTAACTGTTTTAAAACTGGATTCTAGGATTGGTTTTAGACTGCTTTTAGAAATTTTAAAGAGTATTTTAAGGTGTTTTTTAAATGCATTTATCTTTGTGTTGTTTTAATTGGGTTTTTTTTTGTCACCTCGGGAGTGCTTGTGGGCTGAGAGATGATACAGAAATACTTCAAATACATAGATCAATATGTCACAGGGTTTACATGCAGTTGTTAGAATATGCAACTAAAGGGAAATGGCCTAGAAGGCAACCTCAAAACAGCATTTACTAGATAGGAAGTTTGGGCCACAGCTGAATCTTAAAAGTGAGCTACATGTGAGCCCCACTTAGCGTACTTGTAGATCACAAAGATGGAAAGATAGGCCCAATACAGATGGCCCAAAAGGGCCATCCTCACGCCATAAGTAGGGCTGGGGAGAGTGTAGCATCTGCATGCTCCCCAGCCCTAGCTTTTATGGATGGCACCATTTTTAAATCATGCCATCCATACACATAGGCTGCCCTTTCCATGGTGCAGAAAGGAGCTCCAAAATGGAGCTCCTTTCCAGCAAGGCCCCTTTTTTCCTTGGCTCCACTGGTCGGGCTGTCCTTGGGGCATGAAGCCCCAAGGACAGCCCTTTACAGACCATGGAGAAGGGGCGTTTTGCCCTTTCCCCGCAGCCTGGAAAAGTGGAAGATTGGGACCTCTGGAGCTGCCAGTGAGGCTGCCCTGACCCCAATCTGGCACTCCAAGTGGCATCCATGGACCACCCTTTTTAGGTGATCAGTAAAGCCCCATAGGGGTTTATCACACTAGAGGGCAAACAGGATTTAAACAGGAATTAAACAGGAATTAAACAGGAAATGCCCTATGTTAAACATAAGGCATGTTAAATGCCCTATGTTAAACATAAGGCATTTCCTGTTTAATTCCTGTTTAAATCCTGTTTGCCCTCTAGTGTGATAAACGTCATAGTTAGATCTCCTCCTGGAGCAAACCATGAGAAAACCACCTGTTAATTAGCATAAGAAATGGCTTGACCTCCTACTTGCCTAGAACCTTTCTGCCTCCATAGCTTTCACAGGTTCCTTTTCACCAGCAAGGTGAACTGTAGTCCAACAGAGAGAATTTTCTGTGTCTAACAACAAAGTGCCCTGCAAAAGATTCCTTCAGGAATGGAAGCCTTTGTATTGTTTCAATCAAGGTACCAAACAATTCAACATAAGAAGGTGGCAAAATTGGTTCTCTCACCCTCTCAACATATGAATGGAATAAATGAAGGGCTTTCTATATTTCTTGACATCCTCATCCTTGTCTTTCACGTAATGGAGATGACTAGCGCATTGGCAACCTACTCAAAGACTGCAATAATAAACCTTGTAGGATTCTAATTCTGCATGCTACATCAGTGGTTCTACAGATCTTCTTTCATTTTTTCTAGTTCCTAAACTTGACCAACCAAGTAGTTAGGTAGAGGTTAATCTTGTATCTGGGATGTGGTACAAAGAGGAAATAGAGAAATATAAGGACACGATTGTTGAAATAACCTTAGAAGACCTCATCAATCTTATTAGGCAGAAAAATAACTTGCACATATCTGGCAGTGTAACATTGACTTCTGGTATAAACATAGAATTGAACTCATTTTACTAAAGAGATGCTGGTGTCAATGGAAAGACTGTACCCCTCAGCACTCTGATCCTACCACAATACACAGAAGAATACAGATCACTGGGGCACAGAAGGATAAAGTGGTTCAGGTAGAGGTGTCCCCCCCCCCCCCACAGGAAGGGGTGCTCAAAGTAAAAGGAAAGTTATATAGTACAAGGAAAAAGAGGAACTCCACAGTACAGAGTAGAAACCATTCAGCCATTATTGGGGTGTGATCTTAATGGCAAAACAGGAACTGACCATCGACTAATTTTTAAAATTCCCTCAAAAAATAGCAGCTATTTAGAATCAGCCCCTTCTCAAAGCTTCTAGTATGTGCTGCTGCAATACTGTACAAGAACATGAAGGCCAAAGGAATCACTTATGACACAGGTCAATGAAAAAGTTATAGTTCTGATGATGACAGCTTTGCAAGACTAGTACAGATAGAATACAAAAGTCTCAAAAGTCAAATCAGGAACAGGATATGCAGCAAATCTGATTTGATTTTTGTTTTGTTTTGTAGTTTTTGTGCATTTCCAGTGATGTTCCATTTCCATGTTAGTTGGTGGTATAAATTTAGATCCCAAGTCAACCTAAGTTTTCCTCCCTTGCTTTTTTTTTTTTTAACAAATCCAAGTGTGAACACATTGGGATTATTCTGTATAGCTGGCTCACAGCATCTTGCAAAGGATGTTGGAAAGCTACCTTTCTATTCCAGCAAGCTTTTGGAAACAAATTGTCAACAAGAGAAGAGGTTTTATAGTGCACTACTGTTTTCAACTAAGTTTTTAAATGGTTTTAATTCTGAAGTTGAAGGCTTTCATGGCCGGCATCCATAGTTTTTTGCGGGTTTTTCAGGCCTAGGAGAGTTTAGGTGGCTGGCATCTTCAGAGAATGCTGTCCTGGAAGAGGATTTCAAAATCTGAACAACCCCAAAATTCAAAACAATTCTAGTCCCAAGCATTTTGGATAAGGGAGACTCAACTTGTAATAATCACATATGTAACCATAATTTTATTTCTATGCTGCCTTTCTCATGGTGTGGGAGCCAACTTTTCCAATTTCTGATACAAATAATTATTTCATTTCATTTCTATGTGGGTGCGATCTAAGGTGGCCCACCAAAAGAGTCAGGCAAAAAGAGTGAAATTTTATTTTTTAATTATTTTTATGCTTATTTATAGAAGTCTTTATAAGTAACTATATGTCTATTATGATGGACATAAGACAGATGAAGCCTTTACTAAACATATCTTAAGGAAAAAGTGAAATTTTTAAAAAGCAGTTGAAATCATCCTATCCCATGTAATTGGACCTCAGGGAGAAGTGATCAGATGGGACAAAGTAGAATGGAATGTGCTTGTTTGGTTGGTTTCCAAGGAGATCGTTGAGAATCTTGGTCAAGGTGGGAGTTAGGTCAGTTGGAGAGACCTCAACAGACTTCAGCCACACTATTAATTTGGTTTCAGTCTCATTCACCATTTGCGCAGTTCTGTTCGCTTCTCTGCCTTTTCCCTATTCATTGTAAGTGCTTTTAATCCTGTCTTTGTTTAAATGGTCCCTACTGCTGCTTTGTGAAGGCATCACTTTAAACAAGGTGGACTGCTTGATCTCACATGATAGCATCCTTTTTATTCATTCATTCGTTATGTTTATTGAACTGTATGGTTGTGCTATTTCTTAAATTTTGTCTCAACTTTCTCCCATGAGTGGGTCTCAAGGTGGTTTAGAATACAAAATATAGAATGAACATAAGCATTTTTAAAAAGTAAACATGCTAGTAAAAGAAAAGGATGGTGCTGTTCCTTCATTTGAAAGTTAGTTGATCACCAAAGGATAATCTACAAATGGAGAGCAAAACTTGCAAATAGATCGCATAGACAGCATTAAATTGTGATTTCCATGTTAGTGGGTTGGTGAATCATCTTTCTTTTAGTCTGAACTCTCTGTGGTGCTAACTCTATCTTGGAACTGGGCTCCATCACCATGGACAAAAACCTGGAGGAAATGCAATGACCCAATAACATGGAAGTCACAGTCTGTCACAGTGTACATGAACTGTGTGAAATGTGATTTTTGTTTTGCTCTTGTTTGTCCTGAATTTCACAGCTCCACTAAATGACCCCAAGATCAAGCAATAAGAGACAAGGAGAAAACTGTATCTCCTTCCACTTTCTCCATCCCATGCAGAAATGTGTGCACCTTGTTCATGACCATGCTTATTCACAGTTTGGCTCCTTTAAGAACTCAGTGGTTGTAAATTTTCGCAGAAGACATATTATTTGGGAGGCAGTCCAAGAAAAATCCTACCACAAGGTGTCCTAATTTGTGTTCCCAGGCATATAGGCTGATTTTTTTTTTCATCCACAGTTCTATGGTGGAGGTGGCCTATCACAAACCTCCTATGAACAAATCTTGCCAAGAAAACATAGGATAGGTTTACCTTGGGCCACCACGAATATGAAAAGACTTGAAAGCACACCCCAACAACATTGAAAGAATATCACAATCCCATGAGATCAGGTATTTACCTTATACCATGGAGCAAATGATATCTGGGAGGCTAAACAGTGGAATACAGTGGTCCCCCGGGTTACGAAAGTAATCCGTTCCGGATTACCTTTTGTAACCCGAAAATTTTCGTAACCCGGGGGACCCCCAGGCCTCGGAGGGGAAGGGACGTCCTTCTCGCGGGTCCGCGCGAAGGCCGTCCCTTTTCCTCCGAAGCCTGGCCTCGGAGGAAAAGGGATGAAAGGCCGTCCCTTCTCCTTCGGAGGAAAAGGGACCAAAGGCCGTCCCTTCTCCTTCGGAGGAAAAGGGACCAAAGGCCGTCCTTTCTCCTTCGGAGGAAAAGGGACCAAAGGCCATCCATTCTCCTTTGGAGGAAAAGGGACCAAAGACCGTCCCTTCTCCTTCGGAGGAAAAGGGACCAAAGGTCGTCCCTTGTCCTTCGAAGCCTTGCTTCGGAGGAAAAGGGACCAAAGGCCGTCCCTTGTCCTCTGAAGGAAAAGGGACCAAAGGCCGTCCCTTCTCCTTCGGAGGAAAAGGGACCAAAGGCCGTCCCTTCTCCTTCGGAGGAAAAGGGACCAAAGGCCGTCCCTTCTCCTTCGGAGGAAAAGGGACCAAAGGCCATCCCTTCTACTTCAGAGGAAAAGGGACCAAAGGCCGTCCCTTCTCCTTCGGAGGAAAAGGGACCAAAGGTCATCCCTTCTCCTTCGGAGGAAAAGGGACCAAAGGCCGCCCCTTCTCCTTCGGAGGAAAAGGGACCAAAGGCCGTCTCTTCTCCTTCGGAGGAAAAGGGACCAAAGGCCGTCCCTTGTCCTCCGAACCCTTGCTTCGGAGGAAAAGGGACCAAAGGCCGTCCCTTCTCCTTCGGAGGAAAAGGGACCAAAGGCCGTCCCTTCTCCTTCGGAGGAAAAGGGACCAAAGGCCATCCCTTCTCCTTCGGAGGAAAAGGGACCAAAGCCTGTCCCTTCTCCTTCGGAGGAAAAGGGACCAAAGGCCGTCCCTTCTCCTTCGGAGGAAAAGGGACCAAAGGCCGTCCCTTCTCCCCCGCAGCCTGGCCTCAGAGGAAAAGGAACGAAAGGCCGTCCCTTTTCATCTGAAGCCTGGCCTTGGAGGAGAAGGGACCAAAGGCCGTCCCTTTTCCTTCGAAGCCTGGCCTCGGAGGAGAAGGGACGTCCCTTTTTTTTGGATCCCGGGGGATACAATCGCTGTCCCGCTGGTTTCGGATCCCGGGTTTTTTTTACCCCGGGGGATTCGTATCCTGGGGGACCACTGTAGTACCTTCTGCAAGCCATCTTCCTGACCCTTCTTAGTTTCTACAGGCTCAGATCTCAGGAAGATGGAGAAATCATCTGGAGTGGAGAACAAGAGAAATGGCTCATATTACATAAAGAGACCAAAGTTCAAATGGAAGTCCCAGACCATCCACAATTCCCCAGTGTGAGGAAACATTGTAGTCAGGAGGTTGGTGTTTAATCCAAGGGCCCATGGCAGAATCTGGTTTTATTAGGAACTGCCACTGTTACTGAACCTACTGTTGTAATTGAAAGCTTTACTTCTATTCCCCTTCCCTCCCCAAAAGCAGGACTCTGAGCAACCTACAATTAGAGGGAGGGACAGATACCAGATGGCATGGCATGAAACTATTAAGAACATCAAAAAAGTCAGAGCACAACAGCTAATAATAATAATAATAATAATAATAATAATATTTAGAAGTAATTGGAAGTAAGGATGAGTAATGGAAAACTACTGCAGTGAGAAATATCTTAAAAGTTTTCTGTTTAATTTTTTGGCAGAAAATGTTAAAGGAGAGCATGGAAGGTCACCTGATCATTGTGTCTTTAGTTGTCCAAAAGAGTTAGAGGAAATCAGAAGCAAATTTTAAGTTTTTCTGGTATTTTCAAAAACCAGAGGTGCAGCATCCAAGTATCCAGGGTTGGATCTGTGACTCTTTTGAAATGGTTGTTGTTTACTTAGGTCATTTCTAAAGGAGGTAAGCCTGCATGGACAGGCTGCAAGTGACAGGACTGCTCAGTACCCCATCCCAGAACACTAAGTATCCTGGTTCTTTCCTTTCCCATCTCCAGTCTTGAGTCTGTCATCCGTGACGCTGAGCTAGTGGACAAGTCAGAGGGTGAAATGACACATTTGGCTGGACGTCTTCAGAACATCTTTGTATCGCACAAAGTAAATAAATGGCCTGTGCTCCCTCAGCCTGCTGGTGGATTAGGCTTTGGAGCTCTATGTGGCAGAGGTTTGGAACAACCTTCCCAATACCTATTTGAATTTCCAGGTTAGTTCCTTGGCAGAGCTTTGAGGTTCCACAATTGTGTTTCTGTGCCAGCTAAGTTGGAATTCTTCAGCTGGAAGAAATTATGCAAAATATGTACCTGTGTTTTCACAATTTAAACCATCTTTGCTAAACCAGGGATGTGCTATGCCTGGGGATGCTCTTCTGTAGACCATGGAGGAGTGCAAACCACAAACACTACTCTTTTGGGAAGGAAGGAAAATGACATTATTTGTTGGGCTGTTCTTGGACTTTTTTTAATTAAAAAAATTGTTTTCCAGACAAAGGACTGAGAAAGAAGAAAGATCCCTTCATAAAATTGTCTAGTGTCAAGGTGGACGGCAAAGACACTGTCCTAAAGGAAGATGAGGTGACAATCCTGAACCAGACCGTTCCTGAAGACCCAGAGTAGAGAGCCAAATGAGTCTGGGAGACTTTATCCAATAGGTTCTTGGACTTAGGAGAAAAGCCGCAATATGGAAAAAGGGCACCACCTCATCTTTCCCCTCTTTGGTCCAATGTACAGGTTTTGTCTGACCTGTCGAGTCAAAGCAGCCTTTTTTGATGTGGAATGGGGCTTTCAGGATGACCCACATTTGTTGCTTGGAAAGAACTAACATGGCAAAAGGAAGTGGGAGCTTATCAAATCTAACAGAAGAAGCTTCATGTACTTGCCGTGGTGTTTTAGTTTGGGCAGCATGTTTGCATCTGGCTGACTTGTAAAGGCAGTTAGTTATTTCTCCCCAACGAGAATTCACCCTTAAAGTAAAAGATGTGAGGTCAGTACTGATGCCATGATAATGCAAAACTGTAATATGGGGACCTGTCGGGGGAAACCAAACTCTAGCTTTGCAATCTGAATATCAACCTATTTTGTTTTTAACTGTACTGAATAGAACAGGCTTGAAAAAGTGTAGGCAGCTCTGAAGATGCCAGCCACAGATGCTGGTGAAACGTCAGAAAGGAACTCTTCTAGAACATGGCCACATAGCCTGAAAACCCCACAAAATCTATGTAGGCAGAAAAATAGAATAAGATAATAGAAGGTGAGAGTGTCCCATCAGCATGGAACTTGATAGCTATGGCTGTATGATGCTGCTTTTTTTCCCCTGGGGGCTGCTGGTGTACAGAATACCTATACCTCGCACCTCCTGAGCAATTTTTTTTATTTATATTTATATTTATTTATTTATTTATTTATTCCCCGCTCTTCAGACCTATCAGGCTATCAGAGCGGCTTACAATTATTATTTTTTAAGACAGTTCCCTGCCCTCAGGCTTACAATGTAAAAGACACAACACAAAAGGAGAAGGGAATGGTGATGGGGAAGGGGATCAGGTCCAGCAGTTGTTCTCTCCCTCTGACGCCTGGACCAAGGCAGATGGACTGGAGGGAGGGCTTGGCTTCTTAATCTAGGCCTGATGGACTTTGGCCTGTCATATTTGTCTTTTTTTTTTTTGTCTCCCATATTCTGCTGCAAGGATAACAATTTATCTTAGCAGTGGAATTTTGCTTCAAGAAGATCTAAAATTTCATTTTGCTGGTTCCCCACATCACAAAGAAAGTTTCTAGTCTATCCTGGAGCAATAATTTCAATTCATGGTCCCTGAAGTCCAGGCAATTGGCTGCATTGTCTTTGTGACAAAGCTCAGAGCCTCACCCTGCAGTCCTATATCCTTTGAGTTCAATGGGGATGCTGTTTATTTTACAAGTTGTCTGGGTGAGTGGTGGTTTTTGAGTCAGGGGAGCATTAAATCCACTCCAAACATGTCACTGAGCTCACTTCTCCCTAATAAATTCAATGTTTGGATAGTCAAGAGATAAACCAATATGGTTCACTGTTCTACTAGGAATGAAGCTTCTAGGGGGTTAGACAGAATGGGACCCAGACCTTTGTCTTTATTGAGAGCAGTGCAATGAATTTTACGATGCAAATCAGGTTTATTTAAATACCACCTTTCTACTAGGAAAAAATAATAATGTAGTAAGTGAATTCCTAACAAAAATACATGCACATCTAGGGGATTTTTTTAAAATAAAAGATATGATATTTTATTTTGTTTTTGTGCATTTTCCCATCCAAAGATCATGCCAGTTTGGACAGGCAAAATGCCATAGGGGAAGCAGCTCCAAGCCCAGCTTGACTACTTGTTGAATTTGGCCAAGAAAGAGAAGAAGGGAAAAGAGTGCTTGAAAGAGAAAATCTCACAGGTGCCACAAGATTTCTTTGCAAATTTAAACAAAAGTGATTTAAGTGGGTTAAACCTATATTTAAAAATGGCAGATTAAAACAGAAGAGCTCACAGCTTTTTAAAACAATTTGAAACCAAACACATGCACAAATGTGGATTAAATCCAATAGTGCCAGCAAGGAAAAAGCCATGTTTTATTTGGTGAGTTGTGATGAAAACCTGATGGAGAAGCCAAGAGGCACTGGACCAGGTCTTATGCCCTCAGAAGAAGTTGTACCATCAGCTTTTGTAGTCTTGATCTCCTTCCACAGTTACATTGAGTGAGAGGGTGCTCCATAGTGATCTAACGCTCTTCCTGGGCACCCATTGACTCCATGTATCTGAGGAAGTCTGAAAACATTTATGTTTTGACTTCTTTTGCTCAGTTAATCTCACAGGTGCCGCAATACCTTATTGCAAATTTAAACCAGAGTGATTTAAGTGGGCTAAACCTATATTAAAAAAAATATGGAAGATTAAAACAGAAGAAGGCCTATGTTAGATTAGTGGATGTAGGATGTATGATGTATTGGTTTATATGTACATGTAATAATTATTAGTTAGTTTTGTTGTTATGTGTTTTCAATCCAATAAAAAAAAAATTCAAAATAAAAATAAAAATAAAAGACTGTCCCCACTGCTTTCCTTGCATTGGGTGTAGTACCTTAGATAGTTCCTCGAGAATTCAGATTACAACCTAGAATGAATTTACTGACCTGCAGATATGGGGAGGGGGAAATCACCACCCTCCATTCTTATACTGCCCTCAGGTAGCTCAGTCAGTACTCAGAAGCCTTTTTGGCTAGTTTTCTCTCAAGTTTGCTACTAACTTCTCCCTCTCCACCCTCTTTTGCTCTCCACAGGAAAAGAAGAAGATGGAAGGATCTGAGGGAGTCAAGAAGCTGTGTCATCACAGTCCATGTGGTCCCAGTGGTCTTGGTCACTTTTGTACTGCTCATATGTCTGCTTATGGGATGGGTTGTTTGGCTCATAGTTGGCCCAGCTGCAGTGAGGCTCCCCGTGTGGCTGGCGGTCTCCATATTGGTGCTCCTTGTACCAGGATTGATTATATGGATTGTGCCATACGCAACGCCAGACTCATTTGGGATTGCCACCGTAGTTGAACTTGGGGTCCTGCTGTCAGTCGTCTCACTCTGCTAACAAAGGAAGGGAGCAGGGAAAGCCTCCCTGTGTGGCTGGCTATCTCCATAGTGGTGCTTCTTGTACCAGGGTTGATCATATGGATTGTACCATACCCAATGCCAGACTCGTTTGGGATTGCCACTGTAGTTGAACTTGGGGTCCTGCTGTCAGTCGCCTCGCTCTGCTAACAAAGGAAGGGAGCAGGGAAAAGGCTCAGTCCCTACAGTAAGAAACCACCACTGAATTTTTCAGGGAGGTTTGTCCTGAACAATACGATCAGCCTATAATTTTTTGGTTCAATGGTCTTTCCCCTCTTTCGGAATCAATGAGATGTTAGCACAATTCCATGAATTTGGTTTTTTCTCTCTTATAATGTTATTAAATACTTTCTTAAGCAGGTGGATTAATTAATTCTTTAACTCCTTGTATTAGATTCCTGACAAGCCATTTTCAAGATCTTTTTATGTTGAACATCCAAAGGTGCCTCCACAGAACATGTTTTGGCAAGCAAAAATGTCTGATTGTCTCTGCAATATATTGGTCTAAGACCTATGTTTTTTAAAAATTTCAGCCCACACTGAGCCTGGACTCAGGATGGCCCATGTGTCAGTGCAATAATCTCCTACAGTATGTGATTCTGAGAGGTCCAAAACCAGTTACTATTGTTCAGGTCTGGTGGGGCCAATTGGACCATGTGTTGCAGATCTAGCCCCATTGGATGAATCAACAGGTCTGAAGCCAGTTTGTACTTGTCAGGGGTTGCAGGGCAAGACACAGGGAGAAGTCATGGAAAGGTACACAGTTGGATGGTTCAGTCCACTGGGAGGGGTCAAGTCATTTTGACAGCTGTCTGTCATTTTGAAATGAGCTACACCCCCTTCCTAGGCAACATGTCACTGGAAGTAGATCATGTCTATGAACTCTTATGCTACAAATTCCTCTCCTTGTGTGATCAGGCTCTTAGTGTCAAAGGCAGCAGAAGATCCCTTTGCATACTGATATTCTAGACCAGTGTTTCCCAATCTTTGGTCCTCCAAATGTGTTGGACATCAGCTTCCAGAAGTCCCAACCAGCTTGGCTAATAGTTAAGAATTCTAGAAAACAAAACATATGGGTGACCAAAGGTTGGGAACCTCTGTTCTAAACTGACACGGCTATGCCTCTGACATCTACTTTGTGAAATCCATCCTTTTGGCTGAGAAGGAGCCAAAGTGAGGGTCTGACTTTTTAAATGCCACTTATTTGACGGTTTCTGCAGAATTTCCACTCTTATTTTTCCAGCTGCTTAAGTGTCTCAAGGAGGCTGTAGGAGTAAGGTGACCTTTCATTTTCTGCTTTTTGCAACTGCTCAGGCCAAGAGCCAACTAAACATATGGGGGCTTTTTACATTGGCAAGAAAGTGTGATCTGAACTCGCCTTTATGTTAATGCTTAGCAGCTACATAGCAAGCCTCCGGTTTGCATTAAAAAAAGTGCAGAGCTGCTACATTGAGGGGTGTGGGAACGACGTATCTGAGTGGTCTTTTTTGTGGCTCAGCAGTTACATGGGAAGCTGTCAGAACGCTACAAATACAGGCGGAGCTGATACATGGGCAGCAAGAAACGCAGCTTTAAACTGCGATTTTAATTTTTTTTTTCCTTGCCGGCTGCGAACTGCGCTGTTGCGCGGTTCGTACCGCCGCCAACAGCACTATTCCGATGATCGAGGCTTGAACTGCGCTATTGCGAGGGTCGAGGCTTGAACTGCGCTATTGATGGGGTCGAGGCTACGAATTGCGCAGTTTTTAATGATTCAAAGGGGGCTCCTAAGTGATTTTGACAGCAGCCACAGACCGAGCATCTGCAAGAAGACAAAGGAGGAGGAGTGCTGGCCATTGACCCAGTGACGTTGGCATTCGTCAGCACAGGGTCACTGTGGGCATCATCACCAACATGGATGCCTCCTCTCCTTTGTGGTCGGCACTTGTCGTCAATGTTCAAAGCACAGCCAAAGCTGCCGCCTTTGCTTCCGCTACTGCTGCCAGGATCGTCGAAGTGACCACTGAAATGACTGCTGTGACCACTGAAATGACTGCTGTGACCACTGAAATGACTGCTGTGAGTACTGAACTGACTGCTGTGAGTACTGAAATGATTGATGTGACCACTGAAATGTTAGCTGTGAACACTGAAATGACTGATGTGATCACTGAAATGACTGATGTGATCACTGAAATGATAGCTGATGATGATAGTGATGATACAGAAGAGAGAATAGCTGCAGTTGGTGTCTCACTGCTTGAGCAGTGTGAATTAGCCGGTGGCATTGCTATGTCCGAGAAAAGGAAGACCCGGCTTTATTGGACGCTGGAGAGAAGTGATCACTGGTGGTCTGTCATAGTCACTCGCACCTGGTCTGAAAGCCGATGGAGGCGTTACTTCCGAATGCCCCGTGCCCTCTTTCACCGGCTGGTGGACATCCTCCGTCCAGAACTGGAGAGATCTGATTCAGTGATGAGAAAAGCCATCCCGGTGGAGGAGAGAGTGGCCATTGCCATCTTCATGCTGGCCCATAAAATGACCTACTTGGTGACTTCAGAGCTCTTCGGGGTTGGCATTTGCACTGCAGGGCAAATGATGCTGGAGTTCGCCTTGGCCATGGAGAAGCTCCTGCTGTCCCGGACTGTGTACTTGGGAGATGCCCGGAAGGTAAGGCACTGTCCAAAATATATTTCCACTTGTCAAACTATCCTATCCTGTATGTGGCATATTTCATGTGTGGGTTGTTTTGTGGTGTAATTGCATGGATGTAATGAATTTGTCATTTATTCACCTGTTTCCCCCCCTTTCCTTTCTACAGATCATGGAAGGTTTCGCTGAGCTTGGATTCCCACAAGTAGTGGGCGCTGTGGATGGGTGCCACTGTCTGATTGTGCCACCCCTGGGGCAGAGGAAGAATTATCAGAACAGAAAGGGGTCCTATTCTGTTATCCTGCAAGGGACATGTGATCACACTGGTCGCTTTGTGGATGTGGAGCTTGGATGGCAAGGATCAGCTCATGATGCCAGGGTGGTCCGCAATTCTGTCATTTTTGAAACTATGGAAGCTGGCATCTTTGTGCCAGGCAACCCCACCATTACCATCCAGGGTCAGCAAATTGGACCCCTCCTGCTGGGAGATAAAGCTTATCCTCTCAGAAAATGGTTAATGTCGCCCTACAAGAAACCTACCACTGCCAAGCGGAAGCTTTTCAATAGGAGGTTGAACAGGTGTAGGGTGAAGGTGGAACATTCGTTCGGGCGTCTCAAGGCCAGGTGGAGATGTCTGAAAGGACCACTTGTTGTGGCAGAAGAGAACGTGGTGCCCATGATCGCCGCTTGTGTCATCCTACACAACATCTGCGAGACCAAGGGAAAGGTTTTGGATGAGGGGCTGCAGTACAGGCGACGTTTTGTGTTGCCTACCCTGGGGGCACCTATTCCGGAAAATGACCCTGGCACACAAGAAGGGCACAAAGTGAGGAATGCATTGGCAGAGTTCTTCCAGACAGGGAGAATTTGAACTTGGACTTCTCCTCCATTTGTGATACCAGAGCATAATTGTTTTGTATAATCATATCAGTAGTTGAATAAATGTATCCCATCAGCCACAGTCTGTGTGTGCCCATCATTCATGGTCTGCTGTGTGGGCAGTCTCTGCCATGTGCTTGTTGGCTTGACACACACAAACACACTCACAGAAGGTCATGCATAGGTTTGCCTGGTGCCAGATTTCCTGGAAGATAAAGATACAAGCCCCTAACTGCCAACCGTTTACTCTGACAATGTATCAATACCCCTTGAAATTCAGGCTTCCCTAATGGCCCATTCAATTGTAACAATATGAAGCCCAGAGGCATCTATTGGGGGAAAGATTCAAAAATCAGCTCTGAGGGGACTTCATTGGCCTGAAGCCATCTCTGCCCACCTTGCCCTCACCCACAAATTTCTATAAAGTCCAAAGCCCCTGTCTTTTTCCTCAGGACGGCGACCATGGCTCCCAGGGTGAGACCTCCAGTTCGCAGGGCCTACTGGCAGGCTGAAGAGCTGGAGATCCTCCTGGAGGCCCTCATGCCAGAGCAAGCTGCTCGGATTGTGATGGCCTCTAGCAGCAAACCGAACAAGGCCTTTTTTATGGATGCCGCCAGAGCCCTCCGGCGACGAGGGTTTCAAAGGACCTTCCTACAGTGTCGGAGCAAGTTCAAGGACCTGAAAGGAAGGTTCTTTGAAACCCTGGAGGACTATGGTCCGCATCCGCCTGTTCGGAAGAGGCCACCATATTTCGAACAGCTTCGGGCCCTCTGGCAGAGGGGCGGAGAGCCTCGGTGGGAAGATCGCCGTCCTCAAGGTATGTCTGGGCCCCTTTCATTGTGCCTGTGTCCCTGTCACTGACCCTTCCCTCCTGTTTGCCAGTGTCCTCCATGGGTCCTCATGCCTGTCCTCCACTTTGCTTTTGCAGGCATGCAGCCCAGGCGAGGACGGAGGGTGCCTGAGCAGGCCCAACAGCCCGGCAGGGGGTCCCCCGCTGCTGCACCTCAGGGAGAGGCTCGGGATCTCCCTGAGGATGCAGCACAGCCAGGGCCCTCTGATGCCGCCCCTCCGCCCAGAGAACAGGCTCCTGTGGCAGCAGGTTAGTGTCCAAGGGGTTGGGGGGGTGGACGTTGCAAGCCTGCAGCCTCCACAACACTCCTGTCCTGTCCCTTCCCTTCATGCCACTGTATTAACTTCTCCCCTTTCTTCCCTTTTTACAGTAGCTCCTCCGTCGCCGGATGCTGCTGCTGCCATTGAGGACCAGCCTGGGCCAAGCCGCCGCCGCCGCCGCCGCCGTCGCCTGGAGAGGGGACCCGAGGCCCAGGGTCCCCAACCCAGGGAGATGCCTGAGGCACAGCGCCCCAGGGGAGGAGGTGAGTGCAGGCACCCAAAGAACCGGAGAAGGGAGTGGGGATGCCCATACACCCTGCCTGTGGGAGTGGGTGTGTGGCTCCATTGTCCCCTCCTAACCATTCTCTCTTTCTCTCTCTTTTTTCTTTTCTCCTCTACAGAACGCCTGCTGCATAGAAGGGTGGCAGCGCTGGAGGCAGGCCAGGAAAGGATCTTGCAGCTCCTGAACAACATCATGCAAGTCCTTCCTGGCGCTGCACCTCCAGCTGCCCAGTAAAGCTGCTTCCCCCCCCCTTTCCCTTTCCTTCCCTTTCCCTTGTTTGCTGTTCCCCTTCCTTCCCCTTCCCTTCCCCTGTAAATAATCTGTAAATAGTTTTTGTTAATAAAAAAGTTTATTTTTTAAAAAAAATTTGTCTGTCTTGAACTGCGCAACAGCGGTAGTACACCATTGACCCATTTGTATGAATGAAATTCTTTTTTTATGAATGAATGGGGGTGTTGCGGTACTGCGCTGTTTCACCATTTGTTAGTGTTAAGATTTGAAGTAGGACAGTGGTGTTCAAAATGTGCTTTTGAAGAGATGTTGAACTTCAGCTCCCAGAAGCCTAAGTCCTACATCTCATCAACAGCGCAGTTTGAACATCACTGCCATAGGGAGTTAGTGAGTTAGCTATAGCTATAGTGTAGTGCCTGGTGGAAAAGGAAGTGCAGGGAAGGAAGGAGACCTTTGGGGAGAGAGATAAGTACAGTAGAGGACACCACAGTGCTTAATGGGAACTCAGTGCTTGTCACAACACTTCCCTCCTCTTCCTCCCCTGCGCCTGGGATGGCGACGAGTCGCCATAGGAACCGCCACTTGGCTGCTGAAGAGGCCAGAAGACTCCTGTCTAGGTTCTTCCTGAATGACCTCCAGATCCAGAACGACTTCGCCAGGAGTGACATCACGACCCCTTTCCCCACCCTGATGCCCAGATGGCCCCTCTACAGCCATGGGAATGGCCCTATGGGTAACACTCTCCTCCTCACCACCCACTCTGCCACTCTGAGCTGATCTTAAGATCCCTACTATCTGTTCCAGCAGGCCACTCTGCCCTTCAAGAACAGAAGTGAGCCGCCTCTGCTCCTGGATGGATTCTGCCTGCTGCTGAAGTGCCCTATCCTGATTTTGGACTGCCCTCTCCTGCAGCTGAAGTGCCCTCTCCTGATTCTTGAGGGCCCTCTCCTGATTCTGGAGGGCCCTCTCCTGATTCTGGAGGGCCAGCTCCTGCTGCTGAAGTGCCCTCTCCTGATTCTGGTGGGCCCTCACCTGCACCTGAACTGCCCTCTCCTGATTCTCGACTGCTCTTTCTTGAAATTCTACGCTCCTCAACCTCAGCTGATAGAAACGCTCTCCCTGTTGTGTGAGTGCTGTCATGTGTTCTGAGGTGGCACCAACGAGACGATCAATAGCCCTGGCAGATGTTGCTGCTGCTGAGCGACGCACCCGTCTGTGTCTCATGGCAGCGAGCCGCTCCTCCGGTGGCATTGCAGCTGTGGGATTGGCGGGTGCTTCTTCTTCTTCTGAAGGTGGTCTTGGTGCACCTTCTGCACCTTCTATAGGACGAAGCACCAGAGATACACAAAAGCATAGAGTTAGCACATACTCCAGAGGGCATCCAATCCATCCCTATTATGCCATGCAGGAACTCTCGCTCAAAGCACCCTCAATATGTCACACAGGCCCTTGGACAAATGTAAGGAAGAGGAAGAGTTGAGGAGAAGCACAACACACACACACACACACCACAGTCATACAAAGGAGATCTTACAGCATACACTGACATAAACGTTGTAGCCCCTACCCAAAACATGCCATCATGCCTACAAAAACCTTCGCCAGCGCCTGTGTTCCTCTGCTGTAACTGTCCCACTATAAATCCCCCCCCCTTCCCATGCCACACACATGTCTTACCCTGCAAAGCTTCCTGACCGTCACTATCATCGCTGTCTCTCACAGTCCTCTGTCCTACAGGCGACCGATCACGGTGGCTACTGACGTTGGCAGAGACAGTGCTTGTACGAGAGGATGGCCTGCTTGAGGAAGCTGTAGATGCCAACTTTATGGCACGGGCTTTTTTTCTGAGAGCCTCGATGTCCACAGCTTGCTGACTGTAGGATGTCTCATCAGAGTCCGGGGACTGCTCCCGTTCCTCTGCATGACAAAGGGACAGAGTGACTTCTCCCCTATGCCCACCCTGATCCCACATCTTCCCTATGTCCCCTAGTTCCCTTTCCCTCAGAAGCCGAGGCACATCTTACCTTGAGAAGGCAGCAGAAAATGTTGGGCACATTCCATGCTTGTCTGTGGGCTTGGATCAGGCTCTGGCTCTGATTCTGGCTCTACCTGTGGTTCCGGGGTGTCCTCCATAGGTTCAGCCCTAGCAGGCTGGCCCACTGGGACCCTCACAACCTGTCCGCTGGTGGACAGTCTGTTGGGTCTGATCCTCCCATCCTTGCTAATGAACTCATGAAGCTCCTTGTAGAAAGGAGGACGGGGGCCTGCCTGGGTACCTTTGGCCAAATTGTCTCGATATTTTTTATATTGTGCCTTTAAGGCTTTGCACTTTCGCCGGCACTCTTCCCAAGTCCGCCGGTGTCCCTTCCCTCTCATGGCTTGGGCCACCTCATGATAGGTATCCGCATTGAGGTAGGTGGACTCCAGTTTCTCTAAAATATTGGGCCTTGACCAGATGGAAATGAGGTCTGAGGTCTCTGCATGAGACCAAGACATCCCTCTCCCCCTTTTTGGGCCACTTGTAGAAGTCTCTGCCATTGTGCAAAGTGCCACAGCAAAGCCTCGGCAAGAGTGTCCCTAGGAGCGGCTGACTTGGACAAAGGCAAGTGGGAAATGGCACTGGAATGTGTGTGGGGGTTCGTGTGAAAATTGAAAGTTTCCTCTTATCATTGCACCTGTTAAAACATCCGCCACCAAAACTGTCAATATCCCAAAGGCGCTACTGCGCATGTCTAGGGTTAGGATTACGGGCGGAGCTAGGGTTTGGGAGCTTTAAAAAACTGCGCAGTTAAACCCCAGCTTTTACACCTGGAGGGCATAGAACGTTTTAATTAGGAGTGGAGTCCACACCACGCATGCTCCCAACTACGATCCATTCTGATCCGCACCAACAGCGCAGCCTTTAAATGGGCGCCTTAAGGAAACGGAGCCCCATTTAACTGCGCAAGTACACCTTAGCCTTTACATGCACTAGCGCTGTAACGCAGTTATTAAAAAAGTAGTGGGTCAACCGAACTACTTTTTTAAAGCGCGTTTTTTCCCTTAAAACGCCAAAATGGCGTTTTCATGTCACACTTTCCCATTTTATAATGTAAAAGCTGGGTTTTCACCCAGCCTTCAAAACACCTTTTTTTGCCAATGTAAAACGCACCATGATGTCTGCAGTGAGTCAGAAGTAGGGAAGGGGTGTTGGATTGATGCTCAGTTGTGATTGATTCTTCATAGATTTGGGAGTGAGGAGAAGGGGGAAGGATTTTGTGACCCATAGCTATACTTCACAATGCGGTTCTCTCCTGTCCTGTCCTGTCCTGTCCTGTGCATTTCCTCCAATATCCAGAGCTTGAACTACATTTGCTCATGAAAATCTTGAATGTAAGAGGGGAAGACCAACTAGTCCTGTTGCCTAAAGAACCAACCAACCAAACAGTACTTAACTTTAATTTATTTTTGTGACAACACTTTGCCAGTGTCCTAGTGGTTTCTGATGCAAATATGTTGTTTATAGAGTATTATTTTTTCCTACACTGTAAAACAGTTGTACTTTGGATTCTTCTATATTAAAATATGAGATGGTGATTTTCATAAATTTGGTTGCTGCCTTGTGCTTTTTTGGTTACTTGTTGTGTTTTGGCTATTTATTTATATATGTATTTATTTCTTGGTCAGTGAAAGGGAGATGTAAATGGTGGTTATTATGAGTTCTCTTTTTGTTCTTTGCTGGACAGAATTAAAGTTTTGCATATGTGAGTTTTACATCTGGTGGTTTTGAAGCTCTTAACAGGAAAAAGATTGCAAAATACTTCAAACACAGACCATCTCCCTTGCCTTAGAGGTGAGTTGTAAAATGCATAAATAAATAAATAAATACATGGATGCAATTTTCTATACAGTGTGCAAAGTAATCTTGTAGTGCCTTTGAGACTAACAGAAAGAAAGAAGCTGATAACATGACCTTTTGTAGACTTGACTCTGTTTCTTCAGGTGCAGATGTTGACTCAAGTCTAGGAAAGTTCATGCTACCAACTTCTTTCTCTTACCAGCTTCTTCTCTCAAAGGTGTTCAAGATCCCTTTGCATACTAATTTTCCAGATTAACAGGGCAGTCCCTTTGAATTTTCCATACAGGATGGCAGTTCTCTGGGGGGCTGTCCAATGTGTAAAATTTCTTCCCCACATTTGAACACAGGACACAATTAAGCTATGTATTATGTATGTTTGTAGAGTGAGAAACACAGGAGATAATGGAGAGCAAGTCCTTTGATGCCAGCATCTTTTAAAAAGTGTTTAATATTGTCTGTGGAAGATTTTAAAATCTGACAGTTTTATCTAATCCTGTGCCTAATCATCCGGACCTCAAGCATTTGCTTAGCCACATACATGCCTGAGTGATGTTACATGGACTTCTCCCTCTTATGCTTAGCATAAGTCTGAAAATCTTCCATCATCATTATTTTAAAGTTATTTACAAACTGGACCTTCTGTGAATTGTTCTCTTGCTTGCTTGCTTTCTCCAACCAGTATTCAATGAGGTACACAAGACCTTTCTATCCTAAGTCTTTGGAAACTGATTGTTAACAAGAGAACAGGTTTTATAGTGCTGTACTCTTTTAAAGTAAGTTTTAAAGAGGACCCCAGAGGGAAGCACTGAGATCCTACAAGGCCTGTTTTCTGCCCCAAGACCTTAGGCCCTCCAAAATTTATCTGGGATTTCTGCAGAAAGTCAATGACAGCTGCACATCCATGCTTGTGTGGAGACGTAATATGGGCTCAGAATTCCTCTTGCTTTATGCTGCTTTATGTTTTACCCAATCTTGTTACAGACTGTTCAGACAGGGAGCCATTCCCAACCCAGTTGTGAGCATGCACACAGGATTGTTGTTGTGTGCCTTCAAGTCATGTCTAACTTATGACAACCCTAAGGTGAATGAGTAACTGGGTTTTCTTGACAAGATTTGTTGAGAGGAGGTTTGCCATTACCTTCCCCTGAGGCTGAGAACATGTGACTTACCCAAGATCATTCACTGAGTTTTATGGCTGTGTATCATGAGTTTCCAGGCTTCCAGTGTGATAAAGAGTAATCAATTCCCAATTCCCTCACACTTTTGAATAAGGTTAGCATATAGCATTTGCTGATAGTACCAGTTTCGGGTACTTTTAGTGGGGGTGTGGGTAAGGAGCAAGACTGGACAAGGTAGACTGGGTGGGCCATTCAGTGTAAGGACTAGATCCCACATTGGGGATACATATTTACCCTAAAGGAACCAGATTCTATCTGATCTTGGAAGCAGCGTAGGGTCAGTCCTGGTTAGTACTTGGATGGGAGACTGTCAATGAATACCAGGTACTGTAGGCTCTGTTTCAAAAAAGGTGCAATTGGCACACTAGCTTTAACTGTGCAAAAACACTCCTGGTCACTGCTGAAACCTGCCGAAACCTGGACATCCAACTCAGGAGTACTCCCAAAGTGACTATAGAGCAGTGGGGAAATGTTGTCGCTGTTGTTGTGTGCCTTCAAGTCGTTTCTGACTTATCATGACCCTAAGGTGACCTTATCGTGGGATTTTCTTGGCAAGATTTGTTGGCAAGATTTGCCATCACCATCCCCTGAGGCTGAGAGAGTGTGACCTGCCCAAGGTCACCCAGAGGGTTTCATGGCAGAACAGGGAATCCAACCCTGATCACCAGAGTCATAGTCCGGCACTCAAACCACTATGCCACACTGTCTCTCAATAAGTGTTCCAAACTGGGTAAAGTAGAGATTGTATGGGTGTGGCACAAAAGACCTACTTTTCCATTTCTATGCTGGGTGGGACCCAATGGGGCCCACAAAAAGATTTTGGCATATGGAGCCACGTGGAATCTAGCATCCACACATGCAGAATTGATGCACGTAGGCAGAAACGCCCAGCAGATGGTTTCTGTGAAGAGTCTGACTCCAAGCCACACAGGAAAAATCCTCCCATGCAGATCACTACTTCTCTTGGAGTAATGAATTGCAGGACAGAGAGATTCACTCAATGAGGGTTTAATCTTTGTTCCAAACTGATTGCAAAGATATACAGAGTATCAGACAGCTCTGTCTTGAATACGCACAACACTATACAAACCAAAAAAATTCTTCACTAGCCACCGACCAACAACAACCAGGTTTTGTCCCTCTCCCTTATATAGGTGGTCCCCACAGTGTCATGTGACTTGCACTATTGAAACCTGGCTGGTTTCATCCCCAGTGCATGTTGCATCAGCCTACTCATGATGCAGAGCTCACCAAATGCTGACTCAAGTACCTGCAACTTGAACTGTAGTGATGCAGTCACCTTTGTTCCAGTTCTTCTAGTGACCACATCCATGTCATTTTCTAGACCAGGGTGCACTTGTGCCCTGACAAAAGAATCAGCTAAAAAATTGAAATTTTAAAATGCAATAGAAATCATCCTAATAAAACAAATGTAATTAGACCTGATGAAGAAGTGGTCAGATGGGACAAAATAGGATGGAAAGTGTTGGTTGGTTGGTTGGTTGGTTGGTTTGGATTCCATTGAGGTAACTGAGAATCTTGGCCAACTGCTTTGTGAAGGCATCACTTTAAACAAGATGGACTGCTTGATCAAACTTGATAGTGAAAGCAGAAACCTGATCCCACTCCCTAATTACAATCAATACTGAAAGATATTAATATTTTCCCCCAATCAAACCACTATCTTCAACAAATAGGCAGTACAGAATCACAATAAAATGAGTCAATCAATATCTATGAGACTGACAGAAGGGAGATTGGGTCCCCCAGTACAGCTATGCTACAGAGTCCTGACCGTTGAGAAAGAACTTTGAGGGAACTGAGAGAGATACAGTTAGTGCTGTAGGACTGTTGGAGACAGCAGTTCCCAGTATGAGATGTATCCCCTTTGGTACAGGGGCTGACTAAAGAGAAATAAATTAAATGCTCTATTATATGAATGTTAAAATATATACCAAATGAACTCATGAAAATCTCAATAATGTACACACAAATTTCTAGTCATCTATAATGTTGCCATGCAAGCTTATAAATGTTGGTCTTTCTTTGCTCCCACTCAGACTGCTGGACTGCTCTGTTTGAGAAGGGTGTCCCTTTATCAAGGATAACTTTTTTTCCACACAAACTCAAGATCAACCCACAGTCCAAGTACACTAAGGGTGGTCGTGGTGGGAGCTGATCCCTCACTTCCCCCCCCCCCTGCTTATAATTGCATCCTTCTTCTTATTCACTCATTTGTTACATTCCTTGGTTGTGTTATTTATTAAATTTCATCAACTGCGGTGCAAAAAAAGAGCGCGGGTTGCCCGCTCCTTTTTTGCAGCAGAACTTCACCGTGGCATCTAGCTGCTACAGTGAAGCTCTGCAGCAAAAAAAAGTGGCGCCCGACCACCCCTGGAAAGGCCCTTAGTGGTCTAATCCTAAGATTTTCCTCCTTTTGACCTAAGAACTGGAAAGAAGGTCCAAGCTCTGAGATTTGGGAACCCTACCTGGAATGTAGCAAGCAAAGCATTTCTAGAAGAGCTGGCAACTAAACCTTCCCTCCTCCTCTGAGCAGGAAAACTGTGACTGCCTGCTCTTTCTTAAAAGAGATATTGGCATCAAGGAGGAAATTCTGGAACAAACTACTTTGTTGTTGGGTGCCTTAAAGTCTTCTCTGACTTATGGTGACTCTAAGGTTACCCTATCATGGGTTTTCTCAGCATGATTTGTTCAGAGGAAGTTTGGCTTTGCCTTTCTCTGAGGGTGAGAGTGCAACTCACCCAATGTCACCCCATGGGTTTCCAAGGCTGATCAGGGATTCAAACTGGTATCCAGAATTGTAGTCTAATGTTCAAATCACTACACCATGGTGGCTCTTACTACAGCTGATAAAATGGTCAATTTAGATGAAGATTATGGGGAGCACTGGGAGAGATGGAGAGAACAAATAGGTTTTTCATGATTTCTAAGGTGCTACAAAGGAAAAGGAAAATAGCTCAGCCATCTTTGTAAAACATTTAAAGTAGCTTTACTTAGTGATACAATGTATAATCACTGTAATGGAGGAGAAATGGGGGGGGGGGAGAATGGATGCAGGGCAGAATGATGCAGGAAGAAAGAGTATGTGTTAGACCAAACAGGAAGTTACTGTAATTTACATAAGTACATAACTTACAAAAGTGGCATTTAGAAAGTATAACCATTCAAAGTTTGCTAAATAGAACATGGTGCAGGAAAAATTAAACAAAGGTAAATGCTGATATAGACCAAGCCAGGTTTAGCCCTCTCTCAACTAAATTTACTAAGGTCAGCCCCAGCTTGACCCCTGATCTGCTGTTCTGAGCAGGCAGATTCATCTATCTTCTTCTCCTGACTCAACAGGTTCAGTACAGTGGTCCCCCAGGATACGAAGCCCCCGGGGAACGAAATCCCCGGGAGCCGAAACTGGCGGGACCGCCAAAATTCCGAAGAATCCCCCGGGGAACGAAAGGGAAAAACCGCACGGCCCCTTTAAATTGGCCGCGCAGTCTGTCCCTTAAAGCGGTCCCCCGGGATACGACTATTTCCGGGTTACGAAAGGTAATCCGGAACCGATTACCTTCGTAACCTGGGGGACCACTGTACTGATTTACATAGAACCCCACATTTGCCCCTTTTCAGCTTGCCCTATGGACCAGAGTTTCAGAATATAAAGGTGACAATCAAATAGCTCCCACTGGCGATGCTAATTCATTAAAAAGATTTTTAAATGGAATATTCAAAACCAGTATTTTTTTTTTCATTTAATCAGGAAGGAACTACTGGGTACTTCAAGACTGATGTGGTGTTCCTCATCGGCTTTTGCAGCCTGCAGATATTCACCATATAAGCAAACATGGCAAGCATTTCAATTTGATTCTTGTCCTTGAATCCTATAAGATCAGCTATCCTGGAGGAAGCACTGAGGATATACGTGTGTTTATAGAGAAATCCTTTTAGCTTTCAAATTTATTAAAATGTTAACTGTAGGACATCATAGACTAGCATTTTTAATTCCACTTAACTGCAGAGACAAATGGAGAGTAAAGAAAATATTCAAGGGATTCTCAAAGTGCCATCTCACTGTATCTGATAGCTTCAATAGGTAGAATTTGTTCCCAGTGAAAATTGTATTAAAAGACATTTTTAGTCATGAAGATGTATGGACACAAGTAAGATCATTCTGAGCAATTATATTCTAGGTATGCTGCTTAGAGTGATAATCATATTTAGTTGTTATTGCAAGATGCAAAAAAGTCCATGTTTAGACTAGTCTTCATGGGATCCTTTATTACTTTAGTTAACCAAGGAATGATTTAGCACTTGTGTTCTAGATGCTTGTGTTCTATATAAAAAATGTTTGTAAAGTAGTGGGCCAAAAGTTATCATTTGAGATGCTTATCAAAATACACAGATACCTACAATAGTAAACTGCAGTTTGCTACTCAAACATTAGGTTGAGTTGCTGAGAACAGCAGATTCACCATGTCACACTGCCACCACTCTGGTAGAAACCCTGCCACTCTGAAGAACTCATTCAGGAGTTGCTGTGTTGTTCATTTAACAAATATCCATCAGTGATACCTTTATTGGCCAACTAAAATTCACAATATACTTCTTGCAAGCTATTGAAGCTCCATGGGCTTTTTCATCGGGCACGGTGTTACAAATCATACAGGAGAAGAAGAAAAAACAATTAGAGATGTTAGTCTGATGCCTGCATGTTGTTTCAGTCCTTAGTAAAGATGTTATGGTGGTGGGGGGGGGGATATGTTTTGCAGGCAGATCTTTTGAATGTTAAAAGAAATGTCACTGCTCTCCAGAGCAGGCAGCTTCCTGAATGCTGGGCTCGGATGGGTAGTTGGGCAAATTGCCAGCACTTTGGTACAGGTGATTTCTCGTATAGGTCCTACATCTCATAAGTCTGGGAGCCAGGCATTTAGGATAACATCTTTGCCTGGCAGTATTAGTAGGGGTACAGTATCCTCCTTCTCCTCCTCTAGGGTTGCACTCAACATTACAGCCTTCTCTGGTGCAAGGGTCTTAACAGTCCTTATGCATCCTGCTCTCTCTGGTTGGAAATGTAGTTGTGGGCACGATCACATCCTCCTCATTCTGTGCTAGGCGTGCAGGTACTACTGTCACTGCATCTTCATCTGACTCCTGAGTTTAAAGGCGCAGGTAGCACACTGCACCCTTTCCCTCTTGCAAAGGTGGGGTATCACTATCACCATGGCATCACCATTACCACCATGACAGTGCCATACATGGGGCACCTCCTGCCTGAAGTTGTGGAAGATATTGATTAACCCCTAAAGCGTACAATGCTGCAGGTATACAACTGTATGAACCCAATAACAATTGAGATAGGGCTGTGAGGAATTACCTGTCTTGAAGAAACTGGCTGAACTCAGTATCCACCTACCTGAACAAGTTATGGCATTCTGAAACATAACAGTGCTATCCATTTGACGGAAGCAGAACACCTGGCTTACTTGGCTGTACATTCCATGGTGGCTATGAATGTAATTCAACTAGTGGTATAACTTGTATGTTCAAATAGATCCTAAATGTACACCCAATATTTTCCAATTTCGAAGCTAAAGAGAGTCAGATCTATTTAGCAATTACATGACATAAGGGATGGACAGGCAGGACTTGGAAAGATCCTGCGTCAGACTCTAGGGAGCCAGTTTGAGCTGCCACTCAGAGCTGGATGGATTAATGGTTTGATAGTTTCTAGATCTACAATAAAGGATGCTACTGCAGGCACTTTGGTGAATTTGAATCACAGACCCTACTTGGAGTTCCTGATCCAAACACAGATAACATTTCTGAAATTGTATCAACCCTTGTAAGACCACAGTGAATATCTCCTAGATCCCTCCAGTAATATTTCATATTTTCCTTTGTATAATTTTGCTAGAAACCCTCTGTCGCATTCGTTCTCCTAGTAGTTTAGTGGGTAAATGATATTGGAGGAAAAATTATATTCACCCTCTCTTTGATATTTCATTTTTCTACCAGCCAAAGCAGATTACTACTTCCATGTAGGATATTATTCACACTTCAGAAATAAAGCAGTTTGACCCCAGTTTAACTGCCATGACTCTATTCTACAGAATCCTGAGATTTATATTTTGGTGAGGCACCAGACCCTCCTTACAGACCAGGCTACATATCTCACCAAACTACAAATTTCAGGATTCCACAGGATAGAATCATGACAGTTAAAGTGGTGTCGAAACATTTTATTTCCATAGTGTGAAAGAGCTAAAATATGAGCTCCTTTTCTCCCCGTTACTAGGCACAACTGGCCTGCACATAGAAAATTTCAACAAATTACTTTAAGTTTATGTACCAACCTTCTGTTCCATGTTCCCAATTGAACTTAAGCTCACATTCTGTATCAATACAAACCAAACTGTATCAATCCTGTCATTATTTCCCATTATGTGTGTATTTGGCATTTGGCATACATAAAAAATGAAGCCTTGGCAATGTAAAGAATTACTATTTTAATTAAAATGGCTTCCCTGTTAAGGAGGAGGAAAAGTATGGCTAGAATATTTTTTGGTCTCACCATAACTTAGTGGCTCTGATGAAGTAAGCAGAGCAGTAATACACATACTGTACCATGAATTAGTTTTCCCTCCTTGTCACAAAGTAGGATGGAAGGGAGACAAAAACAAGAACATCTTGTTCTTCACACAGTGGTTTCAAAGTATCTACCACAGGATGTGATTGAGAGAAATTAAAATATTAACTTCATTCCATGGAAGGAACTTTTTTCAACAGCTGTTAGCCTGTTATTCACAACTGAAATAAGAAATTCTAGGGTTGGAAGTAGTATAGTGCAAAGATGATAAAAGAGACAATGGGATATGAATTTTCAAGCCCTCATTCTTTTTTCAAATGTATTTTTCTGGCCAGTGCTGGATATCAAATGATACACTAGGTGGAACCTCAATCTGTTCCACCAGTATTTTACTTATGTTCGTACACACACACACACACTTTTTATGAGAACTTTGAAAATGTACTTTTTGGATTATCAGCTCCTAGAATCCCCCTACCACTGTGGCCATGGTAATGAAAATTCTGCCTAGGGAGTTCTGTAGTACACATAATACTTTTTCTAGGCTCCTGTTTGTACTAGTCACTATACCCTCAAGCACTAGATCCTGTCTGATCTTGGAAGCTAAACAGGGTCAGCCCTGGTGAGTACTTATACGAGAGACCACCCATGAATACTAGGCATGGTAAGTAAATATTTCAAAGGAAGGGACTGTCAAAATCACCTATAAGTATTCCTTACCTAAGGAAAAACTATGAAATTAATGGGGTCTCCATAAGTCAACAGACAACTTGAAGGCGCATAACACATGCACACAAGTGAAATGCATGTAGTTAATTCACTTCAAGATTGTGTAAATGAAGCTTAGGTTAGGTGAGCTGGTGTTCAGCCTCTCTCTCTCTTTCTCTCTTGCTTTTGCTTTCTTTCTTTCAACCCTCTCTGAATGAACACTGAAATGAACACTCCAATAAACACTGCAATAAAAACACAGTCATAGCAATTATTTGGGAAAACTGAACATGCTGCATGTAAGAGCGATTATCCAAAAGCTGCTGGTGGAACAGAGCAATGAACCCTCCAGTCTGATCCAATGGGTCCAGATTTGGGAAGTGTGATGGACTATAGCAGAGAGAAATAGTGTTGGAGTCCAGCTATATGAACAGAGGTCTGCTCACATGATACTGCCTTCATAGTGAATTTATTTATTCCCAACGCATGTCAAATAAAACTTGTTTCCAAGTTAGGGCTCCTCTATACTGGGTAAATGTGGTTGGAGATTGCATTATTTGTAGCTGTAATTTTCAGTTGCTTAAAAGAATAATTGCTAGACAACATTTTGTCATCCCGGACTATTTCCTGTCAATTCCTGGCACAAGCTACCACTTTTTATTCCCATTCAGAAGTTGAGTTTCAACAAATGCCAGGATAAATTGCAACAATAAAAAAGTCCCAAGGGACTTCATTTCCACCCCTGCCTTTCCTCTGGATACCCCCACCCACTGGAATAGAGAATCTCTCTCCCTCCCAATAAAGAACAACTTCAATAGGCACTCCATATCCCTATCACCATTATAATAAAGAGGATCTCCTCCCCTGTCCCCCATGAGAAAAGTTCCATTCCCCACCAGGGAACAAGTAGATATGGAGGCAACAAGAACCAACAATAACTGGAAAAAACTGAGAAACTGTCCTCTTACTTCTTTATACCAATCTGGAGGAGCCCCTTGATTGTCTTTGGAAACCTACTCAGTACTCATGGACAAAAACCATGTTCATTTTCTGTGAATATAAGGCAACAAACCTGTTCAGGACAATTTTCTTTGTGTTATCTTCACTATGGACCTCTAAAAATCACAAGCTTGGATTTGATGAATTACTGAGGAAATTACTACACCTTCCTATCACAACTTTAAAAAAAAAGTCTGATTAGGTGCTCAAGCAAAGTGCAGCTTCCAGTTCATCATATCAATAATGCATGGGGCAATCTATTACAAGTATGTTTCACAGTTTAAGAAGCAAGTCATTCTGGTAGTTTGAAATTTGTTGTATATTTCTGCAGCCCATTTTCCGATATGCTTTCCCCTTTTATTCAGTTTCCTTTTTTCCCCCAGGTAAAGAGAACCTACAGGCAGAAACATGTTGCAACTAGTAAAAAAGTTAGCCTTTTCTGTCATATAAAATGATATTTTGAAGCTAATAAAATGAACATAAGGACATAAGAAAAGCTATACTGGATTAAATATCTATCTATTGCAGCCAGTTGTCTATGGAACACCCACAGTCAGGACATGAATACAGCAACCCATTCTCAGCTGTGCTCCCTAACAACCGATATACAGAGACACATTGATACTGGAAATGATATATAACCATTCTGAGTAGTAGCTATTGATGACCCTATACTCCATGAATTTAAGTTAGCCCCCTACTGAGAACTATGGCAACTTCCTACAACCGGACAATAACAGGATAGTTTTGATGGACTTCAAACTTGTTTTGGAGAAATTATTGAGACAAATATATGATTTCTTATACACTTAGGAAAGCCACTACTGTTTCCCTGAAAATAAGACATCCCTAGAAATTAAGACCCAGTAGAGGTTTTGCTGAATTGCTAAATATAAGACCTCCCCTGAAAGTAAGACCTAGCAAAGATTTTGTATATAAATATATATGCAGATAATAATAATAATAATAATAATAATAATAATAATACCCCACTTTTCAACCCTAAAGACTATCAGAGTGGCTTACAATTATTATTTTAATTAGATGGTTCCCTGTCCTCTGGCTTACAATCTAAGAAGACACGACACAAAAGGAGAAGGGAATGGTGGTGGGGAAGGGGATCAGGTCCAAAGGTTCTTCTCTCCCTCTGACACCTGGACCAAGGCAGATGGACTGGAGGGAGGGATCTGCTTCATAATCTAGGACAGGCCCGATGGAGTTTGGCCTGTCCTTTCACTCCCTCCTAGGCCAGATGGTGTTGCCATGGAGGGAGGGCTCTTCAACTTGAGGCCATTCCCAATGGTGTTGCTAGGCCTCTCCTTCACTCCCTCCTAGGTCAGATGGTGTTGCCATCGAGAGAGGATACTCAACATAATAATAAATGTTCATATATTTTTTTTGTTCAACAATAAATGTGAATTCTTCTTCATGGAAAAATAAGACACCCCCTGAAAATAAAACCTAGTGCATCTTTGGGAGTAAAAATTAATATAAGATACTATCTTATTTTCAGGGAAACACGGTATGTTTTGTAAATACTGCTAGTGGATGTATTTATTTATTTATTTATTTATTTATTTAATATGAATTTTTTCTGCCATGGTAAGATGCAGGGTGGCTTCCACCAAAAGTTAAAACAAGATATCTAGAAGATAAAAAGTGAAACAACAACAATCAAGTTATCTATCATATTAAAATACCCATATTTTTTTAAAAAAGCAGAAATCCATTAAAATATAACAATAAACATATAAGTGGATGATGGTGATAATGAAGATGATGATTTATGAAAGCCCAAAGAGGGGTGAAAATGCTTAACTGTGTTTCATTTAATGAGAATCAACATGGTGTTCTGGGGTGAGCATTGCCCTGGAAGAACAGAATTACAGTTCCTGATCAGCCATGAAAATCCAATGAGTGACCTTAGGCATGTCATACCCTTGTGACCCTCCTCTGGCAAACCTCCTCTGAATAAATCCAAGAAAACATTAGCATGGAGCTGCCATCAGTCAGAATCAACAAAAAGTCAAATAACAATGTCTCTCATTTACCCATTATTAGTAAGCAAATAAGTTAAGGTCTGTTTTTAGGTGTTTATAGTACCTGGACTATTGTTGTTATAAATAATTTAGTGGGGTGGCCATGGTAGTACTAGTAGTAGTAGAAGAGAAGAATAGAAGTGATAGCAGTAACAAGCCTGAGATAATAGATAAGGCAACAAATGTTAAATAAATGTTCCTGAGATATACTGGTACATCTCTTTGACCTTCCTTATACACTGTATGCATTTGTATTCCTTGGCTGAGAGGAACAGAAAAAGTTATTCTAATTTGAAATCTTAGTGGGGGAAAATATTGCTCTGAAACGTAAAAGAAGAATCTCCTAGGAGCAAGACTAAATATTGTGAAGAGTTTAGCCACAGGGCAAATGTTTCCTATTTTCGGTTTTCACGGCTCAGCCTTCTCCCAGGATGCTTCCTAATGTACTCATTTATAATCCAAATGATCTTTCCTACTGGATGGTTTTACCTAAGCTGTGCTTCTCATACCTGTAAGGTCAGGGAAGCCAATCATCTCAGAGTAAAGCGCTCCAAGAATTTTGAATGACTATTAGTTGGCTCACTGCAGCATGACAAAAAGCCCAGAAGAGGATCCTTTACAGCAGCTTTCTGAATGTGTGGCCTTCACATTATTGCAGACTAGATCTCCCTTCTCCTGCACCTCAACAATTACAATTACAGTAACAGGATTGCTGTATCACTTGAGAGTATTTTTTTTTTTTTTTTACTCTGGGAACCATAGTGTGCAATTTTGAAAAATTAATTCAAGGTTAAAAAAAGTTCTTGATGTGATTCATGTGGAAAAGATGTGAATGGAAAAACAAAAAACTGAACCTCAATGTGCTAAAACCTCCTGCTTTCCAAACTGTGAGTTGGACCACACTGCCAGAGAAAGCATCCCTAGCCATCTTCCTTTATGAATTAGTTCCCTGCCCCTTGCCTCAATTGCTGAGCTGGGCAGGTCTTCAGATGTGCCATATATCCAGGTAAGAAAACAAAAAGATCACACACACACACACACACACGGTGTGTGTGTGTGTGTGTGTATTATAGTGTACATATATTGGTCAGACCTTGCACAGACTTGAACTTGCACAGACACTGAAAAATATTAGAGTGTGATGCAGCTCTCTCTCTCTCTGTTGTTGTTGTTGTGTGCCACCAAGTCATTTCTGATTTATGGTGACCCTAAGGGTTTTCTTTTCAATTTTCTTCAAAAGGAGTTTGCCATTGCCATCTTCCAAGGCTTGAGAGAGTGTGATTTTCCCAAGGCCATCCAGTATCTCTATCTATCTATCTATCTATCTATCTATCTATCTATCTAATAGCAAGTAAATATGGTCCAAAAATGCAAAATCAGGGATGGTTCAACTGGAAAATGTAGATTCTAATGGCAGATTTTAAGTCTTCGAGCACAGTTTGAAGTGATGAATCTGGGAAATGGCCTATTGAGAGGGTTGTACCTTGCAGGCAAGGGGAATGAGGGTACTTTTGCTAATTTTTTTTCATACTTACATGGCGTACTCTGAAAGACAGCTCTTAGGACCTTATCACAAAATTGGGGGCTTTTCATATGATGTTGCTATTAAACAGGTAATAAACAGGCAATAAACAAGCAATAAAAAGCAACAAATTGTTCCCAGGGAAATCCCAAAAATGATTTGTGCTGTTTCTTGCCTGTTTAATAGCATGTTCAGTGGGTTATTCAGTTCTGTCCCACCATATACAGTCAGCCCTCTTTATCCATGGATTTTGCATCCACAGATTCAACTAATCAAATGTTCGTTTTTTTTTTTTTTTAAAAAACTGAACAGCAAATCTTTATTTTGCCACCATTTCACTAAAATGTTCTATATAAAGAGACTTGAGCAGCCACAGATTTTGGTATTTACTGGGGGAGAGCAGTCCTGTAACCAACCCCTAGTAGATAATAAAGGTTCATTATAGCTGTATGTATGTGTTGTTTTTTTTAATCCACTCCATCTCTTGACCACAGTTTGGAAAAAATTTACTTTTTTGGAGTAAAAACCCCTGAATCCATCAGGACGGTGTTTGGTTAAAAAAAAAAAAATCCTTGCCTTGATCCTGATCTTGAACAATTTCCTCCAATTTTAGTGGTGGGACAAAACAGACTTTGGCATTAGGAGCAACTTTTGGAATGTGTTACAAAAGTGGAGGGATCACCTGAAGTGGAATTATTTGGTAGCTTTATTTTCATTCCATTGTAAGAATGTACTGTAATTCCATACATCTTGTTCACACATACCACCCATTTAACTCACAAGGGATTATTTCCACATAAATATGAATATGACTGCAGTCACTAATGTATTATGAAAGACTAAGGACCTTATCACATGGGGAAAATCTAGAGGAAATCAGGGGTTTAAACAGTGATTATCCCATGCAAAATGAGATATTGCAATTACGATTTTCACATGGCATTGCTATTAAACAGGCAATAAACAAGCAATAAACAAGCAATAAACAGCAACAAGTTGGTCCCATGGAAATCCTCAAAATGATTTGTTGCTGTTTCTTACCTGTTTAATAGCGATGCATGTGATAATCTTAATGGCAATATCACATTTTGCATGGGATAATCACTGTTTAAACATTTGATTAGTTGAATCCATGGATGCAGAATCCATGGATACAGAGGACTGACTTTATATGGTGGCTGGGGAGACAGAACTGAACAATCCACTGAACATGTTTGTTATTTCTCTCTGGCATTTCTTTGGGTTAGTCCAATGGTAGACTGGTAGACTATAAACTCTTCCAAAGAGGTAACTGTCTTTGTCATGGAATGTGTATATTGATGCCCATCAGAAATGACAAACAGGAGGAAATTTGTGAAATTTGAAGGTATAACATTTTTCGATTTCCATGAACATTTAGTGCAGTTGCAATACTGCAGGCTTCTGGGAATATCCATTCAACAGTCTCAAATGGCACCAAAATTGTGTAGATTGGTTTGTCTAGGTACTGCTCCTCCAAAACATAAAGTATAAAGTGCTATCTCTACAAGCTGAATTTGTAGTTCATCTAATCCTGCAATGAAATGTCTCACAGTCCTACATGTAGAACATATTTCTCAGTCCAATCTAAGTTATATTTAACTATTTCATTTACAGTTCATTGGAATCATTTTGAGAACTACCCCTCACTTCACACACATGTGCATGCACACACACACACACACACACACAGAGTCACACAAGGCAATTTCCCTTTGGAAACATGTAAATACTCTTGCAATTGGAAGTTAGCAAAGCATGTGGTCTTTGTCATCAACAACCCTCCTTTTGCAAGAACATCAAATAGGTGAGGGGGAAAAAAACTACACATCAGCATTGTCCACATACTTGAAATATTCAATATGCTTTCACCAGTACTGTGAGATGTCAAAATAGAGAAGTGACTCTTCAGCTACAAGATGCACCCATGCAAAGAATAGTAGTACAGATAAGCAAAGATAAAGATTTGTCATTTATGAATTCTCAATATTTTGCATATCAAGGCTTTATTTTCTGAGCTGGGGCCAAGTAGGGTTATCATTTGTTCATATTTTGTAAAAAGCTATTTATATTTCTAGAATATAAGCAATTCGTTTTTGGGGAAAGGCCAAAGTGAATGGCTGAGCAAAAGCGATTTCCCTTAAATAAGGGGAGAGGGGCTTTTGAAGGTTCCAAGAACAATAGCATGTTTGCTTTTTAAAAATTATGTTTAACAAGGGCAAATCATTTGATAGCTATATAATGCACTGTGTTGCATTTTTACTCTGAAAATGAAATATGCAGGATATGCTATACAAGACTATACAAGTGCCTATGAGGCCATAAGGAAGTCTTCGCCAGCTATTTAATGCGTAATATTTAACCGTATAAATAACTCAATGTTACTGAAATTATTTCTTATAGTTGGTCATCATTATGCCACTGATGACATTTTTATGTTGTTCAGTCAATACAGTGAATACCTAGACTGTTCACAACTGGCCAGGTTAAAAGGTGCAAATATGTTCACCAATATACTTGCAATCCCTTATTCAGCGACTCCCAAACTTTGATCCTGCAGGTATTTTGGACTCCAACTTCCAGAACCCCTAGCCAGCTTGGCCAACAGTCAGGAATTCTGGGAGCTGAACTCGAAATCATCTGGAGGGTAAAAATTTGATAACTATTGCCTTATATCATTTGATGCCCTCCAGATATGTTGGACTGTAGCCTCCCTGCACAATGTGTGTAGTCTGTAAATGAGGGAAGTTGTGGTCCAATATATCTGAAGAGCAACATTTGGAGGATATGATCTAGGCATATCCTGAATGCTACACAGTTATGTTTGGCAGCATGTAAAGAGGAAAAGTGCCAGCAAAGTTTCCCCAACAAAATGTTGGGGATTTGAGGGAGAAACTCTATGGCTGTTTCTGTCTTTGCTCTCCTTATTAAATCTGATCCTTCTCCAAGGCACATTTCTTGTCAGCCTCTCTGTGTCCAAAACATCATTCTTTACTTATGTGGGCAACACTGGAGAGAGGTGTTAGGGGAAATTTGCTCCCCAAATGAGGATGAAATGCTACTTTTTAGTACTCCATTATCAGCATAATGGAGAAAGATTTTCTTTTTCCTCTCTCTACCTCTTGTCCTTCTCACCACTTTTCCTCCTCAGCTATATACAGGGAAAGGGAAAAGGTGTTTAACAAATGATTTGAGCTAATGGAGATGACTTGATGAATTATGAGCCAAGGCTGACTCTTGCACCCCTAATTACATCATGAGAGTGTAACAGGCCTTGACCTTCCTGCTGACCACTTCCACTCCCATCCACTTTTCACTTACCTTCCTCCTCCATCTCTTTCAGTGTTTACCTGACTGCCAGAACACTGCCAAGTTGCAGCCCTGTTTATTGAGATGATAGCATTGCTTTTAAAGAGTCTTATCCCTGATGTAATAAAGGTACATTTAATTTTAAAACAGTGTTATTGCACTTGCCTGTGGCCAGGCAAATGCAACCCATATGCAGTCTGCATCCCAGCTGGGTTTGTCCAGTGGCTTTTCAAAAATGGCAAAATCTCATTTTTGAAAAATTGCCAGATAAGCATGGCTGGAATCTGGGCTGCATATGGGTTGCATTCGCCCAGCCACCAATGGTTTTAAAATTAAATGAGCCTTTATCCTGCTGGGGATGAGACACTTTGAAAGTAATATGATAATCTCCTAAAAGTGGAAGAGCTTCTCCTTCCATCACTGGCTGCATCTACTTTGAAGAATTAATGTAGCTTGACACTGTTTTTAACTGCCATGGTTCAATGCTATGGAATGCTGGGACTGGTAGTTTTGTGAGATAGCTTTCTCTACTGGGGAGCTCTAGTGCAACAAGAAATTACACTACAAATCCCAGGATTCTGGTCGGATGGAGCCATGAGAGTTAAAGCTGTGTCAAACAGTGTTAATTCTGCAACGTGGCAGCAGCCACTGTCAGAGCAGCAGCAACATAAATATGTGGCAGGGAGGAAGAAGCTTAAAGCAAGTACTGAGCAACTAAGTTCTGTGGTGTTGATACGAAATTGAGCCCAAGAATATTCAGAGAGAAGTTGTTGAATCCAGCACTGAAGTGGAAGTAATAATTATGAGCCACATAAAGACTATCAAATTCATTTACATCTTTAGTCTTTGTGGTGGCTGCAAATGCCAATCCACTGCTTTTTGGAGGCAAAACTAGTGTGTGTTTAGCGTGTGAAATATTGTGAAATTATTGCACTCTGATACTTGGAACTGCATGGGCTCAGCCCTACCATTATGCAGAGTGAGGTAGACATCTCAGATAGCAGATTTTAGGTATCATAAAAAGGCAGAAAATGGTCCATAATTTCCTATGTTATTATTATGTTTCCACTCAGGCTGTCCATGTGTCTCCCAATTTGGTTTGGAGACTGATTCACTCTGAATCAATTTGGATCCAATCCATTCCCAGCTGGACCTTAAATCCAAACTGATATTTGGGGATCTGGGTGACCAGTTGACTAGTCCTTATTTTCTGGACATTGATTTGTATCAATCTGAGAAATGAGAGACTGAGAATATAATCTTTTTCTGTAGACATATACATAACAGAAATAGGTCACTCCATGGGCATTTGTAAAGTTGTCTGTTTTCTGTTCTACATACAAAAACAGTTTTCAAATGCTGCTGCGGGCTGCTCAGTGTTGGCAATTCATTTCATACTGGTTTTATTCTGGCACTGTCATGGTAAAGCATCAGTCAGATCCCTGACAATTCATCTGTTCCTTCTTGGTGAATTTTTTTGGTGAAGAAGTTCACAGACATAGCCCTGTTACTCTGGAATATAAGTATGCAAAGGGATATTGCAGCACCTTTAAGACTAACTGTGCGAAAGAAGTTGTAGCATAAGCATTTATAGATTTGGTTTGAGAAAGTACATACTACAACTTCTTTTGTACAGTGAGTCTTACAAGTTCTGCAAGATAATAATAATAATGATAGTAATAATGATAATGATAATGATAATAATTTATAGCCCACCCAATCACTAGGAATCTGGGCAGGTTACAACAGATTAAAATACATAAAATACAATAAAATCAGATTAGCCACTTCCCACCTGCCCCCCCCCCCTTTTCCAAGCTAAAAAACCAAACCATCTCAATTAAAACAATAAAAATACAGTGGGGTTAAAATTAGGGGAAAAGCTTGGTAAACAGGGTGATAGGATCATGGTATCACAGTTATGGTATGAAGGGAGAGAGGTCAGGTTGCGAAGGCCTGCCGGAAGAGATCCGTCTTAAGGGCCTTCTTAAAGGCTGTAAGAGTGGAAATATGGCAGATCTGTTCTGGCAGGTCATTCCATAGCTTTGAAGCAGCAGTAGAAAAGGCCCTCTGGGTGACTGAAGTTAACCTGGATTTTTTTCAGATGGAGTAGGTTCTTCCCAGAGGACCTTAAAGTGCGGGACGGACAGTACGGAAGAATGCGTTCCCTTAAGTATCTGGATCCAAACCATGTAGGCCTTTAAAGGTGATCACCAATATCTTGTACCTTGCCTGGAAACTAATTGGCAGCCAGTGAAGGGACTTCAGGCCCGGTGTTATGTGGTCATTATGAGAAGTTCCTGTAATCAACCTGGCTGCCATATTTTTTACAAGCTGGAGTTTCTGAACTTGGCACAAGGGTAGCCCCATGTAGAGCGCATTACAGAAGTCCAAGCAAGAGGTTGCCGGTGCATGTACAACTGTTTCAAGGTCTCCCAGCTCTAGGAAAGGATGCAGCTGGCATATCAGCCAAAGTGCTCCTGACTGTAGCATCCACCTGCGCTGACAGCTGGAGCAACGAGTCAAGGAGCACCCCCAAGCTGCGGACTGAGTCCTTCAGGGGAAGTGTGACCCATCCAGAACTGGCTGACATAACTCCATTCCCGGATTCGGGTTTCCAGTAACAAGTACCTCCATCTTACCTGGATTCAGCTTGAGTTGGTTTTCCCTCATCCATTACTGCCCTAAGACAGGCATTCAGAAGAGAGATGCCATCCTTAATCACTGCATCAGTCCAAGACATAGAAAAATATATTTGAGTGTCATCAGCATACTGATAACACCCTGCCCCATGTCTCTGGATGATGTCACCCAGCGGTTTCATGTAAATGTTAAATAGCATTGGGTACAGAAGTGCACCTTGAGGGATGCCCAATTTGAGCTCCCTCTTGGCTGAATAACTGTCCCCAAGCAACACCCATGTCTTTCCATACTTTCTTGGTGGAGTGGGCTGATATTGAAAACTTCCTTCTCATGGTCCCATGCTTCTCTCATCTTCCAGATCTGCCTGCTTAACCCTCTAGAAGAGGGAGAAGACTGAGAGTTGCTTCTTTCAGGGATTTCATCACTATTTGTTCCTGCTGTATGTTTCTTGTCCTCCTGTCTGGCTGCTAGAGTTTTACTGCCTCTGTCCTGAACAAGACTGCTTGATACTACCTCTTAAGGTGCTGGAACAGACTACTGACACTCTAAGATTGTTTGCCTGGCACATTTGCTGCATACAATGAAGGCAGAAAGCAGTCTTAGGATCTTAGCGCATTACAAAACAAAGCCAACAGGCAGCGAGAGAGAAGGGTCTTTCTGCTTACTTCTCCACATGACATAAAAATACTTCTGTTCTCCTGCCAGAGGAAAACAATTGTAAAAGTGTCTCTTTTGCCAAACGGATTTTTCCAGCATGAAAAAAAGAATGTTTTTATAACCATCTCAATTTACAACCATTTGAAGAGGATGGCTATTGCCAGCATGGGCAAGGATATTCCTGGGCATTCTGGAGTATCCTGGCCCTGAAGCTGCCCTGACCTCCTTCTATTACCTGGCCCTTCATTCCCACACATGGTGGCTGTCTGCATTGGCATCTTGCACAGTAAAATCTGCATTTACCTATAAGTTCAGAAATGGCAGAAAGGAAAGAAACAGCGTAAAGTAATTTGGCAGCAGCACAAGTGACTGCAGTGGCCAAAACAGTAGCTATCACAATCTGAATCATGGTCAATGAATTTATACCTCCCAGCTGGAGCTTATTTACTGTCACTGTGCTCTACCTGTCTATTCGTGTATCAAATTAATTAATAATCCAGTGTTCTCAGTAAAGTGAGAAGCATGCAACATGCAAAAATGGAAGACTGAATGATTGGGGGGGGGGGTATATAAGTGGACTATACCACTCCAAGGCTGCATCTAAACTGCAAAATTAATACTATGAGATTCTGGGATTAAAGTTTTGTGATATATTTAGCCTTCTCTGACAGAGAGCTATGTTGCCAAAACAAACTACAAATCTCAGGATTCCAAAAGATGGAGCCATGACAATTAAAGCAGTATCAGACTACACTAATTCTGCAGTGTGGCATTAGCCCAAGTTACTGTGTTACGTTCCATAGACTGCTATAGACATCACCCTATAATTCAGGCTTTCTTTCCCATTTCTGATGGGATGAACAGTAATCCTGATACTGATAATCCCTATTTGCTCCCAGAATTAGAACAAGGAAGAGAGAGCCATCTCAGTGGTTGCTCCTAAGCTTGGAACTTCTTTCTATGGCAAGTTCTGTTAGCTCCCTCTCTACTGTCTGTTTGTTTAATCAGGCATCTGATGCTTACATTAAGAGGTAGAATGGTGTTTTCAGTATAGTCTGTTACATATTCAGAATTTGTTATAACTGCATTTTAAGTAGAATTGTTTGTTTTAATATAATTTTAAATGGACTGTGTTTTAAATTTGTTGCAAGTCACTTTTCCGGGAGAAACGTGGGATGTTAAATAAATAAGTATCAGAATTGAAAATTGGGGTAGAGGACATGGGTCACTTCAGGCTCTCACAGGGAGCAACCCATATCCTCTGTCCCAATCCCCATTTGTCTAACATAGATATAGGGGCTTTATTCTATGTTGTCTTTGCAATAGCCACATGATATCCTAGGATGCCCTTGGACTGAGGCCCTGTGAATTTGAGACCTAATCTCCTGGGCCCAACTCCAATAATCAAATACTTTTTATACAAGGTTGCTATGTTTGTCTTTACTGTCATGGAATACCAAACAGATATACCTTCTTGCTTGTTTTCATGGGTCATTCTTGGGTCGTTCATGTTTGTGCTGAATTGCCAACTCTATCCACCTTTATTTTCAAGACGAATGACCACTCTATAGTTTATATGCTTACTTAACCAATGATGGAAAAGGTAAGTCAAGAGTCCTCATTAACAAAGGTGTCTGTTCTCTGATGCACTTCGTCCTTTAATTAACCCTTAATCAGTATATTAAAGTGAACTAATGGAAAATTAACTGGCTATGGAGCAGATCCAAAGACACTTTCGCTGATACTGCCAATGCTTTAGCCTGGCCATTAATCACAACAACGTTGCTTCTATGCCCAGTATTGTATCTTTTTACGTGGTTCTTGATCTGTGAAGTGACTTTTGGTTCTGAAAAATAAAAGTGATTCCCAAGAGGCAGGTACCTCAGAAATGAAGGAAGAGGTTCTCTCAGACCTGTCTGTCAAACTGATGCAGTCCCATGCAGCTTCAGGCAATAAAAATCACTTTGCAAACCCCTCTGAAATTTATTAATGTGGTGCCAGGCAATTGTATTAAGATATTGTATCACAGCACCACATGGCGTGAATTTCATTTCTTTACAAAAATGTGATTATTTAATGAAATAAGATTTCTGGGAAAAGTTAATCTAGAAAAAAGGAAGGGGACCACAAAGTATACTTATCTCTGCAAGAAAGTACTGTGGGTACACTTTGTTTACTAGCCCTTGCTGATTTTCCAACGTAAGAACTGCTACATAGAAATGAATCAAAATAAAAGTAAGCAATAATTTTAATAATTTAGACATATAATCCATCGACTAAAGCATATGTAAATAGAGTTGGGTAGAATGACATTCAATTTCTCCAAGAAAAATGAAAAACAGCCCTCCTGTAGCAATTCTAATTTACATAAAAACTCATTTCAGCCCATTTCCATTACAGCAAATGTAACTAAATCTGAGAACTACTTTGCCATTTATTTTGGGGGGGGAGGAGTATACGTGGCATTCCTCATTTCATATGTCAACATATATTTTCCTTTATTCATAAGCTGAATGTATTGAGAGTGTAAATAAAATGCAGGACCAAAGTTTTTGCTATGTACTACTCCATATCCCTTTGGCAATTCTAGTTCAATTAAAGTAGGGCTTGGAAAAGTACTCTTTTCAAACTAAATCCAATTGTTACTTGTTAAATTAATCACTAAATGGCAAGGCAACATTTACATACATCCCATTGATTTAATGGACCTGCTCTACTTGGGACTTGCAGCTGGATTTAGGTCTTGGACCTCAAATCCATTGGCCAGCACTGCTCCCAACCATTTTCTGTAGGGGATTTTGGGAGATGTAGTGAAAAAGTAATTTTTTAAGCTCCAACTTAAATAAAAAGGGAATTGCATAAGAAAAATAGCCCTAGCCTCCTACCTGTGATCTCCCAAGCCAAAAACCTATCAGCAGGATTCACTCAAAACATTTTGCTGCCTTAAGCAAAGGAGAAGAAAGCACACACTGATTCCCTGTGCAGAAGAGACTCTGGCTGGCAGCTGGATTTTATTTCAATGCTGCAGACTCAGCAGATTTCTTCACTGTACCTGAAGGTAGTAGATAAGGTTGTTCAGGGGCAGAGGGTGGCCATTCTGCATAGTACACAACTGTGATCCCCAAGTAATAGTTTTAGATCCGCTGCTGAAGTTGCTTCACATTCCCTAACGTCCTGTCTATCAGTATGTACCAGGTTCTTCAGTACCATCCCTTGTCCCATTCTCAGTTTCAGTGTCAGGCAGACAGCAAAAATGTAATATATGTCATGTGACAGCCATATATGTCTTTGTCATAGACTTTGTTGTTCACATTTTATACAGGTATTTTACATTCTTATTTTGTAAGCTGTCCGGGTTGAGGTCCTGCATCCAGGCTAAAACATGGGGTATATTGTAATGTTTTTTAAAATGGTGTGAGGGTTAAAGTCTATCCTTACAGCTATTTACCTCCATGTATACAATAGTCGGCTTATTAGTTGTGCATGTAAGTCCCATGACTGTGACGAACTGAACAATGAAGCAGAGAGTACCAGAGAGACCCAATTTAAACTTTCATTTATCCACAAACGTACACTTTGAGAGGTCATCGATAAGCACCTATTGCTATTGGTGCATGGAGAGTTTTTCTTTTTTCTTTTTGCAATGAAATGCCTATTAAAGGTCTTTAACCCTGTTGCTAAATATATATGCACTGTAGAAATAATGCAGTTTGAAACTACTTTTACTATCATGGTGCCACCCAATGGAATCCCGGAATTTGTGAGTTTTGTGAGGCATCAGCACTCTTTGGCAGAGGAGGCTAAAGACCCTGCAAAACTACAAATTCCAGGTTATCATAAGTGGGAGCTACAGCACTGAAAGAAGGTGTCAGAGTGCATTATTTCTACAGTGTAGATGCACCACCTGTCTCTCTGGCTAATGTACCTTAGATGGCTATTGTGAAGATAAGGTGGGTGTAAAAGGAAGACAACCACGTATGCTTTCCTGAGCTTCTCAGAGTAGGATGAGGAAATAACAAATAAAATAAGACCCAATTCATGTTACAATTAGTTTTGAGCAATTGGTTATCAGCACAGAAGTGCATTTTAATTAAGCATGCTCTCCAGAGTGTTTGCAGCTGAAGAGAACAATCCAGCATTTCGTATTTGGAAACAGAAATAAAAGACACACCAATATATGCTACAGGCATCCTGAGTACAACAGCACAATACTCCAGAGCCATATATAAGTACGCCACGGCCATTGCCCCCTGTATAATGGAGTGAGTTATGAACAAGGTCCAAATCATTCAACCCACATAGCACTCTTGTACACAAAGTACCAAAGACAGCTTTAAAAAAATCAGCTTTGGAAAATATTACTCATCCTTATTTTGTTTTATTACTCAAAATAAAGTTATAAATTAGTTGAATGCCATAGCAGAGCAAGAGAATCCACTTGGCCATAAATTCAGAAAACATTTATTACTGCTCATTAGTATGCTCCATTTGCTTGTTCCTGCAGTTAGGGAACCCGATTTGAGAATATAAACAAAAACCTGACATTGAAAATACTTGAGAGTTTTGACATAAGTTGGAGGCATGAGTCCTCAACCCCTGCCATCATAAAAAGACATCATGTAAATAGGGCACTGCTGGGTCAGACCAATGGTCTGTGTAGTCCAGCATTATGTTTCCCCTGTAGCCAATTAGATGCTTATGAGAAGCACAAGATCAAACGTGTGTGTGTGTTAGAGAGTTGCACAGCTGCAACATAACAAGAGCGCTGGCAGCTCCTTTTTGTGTCGCAACTGCAATGCAAAAAGGAGCTGCATTTCAGCGCTCCTTTTTACTGCGTACCATCACCGCTCCTTCTAGTTACTGCGGTGATGGTACACAGTAAAAAGAGGAGGCTACAGACTGCCCTTTTTGGGTGGTCTGTAAAGCCCCATTAATATCATTTTTACACATGAATTTATCTAATATAGCCCTGGTGGCACAGTGGTTAAATGCCGGTACTGCAGCCATTCACAGCCACAAGGTTGTGAGTTCAATCCCAGGAACTGCAAGGTCTACTCAGCCTGGCATCCTTTCATAGGTCACTAAAATAAGTACCCGGCTTGTTGGGGGAAATTAGCTTACACATTGGACTCTTTCAGAAATGGGAAATTGGAAGTATAATCCAAGGGCAATCCAAACGCAATCATGGGGTTTCATGTTATTGCGAATTAAATCTTCTCACACAATTTCGGGCAAAAGGGAAGTCATTCCGAATGCAATCATAGGTTTCACGTTATTGCGAATTAAAGCTTCTCACACAATTTCAGGCAAGGAGGGGTCATTTTCGGGTAATAGGAAGTCATTCCAAACGCATTCCGAATGCAATGGGAATTCACGTGAATTCGTTAAACAAGCGAATTCACGTGAATTCGCATTGGCTGCATTTGAAGTTGGGAGAAATTCCTCCAGTGTGAAAGAGTCCATTGTAAATTGCTTATGGAGTACTTAAGTGTTTTGATAAGGGGTATAGAAATGTATTTGCTATTGCTATACAATCTAATTTTAGAGCCATTCTGTGGTAGCAGATTCTATAAAATACTTGTGTACTGGGTGAAAAAGTACTTCCTTTTGTCTGTCTTTATTCTCTTTCCAGTTAGCTTTAGTGGATGATCTGGGGTTTCAGCACTACCTACATTGTCTGCTGTGGTTGTTAACTGCATGGTGTATTGGTGATCCTATGGATGAGACATCTCCAAGACCCTCTGTCCTCACTGCTCTGTATAATTCCTGCAACCCCATACCTGTGACATCCTTAATAGAGGAAACAGTTGGGGAAATCATTCTTCACAAAATTCAGCTTTCATGCAGAAAAAAAAAACTCCCCCCCCCCCAAGATGCTATTTCCTATGCATAAATTTCTGCACAAAAAGCTACATGCAAATTTTGCATGAATAAATCTTGAACTGCCAATACTGTCTGAAAACTACAAACTTTTCAAATACTTTATCACCATGGGGAAAACATTGATAATATTTATTTATTTATTTATTGCACTTATATTATGTCGTTCTCCCAAAATACAATTTATTGATTGCCTTCTTTGATAACAAAACCAGTGAAGAAATATTTCCCTATCCAATTGTCATAGCACACAAAAGCTCACTAGACCTTCTGTGGTGAGCCAGGCACTATTTATTTCTTTAAAAGGCTTTCTAGAAGGATTCTGAAAAGTAACAACTTATCACTCACTGTCTGTCCCTGTTGGCACTGGCTTAGATCACCCTGCTGTATGCACAACATTTTGAAGCTAAATACTTTCAGAAAGGAGCATATACACACACTAGAATTCAAAACTCTGGGAAAACTACTTTACTTGGCAGTTCGAGAATGAAGCATTGTTCCACAAATCAGAACTGCTGAAAAAGGCAACAATGAGCAACAGTTGAGCTCGTGACTGAGAGCACATGCCTGGTTAGAAATAATTCAAATGAATTCAGTGGGGCTTTGCCCCAGAGAAATGAGTATAGGTTTGTGGCTTTACAATTTAAATCCAGAGAATTTTTATAACATATTGGTATGAGATACTTTGACCATGATACTGTATCGCAAGCATAGGAAGCAGCATAGGTAGTACTGTGGTAGCAGTTGCTGTGAGTGCAGTGGCAGCATGGTGTGGGTAATATTGGCATTAGTAGCAGCAGTAGTAGTAATATTCTACTTTCCCCCCAAAATTGGGAATCAGAGCAACTTACAATGTAAAAGAAAAGTACAATTAAAACATACAAAAATGAGCATTAAAATAGAATTAAACCACTATATTATTAAAAGAGATCACGCATTAATAAAATAAAAGACAGTTTTAAAAGATAAGGGCACTTAGAAACCATACACTAAAAACAGTACAATACTTCCCATCCCATTCTTTAAAGACTTTGTGTTTTAAAAACCCATCGGAATAAAAATACCTTAGCCTACTCACAGAAGGACAGTAAGGATGGGGCCATTCTGGCCTCCTTGGGAAGGACATTCCAGAGTCCAGGGGCAGCCACTGAGAAGGCTCTCTCCCATATTCTTACTAACCGTGCTTGCGATGGTGGTGGCACCGAGATAAGGCCCTCTCCAGATGAACTCAGAGCCAAGACTGGCTCATACATACCTGTAAGAAGTGTAAAGTCTTCTTTTAAAAAAAATAAAAGAAAAAGGTGTCCATAAAATAGAAAGATGATAACAAGGAGAACAGTGTGTTGTATGCATAAAGTTCTAGATCCATTTTGAATTATTACCAGTTAAAACTCACTCATTTAGACCACTGCCTAAGATTTCATCTGCACTGCAGAAATAATGCAGCATAACACTGCTCTAACTGCCATGGCACCATCCTATGGAATCCAGGGATTTACTGTGTTCTCTATAATTGTTCATAATTTTTCAGCATCTGCAACTGGCTATACCTTCTTGGTTTTGGATATCTGGATTACAAGCTTTGTGGAATGAGCTTTGGACTGAGATCTTGCCCCTGTGCTTTCCTTTGTCTTTTTGGATTACACATCCATGTCTGGACAGGAGTGACTTGCTTGTAACAGCCTTCTTAAGTGAATCTGTCTCTTTGGACATTTGCTGTCTGTAGGCATAGGACAATGAGACATATTGTTGGAACATAAATACAGAACACTGTATTTTCTTAAGGATTTACCATTAGTTTCACCCTGTGGCCAGACTTTGGTAGTGGTAAACAGGTTGAACCAAGAATCTGTTATTATTTGGGTCCAATTCAGAATATGTTTTTGGAATCTTGCAACTAACTGTCATGACCATGTCAACATTAAACAATCTAAATTAGTGCAAATTCTTATGCTTAAGTTTCTGTTGAGCATTGTGAAGATTTTTTTTTACTTGTTGTTATGTTGAATCCAATGAAAATTTAGAATACGGCTTGTAGCAGTCTGGTGTCATGAAGAAGTTGTGGAACCTTTCCAAACTGGTCTTTGAAGGAAGCTTGCAATGAACATAGCCTATATGTCTTAAAGAGACATGTATAACAAATAGGTAGCTGGAGTTTGTTGATATCTCAGAAGGGAGGTGTTAACAAAGCAGAAAACCAGAACAGAAATCCCAGTGCATCCATCAAGTGCACTTTTAGAAATGTTCTCCATCTTCTCAGGAAAGATGGTGGGCAGATATGAAAGTAGAGAAGCCATGTTTATTTAATAAAACAGACAACTTATTCCAGACGAGCTCTGCCTTCTTTAACACAGTCAGTCATCCTAAAAAAAACTCCAGTAGATTCTAATTTCTCAAAGACCACCAGGAGGCAGATGGCTCATCTAAAGCATTAATCCTTGCATAGACAGGACAGTTTTTGCAAATGCTTTACTGTACCCTGGATAATCTCTTATTTTATAACACACAGTCTGTGTGGCTTGCATATTCCAACTGTCAATCCTCACATCTGTTGCTTCCACTTAAGCAGAAAGCTGGAGCGGTTAGTCTGAATGATCAGATTTACATTGGATTTGCTGCATAGCGGTTTTCTAGTCAGCAACTGGGTGATTGCTGCTTTTGAGATGATAGCGGGAGATTTAGACCTAATCAAATCATAGCTTTAAAAAGGGAGAATCGATTCAGTTTAAGAATTGCCTCTCCAAAAGAAAGAAAAGAAACCAAAACAAAAAACGAAAAAGAATAACAAACTAACCCAGCAAACTTGCTGAAAAACACCTCTCTGTCCAGAAACAACATTATCTATAATCCTTTTGCATATCTTCTCATTCAGCCGATCTAAGTGGAACTGAGTGCAAGGCTATACATTTGATGGAGCAATCACTGCAGTCAGCCACATTTTAAAAGTGGGAAAAAGTAATAACTGGTTGAACTCAGATGTTTGTTTTCTTCAGTGGAATTGTTTGTGGGAGCCAGTGGCCTTACAACATGACTAGAATTTTATAGGAGACTGCAGTTTCATTGCAGTATCAAAAAGGGTTCTTCTGGTCATACAAATTGTGCCTATCTCATATTATGGATGCAGAAGGACATACAAGCAGTTTTCTGCTAGCAGTCCTACATGTTTGTATGACTCCTATAGAGCCAGCAGGCATTTGAAATGACACAACATTTTTAGGGATTGACAGATCCAATTGTTTCTTATCTACGTCAATGTGACCGAGCTAACTTTCCCATGACCCACCTTCATCACCTTCCTGGAAATGTCTTGGAAATGTACAACTGAGAAATCCTGCCCAACCATCTTAGGCTACTGGAGACACCAGCATCTGCATTTGCATAACCTTTCTAGGCTGGTCCAACCTCATGGAACATGTTGGTCAGTGTATGAAAAGGTCACCAAAGGTTCCAGGTTGGTTGAACTGAATTTATTTTCCTCCTTTTCTTCACATGATAAGAAAAGAGGTGGAACCCACCTAAAAGCTATGCAGTTAAAGCCCAGGAATCTTGCGATCTGCAGTTTAGGGAAGACCATTTCTTCTAGATGGTATTCTCAGCCAGAGACCAATAGTGCCTAACCAGACTACAAATCCTAGAATTCCATAGGTTGGTATCATGACAGTTAAAATAGATGCATACCACTATAACTGTGTAGTATGAGAGGGCTATATGATTTCTTCACATGACCTGAAAAGTTTACTTAGCTGATGGTTTGTTTGCCCATTTTATTTTGAAAGTATTTGGTGAATTGTGGAACCTCTCTTTGTATGGTTCATTAACAAAGATATTGAAATGGAAGCTGGCATTGATTTGACTCTTAGTTTGAAGTATATTTTGCTACATATTCTGGAGTATGGTTTCCCCCAAAATACTGGCCACACTAACCTGGATGGTACAGAATTTAGAGGAAGGTCTTAAAAGGAGTCTATCCTCTATAAACACGTACGCCTGGATTTTTATATAACCAGAAGGAAGGAGCTATTGAAAAGAGTGTTTCAGGGAGAGCATATATTTTCAAACATGATATATACTTTTAGGGCAAAGAGATATGAAAAATATTACTTCTTTGGAATTTTGGCTGGTGCTGCTGGTAAGCAAGAACCTGGTAAAAATATTATCTTTCATAAACAGTTGAAATATATCAATCCACCACCCATTTTTCTTGCTTCAGGTCATTGGCTTGGCTGCTGAGGTGAGGGGTAGTGCAGCTTATAGAGCTGGTACTATATGAAGTATAGGAGATACTTAACTCTGATCTTCTCTTTCCTTATTAGGAAAGGTGTTGTGGAGTGAAGCTGACTAAGTACCTCTCAAGGATCTAGGTCAATCTTTGCCCCTTCTCTGAAGGGATGGGGCTCAGAGACGGTCCTAAGCCTTTGAATGCTGGATGGAGAGGACTAGCAGATCCAATGTTCCCTGGGGGCTGGAGGTTGTTTGTTTCTCATGGATATAATTCTAGAAAAGGGGGAGTGGGTGACTCTGAAGTTTTAAGGAGTTATCATTTACAACAGCTCCACTGACTGCTGCATGCATGCCGCCCATCTGTATAGCCCCTGTAGTCTCACTCCTACATCCCCTCAGCATTGCATAAATATCTGCATGTGGACCTACACTACACTGAGCATACATTACACATACCTTCTGTACAATTAACCTACCAATCTAAATGCAGCTCCCTAAAAAGAACAACCACACATGTAAGAGAAATGTCCACATCTAGATGAACTTACTAGAATTCTGGCTCTTAAGTCCCTGCATGAACCTGCCTAGTTCCTGAGATCCTCAGGAGAGGCCCATCTCACTGCTTTATCACACTAGGGGGCAAACAGGATTTAAACAAGAGTTAAACGAGAGTTAAACAGGAAATGCCCTATGTTTATCACAGGATATTTCCTGTTTCACTCTTGTTTAAATCCTGTTTGCCCCCTAGTGTGATAAAGCAGTCAGTCCCACCAACTATCAACCACCATGAAGAGGGCGTTTTCTATCTCGGCCCTGAGCCTCTGGAACTCACTGCCCATTGAGCTCCACTTGGCCACCTCTCTCACCCAGTTCAAAAAGGGGTTAAAAACATACTTATTCGAGCAGGCTTACCCCTGATTGTGCTCCCCCCGTTGTCATCTTCTTCCCTCATTATGAGCCTGCTTGGAGTACTGCCATTGTATAGCTGTATTAGGTTGACATTGTTTTGTTGTTCTTGGATTGTTTTTAACTTGTGAATTTGCTGTACACCGCCCTGATCATTGGAAGGGCGGTATATAAATAAAGATTTTATTTATTTATTTATTTATTATTTTCAGGCACTACAAATGGGAATGCAAGATAATGCATTCCCATTATCTTGGAGAACAAGATAATGCATTCTCAGTGTCCAACTCAATCTCTGCAGCTTTTTTCCTAGAGAAGGTAGAATGGCCTCTCTTTGCAGGCCTTCTGTTGTTGATAGTTTAATCGCATTTTCATTTTGATCTTTTATATGTTTCAATTTAATTTGTAGGCAGTCTTGAGTCTCAGTTTTGGGGTGGGAAATGGGGATATGATATATAAGATGGCTTGTCAGCCATAAGTAATGGTAACATTGACAAACCTTTATGAGTCACCAGTGCTAGATGTTTTATCTTAACCTCAATCTCTATTTCACTGGGCTTATCCATACTGCTTAAAAATTTGTTTAAAAAAAAAACGGACCTCACCCCAAGTCTGGGGTGATAAGGCCAAATGCCTCATGACTCTATTTGCCCCAGATTCAGGGTATACTTCCTTATTGTGGAGTTTTTCAATTCTGGAGTTTTCCCCAGAGTTTGTGCCCTACCATTGCTGCTCCTGCCACCTGTCCTCGCTGCCACCTTCAAATATTTTGTTTGCAAATGTCCTATCCTCCCGGCAGCACTGCAACCACTGTCTCTCACTCACTTGTATCAAGATGGGGACCTTGTTTGTCTTAGATTGATGGACACACCAGCACTGCCAAGGGAGAAAGGGGGAAACCATTTGAGCGAAGAACTGGCAGCAAGGTTTGAAGATGGCAGCGGAAACAGTGGCATCAGGACAATTGGGAGCAGCAGTGGTGGCAAGGGCAGTGTTGGTGGCTCTAGGACCTCCACAGAGTCAGATAGATAGCATAGATAATTTACCTTATGTCCCTGTGGAGAACAAGTTATGGCTCTGAGCTGTATATATGCAGAGGAGAAAGGGCAGGAGTCCATTTTGACTTTTGACCCTAATGTAGATTAGCCTATTCCCTTCCTACAAATTCTTTGTGCATTTTAAAATTCTTATCTAAATGTCTGTAAATGTCTTCTTGTATGCTTTTCACCTAATGTGCCTATTTTGCATACATTTTTTTCTTACTGTCTCAAGCTTATTCGTTCATCTATTTTCACTTTTTGAAACAGTTAAACTCTATGCATGGTTTTATATTTCTTGGAAATAAAGTCTCAGAAATATATACATTTTCAAGGCAAAGTGAACTGTGTCTACAACATTTTTAGGTGGTGCAATATGGATACTTTCATTAAGAATCTTGGCTCCGGGAAAAATAAATTGCTCTCCATAACCAGAGAGTATAGGATTAAAACAGCAATGTGAGCAGATGAGTTCAAAGGCCATGGAAGCAAAGGAGAAAATGCCAATGAGATTAACAGCATGAAAATTAGTCTAGTTTGCCTCATACTGAAAATCACTGTAAATGGTACATGTAAACATAAAGTGAGGGAAGTAGATCCATCTCAACCTCAAGTAATGTCTCACTCAAATATTGCCATTAGCAGTTTTGAAATTCTATTAAAGCACAGGGTCATGTTCAAAACCCAATGTTTTTTTGGCCACAAAAGCAAATCATCTTAAGTACCAGTGAGACATTTTTATGGAGTGGTGAAAGTGAGGGACAAGTGTCATATCAGATGAATTGACCCAAAAATCAAATGTAAGTGGCCCAGACATCTTGGCAAATCTGGCTTTGTCTGTTCCTGTCATTTGTTATACTTGGATGACATATTTTCCCTGCAATCCACATTATATTCTCAAGTAAAATCAAATGTTGACTCTGTGAAGCTGCACAAGTCTGAAATTGCAAGGTCAGGGCAGGTTAAGGGGGACACTCAGAAGATTTAAGGTTTGAAAAACAACCTATGCCATCCAGTTCTATGACAGATTAATGTCTTGGGTAAATCACTGCTCCAGATACAATGGGGCTGACATAGCAGGTGAAGTTGGAGAAGCCTAAAGGAAACATGGAATAGAAGATAAATTATATCAAGCAATGCCTTTAATGGAAAACAGCTTGAAGAGAAATGCCCAAGGAGGCTATGATTTTTTAAAACTTTTTGTGTTGATGGAGGAAAGAAAGAGAGAGACCAAATTGGACTACTCTGGTGATAATTCTTAAAATGGATGAATACATTTTTGAATGTGCTATGACAATTCACTGAAAACTGAGTACTTTTAGAATGCATGATTCATGGAGTTTGCTTGTTTCTACAATTGGTTGAAATTACTGTGGATTTCTTCAAAACCACACCAATGGTTTTTCAATGTTGTCATCTCTTCATGCCAACTTCTTTGCAGATGAACCTCTGAGTTTCTGCCATGGAGCACCAAATGTCTTCTGTACATGATTCTGGGAAATATTCTAAGGGCCATTCAGTTCATCAAGCGTTCTGTCAAGGACTACTAAGCTTCAAGATAATAATGCAGGGATGGGAAAGTGTTAAGGGAGATTTAGAAATTTATTAATCCATTTATCATCAGAGTGGTACCACACTCTGTCTCTCCCCTTTTTCTCCCCTCACCCCCATTTAAAACACAATATGTTGATTTAAAACAGTGCTTCTTAATCTGTCTGATGTAGGAAACTAGTAGATCCCTTCCCCAATATGCCAGGGACCAAGACTACATTTGTGCCCATTGCTGTTTTTCCTTTCCTTGAAACTCCCCAGGAGCCAGCAGTCAATATCTTGGGGACTACCTCCCATCGAAGGGATACCATTTTCACTATCGTTGTTTTAAAAGAAATCAAGGCTGCTTAGGCTATTTGAATTATTTTCTATTAAAGGTACTGCTTCATGTTATATTGTATCAGTGGTGTGTGTGTGTGTGTGTGTGTGTATTAAGTCAACTTTCATTATAAATCTTGGAAACCAGAGAAACAGAGAAAATTTTGTGACAAAGGTGAAGGGTAGTAGTTAAAAAGAATGAAATATAGGAAGTGGAAAATTCAAATAAAGAAATAACCAACACCGGTGGAAGGAAGTCAGCATGATTTAAGGACTTATAGAAGATCACAACAAAAGAACTGAAGAACTACAATATAAAAGTTTGCATTATTAGCCCATGTTGTCAAGTATTTATATATTTTATTTTATATAAATACTAAAAAATAGTGTGTGTGTTTGAGGCTTTTATTTTCAAGAAAAAAGTCATTTTTAAAAAAGGGAAAGAAAGAACTGAATTATGTTGGTAATTCTTATCTAGGCAGTTAGGACACTATGGCCCTCAACAGACTGGCAAAATAGGCTGGTGTTGTGACCACCTGCCCCAGGCTGGAGTCATCTTGTACCAAAGAGCCATGGGAGGCATCATGCTCCACCAATGAGCCACAGAAAAGCCATGGCAGAACTTGAAAGCACGCTGTTCCTGTGGAGCAAAAAGAAGCCACTTTTTGTGGCTTCTTTTTGCACTGGGTTGGAGGTGTGGCATATGATTGCTGTGTTCTTAACCCAGGGCTTCCAGGGGTGGCATGGCACTGCCTTTTAGTGGCAGTCTGACAAGCCTCAACATTCAGCTATATGCTAGTAGAAAAGTGGTAAACAAGTGACTGGGGAAGATATGGTGGTGGTGGTGATGATGATTATGATATTTATATGTAACCTTTTACAACAAAATTGAAACTCGAGTTATAGAATATTAAAACCAAAATGAATTAAAAGCATACAAAAACATCATATATAATGTGTGCGCATGTGTGTGTGTGCATTTGCTATTCAAATCACTTCTGACTTATTGTGCCCCTAAGGCAAACCTATCACAGAGTTTACTTAGCAAGATTTGTTCAGAGCAGGTTTGGCTTAGCCTACCTCACAACTTGGGTTTCCATGGCCGAGCAAGGATTTGAATCTTTTTCTTCTTAGTTCTAGTCCAACACCCAGACCACAACATCATGCTGGCTTTCTCAGATATCTGTCTGTCTGTCTGTGTATGTAAATCTCTGTGTGTGTTTGTGTGTATGTTTTTAATAAAAGCAATTATACTATCTATAGAATTAGAAAATAATAAAAAATATAGAATCAAAGCCATTACAATTAATTAAAAACAGAATATATATATATACAACACATCAATATATTGCGGGATATGAGTGTAGAGAAGGGTCGGAGCAGATACACAAGAAGAGATCTTTCCTGGTGAACCTATCTGGCTCCACATCACTGCTCCCTTCTTTATGCAAAGTATTGTTGCCACATTCCACTTCCAACAAGCGATTCCACACACACACACACACACACACACACCAGCTCTTAAACAAACCCAACATGTCTCTGCAGCTTCATATTTTGACAGCCTATCTGCAGTGTTGGAAAAATATCTTATACCAAAGTTATTTTGCAAAATAAAGTTTGTTTGCTCCAGGGTCAGGTCTCCACCTGTGTTGGTTTTGCAAGAGGCAGTTCCAGCAGACGGTGTGAAAAGAAACAGTATCTGAAAGATCAGCATGGTCACTTGATTTTGGAATAAGAAACAGATAAATGTGACAAGCTCTAAACCATGTTTTGTGGTGGAGGAAAGGTGCTGTAGATGTAGAGTTTTCTCACCCTGATCTTCTTCTGACCAAGGATGAACAAATCTATTAGTTTATTTTGCAATGTGTGTGTATGTGTGGGCGATAAACTCTAATTTTAAAAAGTAAAAAGCAAACTTTTTCCATTCTTTTCTCCTGACAGCCTGATGGCTAGGAGGTTTTAGGTGGATTGCTTTAGATTGGGTCAGACAAGATCCAGGACAGGCAAGTCTAGCGCCATTTCCCCTTTCCCCAATCCCTTCATTATGGAGTGAGGGGAAGTCCCCAAAAATAGCAAATTATGCCTCCAGGAGCTGGTGGAGTGATTTGTTATTTAAATGTAATTTCTTCCCCCCAATAATCACAATGTCATATGAAAATCTTCTTGAGATCATCCTATAAGAACGGGAAAAGGACAAGCAAGGACATTCTGTCCCCCTTCTGATAATCAACAATGAATAGAAGGAAATAAAGGCTAAAAGCTAAGGCTGTGTGAATTAGTACATTCTGAACTAGCTGAAGTTCTCCAGTATGAGCTATCAGTTTGAGCACTCCTAATATCATCTGGTTTCAGAAACTAAACAAGGATGAACCTGGCTAGTATTTTTATGGCCAGGGAATACCAAGGACCTCTAGATATGGCTAAGAAGCATTCTCATGACTCCCATTGGACTGTGAGAAACATTGTCCCAGGACTCCACCAGTGTGGGCCATTTACTGCCACCTGCCCTACCTTGGGTCATTGGAGTCTACTTTCCCACATGATCTGATGTGATGAAAAGAAAGAAAGCATCTCATTTTCAGTTTTAGATGAGGTTTACAAAGACGGAAAAGAAAGCGGAATGGCTCTGGTAGAAGGATTTGGATTCTCATTTGAGGAGCTGAGGAAATGTTTTGGTAACAGGAGAACAGCAGTAGAAGTAGTAGTGGCAGAGAAGTACCATACGTAGCTGTAGTTAAATATTGGACCAGGGCAAAGTTTGGAGTATCCTGTCTCCAAAGCTAACCCAACTCTCCCCCATAATAAAGGCCCTCTATTACAACACTGGGCAGCTACTTGCACCCATATCTTGTTGAACTGCCCAGTGTAACCGCTGCTGCTATGGGTCACTTCACTCTGAGATCAGAACAAGGTGCCCAGCCTTGATCATATGACTGGGCACCTTGTTCTGACCTCAGAGTGTGTGATTAGTGCCAGTGGCAGGCATGCCAGGCAGTTCAGTATTATACATCTTAAACAGCTGCAGAATGGAGGATTCAGGATCTTCCAGGAAGATCTGGACCAACTAGTAAGCTTTTAAAATGCATTTTAAGAGGCGTGTACCCCAGTAATGCTGTGAATGGACATTGTCTGGTCTGTTTGCACCAGAACTGGGTGCAAACCTGTTTGATTAAATCTGGTTCATTAGGAAAATTTGAGAAAGATTGATCTCCTGTGATGGATAATCTGAAAAAAATTGGAACCAAAAATCTAAACAAGAATAAAAGAACAAGAAATAATAAGATGGCATACAAAAAGATAACAAGACAGATGATAAAGATATAGATATATAAAGTGTTGAACATCAGAATAAGGAACTCTGTAAAGTTGTAAATAGAATGCCAGAATGAGGCAATTATATAGGTATATATAGTAAGAAGGGAAAAATAGGCTTACAGTGTGAGTAAAAAAAAAAAAAAAAGGAAATTGTTAAATAATTTAATGACGTAATTTGTCATGGTTTCAGTTAAACAAGGATATGTTTTATTTAGAAGATCAATTGCAGAAAATGATAGGAGATAATGATGTTTAATTTGTAATAGAAGAATATTGAAGAGATAGCAATAGCTACTACTTTGAATTTTGGAAGTTTCTTTTTTAATTTTTTTTGTAAGTGTTGTATTTATGTATGTATGTCTATATGTCGTCTATGGTTATGTATCCGTAGGTGTTTTTATGTTTCTTAAAGCAATAAAGACGTATATTTTTAAAAAAATCACTGTTACAGGAGGTACAAATAGAATACACTTTTGCCAAAAGTAAACTGAAACAAATCCTGTTTGACACTAGTGGCACATGTACTGTCATTTCTACAATGTCCAGAAACCAAACCAGAAAAGCCATTGGGGCTTCTCTGTAAATAAAACTAGGTAATTCAGATCTCACACATCTGGAAAGGATTAGCTAGAACTATATTAGATAGAACAATTCTACAAACAATCCTGTTTCCAAGAGCCTCACAGTTTCCTAAAACATTATCTCAGAACCATTACCTAGCAAAGTGGGGTGGCATTAGAACAACAATTTCCTGCTGGAGCCAATAAAGAGGTGTACAACTGCCAAGGCTTGGGGGCCAATTGGATCTCCATGAGATTTTGGATGGCCACAACCTCTTGCTGAATCCACACTTCTGATTGGTTTTCTTGTTGTTGTTGTTGCTGTGTTGCTTCAAGTCAGTTCCAACTTATGGCATCCGTAAGGCTGCATGGGCTTTCTTGGCAAGATTTGCTCAGAGGAGGCTTGCCATTGCCTTTCCCTGAAGCTGTGAGCATGTGACTTTTTAAAAATGCCAACAATGGTGCAGTGATTTCACCATATTTCTACCTCTTTAAGGCCCTTTAGACCCAAGAATGCCTTCTTTTAAGAACAAAAGCATAAACTATGTTTATGGTCTCATAGAGGACAAATATGTAGATGAGAAATGTTGAGACAGGTTTCTGAATTTCTGTAAAGAGTACTGGAAATTATGAAGGCAATAAGGCTAAGATAATAATAAAACTTTAAATGATTAATATCAAAACTACAGAAATAAGACAGAGATATAATAAGTACAACCAATTAAAAGCATAACAACCTAATATAATTCATAATACCCCCCCCCCCAAAAAAAGAAAAAAAAAGATGCTGACTCCCTTATCAGAAAAATATGGAGAAGAATGAATGAAGAAGGAACGAACAAACAATATAGTGTATAGCAATTGTTTTAATGTCTTGACTGTGTATGTATGTAAATTTTGTTTATGTATTTGTATATGTGTATTTAAAAGTTGAATAAAAAAGTTGAATAAAAATTTTAAAAAACAAAAATATAAACAAAAGCAAAACAAACAAACAAACCAGGAAACTCAAGCAGATAAGGGCACTAGGGCTACTTTTTGCCAGAAATAAGAGCATTTTTAATTTTATTTTATTTTGCAAGGGTGCAGGAGTAGCATGTTAACTGAGTTAAGTAAAGTCTTAGGAAGCTGCACGTGCCCCTTGGAAAACACTCTCTTCCTATTTTAATGGCTTTTCTCAGTTTGCTGCCAAAATCGAGAGGCACAGTCTGCTTCTAAATTTCAGTGGTGCAACAGTGGAAATGAGGTGGGGGCGAGGGAGTTGAGTGGCCAGCAATGGAGCCTGGGGAGAAGGTGAAATTCAGCCTGGATCCAGTTGGCCTGCCTGGCACTAGAACATTTTATAATAACTTATATGAGGATAATGCTAACGACAACCCCTCACATCCCCTTAAACACTTTGGAGATTATCACACAGGGACGGGATGATGACAGGATTGTTCCCCTATAAAGCAGCTGTAAATAGTTAAAATTTTACTTTTTAGTAAGAAGAACATGGAGGTCATTTGATGAAGAGCCCAGACTCTGATGACATTCCTAGATTTTAGGGCACTGTGGCAACACTAACTGTATTAAATTGTACTGGTAAGCGTGCTTCATCAAGAGTACAGGCCTACACATCTAATGCATTAAATAATACCACATAATTCTCAGTTCACTCCGGTTGCCATATTTCATTTATCCACAAATGGACTAACCTGTGCATTATTAATGGGGAATGAAACACGCATAGGCCTACAAATCATGCCCTATTAGTTAAGGTAAGGAAGTCTGTGGGCTGCTATTTTTGCAGTTTCCCAGCAGGTATTTTATGTTTCCCCACCTCCACATTTATTCCAAACACTTTCCATGTTTCATAAGTATGCACTAAGAAATTAACATCAGTAAGAAGGATGGATTTTTTAAGAATTGCTCTTTTTTGTTTAAAAGGTGGCAGGAGAGGAGCAGGTTTGGCAGGGATCTAGTGAATTAGAGGAGAAAATAATTGTGAAACAGTGAAAAAAGCTGATGGGAAGAAAATCAAATCATTTGAGAGGTGATGTTGGAGAAGAGTGCTGAGGAAACTGTGGATGGCCAAGAAGACAAACAAATGGGTTCTAGAACAGATCAAGCTGGAACTCTCTCTGGAAGCCAAGATGACTAAACTGAGGTTGTGTACTTTGGCCACATCATGAGGAAAAACAAATGATTAGAAAAAAAAAAAACAATTATGCTATTAAAGGTGGAAGGCAGTAAAAAGAGAGGAAGACCACATGCCAGATCCTTAGAACTGATCAAGAAAGACAGAGGCCTGGGCCTGCAGGACCTGAGGAGAGAGGTTCAAGACAGGGGGATTTGGAGAGGCCTCATCCACAGGGTCACCATGAGTTGAAATTGACTCAAGAGCAACTACCAACAATAATCTGTTCTCCCCTTTTCAACACTGAACATTCAGATATTTATAAAAATTATCCAGTTTTAGTCAGTATAGATGCACAACTTTGCCTGGGAAAGTTGCATAGTATTCCAACTGTGCAGCTTTTACGGTTGCACAAAGTTGTTATGTTTTGCTGTGCTAAAAAAAAAGTTCTCATAAATAGTGAGAACTTTCCAAGTGCTGTTTTTCTTCCTGCCAGTTTTTCCCCAAGTCAGGAACACCAAATTTCAGCTACATTCAGGAAAATGTTGAATATCCATTCAGTCCCTAATAAATCTTGTATGGATCCAAACACCAACTGGCTTTACATAGCAGCTCATACTATGAGTCTAGTTCCAGTCTGCGAATATTTACAAGTTTGAAAAATGTTATGTAAACTTTCCTGGCTAATAAAGAATGCTGCGAAATGTCTAGATTTATCACCTCCGAAGAGCAAGTGAACTATACATTAGAATACTAGCTGCATGCTTGTGGTAACTAATGCCAAACTGGGGAGCAACTTCACCTAATGGAAAAGTAAGCAGAAGATTTAATTGGTCCAAGGGGACTCTTAGTGTCATTAAAGATGCAGTGGATAATATATGAAACAACAACCTACTGATGCTGATGAATGCAATAAGACTGAGATCTCTGTAGAACTAACTGTAAGTTTGAGAGAGGTAGATAATCCCTTTATTCACATTACTGTCACTAATGCACTGGCATATTTTGGTGTGTTCTAGAATCCACAGATCTTCCTATCTAGCTTTAATTACACTTCCCCTCCCTCTTTTGAGTGTCTGCTTTCTCAACACTATAGTAAATTCAACACATGTAATAATGAAAAGAATGTCCCCAAGCCTTGAATTCTTGCTCTATTTTTTTAAAAAAGATCACATATGCAAATAATATAATTTAATTTTATATTGTAAAAAAAAATTCCTAATGCACATAGTCTCCATAGTTTCAATAACTTCCATTTTTATTGAAAAAATTGTGCCAGTTCAGTCTCTTCAGTCTCTTCCCACCCACTCCAACGTTTTTTATTGTTAACCCTTTTAGAATCTGTGAGTAGATCTCTCATGCTGTTTTTAATGTCTTATGAAGTGGGGAATGTTCATCGTCCCCAGATGAGTAACATTACTCTTCCTCCTCCCCCTCCTACTCATCGTCGTCATAATAATGACAACTTCCACCAAAACAGATTGTTTTGGTGGAAGTAACTGAAAAAATATAGAAACAATAAAAACTACATTTTAAAAAAGTAGAGAGATGAGAGTTGCATCACTATTTTGTAGTTTCTGATTTATGTCAATAGCACCTATATATCAAGATGAATTGGCCAGAATCTTGTTAGGGATTTACATCTTTGTAAATGGGTATACTCGTATGTGGGAACTGTATAGTTGTATAATGTCCATGTCCAGTAGTGGGCTGTTGTTACATTACTATGTAGCAGAGCCAGCAAAGTGTCCAATGTGAACTGGTGCCCAATGCACAACAGGACCAATGCACAACAGGACTGATATGCCTTGATGCCAATATGCACCTCATTGGTCTTGATGTACATTGAGTACCAATGCACATCCAGCACTCTTGCTGATGTTCCATTACACATCTTCACAATTCAGTAAGGAGGCTAGTTCGCTTCTTAGCACCTCTGCTACATAGCTAGGTATACAGAAAGTTACATAATGTAACAGGTCACATAGGACTTTGGTGATTGTGATTTTTATTTAATCCATAATTTCCATACAATTTGGTTAGAATATCTGGCTATCAAAATGCTCAGAAAATACTCAAGTTAGAAGCTAGATGTTCAAGTACTTATCTGGAAGTTCTGGATAAATTCCATTTGATAAAAAAAAGATACTCATAAAAGGCTTTAGGAATCGCAAACTAATGGCCTCCTTTCTCTCTCTCTCTCTGTTGGATTCTATAGCTTTTAAAATTTAGTCTTTTTTGTTGTTGTTGGATGTACTGATCTATACTTTCCACTGTGATCAAGAGCTCTTTCCATGTGAGAGGTACCCAGTTATTGATATTCCATTGTAAGCTACAAGTAGAATTTCAATTGGCTCGCCATACAACCAAGAGTATTGTCCCTTTTGTGTCCACACAAGGAGTGTGATATAGGAACTGTGGGTGGGGAAAGGGAAGATTTAGTTCACATAAACAGTCACTTGAACAAATCACATTAACTTTGATCCATACAAACAGCATATTTTTCTCACCCACATTTTGTTGTAGAACTCACACAGGAATAGACCCACGAAGGCAAGCATTTTATGGCATTGTTACCTGAAGAGCTGCAAGCAGTAACCTGCCTTGAACAGTGGATTTTTAACCAAGTGTGTGAAAAGATTATAGGCTGCAACTACACTACAGAATTAATGCAGTTTTACACTTTAACAGCCATGGGTCAATGCTATGGATTTGTAATTCTGTTAGATATTTACCCTTCTCTGTCAGAGAGATCTGGTGCCACAGTAAACTACAGATCCCAGGATTCCATAGGATGGAACCATGGCAGTTAAAGCTCTGTCAAACTGCATTAATTCTGCAGTTTGGCAGTATCCTGAGACCAAAACTGTGCTGCCAAATCTACTGTGTTTGTATTGGTCTCCCCCTTTTTTATGTAAACTGGGGGGCCTGATACCTACTCAGAGCAAACAATCCACATCACATGAACATAGGTTTTCTGATCTTGAGCATTTGGGAACTGTAGAGTACTTTGAAGATTATCAGATGGAGAATGGGAGAGCAGCCTGTGCATATCCCATCTGTGACAGCTATCACGGAAATGACATTTTCACACGTTCTGCTGGTCCTGTCATTAACCTGTCAGCAAAGTGGAATTGCATTAATAGGTTCTTCTGGTAATACAAAATGAAGGGCAAGGATGGGATAATTCCACCTCACTGATGGGACAATGACAGGATTAGCACAACATCATATTGATTTTTTTCTCTTTTGCACAATCACTTTCATTTGCACTTCTCAGATGGGACAATGTCTGGATCAGTGCAACATCATCTGGAAGTCCTTCCTGTGATTGTGTGGGAAGGATGAGACAAGGATGGGACACGGACATCCCATCTCCCATCTGATAATCTCCTTTGACTCTGCATTTCTGAGCAGCCTTGTGGACATGAAGTAACTTATATCACACAATACTGTACACTGAAATACTTATTGAGATTTTTAAAAAATCCTTCAAATTATGGCACTCTATAAAATGTGCCTGAAGGAGGTTTAAAACTCTTTTCTGATCTCTGATATTAACAAAATTGCTCAAGTGTGGCAAAATAAGACCTCCCTCAATTAGTCCCCCAGTTTCTGCCTCTGCAGAGAGTGAGGCACTGGAAATTCCTGTTACTAGAGCTCTTCTATTTGCTGTTTTCGCATTCCTTTGGCAACCCTGTCTGCTCCTTTTCTTTGGATGACTACACTTGGTTTCTAAATGCTCAAGTGAAATGTTAGGTTACTGCAATGTTACACATGTGGGTTCTGAAGGAAAATTTCATGAAACAGATTCTTATTTAGGGAGGGGAAAGACTCATTTCCCCTTAAAATTGCTGAAATGCTAATTTTAAAATATTATTTAAAAATAATAATTTGTTGTTGTTGAGACCTGCCCTTGAATCGACCTCGATTCATGGTGACCCTGTGTATGAAACACCATCAAGCCCCACTATTCTCCATTGCTCTGCTTTAGTCTTGTACTGTAGTTTAGGTTCCATGACCATAACTGAGTCTACCTGTCTAGTGTGTGGTCTTCCTATCTTTCCATTGCCTTTCATTTTTCCTAGCATTATTGTCTTTTCTAATGATTTATGCCTTCTCTTGATGTGGCCAAAGTATGACAGCCTCAGTTTAATAATCTTGGCTTCCTGAAGAGTTCAGGCTTGATCTGTTCAAGGACCCATTTGGTTGTCTTTTTGGTTGTCCATGGTATTCTCAACACTCTTCTCCAGCACCACATCTCAAATGAGTTGATTTTCTTTCTGTCTGCTTTCTTTACTGTTCAGTTCTTGCATCTGTACGTGGTGATGGGGAATACAATGGATTGGATGATTCAAACTTTAGTGCTCAGTTGTGTATATTTACTCTTTAGGATTTTGTCTTGTTCTTTCATCACTGCCTTTCCCATTAATAGTGTATTATAATGTTATAGAATCATAGAATCATAGAGTTGGAAGAGACCACAAGGGCCATCCAGTCCAACCCCCTGCCATGCAGGAACTCCAAATCAAAGCATCCCTGATAATAATACAATAATACTTCCAATGATACAACTATATTATAATGTTGTAGTATTATATTGCATTATACTGTACTAGTGGCATAACATTGTAAGGTCCTAAGGTTTATTTATTCAAAAATAATTTGGTCACCACCATTTTATGAATAAGGGAACTTACTCAAGACAATGCAATGTGGTTTATGGTTGTGACTGAAAAGTGGTTTTAACTCTCAGCTAGTCAGCAGATAAGCTCCCCATCACCGTGATTCAAATCACATCATGAGATTGAGTGGGATTGTTTGGAGTTGAGCATCTTACTCCTTAACAGTCTAACTTAGGGGCTCAACAGGCAAGGGGCTTTGTGCTGCCTGTCTTTGTCCCGAGTTGGTGCTGCAGCAGCTGCACATTGCAGCACCAATGCACTGCCAAAAAGAAGCTGCCTAGAGTGGCTTCTTTTTTGCGGCATCACAAATAGGAAAGGGTGCTGCCATGACACCACTTCCTGCCAGCGACGTCTGGATGTTGCGTGTGGACGGGAGGCCAGCATGATGGCAACATCCATACGGATGAGGGTTCTGGGGTGTGTAGTTGGTGCACACTCCTGAACCCTAGAATCGGTGCCAGCACACCACTTCTCACCCGTTTGTACCAGGCCTTAGTCTACAGTATGATTCTGCAAACATAAAATAGGGCTGAATGCTTTCAAAATTACTACAAAGGAGGTAACACTATTTATGTTCCTTGACAAACATGTACAGAGAAAATTAGCATTGCAACATGAAAAGAATTTACTCAGAGTAGGTCTTGCTGAGTTCAGTGGGACAATTTCACTAGTAAGTACCCTAAGGATTTTAGCCTGAGGTAGAAAAAAAAAGTGACTTTCCAATCAAATGGACTATCACTTGGCTATTTGCTCACAAGGAAAGTACTGCTGCCAAAGTTAACAAGAAGGGATCAAAGCTTGAGCAGGGCAAGCAAACAGCAGTGGCAAGGAAGCTTGTTAGTTTGATTGGCATTATTCTCCAGCAGAAGCAGCTCTTATACATGTGTGTATGTGCGCGCGTGCACACACACACACAATCTTAGTTGTTCTATTCAACTAGTTGAGCAGAACAAAAAGCGATATCTGATAGGCATTCAGTAGAATGAGACACAACCATCAGGCTATATTAAAGGATTTGAGCTATCCCTTTGTTGGATGTGTAGAGCAATACAGTGTCCATCCTCAGCTTCAAATGCCAAAGGCAGAAGACATAGCTTATGTTCTCCCTTCTTTGATTTATCAGTAATACAAAGTGTAAGCTATCTTGACTTTGACACATTGAAGAGAACTCTTATAGAACTCAGAGCAATCAGCTTCTTCTAAAAACTACATTCTTTCATTGTCACTTAAATGCTGATAGGGCTCTTGCAAAGTTGATATTTAGGGCATTGTTGACAATGTAATTCTCAGCCCACCAAACACTCTCCAAAATATACCAAGCAGAGCAACAGATAGTATGCTGAATTGTCTCAGAAAGAAATGCAAAGGAGGTTGAAGTCCACATCTCTGTCTAGTAGAGAGATAAGGAGATGGCTTTCACAAGGCACATGCTACATTTGACGTATGGGTGGTCCTTTGTGTTGCTAATACAGTGGGCCCTTGCAATCCAGTGGGATTTGGTACAAGGCCCACTGTGGATACCAAAATCTGTGAATGCTCAAGTCCCATTATACACAATACGTCGTAAAATGGTATCCCTTATATAAAATGGAAAAAATCAAAATTTGCTTTTTGGAATTTTTAATTGAATATTTTCAAGCTGTAGGTGGTTGTCTCCATGTGTGCATAATTCATGGATAGGAAGGGCCAATTGTATTAATAACTTCAGAAGGGAATAGAACAAATTAAAGCAGAACAAAGATATTTTATCAGGGTTGATGTCATGAGGAGACTTTGGAGCTTATTGCTTGGCTATTAAAACTGGCTCTCCTCTATCTGGTTTAAAGCTTAATTCGGGAAGAAGCATCCTGATCTTATCAGAAGGTTTTTGTGGCCGAATTTTCTGCCCGAATACAGTGAAAGTGAAGAGGGAGCAATGCTGGAGAAAAAGGGAGTCCCACAGACAGCACTTTGCTGACAACTCTCCAGAAAATCTAGGGGAAGTGCTACTGCCAATTCACAGAACAATAGCTGAATGGACAGCTGCCTGAATGAAAAAAAATACTTATGAGAGATTTCTCTAATCTTCCCGGGAGGCAAGCATATGAAATAAACAATTCTTTCCCATGCATGGAGGGGGTCCCAACTGTTTGTCTCCATACTGAAGGGGCAAGATGTGCAGCTCTTACTAAGCAGAAAAGAACAGAATACATACAAGAATTTCCAGCTTTGATATTTGGATTTAGTGTCTCTGCATATCACTTTCTGGGTTTGATGGGTCTAACTGTGTTGAATATTGCAAACACAATCATGATTTAAATCCCAATATATTCTTAAAAATAAGGCAGCACATTATATTTTAAATTTAACAGATATGAACTAGAAAAGATCCTAAGAGTAAACATATATTATTATTTGTTTTATTTATATAGCACTGTAAATTTACACAGTGCTGTACATAGATGGATCCCTGCCCTCAGGCTTACAGTCTAAAAGAGACAACACAGAAGGAGAAGGGGAAGGTGGTGGGAATGGGATGAGGTCCAGTGATTCTTCTCTCCCTCTGGGGTCTGGACCAAGGCAGATGGACCCCATCATCATGTACAGATGCAAGAACTGGATAGTGAAGAAAGTGGATAAGAAGAAGATAAATTCCTTTGAGATATGGTGCTGGAGAAGAGTGCTGAAGATAACGTGGACAGTCAAAAAGACAAACAAATGGATCCTTGAACAGATCAAGCCTGAACCCTCCCTGGAAGCCAAGACACTTGAAATTGAGACTGTTGTATCTTGGACACATTATCTGAAGGCATGACTCATTAGAAAAGATAATAATGATAGGAAAGGTGTAGAGAAGTAGAAAGAGAGGTAGACCACATGCTAAATGGATGGACTTAATTAGAGAGAACAGGATACAGGATGAAGATACAGGATCTAAGCAGAGCAGTGGAGAACAGGGAGTCATGGAGGTGCTTCATCCACAGGGTTGCCATGGGTTGGGGATGATTCCAAGGCATTTAACAACAATAACAACGTACTATCCCCAATGTTCCATGCATCCAAGGAAATGATAGTGTAGGAGCTTGTGCTGCTCAGTAATATTGCAAAACTGCAAAAGCAATATAGAAATCCAAATTAAAAAATTACCTTCCCAGATGCATAACTGAAAATAGCACTACCTCTTTTAGTGTGAAAAGTTCCTACCCTTTCACCCTCTTCTCCAGCTGTTTCTCTCATTTTCAACTGAACTAGTTAGTACGGTCTCCTTCTTAAAGTTTTCCCACTCATTTGACCAAACCATTAATGTATGCCTTTTTAAAGCTCAGCCCCACTGATTTCAGAAGACTTGTTTCCATGTAAGTAGATAGAGGAGTGCAGCCTCAGGCACATATTAGCCAGAACCTGAAACATCACTAGGGAGTCAAGCAGTTCTGTAACAATATTAAAGTGTTTATTTAATTAATGAAGGTTGCTTGCTATTCCACAGCAATGCCTCGCCATGTCAGAATTATTTTTCTTCCTTATCAAAACCAAAAAAAGACATACACAAATATTTATCACTGAAAAGAGTATATTTTCCCTCTCTTGCTCTGGAGTCCAGATCCCCTAGGTGTGAAAACATTTCTAAAGGAGAAAACAGACATTTTCCCCTACAGCAAGTCTCTTCCCCCTCTCTCAAACTGTGCACATCATTAGTTCTATGCAGTCATACATCTACTGAGGCTGGACTGGGGCTACAACCATCACAGTTGCAATGGGTATTTGTTCTGAAAATGTTGTATCTGTCCATAGTTGAAGAATCTCAAAAGTTTTAAAAGTACTGATGAAACAAAGTACCATGCAGTGAAGTTGAGAACACTATATAGTATTAGAAATTGAGCAACTCTAGTGCTATATATGATACACTAGGCTGCTGCAGGATGTAAAATTGTGCCACAAATAGTCAGATCTCTGGCTTGTATCACTGTGGCAGAAGACCAGGGAAAGGGAGCAACAATTTTGCCAAGAATGGGTGTCCAAATTGGAGGAAGAAATAGAAATATACAGTGCATACAAGTCACAAAAAGCTGAAGTGTATGTTTTATAAATCTTTAAAAACAAACCCAGTAGGAGAATATCATCATCATCATCATCATCATCATCATCATCATCATTTCTTACCCACATCTCCCCAAGGCTCAAGGTGGGGTACAACATAGATTAAAATACAATATATAACTGACCATTAAACACATAAGTTAAAACACATAAACATAGGATTAAAACCATCATTGCACATTAAAATCACCCAGATTAAAATATATCAATTTAAAATTCATAGTTTAAAATTTACTGGCTGCATCTAAACTGCAGAAATAATTGAGTGGGTTAATCTGGAAACTGTTTTGTCAAACATTTAACCATCTGAGCTCTGGTGATACAAAAAATTACAATTCCCAGAGTTCCATAGCATTGAACCATGGCAGTTAAAGTGGTGTCAAACTGTATTATAATGGACTATGCACCTAACCCAAAATTGATTTGAAATCTATGGGAGCCACTCCTGAAGGCAAGGTCTTTAATAACAATTATACAGAAGTTCTGTTCAGATTTTATGCTTGATTAGTGGACAACTACATACTAAAGGCACACAGGGCTTCAGTGCACAACTACACAGGGCTTCAGTGCACAACTACACATTGAAGGCACCCACTGGCCTTGCTCCCCATGGTTTGTCAGAATGACCCCCTCTGACATTCTTCCTGTGCGAGCTGGGAAGATCTCATATTCATCTACTTGTGTCCAGCCAAACATGTATAGAAGTTCCCTTGTCTTCCAACTCAGTGGAGAAGGGTTAAGGACTCAGTGAGCCTTGAACTTGCAGGCAAGGCTGGTTCATGAGTAAAACATAATGGCCAGCATCCTGCAGGTGACTTTTGTGTGTGTAAGTACAACTTACGCAAACACTAATCACTTTTTTGGACTAGACACAGGAAGTTATCCTCTTGTCCTTGTGTTTGATCCAAAAACTCCCCACTGCCAGGCAGCTGTCAAGTCCCAGGAGGATTTGCTGTTGCTCCTTCTTGTCACAAGAAAGGGAGCAAGGGGAAGGCATTTCAGACCATGAAAGATCTGGCTGCTCTGAGGTCCTGTGAAGAAAGAAAAGGCCAAGGCACTTTGACAGCACAATTACATCTCTCTCCCTCTTCTTCTCTGACTGATTTGAGACCTGGGACCCTTTCACTAAAGTTATATCACTATGACATGGCCGCATTCTATGAAATTCTGAGCTTCGTAGTTTTGTAAAGCCCTGGAACTCTCAATTTGAGAATTCTAAATACCTCCCATAAACTGTAAATTCCATAGGAGAGAAGCATGGCATTTAGCATCAAATCTTACAACTGTGGCTGTAGGGTGATCAGACATCCTCCTTTTCCAGTACATCCCTGACATTGCAACCTTCTGTCCAGGATGAATTTCAAAATATCTCCATTTTAAGCATGACTAAGAAGCATGAATTTATATTTATATGAGAATTTTTAGCTTTTATTTTGCTATGTCCTACATTTTTCTTGAATCTCCTAGATTGTGTAGTGCCTTGTCCTCTTTTGTAGTTATGACATCTGGTCACCCTGTGTTAATTGTATATAAATATGAAAAGACTTTGCTACTTCTCAATGGACAGAATCTCTCTCTCTCTCTCTCTCTCTCTCTCTCTCACACACACACACACACACACACACACATACAGAGCACCTTATCTGCCAATAGGTTAAAGCAGCAGCAGAGGCCTTTTCCAGGGCTTGATAGGTGCTAGCTGGTGGTCAAATATAGATCTGGGCATGCAGAGGGACAGGGACATATAGCGTCTTGGGCAATGTCTAAACAGTGGCAGAGAAAGGCTTGGTTCCTTGACATCCAGTGCAGACAAATAAAATTTTAGTTGCTTTCAAATTGGTTTGCTGTCATCTCGGAGGAATAATCTGCCTAGCTGAACTGCTCGAGTAGGCCGCAAATCAACATAACAACATAACAATTCCTTTACCAGAATCTCCATGTGGAATAGAACCGTATACATTTCAGAAGGTAATCCTGAAGGATCACTTTGCCCTTGAAAAACAAGACAAGAGCAGATGGTATTTTTTAGGTTTCTCTTTGCTTCCAGACATTAGATACAAAAATCCTATGAAGAACAGAGAGAGTATGACTGTGGATCTGTCAAAACTGAAAATGTGGCACTATTTCTTTTTAAGTTGTATATGTCAGGTTTGGATAAGGAATAATGGAAATAACCCACAGCTTTCTCAGATGCCAGATATTCTTTTTACTGTATAATAAAAAAAATATGTTTTAAAGTGTTTCAAAACCTTTATTACTGAGGCAGAGACAGGAAGAATACTGGCCATGTGAGTTCACCTTGGCTGTGTCCGCATATGCTCCCATCCTGTTGCTGCATTGACCTGTTTAGATGATGCAGAGGATCAACATGGTTTATCTACAGGTCCAATCCATATTCACAATTCTCCAGAGCTAAAAATGTTGCTGTTTGCTCCAAATCAGGCCAGAAACTCCAGAGAATCTCATGAGAATGCAGACTGCAAGCTGGTATTGGGATGGACAGAGGAGCATTGGTGGGCAGGTGGAAGATGTCAGGAAGAGGTGCCCTAGGTCACGGAACCTGGGGGAGTGTGTAGACAGTGCTTCCAGTATCAACTGATTCCAGTATCAACTGCTGGTTGTACAGATAGCTAATCCTCCCCCCAGATCCAAAAGCTCCAATGGTAAGCTAGATTTTCCTATCAGTGAGGACACAGCCCTTGAGTCTTTAGGCTAGATTTCTACCCATTTTCTGACATAAGTACATGGAGAGAGCTGGTGTGGCATGGCGTAGTATGGTTGTTTCAGTGTTGGATTATGACTATGGAGCCAGGGCTTGAATCCCCACTTGGCCATGAAACCCTCTAAGCAGTAGCATACTGGGAGGGGGGTGCGGGCCACACGGGATATCACCCCAGAAGTGGGTGACATCCAGTTGGTCTCCTTCCCCCTGTGGGGCCTTCCCGGGGCCTTGGATGCCCTGTCCAGGATGCCACGAAGTCATGAGGTATTGTGAGCCCTGTCTGGAAAGCTGTGAGGACTTGGGCTTCTGTCTGGGCTGCCGTGAGGTCTTGCACTCTTTGCTGGGCTGCCATGAGGCCTTGGGCACTCTGTTCAGGGACATCTGGGACACCTCAAGGCCTTGCACACACTGTCAGGGCTGCTGCAAGGCCTTGGGCATGATATCCAGGATGCTGCAAGGCTTTGAACATCCTGTCTGGGCCTCTGTGAAGCCTTGTGTGCCCTGTTTGGGTGCCATGAGGCCTTGGGTGGTGTCGAGGCTGCCGCAAGACCTTGCGTGCCTTGTCTGAGCTGCTGCGAGGCCTTGGCTCCCTCTCCAGGCTGCTGCGAGACCTTGGGTATCCTATCCAGGCCACTGTGAGGCTGCCTGCATTCACCAGTGTGCATTCAAAAGCATGCATGCGCAAACCCATGCCTGCGCCCTCCCGTGTGGGCAAGCTCTCATGTGGAGCATATGCGCCAGAAGTCCTGTCCATAGAAGCCCCACCACCACTACTACCCCCCCCCCCCGCACCGGGGTCACCAATTTGGATGATGCCACTGCTACTGGATGATTTTTGGAGAGGCTCCAGGGGAAGGTAATGGCAAATATCCTTGGAACAAATCCTGCCTGAGAGTGTCCTCTGACAGTGTCACCATAATCCTTTGATAGTGTCACCATATGTCAGGAATGACTTGAAAGCATGCACCAACAACATAATATATTCGAATCTCTGTTAAGGTTGTAAGCCCAGGTACAGGATATATGCAAACCCTCCTATTTTTACTCCTCTTTCAAAGTAACAGAATTCTTGGAAAAGTGCTGAAAACTATGAAAGCTTATTTCAGTTTCAGATCTAAATTAATCGTACCACTTCAAGAACATAAAATGAAATGAACAAATTATAATTTAGCCCAGTGAAATTGCACTTGTTAGTGTTAGTGTATTTATGAAATTACACATCTTAAATGCCTTAGTTGTAGTCACATTTTAATTATAAATATATATCATATGTTTACAGATGGAGCACTAAGCTGCTCCACCCTAAGAATTCTAAGGATAACATCATTTTATGATATGGGCAGAAACAAGAAAAAATCTAAGATAAGAGTTAAAAATAAAAACTGTCAAAACTACAGTAAACAAACTGAAATGTTTTATATATATTATCTCCCTCTCTTTCTCTCTCTCTGTGTAAGAAAAAAGAATATGGACTCCTTTCCATACCACTCAACATTTTTCAGAAACAGAAACAATACATCCACTTGCTCTGCTGCCAGATGTGAAAGTGGCAAACTGTGTACAACATTATAAAACCCATTCTTCTCCAACCTAGTGTCTTTCAGATACAATGGACTAAATTTCATCATCCCCATGTCAGTTTTAAAGTCTAAACTAAAGTCCTATTATGTATGCTGTCAACCATTTCTTTGTATCTTGTCTGTTCTGTGAAACTTTCTCTGTGGAATATAGGTAAAAGAACATGATGATCATAAATCCAGCCTGGAGTGGCTTTAGCTGGTTATTAAGCAGCAAACAAGATGAATAAACTTAGCTGTGCAAAAACTAAAGATAAGCATGTAGTAGTGTGTTCAGGAACCTTCCCTTCTTTGTTTGCTACAAAGTACATAAGGCCTGTGTGAACTTAATATACTTATCTTACTTGCACTTAAGCTAAAAAGTTTGAGGGGAGCTTGACCCTTTTGATCAAATTATTGTGTGTGTGTGTGTGAGAGAGAGAGGAAATGTTCACGCGGGAGGCACAGCATCCTTCTCTTGTCCTTCTCCCATCCTTAAACTCTGCTAATTGTGTAATCGGGGGCTGAAGATTATCACACCCCCATGTGCTTCTTCAGTCCTTCTCCCATGTGTAAAGTGTATGGAGCCATCCCTACACACTTCTCCCATCGGTAAGGTATAATGGAGCTATCATTAGGTATTAATGAGATTTCCCTTAATACCAAATAATAGCTCCATTACACTTTACCCGGTGTAATGATATAGTGTAATGGTAAAGCACATTATACTCTACCGAGTCGCCATTTGGTATTGGCATTTGGTTGTCATTTGGCAGATGTGGGATGTAACTTTAAGAAGCCAGATCTTATCACATTTCCCCATTGCCAGGCAGTAGACTGCCCATATGTAACCCATGCTTCTCTTGGCTCCTCCCCTATCTTTTCAAGAACTGGAAAGTCCCATTCTTGAACAGATGCAACAGAAGACTGGGTTGCATATGTGCCACATATCACCAGGTGATGGAGAAATATGATAAGATCTGCCTTTCTAAAGTTATATCCTGTGTCTATCACAGGAGCAAAGGCAACGCGATAAACTCCTCTGTCTCTGTGTCTCTATGCATCTCTCTCTGGTGATTATCACACGGGAGACACAGTGTCCTTTTCCTGTCCTTCTCCTGTCCTTAAATTCTGCTAATTGCATGATAGGGGCAAAGATTATCCCACCCCCATGTGTTCCTCTTTTCCTTCTCTTTTGTGTAAAGTATAATGGAGCAATGCCCATGTTCTTCTCCCATCAGTAAGGTGTAATGGAGCCGTCATTTGGTATTAATGAGATTTCCCTTAATATCAAATGACAGCTTCCTTACACTTTAACTGGTGTAATGGTAAGGTGTAATGGTAAAGTCCATTACACTCTACTGAACCATCATTTGGTATTAATGGGAGTTTCCTGTGCATGATAAAATGGTATCACTATCATCACCATCATCATGGCCATCACTACTACCACCACCACCACACCAGAAATGTACATGGCTGTTTTAGATAGTGTTTGTCTTGCTATTGATTTCTACAATAATCCTGTGAGGCAGATTTGCTGGAGGTTAGTGATGGCCCAAGGCCACCTAGAAAATTCTTTGACCAAGCAGAGACTTGAACTCGGGTCTCCCTGTTCTAAGTCTAGCTCTTTAAACATTAGTCATACTGGTTGTCTTAGAAAAGTAGTTACTATTTTAAAAAATGGTAGCAAGACTGACATAAAGTGGTAGAAAAAAGAGGCAGCAATTATGACTTTGCTTAATTAGAATGCAAATTAATAACATGCAAAGTTATGCTAATTATGTCTGAATCTGGAGGGCTGGGATATCGCAACTCTACAGTCTTAGGCCTAGCAGTGAACGTGAAATTGTCTCACTTGAAATGGAAGATCACTGATATTGCATCTCTATTTTTGAGCTCTTACACACCACAGAGTAAGGAAAAGGGCTTCCAGAGTGGATGGCATGATAGATGACTTGAACCCTGGCATATTTCATCAACACATTAAGCACAGCTCATTTCATTGCTAAGTGGCTTTCTCACTAGTTATTCCACCTTTTCCTACGTTGCATAGAAAAACAGGCCAAGTGCCAACACATTCCAGCAGTTTTGAAAAGTAAACATCAGGAAACTGCTTTATCTAAGGTGTCAATGGGACACTGTATTGTTACTGACCGCTGAGCATCATAATGAGAAAATATGCAAATTCTTAGTGCTTTGATCCATAGGTTCAAAATTTACATAATAACTCTATGATATTTACATGGCATTTGCAGAATATGCAAATACTTGTGTAACCGTACTGGATTTGAACTGTTTTATCTAGGTCTGCGTTATTTTTATAATAAAAAGAACCTTTGATAGCACTTTTGAGTTGTGTTCAGAATGGCAGCCCAGTTGGATAACTTGACCTCTATTTACACAGAGAGGTTACAAGACCCTTAAAAATATTTTCAGTTCCTGAATTCTGATTCGCTCCTTTTAACATAGATTGGAAATCATAAGTTCAAAAGGTACTCAAATACATTATCCAGCTCAGTGAGTTTCAATCTATGTCCAAGGGAACCTTGAGTTCAATAGTAGCTGGTTTCCATGTCAGTGGGGCAGTAAATCTGCTCTTACTTGAAACTTTAAAGGAGCCGTCCAAAACAATGAAACCTATCCCCCAAATAGCTACTAGCTGCTACTCCTTAAGGTCCTTGGAAACATATCAGGGACGCCTCAATGAAAAAGATCAGGAAAGGCAGGCAAGCTTTCAATGATAATAATGTCCTAAAAAGTACAGCCACAGCATAGTATAGGGGTCCATTCTAGGTTGGAATTTCAGTTCATGTGGAATGGCAAGGAGGCTTAAGTCAAACTGAACTGATTGCACATTCTAGAAAGGATCCCAGGATGTGTAATAACACACAAGAATTCCAAACGGATGTACAAGGCTTCTTTAATGGATGGGTTTCTGCTCTAGAATTAGCAGGTGGGCCTGCTAATCCCCTTTCTTTATCTACATTAATGTTTTCCCAGAAATGAGATATGGTCTCTGGAGACAAAGGGCCTGTGCAGACAACCCTGAAGGGGTGGCCTCCAGCCATCCCTTTTACAGCTAGATCACACCGCAGCCCCAATCTGGCCTTTCCAAGATGCAAAAAGGAGCCATAAAAAGTGGCTCCTTTTTGCACCCTGGAAAGGGTGCGATAGCCATAGCACCATGGCTTTACAGTGTTCCTTTGGGTTACGTCATGTGGACACAGCACCAGAGTAATGCTGTGACGCCATATGGCGCATGGTGTGGCGCACAGCATCATTCCACCCTGGGGGTGGAGCAGGAACATGTGTCATATGGAAACTATGCCCTGACTCCACCCCCAACCCATCCTTTAAGGTCGGTTTGCACAGGGACAAAGTACAAAGCACAAAGCACTAATAAGGCAGGGTTCTCCTTCTGTTCCAGGAATTTCAGAGAAGGCCTGCTTTGCCTTAAGAAGCGCCAGAACTGGACTAACAAGATCAGGATTTAGGCTTGGTTCAAACTGGATGCACATCCTTCTCATCACAAAAATCAGGTTTACAGAACCCCACCTTGGGATTCTTCATGGTGTTCCATAATCTATATTACTCTGTTCACATACTAGTTTTCATTCTTTTCAACCACTTGTCACAGTGGAAATGAATTCTCCCCCCACCCCCAATTTACATATGTATTTCCTTGTGTATATTTCTAGGATCTAGTCCTGAAATTCTGAGCACTTTCCAAGTACAGTTCTCTGGGATAGAAGGATTCTTTCCTAGCGACACTATGATTTTTTTTTTACCATTGTATGCATGGTGGAAAGGGAACTGCAACTCAGTTTAATGAATACTGACAATGCAATTAAGTTTCTTATATGCCTTGCATATCCCAGGGAACCTGACAAGGAAACAAAAGGTAGTCCTCAATCATGTTTCCTATATCTTTGCAGAATAAAGCAAATGTAAATTGGGGCACCAAGGAACCACAGGATAAGCATTTCAATGCAAATTCTTCAAAGGCATTTATCTTTTAGTCTTCAAGTACCTCTCACTCTCACCTTGTTTTTAGGAACACAGTGCATAAATTAATGAAAGTTATTAATATTAGCACTGAGTAATCTCCCTGATGTTTTGGAAAAAATATGTTAAGTTGTAAAAGTGGAATGTCTAATATTATAATTAGTGGACAAAAAGTGTGAAGCAGCTCAAACAAGCAGTCAGCAATGTCAGAGGATCCCTAAATATTTTAGAGATCATATACCTCTGGCCTGCCCAACTTGTAATCCACACATGTGACCATAGCCTTCTCACCTATCACAGTAACAACTAGTTCACTTCCTGGTGTCCCCCCCCCCCCCCGACAGCTTGTGAATGCAATACAACAGGCTTATTAAGCATCTAGATGGTTTTAATACAGGTCTGGTGGCTTGTGCTTTGCCATGTTGGTAAGGTGTTATGCAGGCCTGATGTACCAAATACGCAAGCATAGGACCTATTATTTCCTCTCTCTGTCTCTGAAAATTCTGATAGTGGACCAGAATTGAAGTGAAATTTCAAAATAATTAGGTATTGGGCATAATTTCATTTGCAATACATATTCTTTTCAATTCAGAAATTTGAACTCCCCCAATGGCTGTGTGTTTATGTGTCTAACCAAGTGGGTAGAGGTTGTGGGTATCTAAGAGATTCATTCTACTTTCATCTGTACTAACCTATCGGTGGAATTCTCCATATGAAGTTGATGCTAACTTGAGCCCATGGGAGTCTTCAGTTAGCAAGCTCTGGCCCTTCCCCAAGACAAAGAAAGAGGGGATGAAAGGCAAATTGCTGGCCATTGCAAAGCCCACTTTGAAATAAACATGCTTGAGGAGGCTTTATACAGGGGGTCCTGTATTCAGGGAGAAGGCTTTCTCTATTTTTCAATTTTCTTTATGAGTGCTTCTCACATTTCATAACTGATCATAATATAAAACAGAAATAAACACAGATTGGTAATGTTCAGATACTTCTGTTACTATACTAAGTACAATCAACATATCTCAAACATACCATTCCATTGTAAATACTCCAACATGTAGTGAAAATCCACACATACAGAGGTAGATAAAGGTAGAATATAAAAATTGCCAATGTATATTTTAAAGGTTTGTTTTTGTTTTTGTTTGTCTCACTAGGAGAAGTGTTCAGATCTGACAGTTCCTATTTCTCAGGACAAACCTATTTCAGCAAGAAGACTGGAAAAGCAAGAAATATGACTGTGGATATCAATCTCTTTGAAATCAATGGCAATGTGCAAATTATTGGTTAAGCCAACTGTCTATATTAGGAAGACAGGAATCTTTACATCTGAAAAGACTATGTGTTAGCTGTCATTATTGTTCTAATAAGCCAGGCTTATTCATTGTAGCAGAATATGTTTGACAGAGCTATTTTGTTAAGAACATAGAAAGTTCATGTCAAATCTAAAAAGGGATTTAAACTTTGAATTTTCCCCAAATCACTTGATTTTATATCATATGCATGCACTTTTCATCTTTATACTTCCTTGTGGGAGAGAATTACAAACAAATCATTCTTCAGCTCTTTCATCCTCTGCTCTCTCTTCACCCATTCAGCTACTTGGACACCAGAAGCTGCTCTTCTCACCAAAGATTAAAAACAAAACAAAACATAGAGAATGTGTGAACTACTATTTAGAGAATAAATACTGGAACATGGAGATGTATATCTTCATCTCTTGTATAATATTGTTTCTTCTTTGCAACGTTTAAACAACAAAGAGTTTTGTGGTACCTTAAAGATTAACAGATTTACAACACAGACCTTTTAGGACTGCAGCCATATTGTGACATATGTTTCCACACAGTACAGCTCATTTTATCAGATGCATGAAGTCTTATCCTCAAATGGTATATTCTATGTTACAAAAAATGTAAGCCAAAAGTAATAGACATACTTTGAGTACTGAACCAATGTCTATTTTCAGTAATGGACTGTATGAGAACAAACAAAATGAAACATAATCCAGACAAGACAGAAGTGCTCCTGACCAGTTGAAAGGCAGTTCAGGGAACAGGGACTCCTCCTATGTTGGATGGGGTTACACTCCCCTGGAAATCTCAGGTCCACAGCTTAGATGTTCTCCTGGACACAACTTTGAGCCTGGATGCCCCCGTTTCAGCAGTGGCCAGCATTTGCACAGCTAAAACTAGTGTGCCTGTTCCTTGGGATGTCAGATACAGTGACACCTGCCTTGATTACATTCCATTTAGACTACCGTAACACATTTTATGTGGGGCTGCCTTTGAAAATTGTTAAAATGCTGCAGCCAGGATATTGGCTGAGGCGCTTATAGGGATCATATAACTCCCTTGTTAAAACAGCTTCACTGGCTACAAGTTAGTTTCTGGGCACAGTTTAAAGTGCTGTTCATGACCCATAAAGCCTTATACTGTTTAAGTCCAGATTATCTGAAAGATCATATCTCCCCATAGGGGTAAGCAGGGAAGGTCCTTATTTAGATGTGTGTTTAGTTTATATATTTTTTTTATTTTTATATGGCTTTTAAATGTTTTTTATATTGTTTAATGTAGGGATTTTTATTTGTTTTTAAAATTTAGTTTTTAGATTTTTTAAAAATGAATTCTCTTTGGAAGCTGTCTTGATCCAACTCTGGAAAGAAAGGTGGCATATAAAGCAATTAGTCAATCCATCCATCAGTCAATCAGTGAGTCAGTACAGACTGATGTGACTCTCTTTCTTTAAGATGGTTTTGAATTTGAAGTCTTAGGGACTAGGCATGCTAAAATCCAAATATATGAATATCACAAAGCCCCAAAACATGCTTCAGTACAAGACCATCCTTCTCAAGAGAAGACCATTAACCTCAGCCTAAAAGTAATTCAATTCTTGGGAAGAAATGTCACAACAAGGGTCCAAACCACACTGCAGAAATAATCCAGTCTGAAACCACTTTAACTGCCCTGGTTCAATGCTAGGGAATTTTGGGAACTGTAGTTTTATAAGACATTTAGCCTTCTCTGTCAGAGAGCTCCGGTGCCATAATAAAATGCAGTGCCCAGGATTCCCTAGTATTGAGCTGGGGCAGTTAATGCAGTCTCAAACTGGATTATTTCTGCAGTGTGTTTTGGACCTAAAATAGGCAAAAAATCTGAAAAATCTCAGTATTTTTTTTAAAAAATCAATTTTTTTAAAATTACATTTATTTTACCCAGTTCTTCACTCCTGTTTTTATAGCTTCAATCTGTATTACACACATAGTAGTAACTAGTCTGAATAGTACTCCATTCTTATTGAGGATGGAAAGCAAAAACCACACTATCCTTTCCTTTACATTTCATATGAATAGTTGCAGTTTCTGACAACAAAAAAAACCCACTGGCCTCTCCAGCTGTTTGCATCTCTTATTATATTCCATATTAGCCCTTTCAATTGACTCTTTGGGGGCTTCCCTACTGCTGGCTCCAGATAATTCAAAACCTTGAATATAAAAGACTGTCAGTACACAAAACACTGAATACAGAAGAGTCTCCAAGGAGAGAGTGGTATTATAACATTTCTCCTTTATATCAAATTATGGAAGACGTCCACAGAAAGAGGGATATTGATATCCAAGGTGTGTGTAGAACATTTTGAACCTCTCCTTCACAGCAAGTGTTGTAAAACATTTTGTAAAAATTGGATTGTCCTTTCAGGGGTCAAGGGCTCACGGAAGCTCTCACACAGCTTTTCCCCATGGGAGATCCCTTTGGAACATAATATTCTAGCCACAAGGTGACTTTTTGTTGTCCTTCTGGGGTAAAGATTCACATGGATCCCAGTCTTGTATCACTTCTGTTTGAAATACGAGGCTAAAGGAGACTAGAAGCCCTCTAAATGTAGGTAAATGATATCTCCCATTAACTCAAGCTAGTATTGGCCAATGGTCAAGAATGATGGAAGCTGTGGTTCAATGACATCTAGAAGACTGCTGGTTCCCCATCCCTATTGTAACTAGAGCTTGGATGATCCATTGGCCAGTGCTAATTAGCATCAATGGTAGGTGTCATGTACCTACATTTAGAGAGCCTTTGTACAAATCTTACCAATAAAATCTCATGATAGTGTCGCCTTAGGGTCGCCATAAGTCAGAAATGACTTGAAGGCAAACAACAACAACAACAACAACAACAACAACAACAGGGCCTCTTGTCTCCTACACCTGATTTATAACCTTATATTTCAAACAGAAATGATGCATACTGGGGATCCAGATGAATCTTTACCTCAGAGGTAGAACAAGAAGTCACCTTGTGATAAGAATATTATATTCCAAAGGTATCTCCTATGAATAAAAGCTGTGTGGCCATGCTGGCTGAGGGAATCTGAGAGCTGTGAGCCAAATAAGAAACATTTCCCAGCACTCACTGTAAGTCAACAACAAATCAGATTACTCTTTGAGAATATACTGTCTTCAAGTGATATAAACTCCAACATGCCTAGCCTAGAGGCAGATGAGAGGCCCTCCCTCCATTTCAACTGCTATAACACTGGCCGTGGAAGGAAAAAAGAAGCAGGCACAGCTCCACCATGTCTAGCCCAGAGGCAGAAGAAAGGTCCCCCTTCCATTCCAACTATCATCACTCTGGCCTTGGAGAGTCTTGATCCCCTTCCCCACTGTCATTCCCTCCTCCTTTTGTGTTATGTCTTTTTAGATTGTAAGATACTGAATTCTGGCCATTATGTTTGGACATTTGGCTGAAAGCCACTAAATTAGTCTGAAATTTGAGAGATTATTTCTGAGAGAGACAAGAAATGATCCATAAAGTTTTAGATTAATTTAGTGGCTTTCAGCCATATGTTCAAACCTAACAGTCAGAATTGAGTATCACACTTACAGGTACATAACCTGGAATATGCAATTATAACTGATCAGTATTTACAATCCCTATGCAGTCATAATGGTGGCACTATTGCCACAACCGTAATTTTCCCCCTCCCCAGCAAATCTACTTTACCAGACATAATTTGTGCCACAAGGAGGAGGTCTATTCTGCTGGTGATCAGGGCATAGGTGAATGATATTTCCACCCTCTTCTACCAATGTGCAAGGCTACAACAAAGACACACACCAGGGATCACAGCCTTGCTTGCCATTCTGATTGCCAGCAGAATGGACCTCTTTTCCTCAGTGCATTTGATGCCTGGTAAAGCAGGTTGGTGAGGTCAGAATGGGAGATGTTACTTAGGCCTGGGACAGACCGCTGGAAAACCGTCCGTCTGTCTGGAGTAAAAAGAAGCAGGTTCTTCCGGGTTCTTTTTCCAGTACCTGGGTTACATCATGAGTGTGCCATTGGAACATTCATGATGTAATGGATACACAGCAATGTGTGGTCACTATGTGACTTTTACATCAAGATGGCAGTGTCTATGTGGACAGGACAACAACATTGGGGCGCCGCTGTTACATACTAGGCTTCCGGACTGCGCAGTTGCTGCACGGTCCAGAACCCTAGTATCACTGCTGCCATGCCGCTTTTGGGCTGTCTGTCTTGGTCCTTAGTTATATAAATGTAACTAAGCAGCACATGTAGAATTCTGGCCACTGTATTTAAATTGTAGATTCCCTGAAGTCAAAATCTTTGGATGTCAGCATTCTTATTAATTTATATTATTAGGAGAATGCATTGGCTTGGAACAGATGTTGAACATTGCTACTACCACCAACCAACCATTGGTTAGGCTGGTTAGGGCTAATGGGAGTTCAATAACATCTCCACAGGCCTTCCAATTCCATTTGTATTTTCTTCTGTTCCTTTTTTCATACTGGGTTGTGTTTTATTCCTGTGATAATTCATGTTTAAAAAACAAACTTATTTTTCTAATTTTTGAGTGTTTATTTGTGGAATTTACTTAATTTTACACTATTTTACCCATTTGATGAAAATATGTTTCTGTATATAATTTTCAACTTTGTGCATTCCATTTATTTGATTTCTACAAGTGCACATTTCTATGTGAACATTTTGTTACTTGGAAAAACGCTGTAAACCTTGGAAATGTGGGAATGTTTATAGGCAATGTACATATTTTTCTTGCAACATGTCTCAGAAGGTATGAAAATGCAGTCCATTTATTTGATTTCTACAAGTGCACATTGCTATGTGAACATTTTGTTACTTGGAAACATGCTGTAAGCCTTGTAGATGTGGGAATGTTTATAGGCAATGTACACATTTTCTTGCAACATATCTCAGAAGGTGTGAAAATGCATCCATCAAAATCATCCAATGCAATTATTTCCCACTCATTGCCACAGGTTCCCCATGTTTGACCTAATGGTTTCTAACCTTGCTACATGATCTCAACATAGAATGTGTGAAACATTCATTTTTCTTCTGTCAAGGATGATGGGAGTTGCAGCTTGTCTTATACTTGCTTTCACTCACCACCTTGTTGTGCAGCGGAACAGACCAGCTTTGATCTGTGGTTGTTGCTTCTTCCAAGCATGCAGAGCTTCTGAGATTAGGCTGAAGACCTTGACAAACTCTTTCAGCCTTCTCACTCCTCTCTGAGAGATGTCTTCAAACGTCTCCTTGGATCTGGTAGCGATTGTATCTTCTCTTTCACAAGATTCCAGGCAACACAGTAGACTTGTATAAAGATCTACTTTATTTAACTATATACACTAAATGCCCTTCACCATACAATCTTTGCTATATAACTCTATACAATGCTCAGTTCAACTATTCTCCACTATACTCCACAACTCCAAACTACTCCACAACACATTGGTATGCAGTGTCATCATTTATAGTCACTTGTGGGTGTTTTACACATTCTGATTGGTACACAATGTTCATCCCATACTTAAGTCCAACCCAAGTATTTCATCATACTGTCTTGTACCTTAATTGACTCTCAGGTGTTGCCAATATGTATCTTGTCATTTAGGACTTCTAAATTACATTAGCCTTTTCACCTGTGTAACTTCTCAATTGCTTTTGCTTAGTCATTTTGACTTTCACATACATATTTGATTTCTACTGTATATCCCATGTTGCATTTTCCTTAACATCTTCTACCACCAACAGCACAAGAACATCCAAATGCAAATAGTATTGTGGAGGTCCTAAACTGTGCTGCTGAGAAGCATGGCAACCTCTGAAATGATCGGAACCTGGTGACATTCTGATGTTATCAAGCGAATGCACCAGTCTTTTGAATTCTACTCTCTTGGCTTTTACCCACCAGATTGGTAATTTCTGAGCCCATTCTAATTCTATCACATCACTTATTTCTGAGTTTCCGAGAGAGCATACTGTTAGTGTGGTTTAGTTAATCCTCTGGTTGCTTGATTTTTCCTTGAATTCTTACCAGGAAAGCTTTTTCTTCTCTTGAAGATGCCAAACAAAAGCTTTTCATACATTCTTCCAAATTTAAGACTGAAATCTATTTCCAAAGGAATGGCAAAACATCAAAATATGCAGTTCATAGAAATCTGTTCCTTTTACTGTAAAGCACCACAGCCTTAACACCTGCCAGTCTTTAAATGACTTGTGCTGGAAAGGCAAAACACAAAGTGGCAGTCTAAACAAGGAGAAAAGAGGGGAATATAAGAGCTGACAAATTTATTATTATTATTATTATTATTATTATTATTATTAATGATGTTTATTTTTAATAGAGTGCTGTAGGCTTTACACAGCTCTTTACAAAGCAAAACAATAAAAAATAGATAAAAGCCTGCCTGTGGCACACATCTGACCAACAACTAGGAGATATAAAATTAATAAAATAAGATTATACAGTACTAAAATTACACAAAAGGAGAGAGGTTGGAGTAGTCCAATTTCTGGCAGATTCAATATTTATTTTTCATTGTATAATGTGATTAGATGAACTGAAGATACTATCTCATTTTTAGTAATACAGTGAGCCTTCACCATACACAGGCGCAACATGTGTGGCTTCCAGCCTACATGGAAGCCGCATGGGGAAAAAACAGTGGCACATACGCTCACAGCACGTGTATTGCACTGCACTGCAGGCTCGTGCTCCATTATTTTCAATGGAGTGTAAACATACATGCTTTTTACATTACATGTGGGAGGAAACTGGAATGGATCCCCCCGTGTAAGGGAAGGGTCCACTGTAGTAAGAGGTTGGTAAGAAGGTAACTCAGAGAGATACTAATGTTCCTGGAAAGGAAAGTGACTGAAACAATGTTCTCCCCTTTCCCAGTCATTCCTGCTTGACAGGCAAAATAACCAAGTGTAGGGTACTACTCTGCCTAAATACCTTAGATTTCAAGTCTCCCTGTGGACAGAAGTGCCTGTTACTTTGTCACCCAGGTTCCAAATCCTGTCTGACTGTGGAAACCAAACACGGTTGGCCTTAGTTAGTACTTGAAGACTGCCAACAAATACTAGATGATGTAGGCTATATTTTGGATGAAGGAAGTGGCAAAACCATCTCTTAAGAATTCCTTGCCTAAGAAAATCCTATGACAAATTAATGGGGTTGCCAGAGTTGAGGGTACTTACCTCTGCACACATACACACACAGATGAAAAAGGTGGGGAGGGTTAAGAAAGTAAAAATAAGGAGTATTGTTTAATGCCAGCAAAGTCAAAAGGACTTTGCCAGTATAGTCAATAGTAAGGCATTCTGAAGGGACATGTTATTGCTTCCCTTGCTTTAATGGCTTGTTTTCCTGCAAATATTAGCTTAGCTGAAAAGTCAAAGAAACTCAACAGTCCTCCTGAAGCTGAAATGTCAGGTAAGTAGGGCTGTCAATCACTTAATAGAAATTTTAGACAAATAATGTGACAAATTTTCATAATTTTGTTTATGGAGAAATATGTTTTTGAGGCATAGGTTTCACTGTCCTGGCACCATAACAGGCTTCATCTCGAAGAACACATTCTACCATATGTAATGAGAACACTTTTTTTAGATGCCTCCTTTTTTGAGGGTATATAGTATATACTCATGTATAAGACTAGAAATTTAGGCAAAAATTGACTCTAAAACCCAGATTCAGCTTATTTATGAGTCAATATTAATATTATATTTTAACTCTTATTTTTAAAAAGCAACCATCCCCTGGTGAAAGGCAATCTATAATCTGGAAGCACTGACACACCTCTATTTTCTCATCCAACCAGCCTTTAGTGGGAGCATAGTTATGCCTGCGGGAATTTTGTAAGTTCTTTGGTGTTATTTTCCTTTGCTTCATCCTTTAGATCTTTTGTTATGTAGCACTAAGTTTTATCCTCAATTTATCCATGAGTTATAGCAAAATCCATAATTTGGGGCCCAAAACCTGCCCTTAACTTATACATGGGGTCAACTTATAGTAGAATATATGAGGTATGTGTAATTTGCTTCCAGTCCAAAAAGAGCCTTATCACATGTGAAAACAAAGTTGGAGTTTGAGCGTAGTGGCTTTTTGCATGTGCCTTACTACATGACATTGTAGCACTTCAGTTCTTTTCCTCTGGTGGTAAAAACACATCTCTTTCCTAGCTGGAAAAATCCATTTGACAAAAGACATGCTTTTAAAATCACAGGAATAAAAAGCTGCTACTCTCCGGCTCCATTTCTGCTTTGCTTTCGTGTGTCATAAGGCTCAAGGAACAGCTTTATAAATGTTTCAATTGTTTTAAAAATAGTTACTTGTGCAAGTATAGTTGTATGTTTTTTCCATTTCAAACAAACTAATGGGGAACTCATTGATTTATTTTCCACCCTTCCTCATAAGAGCTCAGGGTAGCTAACAATAAATTTCATGGAGCAGACAATGGTTTAGCCTTAGGAGAATGTTCCTAACTACACTATCTCTTCTTCTGTGAATGGCAGCAAATTCTCCATCATGGGAAGTATTTTGCAAAGACTTGTTAGGTACCTGTCACTGATGCGGTATCTGCATCTTGTATTGCAGATCCTGCATTGAGAAGAGGGTTGGATTAGGAACTCCAATGTATCTCATAAGCTTTTTTACTTTTTGTTGTTACTTTGGTTGTTCTATGACCCATGACAATGTCTTAACTAATAATATTTTTCTTTCACAGGGTTTGGGTGGCATACCATCATCCAAAGCAGCTGTTTACCTGGAGCAGCAAGATACACAAAAGATACACATATAGGTGCTAAACACTGGAACATGGCCAGCTGCTAACCCTGTCCCACCATCAATCACATAATTTATCTGCTCATCTTATAATGTGATATATCATTTGACTACTACTGCTTTCTTCTGTCTATTTAAACAAGCCAATCTTGACACATAAGAATAAATGAACACAAGTTTGACACGAAAAGGACAACATTCGAAAGTTAGGAGGATAGCACTACCATTTCCCTAAAAACTCTACGGCAAAACTGAAAGTTGCCATTTTCCAACATACATTTCATTAGCCAAGATTAATTCTATTTGTCTGCATCTAAATACAGGCAATGGTTGCCTTTTTTACCATTGGTAATAATTTATTCAGCAATGCTACAATGATTGCATTAGCACAATTACTGATGTGATTATTCTGCATACCTTGAAGCTCTAATTGAATTGTTACTGAATTTGTTTTTGCATTTCATTGCGATCTAACCCCATCCTTTATATTTTGAGACGCACACAGCTGATTACAGATGGCAAAATGTCACACGTCTGATGAAGTGGACTCTAACCCATGAAAGCTTTATGCCATAATAATTGTTGGTCTTATGGTTCTGAAAATTTAGTACACATGTAAAGTGGCTAGCTATCAATTATGAAAGTTGTGGTCCAAAAACACCTGGAGAGCCACAGGATTTCCACCTATTATGAAGAGAGTTTACTAATAAATCTATCAGAACCTTACAAGTATAGTATCTATGGGGCAAATTCACCAAGATACATACTTTCCGTAACTGCAAATTCTGCAGTAGCTTTTTAAAAATTGTTGTTTTGTATTAAATTGATGTATTAATCTTCCTTTTAAAAAAAAAGTACCCTTTTCTGGTTTCTAACCCTCCACATGCTCCTTGTATCGGTTATGTCAGAGTGAGGATTGTTAGATGTGTGGATAATCTCTGTGATGATCCTATGGGTGTGCTTACCTCTTCCCACGATTGTCATGAAATCTAAGCTGTACAGTGCCTCACTCATCTGATGAAAACTGACTTATTAAGAGAGAGGACCCTTATTTTCTCTGTTTCACTTTTAAATGTTTATTTTTTAACAACTCATAGAATTCTGAAGCCTGATACAATAGAGATCTTCTCAGATTTAAGGCCAATGCTCTTAGTGGGACTTACTTCCAGAAAGTTATCCATCAGGGTTGCAGTTTGATCTCACACTTGCTATCAGTTTCTACTCAGAAATAAGACCCACTGACTCTAGCAGGACATACCCCAGGTTGGTGTGTATATGGGTTGCAATTTCAGTCTTTCCTTTGGTGAAAGTACAGTACCTGCTCAGACATAAGTTGCACCTGGGGGGAATTGCAAACAACAACAAGAAGCCCAAAAATCAACATTGCTTTGGGACAAAAATAGGTCTTTTTCCCTATGAGGCACAAGTGAATATGTACTCATAGCACATCTGCACTGAATTCAGAGTTATTCCCAGGCAAATGTATACAGGATTGCAAATTCATATTTGAGTGAGTGCAAAGGTGGGAGGCAGGCAAAGAAATTTCAATGACCTTGGGGAGCAATTGCAAAAAGAATTCTTACTTTGGGACAAAAAAGAAAGTATTTTCTTTCTTCCTTCTTTCTCAAGGCACAATACAATTTATGTCTACTCAGAAGTGAGTCTCATTGACTCTAACTGAGCTTACTCCTGCCTGCACTCAGATGGTAACCATTCTGCTCCCTCCATTCATTAGAAGAAAAGTGTGTGTTCAAGTTTAAGAAAGAAAAAGAATGTGGGAACTCGGTAGCCTTTCGATTCTGCACAAACAGACTAAGTGGGCCAGAAAATGTGGGTGACATGCAGCCCAGAAGAATTCAAGGAGGGAGGAATTTGAAAAAGAAAATTTAACGCCATGAATGGAGGAGGGAGAACAGTAACACCAATAACCACTATGGAAATACACACAACACAAAAGGAGCACAAGCAGCCAGAGAACTTTAAATTGTTGCTTCTTATAGCATTAAGAAAAACCTGCTGGTGGTTGTGAGAAGTGATGTGCATAGCTGCTTGTTATTCCAGATCATTGCTTGTGCCATGTGAAATGAGAATTTAAATGTGGAAACGCCAGCATATTATTAGACACAGTTAGCATAACTTTCATCCCATTTGGATTCTCTCTGTGACACAGCAAGTATATATTCTTCAGTTCTTGAGCTATAAAGAAGTCCTGCACTGTGTTATCTTTTTTTTTTTAAAGATGCATTTGGCAGCTTAAAAACCTACAGAATATGTTCTCTTTACATTCATATTTGAAAAGTTTAGTGACATCTGCTTCAGAATAAGCCTGAATCTGATCTGCTAGAAGTTCTTCTGTTCACAGTAAATATGGCATTATTAAGACAAATTCTATAATGTCTTTTGTTTTAGTTTTCATGGTGGCAGAATCTTTGTAACATATATAGATTACGACATGCAAATCACCGAATATTCAAATAGTTCTATGATATAAACAGATGCACATTTGTCAGTCATTCATTTACTTAAAACTCACTTTCAATTAAATGACTGAACATAATCTAAACTGCACTGGAGCTGGTGCCATTATTCCATGTCACTTTAATCCCTAAGAGGCAGCCTAGACACAAAGGACAAATTTCTTTCTTACTTACAATAAAAACAAACCCTGAGATTATATTGGCCAGTGAATAGAAGGCAGGTAAAATGGAAGTTAACTACATTTCCCTTATGTGAAATTCCAAAATATTCCAAAAAACACTGGTTTCATGGGTGATTGAGATAGTGACATCTTTGTTTTCTGATGGCTCAATGTACACAAACTTTGTTTCATGCACAAAATTATTTTAAACATTGTATAAATTGCCTTCAGGCTATGTGTAGAAGATATACACGAAACATAAATGAATTCTGTGGTAAGACTTGGTTCCCCTCTCCAAGATACCACATTATGTATACGCAAATACAGATCCTGGTCCCAAGCATTTTGGATAAGGGAGATTCAGCCTGAGCTGGACATTATCTGGAACAGCTGAATTAGATACTCTCTAGGCAAACATATGCCTCTGAATCCAATTTTACAATCCCTCCCCCCCCCCCCCCCCCCAAATGGGAACAGAAATTACTGGTGGGCTCAGTTCTGTTTAAGAACAAACACATAAGACTCATTAGAACACACACAAGCCATATATAAGTCACACCTTGATTGATTACAGCTGCAGAGAGGCTTGGAGTATCCATGGGCACTGACTGGCTTTCTGTCAGTCAAAGGCAGTATAGCATAACCCAATAGTTAGGCAGCTATCTGGGATGACAGATGTGGGATTCTACATGGGAGGATGTCACCAGTTGATTTCCTTGCTACTTGAGAGGACGAAGCCAGATGCCCCCAGTTGCCATTGACAATTCTCCTAGGGTACCCTATGGGGACCTTATTACCCTTCTGATGGGGATGCCTGCCTTATCTTCTTCCACCTGGATCTGGATCCCATGCATGCCACAGCTGTGATGGAGTGTTGTGCCTTTCTCTGGGATTGCAGCAGTACAAGAGCGTTTTGGAAGAAGCTTAACACAGCTGCATGTTAGGTGGTGCCTGTTTGTTTGAATTGAACAATTAGCCTGCCTAGATAATGCAAGCAACAATCACTGATCACTTACTGGAAGCAATGTCTTATCTCGTACTCTGTGGAAAAGACACCCAAGCCAGCTTGGAGACTCTACCCTGCTTTCTGTATCCTTGCAACTGGGCCTTGACTTCTCTTTTGTGCATCCCTCTGCCTATCTTAGATTGACTGATCCTCTGGACTACTAATCAGCCATGTGACTTCTTCCAGTGAATGCAAAGTACAAAATTAACACTGTACAACACACATAATAAAAGAGAGTGGACAAGGTCCAAAGAGAAGTGAGCTCTGGCTGCTGGGCCAACAGTTTATATGGCATTACACCCAATCTAAGTGAAGCCTGCTGCTTCTCAAGATCCTCATACAAGCTCAGCCTTAGCTTGGATTGGTTAGCTCTTTCCATTTCTTGCCAACACCTGTGCAAACCACACAGCCATTTGGGAAGAAGCATCAGGTGAACCCCATCATTGAAAATAGCATAGCCCAGCCTTATATCACTGCAATCTAAAAAGCACACTCCACAGTTAACTTGTGGTGGTGGGACTGAAACACTTAAGATTTGTCTGGGTTTGGAAAAGCTGTGCATTGTAAGTGTGATTGTAAAATGCCAGGAAATAAATGATACATTACTTAAATACTTAACATGCTCTATTCATCCTGATACTACTACACTCATCTGGCCATTTTCCTTTAGAAAAGCTTACTTCTTGTTTTGAAGACTTGGAGAAAAACACTGCAATTACCTTGGGATATATTTCCAGGTGAGAAACATTTGGCAGGGTGGAGGTCCCTCCCACCTTCAGACTGTCTTCTACAAGTAGTCCCCACTTTAGTGCTCAAAGTTATAGGGGATATAGTTCTGCATCAAGAATATGATCCTACTCCATTACCTCATACATCAGTGAAAACCCTGAAGTGTTTAGGAAATATTTAAAAGCCAGAAACAAGCCCATATCCATATTTGTTAGCTCTTCTTCAAACATTTCAAAGGGTACTTTGGATAGTTTACTCTTGTGTAACATATGAGAATAAGGGGGTTGAAGGAAAGAATGTGTTCTCCCTGATGTAACCCTAGCATTCTTTGAAGGGCAGTCAGCAATGCACAGTAATTGTTGGGTACTTATTGGTTTTCTACTAAAATTTTTCTGAACAACTCTGGACTTTTTCCTCTTTTTTGAAGTGTTAAAAATGTAGCCCCTGTGGGTCTTAAAAAATGAGGATTTTTCTAATGTGCCATGCATGCTAATAAATGACTTTGCAGTGCTCAGTGCATTTTTATATTTTGTCTTCTTTATTAGGTAGATCTGGTTTAATTCTAATAAATCTTACAATACTTTATGCCACAGGAGTACAGTTTAAAAAATTTCAAATGTTTTGACTTTTTTTCCAACCACAGTCTACACAGCTGCAACAGAATTACAACAACAACAAGAACAACCAGAAAAAGAAGACTTTCCCACTAAAGTTAACTTTATTTCGATTCAGGATCATCAAGCATATCATACTCCCATTCCTATTTACCATATCTTTCACTTAGATATCCAGTATTTGCTATGCATTATAAATTAAATGAATCATTTGCTAATAAGGTACAAACACAATATTGTCCTCCACACAAATGCTGTAATTTATCACAGGAAGCAGATGAACCAAGTGCAAAGTTTCTTGAGGAAATGTAATATTGGTAAGCAGATACTATCAGGAGCTGCTTATCTTCCCAGTAAACATTAGCCTTCTGCTAATCTCACTTGAATTCACTTAATTAAGAAGCTGTAAAGAAAGAAAAATATGATTAAATGCTGGAAAAAGATATCCATGTAGCTTTTGGTTCTTTTCTGTTTTCCAAATATTGAGCTCTGCAAGCCCAGGGTGGTGGCAGCAGCAAGAACTACTAGCGCATTGGAATGGAAAAAGAAAAATGTCATTCTAAAATGTTATATATCATATATATATATATATATATATAATAAAATATCATTCATATATATATATATATATATAATATATATGGCATCTATACAACCATACGAAAAGGTCAGGGAAGAGATACCAGGTTATCATCTTTGGTAGTTCCCTTCTATTTTCATATGCCATTATATCACATTTGTGACTGACATTTCAATTAGTATGGCTCAAGAAGAGGCAAAGACTTGATTCCACCAAATAATTACAAAAACCTCACACCCAAACTGTAAATAGTCAATATATTTGAAATTAGTAGCATAATTCATGTACTCACATGGATGAATTTTATTTGTGTTGTGTGCTGTAAATGCTTTTTACAGTTTTTACTAGTTTTAACTCTGTTTTAACTTATTTTTAATAATAATAATAATATTATTTAAATAATATAATTAAATAATTAACCTACCAAAAATCCCATTGTGGGAGAAAGGCGGGATATCAATTTTTGAAATAAGTAAATAAATAAATAAATAAATACTCAGAAATGTGTCCCATTGCTTTTCATAATGCGTACTGAGAAGATAAAGCTTTGTTTCTAGTCAGTGGCATATATATCAATTCATTTAACGTGTCTGTGTGTGTGTCTCTGTGTGAGGATACTGCCTTGTGGTGGTCTCTAGATCAGTGCTGGTACCTGGGAAATTTCCAGGAAAAAAAAGACAGAATTATATCCAATGGACACAAATATGGTGCCAGTCCCTGGCATTTTTTAAAAAATGCTGCTCCCTAACATCAAATAGCATTAGAAGCACTAGTTTAGATCAGTCACAGTCAATCATGTATCTTCGTGATGTGTTGGACTACAATTTCCACTGTCCTTACCAGCATGGCTAAAATGGAGTATATTAAACTGAGCAAGTTGTGCCCAACCTCCTGTCAGTAAAGAATAAATAGTACAGACATGCACACAGTTCTGTGCAAATGTCCACACTAATTTTCTCTCCACAGAGAAGCTATGCATACAAGTGATCCTGAGTTTCACACATAGCAACAACTATGACAACAGCTTTTAGTTAATGTTAAGTACCCCAATTATAGGTAGCCCTCATTTAGGCACATGGGATCTGTTAGTTCTCCAACATTACATTTTGTTGCAGAATTGACATGAGATGGGAGCTACAAGACAGACCTTTCAGAGCATCATCACTTGAACAATATTTATACAGTGCTGCTGAGTTTCTGCCATCTGTTATGTACAACTTAAAGTAGACAAAAACCAGCTGAGATAAAAATTGACCCAACAAATCTACTGGAGAAGTGGGGCACTTTCATAGATCATAACACACTAGTATTCTCATAGGTGGCAGAAAATATCCCAGATGAAGGCACTCACTCATTATAAGGGTGTTTTTTAAAAAGTCTGCCTGTATGAGAGTTAAACTCCTTTACTGTCCTTGAAAATCCCCTGCGGAGAAATGCATATAGGGAAAACAGATCTCCTGAGAAGAGTGTAATTAATGCCAGGAAAAGCCTGGCAAATTTTATAATTTTATCCCTGAAGAGATTTACATCCAAGAAAGTGAATACAGAAAGCAGACTATTCAGCTCCAGTGAGATACCCTTACAAGACCATCCAACATGATTTGCATATCTGTAAACTTGTAAAAGGAACAGCCCCAAGACATATGGGAGGGGGATATATTGTGAGTGAAAGATAAAATTTCCAAGCAATTTATTTCCCTTTATTTCATCATGTGATTTGTCCATACGGAAACTTAGCTGGAGGCCCTGTTTAACTGAAGTTAATCAGGTGGGTACTATTCAGTGCTTCAAGAGATTCTGTTACACAGAAAACTGAGAACGCAAGACTGATCTAGTCCAGCATTTAGAGAGCTGGACTGTGATTCTGGAGGCCAGGGTTTGAATCCTCACTCTGTCCTTGAAACTCACTGGGTAGCCTTGGGAAAGTCACACTCTTTCAGCCTCTGAGGAAGGCAATGGCAAACCCTCTTTGAAAAAATCTTGACAAGAAAATCCCGTGATAGGTTAGCTTTAGGGTCTCCATAAGTCAGAAATGATTTGAAGACATGTAAAAACAACAAGTCCAGCATTCTGGGCCAAAGTATCCTACCTGACATCCATGGGAAGTTTACTCTATGGCCAGATCATGAATGCAAAAGCAGATTGCTGTTTGTATTCCACAGTGTGTTCAGAGGCATATTGGAGTTACAGACTGTTTGAGTGAGACTTTGTTTCACTTGTTTCAGTTTAAAATGTGCGAAGAAGTGGGACTGACAGATTTGTCTATCCCTGATTACTCACAGCAACTGATAATTTTGTCATCTATAAAGTTTTGTCATCGAAACTGGAAGCCATCACTACATCTTGGAGTAATCTGATCTCATAATTTAACTCACTGGTGTGTAAAGAAATGTTTTGTCTGTCTTCTGACTCTCCTAGCATTTAGCTTCTTTGGACAGATCTAGATTATCATCACATGATGAACCTAGGTTGCAGTAATTGTATGCACCTCTTTTATGTCTCCTCTTTACTTTTTACTCCTCATTTTAGTCTAAGGTAAAAAGCGTCAAATACTGTAACCTTTCTTCATAGTAGTAATATGAATTTATTTCCTCTACTCAAAGCAGTGGTCCCTGAGCCATTGGCTACTAGTCCCTGGAGAGTTTTCTGGAAAGAAATACTTGTAGCCAAATGGGCACAAATATGATACTGGTTCATGACAGACTGGGGAAAAAGCTGTTTGTCTTCTGTATCAGGTAGCTTAAGAAGCACTGCTCTACTGGGTCTCATGAAATGCTTCTGGTATTAATAGAAAATTGCAGAAAGATTCTATGGGCACTAGTTCCTACACTCTACACTTGACATGGGAAGGGACACTTTGTGACTGTCTTTCAGCTTTCCATGATTCCCACAGTAAAATTCACAGTGTTTACAGGCTATTCTTATGCTCTCTTAATGATATATGTAAGAAGCTCTGGATGGAGAGGACATGTGAACCTTCCCTATTTGAAAAGGGAAAATCAACATGGTTCACATTGCTATTTGTTTGCTAAATAATTGGAATGACCTATCTTCCCTCTAAACCACAGAAAAGCATGAAGACTGCCCTATAAATAAAAATCTGAAGAAATCAATTGTGATAGTATAGATTAAAATAATAAGGTAAATAATGTTAACTTTGAATTATGGTCAAGCGGTTAGCAGTATCAAATAGAGTCCCTCTCCCCACCAAAAAATACCAAGATCTTATTTAAGTAACAGGGCACCTTAGTTTTCTCTGTTGTCTTTAGTGAACATACATATATTTTTCATTAAAACTAATGTGACTTACTTGCATGCCTGGAGGGAGAATATGTAACATACAGGAGACAAGTAGACAGCCAAGACTGTAGCACAGCCTATGAAGATCATCTCAGGAGACAAAATGGATTTTCAAGAAAAGCTTAACGAATCCAGCAACACTTTCCTCAGTGAATAGAATATCCCCAAAGAGTTAGGTAAGAATTCCCTAAGTAGAAGGGTGTAAGAATGGATGACACTGACATGGCACTGGAATAGGTAACAAGGCCAGAATATTTATAAAATAGTGGCTGAAAATTATATAAGTAGGTATAAAGACTGTTATGTTGTCATCTGCTTGAAGACTGAAGACACTGAAGAGTACTAGACAGATCATTCCAATTATCTGGCAAATAATGAAGAAACTTCCATGTCTTTTAAAAAATGATCAAATTTGCTTGATTGAAAATGAACCTCAAATATGGGTGGGCATTTCTGTCCTCTTCTCCACTCCTGGTGAAGCTTAGGAAAGAATGACAGAGGTGGGAAAATTATAGAGAAAAGAACAGTTTTGGCAGTGGCTATTTTTGCAAAGTGCTATACTTGTCTGGGGAGGGAGCCTTAAATAGGAAGCAAATTTACAAGGTAAACTAAAGCACACCTATGAGGTGAGCAGAAGAAATGTCTGAGATGTAAAATCTTGGATCATGTGATCAAAATTAGTGACTTCCAATTCTTGTTCTCAAGAAGCCTGCAATTGTTGTCTAGAAGAAGAGCAATGGTATACAAACTTATAGCTTTCATACCTCTACAAAACTTCCTCTGCAATGTTCAGAAGCAGGAGAGAGCTGAATACTTTCTAGGATAAACATTCAACAGTAGAGACCAAGAGGCCAATATCCTGCATGAATTGAGTATGCACCCTTGAGCATGCTCCAGAAGCCACTGCAGAGAGGATGCATCTGTAGATAGATGTCTGGGGACATGTTGAAACAATTTGGACGTTTTCTAAGTTCCTTAAGGCATGGATGATTTGTTTGGTTTTGGGCCTAATAGCCCATCTCATTCCTAAAAGAAACCTATGCAAACATAGTGCCATTTACATGTACTCAATTATATCCCATCAGGTATAATCAGCACATTTAGAACTCTGGTCCCTTAACATACAGAAGATGTGATGGGGTCAGGAAGCATAACATTTTCATGGTAGGAATCTCATAAATAATATGGAATGGTATCCCCTGCAATATTATTAACTTTCAAAAAGACAAGTATGTTTTTTTCTTGAAGTGTCATAGAAATCTTTGGAAAAGAAATTAAGTCTGAACAGATTATCTTTTTGTTTTTCAACAAAGTGAGTATCTAAGAGTATCTAAGGGATGCTGTATGAAATACTAATCCACTCTCATTTTCATACATGCCATAGTCAAATGGTCCAATGCAGCAGAACTGCCTTCCAGAGCATTCTTCACAGAATATATAAGATGTTACAAAATTATGCCCTCCCGCCTCAGAGTTTTTCAGTACCAATAATTGAAAGCATTAAATAAGGGAAATATGTGAAAATATTCCTTTACAAGAGCTTCCATTAAAAAAAAGAACATATATAAAGACAGCAAAGATTCAGTAGTTGCAGTTTTTCTCATCCTTAATCCCATGGGTGGGGGGTGGAAGGGGATTTTGCCCGATAGAAGAATATTCTTTTCCTTTAACAAAAACTTCACTGGATTTTTTTTTTTGGAGAATTTTTTTTTGTGTAAAAATATATTTTGCACATAATAGGTTTTATGTGCAAGGAATTACTTATGCCATGTTTTCCTGTGCAGGCCATGCCCACAACATCCTCTTTCATATGCTATGACATTCATGCAAAATCACTGTGACGTAGGAATAGGGGGTTGAAAACCAAATGTGTTTCCTGCTATTACCTCTGAAAGCTTAGTAGAAAAAGTACATGTTATTCTTGACCCCATGCATGTTCTTCTAAATCTATTCTGATGTTTTCATATGTATCTGTAGTTATTACATTAAAAAAACACCAGAAAATATGAGTATTTTTCAAAGTATTTTATCTCAAAATAGGTTTAATTTTTTTTTGAAGAGCATTTAGAGCCAAGAATTGCACTGTAACTTTCAGAGAAGTGCTAAATCTGATGAATTGCTCAGTTCTCACTTGCACATTAGTCCAAGTGCTGAACAGCCAGTCTTTATTAGGAATTGCAAAGACCAAGTTCCTCACTGTTTCATCCATTCCCTTCATGAAGCCAGCATTTTCCTAGACCTATGTAATGAACTTCTTCAGAAATACTGTGAAGCTCTGAAATGTATGCATTTATTTAGTTGGCTATTAATAAAAATTTGGAGACTTCACGTTTTCAGGTGCTCTCTCCTCTCAAATCTGATTTAATGGTACATCTTAGAGGAAATGGTTGCTGGAGCTGGATGTTGGTCCTTCATAGGATAAAGCCTCTCAGCTGTCTCATAGGGTGTATCTATGCTGCAGAATTAAAGCAGTTTGACACTTTAACTGTCGTGTCTCTATCTGACAGAATCCTGGGGTTTGTAGTTTGGTGAGATATTCTGCCTGGTTTGTCAGAGAGCTCTAGTGCATTACCAAACTACAAATTCCAGGATTCTGTAGGATAAAGCCAAGGCAGTTAAACTAGTGTTAAACTGCTTTAATTCTGAAGCATGGATAGTTTTGGCTTCTAGAGGCCGATTCAAAAAGCATGGAGGGAATAAAGTTGTCTACAAACCTTTCAGATGTTCTAACAGCTAGTTGCTATTCAGCTATTCAGCTTCTGAAGCTTTAGGGCATGCAGTAGGGTATGGGAAAGAAATGGCTGATGAAGGAGTTAGATATTAAATGTCTACAATGTGGAGTTTATTTAACTAGGCTGGTGCTGTTTTTTTTCTTCATACAGTAGTCCCCCGGGTTACGAAGGTAATCCGTTCCGGGATTACCTTCGTATCCCGGAAGCATTCGTTACCCGGGGGACCGCTTTCGCGGACGGACCGCGCGGCCATTTAAAGGGGCCGCGCGGCTTTTTTTCCTTCGTATCCCGGGGGATATTTCGTATCCCGAGGGATAAGAAGCCGGTCCGCCGCCTTTCGGATCCCGGGGTTTTCGCAACCCAGGGGATTCGTAAGGCGGGGGACCACTGTATATGTATTCGTATATAGTGATTAGTTGACGAATTCAGGACAGTACAGCACATATGTAAATCCAAGGTATGAATTATATCAATGAAAATGGAGCTGTTGGATATAACTCAGGAAGCCAGAATGTTACAGTACAAAAAGAAGTTCAGCCTCTCCTCAGATTGATGCAGCTTGTGGTACAGAGTGTAGTGCTGCCGAAAAATCAATAAGCCAACTATTTAAAAGCTTTCATATGTCTCAAAATCCTTTTAAGATTCTATGCCTGCTATGGCAGAAAGTAGTGACAAAAATAAATGTAATAAAAAATTGCAGTAACTTTTACAATTCAGAAGACTTGGGTGTTTACATGGAGTAACAGTGCAGTGATGACAGGATATTCTCCAGCACTAAGAAGAATGAGGTACTGTTTGCTCATATGGATCTCCATGCACAGATCAGTACCGTAGTATCAGGGCTAGCAATTATGAAAATTATTATCTAGCTCTTTCTGTTTTAGGGTTTTTGCATGACCAAACCTCATGTGATTTTTTTTTTAAAAAGTTGCCCACCTTAAAACAGATACAGAGGGGCTCTGAAATGTCTAAGTTCAGAGAAGTGGCACTGGGGTTTAGTGGTGTTTAATCCTTAATCCTGCACAACAATTATTTCTCTGACCTAACCTGCATGCTAAAACTCTGCAAATAAGCTGCACTTCTGGTATGCCAGTGTATGCCAGTATGCCTTAGTGCATTAGGAATTAAAGGAAATTCAGAGACTTGTGGGGAAAAAATGAAAAAGTGACTTCTCAAATGTTAGGGTAATCTAACGGCGCTGCCCAATTTAGTGGGCCAGCGCTGTTGGCACAAACGGGAGGACACCCAATTTTCCCGCCTTGCTGGGAATTCATCTGGCAGCCGTAGCGAGCATGGGCTCGTTGCCCATTGGCCGCCTGGGTGAACGGGAACTGAGCCCGCCAAGTTTTTTTCCTGGGGACTGCAAGTCCCACACTCCTTTGGAGCAGGGTGTGAAGTCCCTGATTGACCCCTTTGGTGGGCTGCCCCCTTCTGATTGGCTGAAAGGGTTTGGGAGGGTGGTGCCTCTGTCTTCCCAGCAGCCTGACTGGCTGCAGGGCCTATTTAAGGCCGCAGCAGGAGAGCCCCGGCACCAGGAGTCCTCGTGATCAAGGTATGGGTGATTCGGTGTGGCCAGTGCGGGGGCCACAGTCAATTGACACCCAGTGACTAGGATGCCTTGCAATTCGAATGGAAGCAGCGCAGTTGCGTAACTGTGAAGTAGGGTGGAACTTGGCACCTATGTCATCCCAATGCTTGTGGCTGCAAGTAACCATACATCAACCAGCCAGGGTGTTGCTGATGCCCAGATGCAGACCGTATGCTTTGGGCCAACCCTATGGATTTATTGTTCTTACATGTGGTTTTTCTACATTAAAATTGTGGCCTTTTTTCCTACAACTTGTTGTCTGTTTTTATTGGGGCCTGACCTCTGCGGCAACTCCTTCCTTCTTTTTACCCTTGAGTCTTCAAATAGACTTGAAGGTCTACTCCCATCTTCCCTATAGGCCACACTCACCTTTCCCTTGCCCCTCTCCAATATGGCTATCATACTGGAATACAGTTGGGAATTAGGGGGAAGGAGAAGGAGGAGGGCAGCTGAAGAGTGAAGCCCACTATGTTGTGATAGTCTATTCATCACAATGACACTATCCTCCAGACTTTTCCAGTGACCACTGGACATCCAAGAATATAATGCTGATGTCAAACAGTGACTATCAGAAGACAACAGGCAATGATCCTTGGCTCCCCCCTGTTTACTATATGACTGTGTCATTGGGGTGGGGTGGATAAAAGTGATTTTGGAGTGAGGAAAGACATTCTCCTCCCTGTGAAACTATAGTTTTCTAAGATGTTCCTGCAGCAGGGAGAAAACTGATTAAACTGTTTTTTTCTTAAATAAATTTAGCATGCATGTGTGTTCATACAAAATCTAGGAGGCTAAATGTTCTTCATCTCTGAATCAAATATTTCTTGCCTGAGAACCACTGATACGATAGAATTTGAAGGGTTTTTTTTCTTTTACATTTCTTAAATTTTCTCCCCTTCTGATAGCATTTGGAGAGCCATTCACACATCTCCATCATATTGTATTTTGCCTCTCATTTGGTTAAATCTGCAGCAGTGAAAGTCTTGGTTTAGGACAGGTACTCAAATCACATTAGTAACTAAAACTAATAACTAGTAGAGCCATTGTAATTTGAAATCTGGTGTAGAGTTCCATGAGCATCATGGGCACTCTAACAACAAATGATAACAAAATCCCATGTCTATTTAATTCAGGACTCAGTTTGCAAAGAGGGCACTTATATGGGGAATCCTGTCTTCCATTTTACACTTAAGTAGGAAATCTTCATCCCTGAGTTCTGTTTATATAGAATGATTAACAAAAGGAAACAAATTTCTTTGTCATTAGTCTTATTCTTATATGGTGTTACCTCCTGGACAAGTTCTCTCTTTTCAGACATTCTTTCATACACTACAGATGTAGTTCTCAATCTCTGACCATCCATAAATGTTGTAATTCAGTTGTTTAAAGCTCCAGCAACCATGGCCAATAGGGACTCTGGGATTTGAATCTCAAATGTGCGGAGGGCCAAAGGTTGAGAACCACTGCATAAAGCTTATTGCAAGTAAGCCAGCACACTTACATGTTGTAAACCCCTTAGAGAGTACTAGTTCATTGACAAATGGTATAGAAATGTATTTGCTATTGCTACTGCTTCAACCAACATGTGGGCTGTACAATGCTAGTGCTGTTTTACCAGGGCACACAGAACTACCTTGCTAAAGTGCAATCCTGACATGTGTGAAAGTGATAACAAACTTATTAAAGTAGAGTCTCGATTATCCAACCTTCGTTATCCAACATTCTGGATTATCCAACGTTGCATCTGCTGTGATTTCTTTAAATTTTCTGTGATTTTTAAAATTTTTCAGAGGACTGAACTGTTCATACTGTACATCAAAATGTTGATTAGTGATTTCTTTACATTTACGTTTATTTATTTATTTTCATATATTTTTATTAATTTTCATATATTTCAGTTAAAAAACATAAATTCAACATTCACATTTTGTATGTCACTTATAATATCATTGCTAATTACACATCTCATCTGTTGTATTACTACTCTATAAATCTAACCATTTCATTAGATATGTAAAAAAGCAAACGTTCCTCTTCTTTACATTTACTTTTACTGTTATTGCAATAAAGCTTCAATGCATTTGCAGTTCATAGTGATTTCAAGGCTTTTCTTGGACCTTCCAGATTATCCAACATTTTCGGTTATCCAACTATCAGTCGGCCCAGTTTATGTCGGATAATCAAGACTCTACTGTAGATGCAAGCACAGGCTACTTGTTCAGGGGTTCATAAATGACAGCCAAACAGAGGGGACAGGTAACTGGTTGGCAATAATTACTGGAAGTAAGAGTTATGTTATTTGTGGCCTACCTGTATGGATATCCATGGTATTTGGAGCGGAATATAGACAGCAGGAAGCTGAAGAAGAAAACAACGAGGCCCAGTCCCACCAGGCATATTACTAGGAGGGAAATTCAATATATAAGATTTTCTCCAAAGGCTATGATACTGATTAAAAAAATAGTTACTTCCTTAATATAAATTAAGCTAAGTTGTATATTCTCCATCATTTCATAGATGAAAACCAGGATGTGTGTGGCCAAGCAAAAGCAGAGTGTGGTCAGGATGGTAAAAGTTATTAATGAGAAACAATATATTTACCTGGAAATGCCACAGCAGTTTGCTTTTGCCTGAGCTTATAATGAAGGGCAAGATTCTGCTTCCCCTCTCTTCCATCTACTGAGTTAACTGTGAGCAAACTATTTTTGAACTTTGCACTCACTTTATACCAACTGAAGGAAGCTGAAAAAAGGGAGAAACTGGAAGGAAGAGAGAGAAACTGGGACATTTGAAAACACCTGAAAAAGTGGGATGATTGAGGAGGATTAATTGGGATTGTCCCTTCAAACAGAGAGTTGAGATGGTAATATCTCAAAACACTCCCCTTATATTATCTGAGGTAGCACTATTTTTTTTCTTTTAAAATGACTTCTATCAGATTGCTTTTTCTTGTTTTCATAAATGACAAATGACAAGCATTTCATGGTACTGGGACTTTGCTAGAGGAAAAAATCAACTTGGAATTACAGATTTCAGAGAACATTACTTCAAGTATGTGACAGACCCTTTGGCAGAAAAAACCCTACATCTTAATTGGCCACTAGCACAGATGGTCAAATTCATGGTATTCAGATCCTATCCTATGCATGAAGAAAGGAAGTGATCAACTCAGTTCTAATGAAACTGAAGGCTGCACTATATACAAAGCATCATCTACAGAATTAGCAATTAGGTAACTGGCTTTTAAAAGCGAGAGATATTGGGACTCTGTAAGTGTGTGTGATGGTTTCAAGAGTTTAAACCTCTGTTGCTTCCTGCAGCACTAATCTGGCTTGAACCTTTGCATCTGTTGTTTTCCAATGGAAAATGAGCTCCTTGCAGCAATGTAAACAGTATGTATGGTCTCTGATTCAGATTGCAACTAGAAGCAAGGATTAAAGTGCATGTCAGGTTCCCAGTCCAGATTCAACTCCCTCCAGCATGCACACACCTTTCCAATGTACTTTGAGAACAGCTGTTGATACAGTGATGTAGGCCTTATTATAATTTGCTTTTATAACTTTCAGTTTCCTTGGTTGCTCCTAGTTATAATAATGTTTTAAAGACCAATGGCAGAAATGGGGAAAACTTGGATTTCCAGGACTGTTGGACTGCCACTACAACTTCCATCATCTCTCATCACTTCTTGTTAAGCATCAAGCTGATGGGAGTTGCAGCACAATAATATCTGGAAGACCAGACATTCCCTACTCCTTATTTAACAGACAATGTGGTACACTCAATGAATGCAAAATGGGCAAAAGTGATTGTTTTTTAGGTACTGTACAGAAAAATACTACTGCCACGGAAATGCAATTTTGAAATACCCTCCCGCCACCAAACTGGCCTTCCCAAACCACTTCATGCCACACGAAGTCAATTAATTTGGATATAGCACGATACCTACGCTTATATATTTCAATGTTTATGTCTGTTCACTTTATATATGACCCAAACTGCTCCTACTCTCCTTCATAGTATCGGCTGAGAAATTCACATGTGTTTGTTTTGTGCAGAAAACATTAAGATTATTTCCAGTGTAGCAAATGACAATTCCTGCACAGAAAATGTTTTTTTCTATGCAAATCAATCATGGGAACATTTTGTGCACAGTAATTCTCCAATTACCACATTTTCTGTGCAGGAAATAATATTTGTGTAGAAATATCATTTTCTGCACAGTAATGTTTTTTCTGAGTAGAATATGTTTTTAACAAAAAACAACAATGTGTAAATATTGTGCTGTTCTGAACTGCGATGATTCCCATCAATTATCCATTTTCTTGATGAAAATGATCCTGTGCTCATTAAAATTCAAGCCTTAATATCTGAGGTCTCTAAGCTAATTTTAGATTTGAATGAATGTAAAACAGAAAGTCATGGGAATTAAAAAAAAGAAACTGGATTTGTTCAAATTAGAGTTACAGGACAAGTAAATTGAAAGAGCTTGCTGAGAAAAACAGTTCAAAGAGATCATGGCATCAGTTCAAAATCTCGCAACAGTTAAACAAAACATGATGATATCTGAGAATTCTAAGGGAATGGACATTTAACAGCAGGACTTGGAAAAGGCATAGGACTTATCCATCAAGCATGTAAATGCTCAACTAATTCATCTTCACAGTATTGTAGTTTTTTCTCCACCACAGGAAAAAAATGAATATTTCTCTGCCGTATGCTCCCCAAATCCAAGCACCCTGAAGTACTGCAGAGAAATGGGAAGAAAAAATGGGGAGAGTATGTGTGTGTGTGTCCATGTACAAAAATCCTGCTTTCTGCACCCAAAAAATATTTCCTGAATAGGAAGTGGTGCCAAGAATATAGGCTTTTAGCGCAGGAAACAGATTTTCTGTGCAGAAAACAGGTTTTCATGCAAAAACTCTACATATATAGAATTATTTCTCTGCAACACTTTGGACAGTCAATGTTTATTGATTAGCCCTTAGGCCATCTAAAATTAACAGGAAAAAGAATAAAACATATTGGTACGGTAAAATTCTATAGGAAATCTATAGAAATTTCAAGGAGGTAAAAATACAAAAGTAATTTGGACAGTCAAATAATGAGAGAAAACATCACAAAGTTCTTCCTATATTATTTTTCCTGATGGGAATGAATAATAACAAATATTGTTTCCATCTGTTCTGCCAATGAAGCAATACTTCATTAACCTATTTGATGAAATGCTTTTCCAATACAAGGGCCATCTCTCAGGAGACTCCTTGGATCCCAAGCTCATGCTGCTATATCACAAATATTTAATTTGCAGGCAGATGTATTTGCAAACACCAGAAACATTGAACACACATTTTAAAATTGTGAGTTTTCAGGCAAGCCATAAGCAGATATTGTTATGTTTGAATGTCATTGTGATGATTTGACCCAGAACACTGAAGAACTTACTTCTCCTTTTACCAACATCTCCTTTGGAGGTAGCAGCTTCATTCAAAAGAACCATTCCCATGGTGATAGCAGCATCTTTTATTGCTGTCAAGGAAACAATGAAAATGTAGAAATCTCTCAAAGCCAACAGAAAGCATCTCTAAACTGAGGAAGTACTGATTTTGTGGCTTTTTTTTAAAAAAAGTATTAAGCACATTCTGTTTATGAATAGTAAATATATGCAAAGCTGTCAAGAGAAAAAGGAGAATTAAAACAGAGATATTTCATCCACCCTGTATCTGCAACTTCTGCGGCTTTTAGATTCATCTAAATCATGAAAATAGAACAGCAAAAGATTTAAGGAATCCAAGTACACTAATAGTGTTTTGTTACATGAGGTAAGCATTGTAAAGTCCTCAGACCTGCAAGATGTCTGAAAATTCATGTAGCAATTCTGGTAGTACAAAATGAATGTCACCAGGAGACAGATACAGGGTGCATAAAAATAATTACATTAATTCTCTGATTAACTGATGCATACTAAACCATTTAGATAGCACACAGGACACTGTTTCTCCACCACTGTTTCTGAGATGGATAGTATCTTTCTAATATGCCACAACAATGGAGTAAAATCATTGCAGCGGCAAGTGTTTTCAGTCACTAGCCATTTTTAGACTCTTAATTGCTAGCTTTTACAAATGCAAACAAGCACATAATGATAAAATAATTTTAACTAATTTGCCAGGATCCTAAACTGTTCACATAATTGCCTGAAAAAGTATCCATGAAAAGCAACTGTTACTACTGTAATTAACATCTGTTCCATGCAGTCGGCATATAACAATGCAAGGGAGATTGATATATCACAGGGCCTATTTTTAGCTTTCAAGGGAAGGGGGGAGGAAAGAAGAAAGAACCCTGTCACTTGAAAATTTACTTTCAAAAAATGCATTGTTTGTATGCAAGCTAATGGAAGAAAAACTATCCACTTAGCATTACCTTTATTGTAAACATTCAATGGTATACTTGGGTGTTAAGAATTTTTTTTTATCATGTCCTATTAATAATTTTTACAATGATTAATAATATGAGACTAGACAAGTCCATCAAGAACTTGGAAAAGGAGAGGACAGAAACATTAAGCAAGTTATCCTTCTCATTTCTAAAGTTGAATGTGTCTTATTGTCTTTCTGTGTGGGATTTTTTAGGTTGAAAAGACAGGATTGGCACCTCTTCCAAGGAAGATGTAGTTTAAAAAGCCACACTGATTGCTGTGGGAGAAAATCACACATATGATTAACTGTCTTCAATGAAATAAGCGAATTAAAAAAGCTTGGGGCTAATCTACTAAGGTGACAGCCAAATTTTAGGATTACCAGAATAAAACAAAGCCACTAGTGTACCATGATGAAGCATACACAATAAATTTATAGATATAGAATGTGAGTTGTTGTTTTTTTAAACCCTCATACCCTCCAACGTTTTACATAAGAAAACCAGGACATGTGTTGACAAACAACATCAGAACATGATCAGGATGGCAAACATATTAATGTGGAAGAACACATAAGGTTGTAGCAGTTTGCTTTTGCAAGTCTGCAGGGAAAGGGAAAACTCCACTGTCTCTGCTCTTGTCCCCTTAACTGAATGCACATTACTTTTGCACTTTGAACTCAGCTTGAATCAATTCAAATAAGCTAAGTATGAAGAACGTGAATAGATTTATAATGGCACTTGGCCAGCAAAAGTATGAAGAAGGAAAATGTGAGAAACTAGGACATTTTAAAAGCAGCTTAAAAATTGGGACCACAGAGGGTCAATCAACACTAGCCCTGCCCAAATCAGAACAGTTGGAAGGTATGGAATATTATACAAATGCTACCAATGAAAGCCCAAATTACTCACATCCTGGAGTGCACCACTGCATGGATCCATAGGCCCAGCACACAATCCCTTAAGAAGGCGGAGTGTTGTCCTCCACACAAGGTAAGGCTGAAGATGTATCCTCCTGTTAAAATCTTATATGGCTACCTATAATTTTTAGAAGCTGCTAAAACACAAGCTGGGAGGCAATCCACCTTCTCTGCCAAGAAGGGCCTCATTTTGTTCAAACAAGAATGGGCAAGATCAAGCTTACACCTATCCTATTGGTTGGTAATATTTCCTTCTCTCAAAAGACTGAGGTAAGCTGATTAATGGATTTTATTTCCAAATTAGTTGATCAACATTACTGTATATGTTTCAGTAAGGTGAATAAATATTAATAAATTTTCTGTGAGATAAAGACATAAAGAGTTTTGATTAAAACAACCACACTTTATTTTTGGATGATACACAGGTATTGCAGCTGGCTCTGTCTTAAAAGCCATCCTTCTCCTTTTCTCCCACTTGTGACGCAACTCACCTTTTAAGATGGTGGTTTCCATTATAAAACCACCATCTAAAAAGGTGCATTGCATCCCAAGTGGGTTGGTGGTTTTCATCAAAGATGGATGCAGTGGCTTAGTGGTTAAGATGCCAGTTCTGATGACAGTAAGATCAGAAGATTGCCAGTTCAAGGCCCGAGTGCTGCATGATGGTGTGGGCTCCAATCAGTAGTCCCAGATTCTGCAAATCTAGCAATTTGAAAGCATACAAATGCAAGTAAATGAATAAGTACCACTTTGGTGGGAAGATAACAGTGTGCTGTGCAGTTATGCTGGCCCCATGACCACCGAAGTCATTTTCAGACAATGCTGAATCTTCAACTTAGTAACGGAGATGAGCAATGCTCCTTACAGTTGGTTACAACGAGACATTCATATCAAGGGAGTACCTTTACCTTTTGTTTTTGTCATCACAGCTTTTTGTTTTTGTCATCACAGCTTTTGTAGTTGCCTGCACTTTTCTATTCTTGTTTTGTATGTGGAACAGTATAATAAGCAACTGAAAGCACATAGCCAAGCAGCAAACAAGAAGAGACCAGCTCCATGTACTCTAAGATGGTCAACTGTTTATTCAGTGTTTAAAAAGCCCAAACACTGAATAAACAGTTGACATCTTAGAGCATGTGGAGCTTGTGTCCTCTTGTTTGCTGTTATTCTTGTTTTAAAAGTTTTTTTGGGGGGGGGTGGGGAAACCCCATGATCCCCAGAATGAGTGAAGTTGAGAACTAAAACATGAATGGTTACTAACTGTGCTTCTTGTACCGGGAACACAAGATAGATATGCTTTTAATCTTTAATAAGAACTCATGCTGTCCCATGTCCTGATGAGACTTTTTTGGTTTTATTCCTCCCATTGTTATTTAAATTTAATAGTGAATTCTGCATCTATAGCTCCCTGCTTCCTTCTCCAAGGTATTTTGGGTGCCTGAGGCAGAGAATCAAGCCAATGTTTCCTCCTGCCCCTGAATGGTAAGATATGATATACAAAATAATTAGCAACGTGATACACTTAATGAAATGAAATGGATTTCTCTACTCCATTCTTTGCTTGTTCTCTGGGTTTCCTGTATTTCTGAATTTTAACTTAGCTAGAAGAATCTGGCAATACATTTGGAATCAAAATTTAAGTACTGTTTTGCAGCAGTTTTTAATTCTTTTGGATCTTTTCTTTTCTGTTATACATTGCACTCATAAATCACTGCAAAGAAAGAAAGAAAAAGGAAACTTGAAGCAAACATCTGTATAAATGCAACAAGTCTCTGAGTGCATTGTTTTAGGTGAGGAGCAACTGTATGCATTACATCCTAATACAGCTATATGTGCAAACCACATTTTGTGGCCATTTGTTTTTTCACTCTGCGTACACATGCACATTAATAATGTAGATGGGGCTGGGGGAGAAAGACATGAAAGAACCAAGATCTCCAAGAAACTAGAGCAGCCAGTACAAAATTCAGAAATAACAATAAAAACAATAGAGCATTGGAGGAATCCAGTTTTTTCTGGAGGTATCAGAAAGTAATTTGAAACAAATCCCATATATAAGGGTAGAATCTTGGTGCACATTCTCCCCCCCAACTGCTTCCTTGGGTATGCAATGAAAGGGCCGTCAAGATGGCTGCTTTACCCTTGAAATGTAAGGAAGCTCCTAGCCATGATGGAGGACACACCTATTTAAAATCAAAGGTACTTATTTATTCAAAATCAAAGACTAAAGAAAATGACCTTCAGGAATGTAAGGGACATTGGCACATCTGGTACTGCATTATTATTATTATTAATATTATTATTTGTAAGGCATAAAAATAAAACTTGGAGAGTTGCTCACTCATTGTATGTGAACGGGCAGACAACTTGCCTCCTTGTCCTTCAGGTAACTCAGCTGGAAAATTGAAAAAGTAAAATCTCACTGAAAAACCAGATGCTACATCTGAGCCGAGATATCATGAGCAAATAAATTACAAATGTATAAATAAATAAAAGGTCCCTGGCTCATGTTGGCCACTCAAGTATCCATTTTAATTTTTACAAAACGAGAGTAAGGCTAAATCTAAAGCTTCACAATGGCTCCAAATCTAACCCAAGCTATTATTTATTGAATGCATTTATTCATAGGGTAATAATTACCAATATTTGTCAAACCCTGGCACCATGGAAGAGGTCAGCGCCTGTAAGCATGGCCAATGAGGCAAAAAATGCTACCGGCTTCCCAACACTTTTAGGCTCCCAATAGTTGCATGATCCTCCCTTCAGCACAATCTTTCAGAGAGAAAATGTCTGTAGTGATTGTGCTTGTAGTGGAATGTCAAAAGTTAAGAGTCAGCAGTAACTTCCTTGGGTAAGAGAACACAGTTGTTTGAGTGTTGGACTAGGACTCTGAAAAACAGCGTGTGATTCCCTGCTCAGCCATGAAGCCCCACTGAGTGACCTTGAGTAAGTCACATGCTCTCAGCCTAAGGGGAATGCAATGGGAAACTTTCTGTGAACAAATTTTGCTAAGAAACCCCAGGATAGGTTCACCTTAGTGTCGCCATAAGTCGGAAATAACTTGAAGGCACACAACACACACAGTAACTTCCATGCTGAATCTCTTCAAGCTTGTGCCATTTTTATATAAGTAAAAGCAAGCCAAAAACAGCAGCTGAAGCAACCTGTCAATCTGGTCTCCACAGGAAAACTGCCCTATCATTCAGTCCTTACCCTTACATGATTAGCACATGATCAGTACCTGTCAAAAATGGGACAAAAGCACCCTGATGTAAAAGCAAACTTTCTGACTGAAGCAGCTAAGAGTAGATGCAGACTGAGATAGAAAACCTCTGGCTCCATAGCTGTGCCGTAAGTGACTCCTTTATATACTACACTGGGAGCACAGTGAAGAAGGTAGCCACACCATTCTGTACAGAGTGAGGGAATTTGGCTAACACAGTTAAAGCACATAGAACCTGAATGTTTCTACTGTCAAACTTTAGAAATTGTCTTCCTCTCAGTTCTGGGTTTTGTCACAACTCAGGTGAAAATGGCAAAGATCCTAAAAGATTGTAATTGCAACTGAAGCATACTGTCTAGAAACATAACAGAATTGGAAAGATTCCTGTGAAACAACTACCTTTTGAACCTTCTGATCTAATACAAGTAATACCTTTTAAAGAGAGTGAAGGAGATTCTTAATAAAGGAAGAGCAATGGTACTGGGGCACCAACTAACCAATGCACTTTGTGTTGTGAGGGAGGTACATCAAATAGACATGCTAAATACTAATGGGAAGTCTTTCTATAACTTTTCATTACAGCATTTCTGATTTCCCTGCCTCTACAGAATAATATATTATAGGATCAGTTTATTGGAACTTGTTTCTGTACAATGCCTTCTCATTTTCAGAGCTGTTCCTTGAAATTCTGATTTGTCCTCAAGCCAAGTGCCCTTAAGCCTGACTCAAGGGCACAATCTACTGGGTAGTAAGCATGCTGTTCCTCCTTCTTCTTTAAGATCTCAGATCAGTCCTTTTGATGGGAGGGTGGTTCTCTGCACACTACTGAAATATCAAGAGGATGGGCATGGTATGGAGCATCTGGGGTAACAAGGGTACACTATAAAGAGTAGCTTTCATATTGTTATCTTTTTAAAACAGTCACTACACAGACAATTATGTATATATACTGGTTGTCAGGCTTACAACAATTTCTTTTTTAGGAAAGCCATACATGGTCCTCCAGATGTTTTGGATTTCAAAGCCCAGAAGCCAGTGGTCAGAAGGCTAATGGTCAGAAAATTAAAACAAAAACAAAACAAAGCAACAACATCAACAAAGTACAAAAAAAAATAATAATCCTGGACAACCAAAGTTTGAGAACCAATGGTTTAATATGACTTTTTTCAGACACTCTGACATCATTCACATTTGGATTATAAATTGCCTAGGATGGTGTTGGGGAGCAATGCATTGCTCTGCATGTGTTTCTTTGGCACTATCTGTTAAAACAAAATAAAAAAGAACATAGCATAGGAAAGAATCTGACTTATATCTAAAATAGACAGATGAGGAAAAAGAAAGGAAAAGTCATATATCCCAGCTGGGAGTTGAAGAATGGGTGAGGAGCCTGGAGAACAATTCCTATGAGGAAAAGTTGAAGAAACTGACTATGTTTAGTCTTTTGATATGTGACTATGGCTACACAGATGCTGGAGCAAATGTGTTTTCTTTTGTTCCAAAGGGTAGGATCTGAATTAATGCATTGAAATTATAAGGAAAAGGAATATCAGAATCTGCTGAAAAGGAGAACGGATTGCCTTGGACTGTGGTAGACTTTGCTAGTTCTAAAGTAGAGGCTGAATTACCCCTTTTCAGAGATGACTCAGTAATGGATTTCTTATAATGGCAAGAAATTGGAAAGGTTAGCCTCTATTCTTTTTCCCAACTCTATGATTTACGACTATGGGAATTCATAAGAATGATCCCATGCAGTTATAATTGTAAAGGAAACATATATAAAGATTCCGATTCTCTCCAATCCCACCAAGCACTTGTACAGTACATGCATTTCAAAGCATATCTAAAGCCTGCCTCTTGAAGGTGCTTAAACAATTCACCATGCAATTGGGAACTCTATGGTGCTGAGAGGGAGAGACAAGGCTCCCAATAACATAGGAAGCTGCACATGCAGATACACATTGAAGGCTTTGTCAGCTCCACTGCATATGGGTGGAAAATCCAAATTCTGTGTGAGGACTATGCTCAGTGGTCTACATGTGTTTAATGTGCAACTTTTTTGAAATACATAGTTATATTCCCTTCTGGCAGAAAGGGAACATCATCCAAGTAGCATACTGAATTGTTCATGCCACAGGGCAAAATAATATTGTTGATTGCAGAACAAAAGCACATGTGAAATGCAGCATAGTTTCTCTTGTGGGGTGCATTTGCACTGTAGAAATAATGCAATTTGAAAGCACTTTAACTGCCATGGGTCCATCCTACAGAAAACTGGGATTTGCACTTTTATGAGGTACCAGCACTCTTTGTCAGAGAAGGATTTCATAGGATGGAGCTACAACACTTAAAATGGGACTAAAATGCATTATTTCTACAGAGTAAATTCACCTATATTCATATGATTGCTTAGTCGAGATGGTATGTATCATTCTAAATGTACAAAATCAGAGACATGAGGCTGTAATTTTTCAAAGGCTACAAAAACAGGTTCATGGTTAAGGAAGAATGTAAATCAATACCCACAACTAAGAGTCCCTCTACTAATCAATAACAGCACTCAGTGACACTCAGCACAAATATTATAGTTTAAGATACTGTGCCCCTTTGCATATATGTGGATTGAAGAAGTTGTCTTTTCCCCTATGTTTTCTCTCATGTCACTTGAAGAACAGTTTACAAATAACATCGAACCATATTATTTTGCCCTGTGGCATGTTTACATGAACAAGTAATATATCCCCCTTGGAAGGTGAAATATTTGTGCATGATGCAAATGAAACCACGTAAGTGGAAGCTTTTCAGGGCGTTAAACAAAGCCCTTGATGCAACAAGAAGCTCTAACAGTGTACTTTCTACACATGCTTGGTTATGCTCAAATGCACTTACCATATGTCCTGGCATACTTATTACATTGTAAGCAACATGCTCACCTCAGATGTATGTCCCTTGTATATCAATATTAATACATGAATGGGCCACTGTTACCACTGTTGGTGACAGTAAATGACATGAAATGTGAACAGAGAAGTGTGAAATGCTGGCAAAGTTGATTGTTGCCAAAAGGACTCCAGTCTCTCCTGGGTTTAGAATGGGCTAAGACAAGCATGAATGACAACTGTACTTGGGTCTCATGCTACTCTAAATCTCATTCGGTAAATCAGTCAACCATTCACTTTATCTCTGTCCTGCCTTTCCCCCCAGAGTGGAACTCAAGGTGACTTAACAGAACAAGCTCTTTTCCAATGGCCTATTTCTCTTTGCAAGCGGTATCCCTTCCTTGCTATATATTTGGGGCATCATGGATAAGTTTGGAAATCCCCAAACCTTCACTCTAGGGTTCTATCAGTATTTCTGTTGATCCAACTTTTTCTGCTTTCTCATTTTTTTCCTAGTACTCATTTTTCTGAAAATTATCTCTTTGAGATAGCTAATCAGATCATTCCAAGACTATAAAATAATACATTCCTATGTCCAAAAAGAGGGAAATAAATATTAGTGCTCACAGGAATTTCAACAAAATCACTTGAAACAGAATTATTTCCTTGTAGAAATATGGGATATGTTTTTCATTTATTTAGAAGAGTGGAATTATCCGAACCAATGTGAGTACATAATTCCACTCTGAGCACATAATTCCAATAGGAATATCAAAAACTTGAAAGATACAGGTGTATTGTTTTTAAAATAACACCCCAAAGGCAAGTTCTTATGATACTTGACTATTTTTGATGAGCTTTGCTTCTGAGAACTGACATTCTATCTAAAATCATTAGATCCGTGAAGGTAAAAATTTTAAATCCATTTCAGCCCAGTCCAAGTACAACAAGCAGAGTACGGAACTACAGCTGACTGGATGACAGACCACTGACTTTCAGATCTTTCCTTTTCAGAGAGATAACACCTGAGCTACTAAGAAAGGTGCCAATCACACTGGTATGAGAAAATAGGTTTTGAAAAGCTTGAAAACGAGAACACCAAATAAAAGTTGAAACACTGATATACAATTCTACTTTTTTTAAAAGAAAGAAACCAACTCAAACAACCCAAGACATCAGATGAAACATTGATTTGTTCTCTGAAAAAATAAGTATTCTGGGTTTACTTTAGAGAAGTAGAACAAAAGCATACAGTAAAACAAGCTTAGAAGTTTGTAAGAAAAAGGTGATGCCCATGTCTCTTATAAATTTCTTTACTTTTCTTTCTGTTCTATTGGCATATTAGTCTGGTTGTCCTGTCTAATGTCATATTATGTCATTAGGAATGAAATAAATACAATGAAATAAATAGAAATAAAAACTGCCTTATGATTCAAACAGGATTTGAAACCATTTATGTTTTGATAATTTTCTCCCACCCTTCCAATAATTTTCTCCCACCCTTATTCTCAAAGCCTGCCTTTGTGGAGCTCCTAACTTGACACTTTAGCTCTTGTTTCTGTATCCCACCAAATATTCCTGATATACTGGAGTACAAATACCATCATCCTCAACCAGCAACACTAATGACGACAATGACTGGGATTCATGGGAGTCAAAAACGGTCCCGAACATCTGGAGTGAATCAGGTTGCTGGAAGTCATTCCGATATTTCCTCAGTCATCTCATCACCCTGAACATTCCTCTTCCTGCATTACCTCCTTCTCTTGGCTATCTCCCAGCTAAGACTGGGATGTTTAGCTCCCCAAGACAGAAAATATTCTATTCTCCTTGCTTACCTTTGTTAGTAGGTAAAATGCTATGAACATCAATGGTGCTAAACCATGAATTAATTTTATACATAGAAACTCTTCAAGCTTGTCCTACAGAGCAAGCTGCCATGTTAAAACTGACCTTAAAACCTCTAATTAGAAAACTGCTTTACCAGACTTGTTACCAACATTTTATCTGCATTTAATATGTTTTAGAGAAGAATGAATAATGGGTGGGTGGGGGGGGACCTTGCAGGTTACTGTAAATCCCCTTAACAATGACCTTCAGATTTATCACTTGCTATACAAGTAAATGCATTGCTAAAAATGGAAGTCTTTTGATAAAGAAAATATTTATTACTTTAGGCCCCTTAAGTGGGATGTTATTGCAACAGCGAATATGAAAACAGCACAAATTACAGTTGCTAATCTTCAGCATTCTGGTGCCAGAAAACTGAAACAAGCATTCTGAAAAGCTTAGATTAAAATGTGCAGCAAATTTGATACATGCTGTTGGCAGAATGAAGATATATTATTCGATGTCTAGCAATGTGGGTGCATATGCTGTGTAGGACGAGAGGCATCAGCAAGGAATTAGAATGGAAAGGCTAAGAGTGAATAGGAATGGGAAAAGCCTTCCCAACCTGAATTCCAACATGTAATTGTGAAACAGGACTTGACCATTTTTGTGAAGTATGAGAGTTAGTGTGGTGTAATAGTTTGAGCTTTGGACTATGACTCTGGAGAAGAAGGTTCAAATCTCCTCTTGGCCATGAAACCCAACAGGTCACCCTGTGAAAGTCATACACTTCCAGCCTCGAGGATAGCAATGGCAAACCCCCTCTGAAGAAACTTGCCAAGAAAACCCTGTGATACATCTTAGGATCACTGTAGGTCAGAAATGACATGAAGGCACACAAGAACAACAATGCTGAAACAGCAATAACTACTCCCAAGCTCTTGCTAGGCAGCACCATTACAGATTACAAGGAGAGGCCACTAACTGGCAGACTCTGCCACATAGCAATCTAATACTGGGTTTTACTGTGAATCTCAGGTATCCTTAATGAAATCATTTCTCTGGACATACTAGCTTTTTTCTTACAGGAAGGATTTTGTCCCAAGGGGCTATATTTTAGTACAGGAGTGGGTGAAGCTTGCCCTGTAAGAGTTTATCTAATGTCCAACCCTGACTCAACAACAATAACAAAAATTTTAAAAGAACCCTTGCTCATTTTTTTTTAAATGTACTGTACTTTTTAAGTGTGTACACACCCTTGGATCCATGGTTGGAGAAAGGCAGGAAATAAATTAACAAATATATAATCAACTAATTCTTTTTAGTGGGCATGGGGGAAAATCCTGCCATATTTTTGTCTTCAACTTGGTATAGGACTTGGGGCTTTTTACAAAATCAGAAGTGTTGCCTTTGATTTTTAAACAAAACAAAACTTTCTGAGGCTAAAACAAGTCATTGGGACAAAACATTGGCAAACCTCCCCCACAATTAGAAGTCACAAAAGGCCTTTTGAAAATAGAAATTTAAAAAATTGAGTGGCACATCAGTGTGTTTGTATATATTTTATGGGAGTTCTTAACTCATACCTGTTTCAAAGCATTGTTCTTTGGAAGATAATATTACCTACAGAGAAAAATAAAAAAAACAAATATGGCAGCTCAGTTTTAATTTTTCCCCAAGGTGGAGTCTCCCCATTAGCAGTCTCCCATCTGTTATCTATAAGGGTATAGCCCAGTAAGAGCTATGTAATGCATACTGTCTTTCTGCTTTTGGGACTGGTTTCGAAATTCAACTGTTGGCTTTAATTATTTTAGATGTGGACAGTTCTATTTTATTTATATGCATTTGAAATTCAAGTTGTGAATACTAAAGACATGAGGGGAGGGGGGCTGAAAAACTCTTGGCTGACCAAAAAGGGAATGACCTAGACTGAGTCATGAAACTTACATGCTATTCCAAATATTCACTCCACAATTCAACAAAACTGTCACATCATTTCTCAAGTTTCTTTTAACTCTTCCAAAATGAAATGAAATGAAGTAAATGTCTGGTCACTGAAATAATGGTCTGCACCTGTTATTACCCCTAAATTATTTGAAAATTTCCTCCTTTTCAAACTCTTTTTAACGTTTGGTAATAGAAATAGCTCTGGAGAGTAGGGTGAATGGTCTAAGCACTCTAAATTCTTCAAAACATTCATTGTCCTGCTAGCCCTGTGAACAGGTCCATTGTCCAGCAAAAAGAGAACAGTGTTTTTCATCCAATGTCTAATTTAACTGGCACAACATGCTAGAGTGGCATTCTGCATTAACCATTTGGCTCTTCTGAAAATAGTCAGTCATCAAAATACCTTTCTTGACCCAAAAAACTTTCTTGCTGACCTTTGAGTCTTGAATTTCTTTGGCTGTGGAGAACACGAGTGCTGACACTGCAAAGACTATTCTTTGGTCTCCAGATCACTGTAATGTAACCATATTCCATCAATGGTGGTGAGTTGTTACAGTTTTCCCCCTGACTAGATTGCTTAAATGCTGCATAAATAAATCCATTTAATTTTTTTCTGGACAGCTTTCAAACATTTTGGTACCCACTTGGCTGAAAATTTCTGCATAGTCAACTACTCATGAATGATAAACCCAATCTGTTCCTGGTGTATCAGCTGAGATTTGCTGCCCAAATCAGGTCATAAACATGTTCATCAAATCAGGAGCTGACCCTGTTAAAGGCCTCCTGCACCTTGCTGCATCTTAAATTTCAAAATCTCATGCTGAAATTGGCACACAACTTTTTCACAGTTGAGTATGGCAGGCGTTTGTTACTCAATGTTTACATCATACACTCATGGATTTCCTTTGGAGTTTTCTTCTGCTGGAACAGGAACTTCTTGATGGCCCAGAATTCAGCACTTCAAAATTCTACACTTTTAGTTGATATGGTTCTATCTGATATGATTCAGAAATTAGAGCTATGATTCTTCAAATTGGCAGTTTACAATACAAAAGAACACTCTTCCAAGTTACAATGAAAAAACTATGCTCAGATTTTGGCAAGTGGGTCAGGCCGAGAACTTTTCATCACCCCTTTGTAAAACTTCTAGAACATAGCTGTTGCCAAGCTTACATGAATATATTTAAACTAACTTCTATTGGTCAGTTCTCTTTTATTTAAAATTCTTTAGTCCTTCTCAAGTGAATTTCACCTTCTGGCATAATGTACTGATGATTTTACACACACACACCCAAAAGGAGAGATCCTCAAGGCAACCATAATATTGATTCAAGCTTGCCTAAAACCAGAAACTATTATTTCTGAAAATTACATACAGTACCTTCAGGCAATGATCGTCTAACTGAGCTAGTGAGAAATATGTTTACAGAACATAAAGCTTCACTTTCAATTGCACCTGATAACAAGGTACTATTGCTCTTAGGAAAGAAAACAGAGCTTTGCTAGGTTAAGATAAATGAGAACAGATGTTGAGGAAAAATGGCACTGCGCTGTTGTTATAATGACAGATTAAAAGCAATTGAAATCTAAAAAAAAAAAAAAAACAATTCTCAAACTACATTCAGCATTAATTTTTCTTCTCCTGAAAATACCTGTCCTTGGATGCACTGCATGTAAAGAAATTTGCAGACAGAAGCCAATCTATATCATTTCTGGGAAAAGAATCCACATTTTTGGCAAGTTTACCTTGCAAATGTTGCTGCGCAAGAGAAAACTGACTTAGTGAGCCTTGTTATCCCTTAAGCAAGCTTTAGACAGGCCTAAATGAATACACTTTGACAGAATTATGCTGGATTTGCTTTGATGTAAATGAGACAGGCATAATGTTCAATACTGTAGAAAACCTGCTAGATGGAAGCGGCAGGAGGAGTAGAAGGGCAATCCCTGTAAGCTTACGGCAGCAGGCTTTGACAGCCTCTTATGAGTATGTTTACAGACTTAATTCTGCACCACCTGAGAACTGTCTTAAGCAAGTATGTTGTCAAGAAAACAAAAGGGATATTAGAAGCCAGAGCTACTAAAATGATTTATGCACGGGAAGTACCATCTAAACTTCTCCCCCACATCCTAGCATAATCATATGCAATGCTATGCTACTTGTCTCTTGAGAGAAAAGATACCAGCATTCTAAAGTGGACTAGCCCTAGTAACTGCTACTAGTTACTGCAACAAGAGTAATGCTACTGAAGGACTCAAGAATTTCTCTATATAATTGAATCAGGGGAAAGCTCTTTGGTATAAATGACATGCAGGGTGTAAGGTTGTCATAAGTCTCTACCACCAAACTGGGCCAAAATGTAGGAAAAATATAGGATAAAATTTAGGCCAAAATGTAGGACAAACATAGGACAAAATTTGCCCTGAAACGTAGGACATTCAAGAAAAATGGAGGGCACAACCAACTAAAAGCCATAACCATTAATTTTTTTTAAAAAAATTAATATAAATCCTTATTTACAAAAAACAAAAAACTATATTTTATACATACATATATATATATATATATATATATATATCTCCATGCTTTTTAGTCATGCTGAAAATGGAGGAGATTTTGACATTCTTCCTGAACAGAAAGTTGAAATGTAGCTCCTGCTCTCCGGAAACAACTTGAAGGCATACAACAACAGACATAATAAAATACATTTGTAGAAGTAGAATTCAAAGATCTTGTTGCACCTCTGAGACTAAATGCATCTGAGGAAGCAGACTTCAGTCTAGGAAAGCTCATGCCTGGCCAAAAGCATGGCCAGGGAGGCCAAGGCGGGAGAGGCAGCCCCAATCCCCACCAAGCCCCTGGTGACACCTACTAGGCTCACCTTCCTTACACCTGAACTCGGGAGCCTCTGCCATCCTCCATTCCCTCCGTGGTCCTTCTTCCTGCGGTGGCCTCCCTCCATCTCCTTGGGGCCTAGCCAGCTGGCTGAGGCCCCACAGAGCTCCAATGCTGCCAGGGGAGAGGCCTTGCTGCAGTGGCCTCCCTCCTCGGGGTCCAGCCAACTGGCTGAGGCCCCGCATGGCTCTGCCAACGCTGGAGGAGAGGACCTGACATGGAGGCCTCCCTCCCTGGGGCCCAGCTGGCAGGCTGAGGCCTCAGGCGGCAGTGGAGGCACCACCCCAAGTCCCCCGACTCCAGTGAGACCTAGCAAGGCAGCTAGTCCTCGCATGTTGCCACGGTAGGAGGCAACGGTGGGGCAGGAGGAGGAAGAGGAGGTGGGAGCCAGAGCTGGCTCCAAACCCGGGCTGGGATATTAACAAATGCTTAAAAAATGTGACTGTCAAGGCAAAAACTGGGATATGGCAACCCCAGCAGAGTGGTACATTTCTAGTGACACGATATTGGCATGAATATTAAACATTTGACAGGCAATGCTATCCCTAGTAATACATCTACATGGCAGATTTCTATGAGTCTAGTTCATTACTGGTAAGTATGGGGAAAAGCTAGCAATGCAGCCATTAGGACGTACATCGGTTGGACCAATCCATGATGAAATCAAGAGTTAGAAATACTGAAACAGGTTTTTAATTACTGAATTAATTGTTTAATTATTATTTCAGAGGGGTTGGACTGGGATGATCCACCCTCCAAAGCTTTCTATCCACTTTGAAATATGTTCTTGAACTGCCAAACATCTCTATTCGGTTGCAATGATGATAGCAGTTAGTATATCTGCTTGTTCACAAAAACCTTTGGACTTTAAATTGAGAAATGTGATTGTAAACATTATTGATGTCAGGTCTCTTCTACCATAACAGCTAAAGAGAATTTCAGGTTCCAGCATGTCTCTGAATACCAGCTAGTAGGAAGGCAAAAAGTCAGGAAATCGCTGTTGCCTTTGTGCCTCACCTGTAACATTTTCCAGGACAATCCGGTTGGCAACTAGTAGAAACTGAGTACTGGACTAACTGATGCTCAGTCTGAGTCAGCAAACTATTTGTTATAAGTATTATGAAACAGATTACAGACCTTTGCCCTTCAAGCACAATCACTTAGAGTTTTATTGGAGGAGGAAAGAAATTAATAGCTTCCTCTCTGTGATTCAACTAAATGCAAATTAACTGAGTATCTGAAGGCTCTCTACCAAGCAGCTATCCCACACAGTTTGACAATGAGGTATGGATAAGAAAATAAATATGCAAGTCTTGTCATGTCCTCTATACTGCATCTAACAAATCAACAACTTGCCACACATTATATAGATTGAATTAAGAAGCAAACGTTTGACTCCGTTAAGCACTATTATGTCACACTGATTTCATCACTTTTCTGTTTGATATGAATATTTTTAAAAGAAAAGAAATCAAAGCTGCTAATAATTATTGCTGTTATAAAGAAGATAAAGAAAATAAATTTTCTAAAGTGTAACTACTAAAAGTTCATAAGGAAGACTGCAGATTTCATTTGAAACCTTTTTGCAGTCCATCTTTTGGTGTGATCATGAAATAAAACCTTCAAGACTTTTGCTGGATGATGCATTAAGATGTCAAGTGAAATTATTTGTTCTATCAACAGTTTGAGTAGGCAGCCTAGTTTAAATAATTTATACAAACCGAAAAAGTTATAAGAATGACATATTAGGTCCAGTGGCTTTCTTAAATTTACAGAAGGAAAAGAACAATGTGGAAGGGGATTCAACTAACCAGATGCCAATTAAGGCATTTGAAAGAGAAATATAGCCCTGGTGCACAGAAAGAGCTTCAACACACATAACCATGGACTGCTCATATTTTTGTCGTGTCAAGGTTTGGGCTATGAAGAATTTCTGTAAAATTATGTACAGTCAGTACTCCATATCAGAGGACTAGCCATCAGCTGAATGGGGCATCGGCAGATGGCCCTGTCCCATTGTTGTCAATAACAGAGCATGTATGTAGCATGCCAACGTGGCTGTGTGCATGTTGGTGTCCACTGGCACTAATAGGACTTTATTTTTTTATTATTTGCAAGGGACCAATCCCCCACCAATATGTAGGGCCAACTGTATTCTTTCTGAGTCCATCACTGACCCTTGAAAGTTTGTTGCTTCCACTGTGACCAGGCGAGGAGGGTGGTTTTTGTTGAGTTTTAGAATATTTAAACAAAATGAATCTGATCAATATTAGTGTCTTTTCCTATGCAAAGCTAATCTAACACCCATACCCACACCATCAAATATATGCATGCAGAGAAAGCACAAAAAAAGTATTGTCTGATTTGCCTGAAAAGATGCAAACAACCCACCAATGCTTGTCATTTTAATAGGTCTATGCAGGAAAGCAGTAGCTATCCTAGTTTTGTACAATTTGTGCAAAAATAATCCTCACAGTTGTGAGGACTCTCATCACTACTGGTAGGAAATTATCTTCCTATCATGCAAGCAAACAGAAATAAAAAAGCATCAGTTTCACCAGCTCATGAAGAAGAATGAACCAAGCAAGGATATACATCCCTACTATAAGCATGTTCTCTAAGTGTGAAAACTGCTCTATATGAGAAAGAGCCCACTGCAGTAGTGTAAACACACACACAAACATTTAGCTATCTTCCATTTGTAAAATACTTCAACTTTATCTATGTACTACTAATAGAGAAAATCTGAAAGATAAAAGTAAAGTATTGAAGTGTCCTGGAAAACCTTTTTTTTAATGATATCATGCAACTCTGCAATAGCTATAAATTAAATATAGCAGTTTAAACAAAATGCACAATATATTTTAAAAACATTTGAATGCATATGAGAATCATCTTTAAATTCTTCCCCAATTGCAAATACTTTGCATCAAAACGTATCAACTCACACACCTTTTGCAAGTTGGGAGCACAGTCACATGCATTACTAGACTGAGGAAACTATTCTAAGAAATGAAGCTGTTTGCACAGGCCAAGGGAGGTACAGTCTGTGAATAATCATGATCTCAGGTGCAATCATCCAAGTATGTGGAGAAGGCTTACCTGCTAGGAACATCCAGCTGATGTGTGAGTTTGAAACAAGGAGGGATGACATGGTAACGCAGGAGATGGGCAAGGGCTTATTTTCATCCATCCATTTCCCCTTTTGATTTCAGAAGAATTTAGTCAAATTATGATTAAATATTAAATACTGGTTAGAATAATCTGGTTACATTTGGCAGGGTTGTGTAGTGGTTTCATTGGGTTTAGGATTGATGAGCATCCACAGGCACATTAAAGATTATTGGTGGTTCCTAAGTCCTGCAGTACAGGCTTTGTGGACCTAGGGACAGTATCAGAGATCCCCATTTGTGCCAATGTTCTTTGCCCAGTCACAGTTTCAAAGCACTGGATGTGGCCTGATATGGGAGGGCTCCCTATATTGGCATCAGTGAGGGCTTAGGGAAGAGGCATGAATTTTACATTTCCCTCTTCAGGGTCTGGGAGACCTTCCCAATGGCTTATTTGAGCATTCTGGCTTGTACCAAATGGAATTCCCACTCAGGTTCTTTTTATATTCTATTTATTAATAGAATATATTGTGGTCCTTAAATCCATTTCTTGTCTGACTGTTATTTACTTCTCTGTATGGAATATACTATCTGACTGGATACATAGATGACACGTACTTCACCTTAGTGATCCACTCATCCATTTAGTACTTAAAGAGTAGACACCTGATCGCACAGTGAGGTCCATGAGCATATGTGCACACACATGTATGGCCATGTTGTGAGCTCAAATTGAAACTTGCTTCCACTTTTAAGCTGTGCATTCAGACTGTACAAACAAACTCTTTTTAGTTAAAATAGACAGGTTTATCAAAACTGTCATCTTATTGCTTGATGACTACATCACTGACACTATAAACTGATGTCAGTGTATTATAAGCAGGTCTGAATTTTGATATAAATGAATAAAAAGAAATAGTATGGTATCAGGAAACCAGGTAGAATGCAGAAAATGAAATGTCTGCAGTACGGTGGGGGGTGGGGAAAGCAAAAATTTAGATTTTCTACAAATAAGACAGCAAAAATATTGGGCATCATCTTAATCATAAGGTAAACAGGCAGAAAATGATCAAACCTGTTCAAAATCTCAATACGATTCACTGTCAATGCATTTTCATTTAATAGCGGACCCTGCTTTGTCTTGCCTTGTTCCATCTATCAACATTTGAAGGATACTCAGGAGCAGGATAATATGAGACTCTGCAACAAACTGTGCCTGGCTGCTTCCATGTATGTAGCTCTGAGAAACAGGGAGAAGAAAAAACAACAACATTTAACAGATTAGGTGGCACAAAAATATCGTAATTTTGTGGTTTGTTGTTATTGAAACAAGGAAAACATTGAAAAAGATGATGTGTCATGGGAATTAAAAGCAAAACTTCACCAGCCTTCAAAATAAATTACAAAGAACATAGTTCCATAAAAAGAGGACAACGGTCCATAAACACAGCTATAAAGTCGTACCTTCATTAATTTCACTTACCGTAGGAAAATAAGCAGAAATGTTGTGGAAAGTAGCTAGGGAGGGATGTTGCTGCCCTGCCAGGCTTGCACACTTCTCAGAGGTAGCTGATGTGCTATTATTGGCAATACAGCACTGGGTTTAGATGAAACCTTGGCCTGATCTAAGAAGGCAGCTCTTATGTTCTTAAAGCAATGCAAGCCTGCCAATTTCTTCCTCTATAATTTAATTATAATGATAGCATTAACACAGAAAAAAACCCACACTTTGAATATTGGCTTTTTAAAAAGATAATTAGCATTGCAAATTTTTGGTCTGGCCCCTATGTGCTTCCCTACTGGGGCAGCTGGATACTTTGGCTGATCACCAAACCCCTACTTGCTGACGTTTTGTCATTTTTTGTATGTGCTGTTGTAGGAATATTGCAGGAATATTGAAGGAAGCATGGAGCAGAGCCCTTCACTTTTGCAACTTACAAAGTGTAAGCATGACTTTTATAACAAAAAACGTAATATATCCACTTCTCCTGCATCACTATCTGTTATACAATTCTACAATCCAGTAGTAATAGCATTTACATTTCTACACCATTTCATAGTGAACTAAGCACTCTTTAAGCAGTTTACAGTGTGTAAGCCAATTCCCCCAAGAAGCTGGATACTCATTTTACCGACCCAAGAAGAGCCCTGGTGACACAGTGGTTAAATGCCTGTACTGCAGCCACTCACTCACAAACCATAAGGTTGCAAATTCAAAATCAGCCCAGGGGCTCAAGCTTGACTCAGGCTTGCATGCTAAAATGAGTACCTAGCTTGTTAGGGGCAATTAGCTTATACTTTGTAAATTGCTTAGGGAGTGCTTAAGTGCACTGATAAGTGATATAGAAATGTACTTGCTATTGTTATTGCTAAGAAAGGATGGAGAACTGAGTCAATTTGGGATCAAACTCACAATGTTGTGGCTGCAGTACTGAAATTTACCAACTGTGCCACAAGGGTTACATCAATCCAAGTTGATATAATCTAAACTACAAACAGCTTCACTCATTCAAACCCAAATACCCACATTCTCAGCTGCCCTTATTGGCTGCTGTCGTCACCATCATCATCATTATCTATACCTCACTTTTTCTGCAAGACTGAAATTCAAGATATCTTACAAATTAAAATAATTACAATATAGTTAGAAACATACAAAAAGTCAACAATAAAATACAGAAGTAAGCTATTAACAGTTTACTTCTGTGTTTAAATGCTGACTTTTTGTATATTTCTAATTATAACAACGGAGTCAGCGTGGCACAGTGGTTTAAGTTTTGGCCTATGACTCTGGAGACCAGGGTTGGATTCCCAGCTTGGCCATGAAACCTATTAGGTGATGTTGGGCAAGCCACGTGCTCTCAGTCTCAGGGGAAAGCAAAGGCAAAGCTCCTCTGAACAAATCTTGCCAAGAAAATCCCATGATAGGATCTACTAAGATCATCAAAGACTTGAAGGCACACAACAAAAAACACACAACTATTAACAATAGTCGGGGATGCTTTGATGGAGAGTTCCTGCATGGCAGGGAGTTGCACTGGATGGCCCTTGTGGTCTCTTCCAACTCTATGATTCTATGAATATTAAAATAATTTAAAATATACACTCAAAAAGGAAAAAAGAACAGTGAGTCTGATGAGTTAACTGTTCTCAAAATGGCATGCACCTATTGCTTTTGCCTGGCTTTTCTCTCTTGAAAAGCTAGGCACGTTCATTCATCACCAGCTATATCAATACTGTTGGCTCCAATGACAGCCTGTACCACAGGAAACTACCCAAGAAAACCATTCGCCCCCAAACTCACAACAGCTGGTAGGCACGTGGTATTTCAGTGCTTTCAGTGAAGGTTGAGAGGATCAACCTGCAACAGAGGTTATAGCCTCCTATCAAAGGAACAAATAGTTACAAGGGGATTAGTGAGAAGAAACTGTTGGTGAGCACTCTTGTGTTATCAGCTGAAGACCTAAGAGGGTATCTAAATAGTCTCTTAGGCTTAGTGCCCTGGGAATTGAGCAAGGAACCAGTGTTCACTGAAAGCTAATGGCTTAGAGGTCACAGTGACACTATGAAGACAGTAGTTCATTTCTGTTAATTTTCTTCTTTTAAATCCAGAATATTGTTGTCCTGAGGATTGTTCCACTTCATTCTATTCATCAAAAAGGGGATATGGGTACTGTTGAAAAACCTGTTGACTGTGATCAGTATGCTAAAACAGCATGCATCTCATAGCTTTTTAAATTTCCCAGCAACAATGGGTATGGATTGATAAACCACTCCTGACATTTCACAAAATGCTCCAGACGAGTTTATGTGGTATCTCTCTTTTCCCCCCTCTGTCTTTGGTTTACAATAACTGCAAGCTGTATATTTATTACACATAAAATAAAATCTACATCTATTTGGCAGCTGACTGTATATCTCTTTCAGTCCTTTTTTGCTAAATGAGAATGGTGGTTGGGAAAAGAAAGACTAGTTCTTAGGTGACATGGTGCTACACACCATGGAAAACAAGATGAAGGGTTGTTCCTGCAGCCAGTCCTAGTTCTAGTGGCTGAGAGAGACTTTTGGGATAACATGGTTGTGTACAGCTGGCAAAAAAAAAAAAAAAAAAACTAATGAGTTGCAGGTCAACACAAAGAAATGGAAAAAGGACCTTGAAACCAACTATTTCAAAAGATGATTTAGAAACCATTGCCAATACAAAATTACACTGTATGGAACAAAGGGGCTTTTTAGATTGGCAGGAAAGTGTGACATGAAGTTGCCTTTTCCTTAATGCTTAGCAGCTAGACTGCAAGCCCCAGGTGTGCATTTAAAAGGTACAGGGCTGCTAGACTGAGGGGTTTGGGAACGACTTATCTGAGGTCTTTTCTGTGGCTCAGCAGCTACATGGGAAGCTGTCAAAATGCTACAAACACAGGTGGAGCAGCTACATGGGTGGCAAGGAACGCGGATTTTAGCCGTGTTTAAATTTTTTTCCTTGCCGGCTGCGAATTGCGCAATTGCGCAGGTACACAATACAGCGACATTATCATTGCCTGCTGGGAACTGCACAATTGCGCAATTCGCAGCCAGCAAGGAAAAAAAATTTAAAGGTACAGCGGTTTATCACTGCGGTTCCTCTGCCTTTTTAAACTGTGACGTTGCACTGGTGCATCATGAATGAACCCCCTTATTTTGTGAATGAATTCACATGTTATCCACAGTAGAATAACAGTAACAGCATCCCAGAGTCCGTACTGCGCATGTCTAGGGTTCAGATTAGGGCTGGAGCTAGGGTTTGGGAGCTTTAAAAAACTGCGCTGTTAAAAAACAGCTTTTACACCTGCAGGGCATTGAGCGTTTTAATTAGAAGTGAACTCCACACCACGCATGCTCCCAACCCACGATCCATTATGCTCCGCACCTGGAGTGCTGCCTTTAAATGGGCGCCTTAAAGAGACAGAGCCCCATTTAACTGCGCAACTACACCTTAGTCTTTAGATGCACTGGCGCTATAGCGCTCTTTTTAAAAAAGGAGTGGGGAAATCAAGCACCTTTTTAAAGGCACTTCTTCTCCCTTAAAGCGCCAAAATAGCATTTTCATGGCACACTTTCCCTTTTTCTCATCTAAAGGCTGGGCTTTCATGCAGCCTTCATCACACCTCTTTTTGCCAATCTAAAATGGGCCAAAGAGAAATAATTCATAGTTGTTTCCATATCTTATAGTGTCATTTTAGCAGTCTCCTCTAACCACCACCACCTCCATTATCAGTTTAAATACTGGCTGTTTTTAAGCAGAATCCTCATCTCCAGATTTTGGGATACCTGGAGGAAGGTTAACCTAAGAGATGGAAATTAATGGAGTCTAAACAAAATTAAACATCCTCTGGGAAGCTAATTAGTATACCTACACATCTAAGCGTATCATTTAATTGTGCAGCACCTAAATTACTTATCAAGAAAGGGTATGATAGATAATAACCAACTGACAGAGAAGAACAGAAATCACAGTCTTTATAAATGAGAGCTTAGTATCTCCCCGATCACTTCCCAGCAAATGCAGGATCAGGTAAAGAATGAGAAGCATCAGTACTTTGATGCTTCTTTCTCCAAATCTATTTTTGTATATAGCTTCCAAAAGCTGTCCTCAGATTAATTTTAAATTTGCCTGAGTTTTTTGGTGTGTATATGCGCGTGTGTGATATATATATATAGAGAGAGAGGGAATGGGAGAGGGAAAGAAATTCAAAGTTAATGTGAGAGAAATGGTTAAATCCTATGAGGAAGGGCAAAATTGATAAGGAGGTGGTCAATCCACAGGGAGCCAGCTAAAGTATAGTGGTTTGAGTTTTGAGCTAGGACTCTGGAGACCACTTCAGTTTCCAGATCAGTCATGAAAACCACTGGATGACCTTGGGCAAGTCATATGCCCTCATGCTCTCAGGGGAAGGCAATGGCAACCCTCCTCTGAAAAAACCCTTGCCCAGATTTAGGGTCGCCATATGTCGAAAACTACTTGAAGGCACACAGTAATAACAACATCAGCATAACTGATAAGTGGGTGAAATATTTTACTTGCTAATCGATACACATCACGCAACACTACATATAAAAAATAAATAGATACATATATGGGGAAAACCAAGTTCCATACATAGTCTAACAGACTATCAAATATTGGGAGGGGGAAAGTAAAGAGGAAGAACAACACAATTCATACCACTTTCAGTTACTGCACTTGAAGGAAGGGTCAACCCACAAAGAGATGACTTTTAGCCCACTCCAGAGTTTGCCCCCAAACATATGTTTCTTGCCATCAGAGAACCTAAATGAACCACATGTTCCTATGGAGGTATGGAAGAATCATTATAGGGTAAAACTGGAGTCTGATCTGCACTGCAGAAAAATGAAGTTTTAAACCACTTTTAACCGCCATAGCTCCATTCTATAGAATCCTGGGATCTGTAGTTTGTTGTGGTACTACAGTCCTCTGACATAGAAGGCCAAATTGCTTACAAAACTACAAACCTCAGAGTTCCATAGCACAGAGATACTAATCTGCAGTGTAGATTAGATTTAGGTGGTGGAAAAAACACTGCAGCTTTAAAAAAGTGATGGGCAGGTCTCAAAGTTTGAATGCTTAGGAAAGGACATTGGGGAATACCTGAATATAGTTGTTTTGATGTCTCTGGGTTCAGATTTGAGACAGGCTTCAACTTCCCTTTGTATGACTCCTTGTTCAGTATATCTTTGAAAATTCTCAAAGTACATGACCCTGAAGAGCTGACAACAATTAGAGAAACTTCTCCTGGTCTCTAGACTGGAGTGTAGCATGCTTTGACAAGACGTCAGAAGCAGTGAAGATCTTGAACCTATCCCTTATGAACAAAGCTAGTTTAAGTACTTTACCATCTTTAAAATAGTCACATAAATTAAGCAATTTATTAGTTGGTACAATCATATTGACAGGCACTGTTTTTTGGTAGCAATGTCATGCTGATGAAGAATGTACTACCACAACATGCCCTCACAAGCACCAGAGCGCTGGAGCTTCTTTCTGTGAATGGGTGCAGATGATCTACATGAATGATTCTAGCATCCATGAACTGATCTACAGTTCTTTGAGGTATCTTAATATTATTTAATTGTATTACATTCACACTGAAACCTGCATATGGAGTTTTCAAGTCCAATGAAAAAAGAGATGAGGTCTCTAACTGAATCAGCACACTCACTTGCCCTCACATGTTAGTTGAGTTTCAGGTGCAACTATAAAAAGAGTCTGTACCAAAGGTAAGTGACATATTCCTTTCCAAATCTACTCTAGTGATCAAAGTCACTGCAACAGCAAGTCACAATGGCCAAAGGGCCCAGCAGACTTCAGTAAGACTTAACTCTATACTAAAAGGTCACTGCTTCAAAAGATCTTTTCCTTACAACACTACAGAAGATCAAGGATTTCATCTCCTAAATCTTGCAATGACTGTGGTGGCATTTAAGGCAATTATGCCAAATCTTTTTCTAGTTTGAGTCAAGTTGTCTGAGACGGCTTCACTTAGCCTGTTAGAAAGGATTTTTGTCTGTTCATTCAACTATAAAAGCTAGTTGACAAATACAAATGCAAACCACATGCAAGTAAAAATGCTAATACAACCTGTGTCTATATCTAAACTATATTATATTAGACCACTGAAAGCCAGTATGGTGCAGTGGTTTGAGCGTAGGATTTGAACTCTGGAAATCAGGTTTGAATTTACTTCTTGGCCATAAAAACCGATTGGGTGACTTTGGGCAAGTCACAACATCTCAGACCCAGAAAATCCCATAATAGGTTTACCTTAGTGTTGCCAGAAATCAGAAACAACTTGAAGACACATAACAACAGCAGCAGCAGCAGCAGCAGCAACAACAGAACATTAATTGCAAGGCTATATGCATGCAAAGAAGAGAGTAAAAAAAAAAAAAGAAGAAGTCACTATTTGCTTCCTAGCTGAAAAATGGGTTTCTTGATACTCAAGTTAGGATGAATACATGAGAAGCAAAAATTCAAAGCATTTTTGTCCTGGTACTCATACATCCTGAGGGTTTTCTTCCCACAGAAACTACTCTGAGCAGAAATACATGTTGATATTCTTGCATGAAAATTGTGGTTTTATACAGTATAAAAAAGTAAAACAGTTTTACAAAAAAAAAGTGTTTCAAGAATTTTTATGCCAAATTTGTGTTTTTGTGCAAAAGGATATAATTTTTGCACACCAGACCTATGTCTGTTTCAAGAAAACTGTGTTTTATGTACAAATACAACATTGTTACCAAAAACTGGACTCCAGAAAGACAATAGTTTTGTGCAAAAAGCATGTCTGTTTGCCCCAAGTGCCAATTTTACACAAAAGCCCCACATTCCTCCCTCTCAATTTTCATGCATAAAAAGACCTCATATATACATATCTGCATAGTAGAGTTGGCCAAACTGCTTCAGAATGTTCAACTACTGCACCAAAAACTGAGTGGAAGTATTTGTTTTCTTTCAATGAGGAGTAAACTCTAGGAATTATTTTACCTCACCAGGGATGAAAAAAAATAAATCAAAAATACTTGAATGGGGTTTAAAAATACGTTTGTCACCTGTAGAAAAACTCTGATAAGAAGAATCCTGGACTGATGAGAACTTCATATTTTTGGTCTTTTTCCATGCAAAATATGATTTTTATGTTCATGAAACACAATTTTCTGAAAAGAAAACAGTACTTGCTGTGCAGAAAACTATTTTTGTATGTGCAGAACATGCAGGTTTTTTGTGCCTAAAATACTGTAGTTGGGAACTTATTATGTTTAAAATTCACATGTGTTCCATAGTAAGCAGAATTTTCTGCATAGGCAATAATATTGTTGCTCATAAATATTTTCTGCAAGGAAATGTGGTTTTCTGTACAAACAAAGAAAGACATGTTGCATAGAATAAGTCCTAGACTGCAAACAGCCTTTAAAATCTTTGTAGTTATTTATTTAACAATAATTTGGTAAACAATTAACAAATTATTTAATAATTTGTTAAAAATTATTAATTGTTTCCTTCAAGAATAAAATTAACAATGAATTGGATGACTAGTCTTCAGATGCAAGAACAAAATAAACAAATATTTATATAACTATGTAAAAGTCCTTGATTTTACTGTTATATGACTAGAACTAACTATAGGGACTTCAAATACCATAAATAGGAAAGGAGGCTGCAATGTAGAAAGACCTCTTTTTATCCTAGCCCATATTGATTTCCATGCTATGCAGTAGCAGAATGGCTTGTACTGAATCCAAGTGAGATCTTGACTTGCTTTAATGCTTGCCATCTCTTACCCAGAAACCCCCAAGCTTGTGAATGGTACCTCTCTTTGGGTTTGCAGTTCTCCTTAAAAGAATTCACTTTGATTTAACCAAAGGTGGTAAGAGGCAAAAGTTCCACCTAGTGTATCAAAACCAATAAAACCACATGCATATATATGTTCCTCACGAATCAAATTAATCATTTATGTGCACTTCTAGATTTATTTAGCATTACTGATCCAGAGATGATATATACTTTGCACACCCTCTCTCTGGAGTAATCAAAGATAGCCATAATGGATTATATTTTTAAATTTCTCTAAATACTGCATATGTTTGTGATCTCCAGAGTGATATCTGTCACGGTTCAGTAAGACACTTACATTAAATGTAGATTGCGCTCATTCCTTTTTCCCTGTTAAACTGTGTAAATAAAATAGAAAACGGTAATTGGAAACAAGACCGGTGTGAGTTACATTTTAGTCCTTAAGGCAATTCAATTAGCTTCTGCAATAGCCCGCATTAAAATTTAAACATGATTGCATATTTTAGATGCCACAATGGTCTCCAGTGCTGATACCTGAATAAAGCAGCATGGGTTTTGTGCTTCACTTACTTGGTGCAGGTGATGAAAAAATAACAATAATCTAGAGATGTTTGTGTGGGGGCATTAATTAAACTCCATTTAAATTAATAAGCTAGAATCAGGGGACACGATTTCAGTCAAGTTAAAGAAGTTTTCTTCTCTTTTTAAAGAGATAGGGATGAACTGTGTTCACAGCATTCCAAATGGCCCTTTCTCACATGGTGCAGTGAACAAGCCACCAAGAACACATCAGCTGGAACAGCTTCCTATCAAATTGGTCTTTTTCACTACTGGAGGCTAGGCCACTGTGCAATTATAGCTAAAACCACCACCACCAAATGATTAAATAGTCATTCTTGTAATTGCACCAACTCTGAGGAAGGAGACTACAACTTCTTTCACACAGTCAATCTCCTGAGGCAATAGACTAAGGCTGCATACATGCTGCAGAACTAAGGCAGTCAGCCATGATTTTAACTGTCATGGCGCAGTGTGGTGGAATCTTGAGATTTATTGTTGGTTTTTGCACCAGAGGTCACAGACAGAGAAGGCTAAACAGCTCACAAAACTACAAATGGCAGAATCCCACAGTACTGATCCATGGTAGTTAAAGTAGTATCAAACAGCATTATTTTTGCAGTGTAGGCACAGCCCGTGTCTATCAAAGCTTATGTCACAACTTCTTTTGCACAGTTGGTCTCAAAAGTGCTACAAGAACCCTTTCAATGTCTTTTAGTTACTAAGGTTGTGGGTGGTTGCTGTCCATGGTCATCCATAATGAATTCAGCTGCTCCTAAAAGGTGTATGTGGGGATGGAAGGTGAAGCGGTCAGACTATTTAGTAGGAAGAGCACTTGCTTCACTGCTGCTTACAAACCTTCACTTTTACTACTTCCAGCTTCCTCTAGAAGTGATAGTGCTTCTCGGTTTTTGCCCTCTAGATAATTTGGGCTTCAGTTCCCCAGATCCCTGACCATGAGCTATACTGGCTATAGTTTCCACCAGCTAAGTCAGTAGAATCTGGAGGGGTAAATATCTTGAGACCATTGACCTATAGAGTTCTTGGCCCAGTGAATGCTCCTTATGACCACCTCCCCTGAACTGTTCTTAAGCTGGGCTATGACGTCTTTTTAGGGCATTATGAATATTGCTATGGTCCTTTGTTGGAGCATCAAGCGTCATCTCAATTGTTTTGGGTTGGGCTAGTTAATTTAAAGTGTGCTTAGCAATTGTTCTGTTGTAATATGTAATTTATTTCACATACAGGCATTAACAAAGCCTCTGACAACAAAGCTTATTGTAGCAAAGCCTCTTTGTCCCCACTCAGGCTATTTTTTGTTCTTGATCTGTGTGGAACCTTGAAAGGATAGTGAAGGAGGGCTAAAAAAAAAAGGCAGAGTTTTGGTGGTGAGTTTCAACAGTATGTCTGCAGTAAGCAATGCAATTAAACTTGAGCTGGGAAATAATGGCATTCTACACTAGTTGATCATTCTGTAGCTGTGTGTGCCTGCCTACAACAGCAGTTGCTTCCAGATTCCCTTATTGAGCATGCATGCACAGCAAACAAATAACAAAGAGAAAAAAAGCAGAGAGTTGATAAATTTGCCTCACCAGCTACCTCCAGCTTGTTAAGAGCATAGTTTGATGAAAATGGACATCATAAAGGAAGTAGAGGCTTGTGAAAGAAGCATTTTGGGCTGTCTCTAGAAGGTTCAACATGTTTTTGTCTCTTTATGGAAGGCTCACGTGACCTAATTGCTTCATTTCACATGTGCATCATGTTCGTTTTGGATAAAAAGCCTGCTGAAATATATTGGCACTGTTCCTTTTTGTGCTGCACAAACCTATCCTTATTCTTCCCATGTTATTTCTGCCCCTGGTACTAATTTTTTTGTTAAAAAAATATTTTTTTGTTAAAAAAAGTAATGCCCAAGAACTGTACATTTAGTTTTATTTCATTTTTTAAAATACTGATGTGTTCGGAAACACATTACTCCCCCCCCCCAATGTTATATTTTGATTTCTGTGAGCCAACTTGGGTAGAAAAAGCCAACATTAAATATATAATTGGCCCTCCGTATCCAAATTTTTATTATCCATGGATTCAAGTATCCACAGATTGAAAATATTTTAAAAATATATAAATTCCAAAAAGCAAGCCTTGATTTCACTTTTTTATATAAGGTTCATCATTTTACTATCCATTGTATTTAATGGGACTTGAACATCCACGGATTTTGGTATCCACTGGGGGACCTGGAACCAAACCCCAGTGGATATCAAGGGCCCACTGTACTAAAAAATAAACTTTCAGCCAACATTAAAGTGTCCTCTTCATTTGAACATAAACATCTGCTGCTTCTTGGCGGTAGCAGTTAAACTTAGCATGGATCCTTACAACAGAATTACAAGGCAATATTAGTCTATTACTGTTTTATTGCAAATGGAAGTTTTAGTGGAAGAGAAAGATTAAGAGACTAGTTAGCTTGCAGAACGCCACCTAAACATCTTAAGTTAACTGCAGTTCTCTCACCTGACATAATGCTCTATGATAAATTAATAAATATCTGCTCAGGGTACTATTATCTACTATGACTTCGGTTGATGATAGGAAGGAACTGGGAAAAATTGTCTTTACAATACCTACAAGGCTTTGAAACAAGGGTGCAGTACAGATGGCCCAAAAGGGCTGTCCCTGTGCCATGATTAGGCTGGGGAGTGTGCAGCATTTGCACGCTCCCCAGCTCTGGCACGTAACGATGCCTGTGTTGTTATGTAGCGCCGTTTAGAGGATGTGTGTAATGACTCCGTCACAACTGCATAGCTTCTAGATGGAGCTACACTGTTGCAATGGCATAAGGCGCCCACTAGCGCCTTTCCAAATGGGAGTGGGGTTTCCCCACTCCTTTTTTGCTGTGCACCTTCACCGCAGCGTCTAGCTGCTGCGGCAAAGTTCTGCAGCAAAAAAAGGTGTCTAGAGTCCGCCCTTTTTGGGCGGTCTATAAAGCCTTTAGGATATCAATGTGGCTCACTGGTGAGATTAAGAAAGCTTTATAATACCACTGGTTTGCATCATCATCATATACTTAAGAATGTGGAAAATGGAATGGGCTACAAATGGCTGCAACTTTATTGGTTGCAATTTGCAGTATCGTCTATAGCATATGGAATCCATCTAGTCATTGAATATAACTCCCAACTAATTCTCTGGGAGCCAAGTGGTGAGTAACATAGAGAGTGGCAAGATATATGGCCCACCTTGGCTTGGACCAATTATGTGGGCCTTTTCTGGGATCCAGGTGTGTAACTGGCATGACATTCTCCAAGTTCAACCAACAGCTTGAAGTGGTATCTCCAAGATTCCTTATGGAGTCCCCAGTTTTGGGGAGTAATAATTCTGTCCCAATTTCTATGGTACCCTAACTCACAAATGCTATGGGTAAAGCAACTGTCCATTAGTGTAGTAATCATTTGTACATGGAACTCTGTTATCTACTGATTAAGCTCAGTTCATAGCAATAACATTACACAAGTGTTTCAATGAGGAAGTCAGTGGTGGCATGGTCGGAGTAATATAGGGGCTTTAATATCTCCCTTGGCACTCTCTATGTGTCACTGCTAGGTGAGGTCCTGGAGGAGTAATCCTAGCTACAGGTGAATCAGCTCTGCAACTATGCACTCTCTCTTATTTCAAAACTAGGGATGTACATCATCATTTGTTCCATCCTCTCATATTAGAACAAAGAATCTCAAGAAATTTCTCTGTCTTTTTGACAAAACTGGGTTGTTTTTTCACAAATGAAATTTTCTCAAAAATGTTCCCAAATATCAATAAAAATAAAAATAAAAAGTATTTGGTGGGAGACTGCCAATGAATACCAGATGTCATTGGCTGTATTTCAGAGGATGGCACTAACAAGGCCATCTCTGAGTATTTTTTGCCTAAGAAAACTCTATGAAATGCAAGGGGGTCACTATATGTTAACATGCTATTTGAAAGTGCAAGCGCGCACGTGCACACACACACACCCAAGTAGACCCTTGGTGGTTCTAATTCACTTGTCCCTGCCACTTTTGAGATCTCTTATTAGCTGGACATTCAATATGTTGGTTCTCATTTACCACCATAAACTCAGTCACACCCAAAAATGCGCTCTGAGTGCACGCTGAACATCAGTGTTTTGCTCCTAATGCATAAATCATATTTACCAGACTAGAGAAACAGACAGTGAAATAAAATGTTCAGACTATCTCAATGGTCACTGGACAACATGTAATATTTATATTGTTCTTACAGCGGAGAAAGGCTAGTTCTCCATTTCTGTAAGTCTTCCAATAGTCTTCTATAAGTCTACCAATAGTCATAGCCAAAAAGACAAAAGGTATTCCTGACATAAATAGAGTGCACATTCTTATTTCATCATCTTTAATGACCAATAAATCTCTGTTTTAAGAAAGCTCATTTTCCATTTGATATTTTTTCATGCATCTAATGACTGTTTGCTCAAATATTTTAACTTTAGTGCTATGTCAGAGCCAATGTAATGTAGTGGCTTGAATGCTGAATCAGGATTCCAGGAGAGCAGGATTCAAATAACCAGTCAGCTATGGAAACTCACTCAGTGACCTTGGGCAACTCACACTCCCTCAACCTAAGAAGGAAGCTATGGCAAACCTCCTCTGAATAAAGCTTGCAAAAAACCAAAAACAAAAAGACAAACAAACAAACAAACGCATATAAATTAGAGCTGATCTGAAGTCACATAACAACAGCAACCACACTGTTCTTACAACATTTCTAAAATTTCTCACCTGTAAGACAAAGAGACAAAAGAAACATAGACTGGAAATCCACTCACCCACAATGTCCAATTGACTACTATTTCTGTATATATTTGAAAAAAGCAAGGAAAATAAAAGACATTTGGATAAGTGGTATCCTGATGCCATCAGGCATTATATGGTCTGATATTCTGAAACTGCTGGTCCCCATATATTAGCCAGGATCAAGACTGTAGCACCACAGTGAAGTTCAGCTTGCGTTTCTCAGAGTTTTCCTCAGGAATGATTTATAATATAACTGATAGTTTAACTGTTTTTAATCTTTTGTGTTAGCCATAGTTTTAACTCTATTTGGTTTAAACTCAAATTGTTATCTGTTCTGGATCCCACACTGAGAGAAAGCAGAATATAAAAGAAACAGAATAAAACAAAATTTTAAACCCCTCACTAATGACAGACTGTGGAGGAATTTCTTGCCTAATAAGCTTTTCATGCACATATTTAAATGTGCTGGCCAACTTGCATCTTAATATTCATACGACAGTGGCACATTAACCTGGGTTGTCATAAATCACTGCCACTCAAACATTAACACTTCAAATGGGCCAGTGCACATTGTCCATGGTCAGCTCTTAATATTCAGCTGTAACCCTGCTTTTGTATTTTCTTCCTTAACTTTCATCAGCAGGTCACAGCAAGTCTTTACTATTTTCTGCTACTAATATGGTGTCATCAATAATCTTAAATCATTGATGTTCCTTCCTCCAAGTTTAATCCTGCTTTTCACATGTCCTTCCTCCAAGTTTAATCCTACTTTCTGTATGATGTTTTGCTCCTAAATTAAACAGATAGGGTAATAAAACACAGTCTTTTCTTATCCCCTTGCCAACTGAAAGCCATTCAGTTTTTCCATATGCTGTCCTAGCAATGCATTTTTGCCTAGAGTATAGGTTACGCATCAGGATGATCAAGTATTGTGGCACTCCATTTTGTTTAGATCACTCTATAGTTTTTCATTATCCACACAGTTTAAAGGCTTCACTACAATACTAACTGATTTTCTTTTGAAATTCTATGAAATTGAAATTCGATGGTGTCTTCCATTAGCCAACATAAGTTTGCAGTATGATTTCTAATGCCTCTTTCTTTTTTGAATCAACCTTAGATGTATGGTATTTTTTGGAATCACAGAATCATGGAAGAGACCACAAGCAACATCCAGTCTAACCCCTTGCCAAACAATTAAAGGATTGCTGATAGATGGTTATCCAGCTTCTGTTTAAAAAACTCCAAAGAAGGACACTGTGTCACACTCCACAGCAATGAATTCCACTCTTGAACAGCTCTTACTGTCAGGAGGTTCTTGCTCATTATGTGGTAAAAAATTGTCGTAAAATTGTGCGCATTACTTTGTTCATGTGGAAAATTACTGCAATAGTCTGTTGATTACTACACTCCCTGGAGCTCTTTTTCTAGGGCACTGGAATGTATATTGAGTATATATTGACTGCAGATGGTGAAGGCTCTTAAATATAGCTGACTTTGCATGTAAACAATAGTCATATATAGGATCACGGTCCTGTAGAAATCAACCCTCACTTTTCTTAAGCCAAGAATTCTCATATAGCTGACTTTCAGCTTCTTGGGATGAAGGATACACAAGAAGATTTCAGGTGGAAAATAAAAAATTGCTGCACTTCCAGCCACTAGCCCCAGAGAAAGACCATTACAAGCATTTTCACACTTACATTTTAGACCTTAAAAAGCACCAGAGCTAGTTTTTGAAATTATGTGAGTCATCTATAGAGGTACACACATGGCACTAACAATATTTTCTTTCCTCTACTAGGACTCTGAAATCCACATCAGGATAGTTTGCACTTACCTGAAACCAACTGCTTGCCAAAGACAACTATAGTATTTATTAAATGTACATTAAGGCCTAAGAAAAGCCTGCAAGATACAACAAAGTTCTCTAAAACTCGGTGCGCTCTTTACTGTACAGTTTCTTATTCTGCTCTTATCACATCACTTATGAAACTGAGGGCCTAAACAGATGGTCCTTTAAAGCCACCGTCCAAGCTGCTTAGCAGTGCGACATTTTGATGCCACATGTCACGAAGCTGCCCTGAAGTGGGCAGCTTCATGACACTCTGGCAGCATGGAGTTTACGTGCTGCACGCTTCTGGAGCGTCATCAAGTTGCCAAGGGGCTGCAGCAGGGCTGGCAAAGCCAGCTTTTCCACAACTGAAAGAGGAGTGGATCTTATCTGCTTTTTGGTTGGGTTCAAGGCAGATTGAGGCTGCAGCATGTGTTTGCCACAGCACCAATCTGTCTTCGGAAGGGGCGGAATCCCATCCCATCTCCCCCCCCGCCGCCAAGAGGCTAGTTGCATTGAAAGACTTATAAGAGAAGCATTCAAAGGCTGAGTACTCTTTCTTTTTTGTTTAATAAAAATTGTGCGCCAGGATATTGGCATTTACGGTGCAGAAGCATATGTGGTGCAGGTCTTAAACCTTTCCCTATGGGACACTCGGCAAGACCAAATCATCAGCTTCTGCATTTGTCAACATAGTGCTTAGGTGGCAATTTGAAGGGGGGGATGACAAGAGACCACCTTCTTATTTTTAAGGGAGGTAACAGGTTTCCTTATATGTGCTTTCGTGCAATAAGTAATTAATATATTGTTTGCTCTTCAAGGTCTTCAGAAAGGCTGTGATATCTTTGTTGTCTTTGCATTTTAAAATTCAGACATTTTTCACTGTTCTAACAGATATTTTTGCTTCTAATTATTTGATGTATTTTGTTAGATTAAACAGTTCATATATGTAAAAGCAGTGTTTGCATCTGAAGTTATATTACTGACATTCAGAAATTCATACAGAATTATAATCATATCAATAGCATGGAGATTCATTTGAATTTAATTGCTTGCTGCACATATACTGCTTTTTGATTCCCTATTTTCTTTTCAGATGTTTTTGATCTCAATGTTTTCTTTTGTGATGTTTCATGCATCAGATTCTGTGGCACACAACACTGCTTCAAAATTAAAGCTGCCAGCCAGCCCTCCAGCTAAATGAGATTATTCTCATTGCCCTTTTGGCAAGGGCCACTTGGCATGAAGGGAGATACTGATCTGAGTTTTCAAATGCAAAGGCAGGCTGCAGAGGTAGCCTCACTCACTCAGATTAGTTAGATTGAAACACAACATCCAGACTACTTGAAAAAGCATTACCTGACATTCATTTACAGAAAAAGAGCATTGGAACAATCTTTGATATACATGAAGCAGAAAAAACGCTGTGATACTATATGAACTAATAAATTATAAGTTATACGACCGTGTACAAAGGCAAAGAGGGTGACCATTGTTTCTTGAACTAATAATTGCTGCTGATACAGGCTTTATAAATCTGGACAAATTTGCTCTTACTTTAATTACTTGATAGTATCAGGAAGAGAGAAAAGCCTTCATATTTTGCAAAATTGTGCAACTGACTCTCATGAGACTTTTATATCATTAACAAATCACTCTCTATCCATATTCATTGTAGTTTGAATGACTGAGGGAGCAGACTGGGTCCATCCAAACCAGACTACTATTACATACGCTGTATAGAGCTGCCATTGTAGGCAGTTTAGAACTTCAACAAATGTAGAATCTAGCCACCAGCATGCTTGTTGAGGCCAAAAAGTCTGATCACATCATACCAATACTGTGCCAATTGTGTTGGCAGTCTATGGGGCTTTCTAGATTGGCAGGAAAGGGTGACATGAAGTTGCCTTTTCCTTAATACTTAGCAGCTGCACTGCAAGTCCCAGGTGTGTAATAAAAAGGCATAGGGCAGCTACACTGAGGAGGTGTGGGGACGACTTATCTGAAATCTTTTCTGTTACTCAGCAACTACATTGGAAGCTGTAAGGATGTTACAAACACAGGCAGAGCAGCTGCATGGGTGGCAATGAATGGGGCTTTTGGCCGCACTGAACCTTTAATATATTTTTTGCTGTTGTTGTCAGCTGCAAACTGCACAGTTGCACCGGTAGATCATACAGGCAATTGTATTGCCAGCTGTGAACTGAGCAGCTGCTCAGGTACATCACACATGAACTGTGCAGTTATGAAGATCTGTCAAATTACCATTGTGGGTTCACTTCCCTTTTTTAAGTGCACAGTTGCATTGGTGCACCATGAATGAACTCCTTTATTTTATTATAATAATAATAATAATAATAATAATAATTTATACCCCACCCCTTTGAGATCAATAGCAGCGGCTTACACATTAAAATACTATTACATCAATAAAACAAACTGCATCCATCTCCTCCTTAAAAAGATATTAAATCAGTTACAATTTCAGTTTATGAATAAACTTCTTTATTTTATGAATGAATTGACATTTTATGTGCAGTTGCATAACAGTTACAGCATCCCAGAGTCCCTACTGCACATGTCTAGGGATCGGATTAGTTTGGGGGCTTTAAAAAACTGCACAGTTGCACTGCAGCATTTAGACACAGCTGCGCAGTTACAATCTTTTTTAAAAAGAAGCTGGGAAAAGCAGCTCCTTTTTAAAACTGCTTTTTCCGCACTAAAATGCAAAAAAAGTGTGTTCATGCCAAACTTTCAGTGTGGGTCATCTAAAGGCTACACTTTCATGCAGGCATGAACACACCCCTGCCAGTCTAGATCAGCCCTGTGTGTTTCCAAGCTCAATTTAAAGTGTTGGCTTTGACCTTTCAAAACTAATTTATGACAAGTAACATTGAGGGCTGCCTGCATTCATTCACACCTGATGCAAGTACAATCAGCTTCAGGGGCCCTGTTCTTAGGAGTGCTATCAAGGTTGATCACATTGCCAAATGGCAGAGGATGGACATTTTCATTTATGATCCCACTTTTCTGGAGGTCTATTATGATGTTACTTGCCTTTAAATGAGCCCATAGACCTTTTAGCCCAGTTTCCTCCTGAAACCCTACATCAAAAAGGCAACAAAAGCCAAAAAGGGTGGGTTGGGGCAGTATGAAGAAAAAAAGAAAAAGAAAAACCACATTCTATTAGCTTCTAGCAGCATTAATTCCCATCTAGAGCACTAGTGTGTAAAGTGATGGTCCATGGACTAATGCTGGTTTACAAGTCATCCTCTGTTGGTTCATGGAGAGTTTCTGGGAAATAAAGCAAATTTGTGTAAATATGACAGGATAAAAGCAGGGCTTTGCTTCAGTGAGGAATGTATTTCCGCCATTGAAAAAACCAAACAAACCTTGAAAGTCAGCTTCTTGCTGTGGGGAAAAATGCACATAAATGTGTTAGAGAAAGTGCAAACTGTGAAGGAGCAAAATTGGCCCCGAGAGCTGCTCAGCCCTGCTTAATGTAGACATTAGCTGTCTCTTTCCTGCTCTGCCCAGCCTTTTACTGACACATTAGGGGTGTTGAGTATTTATTGCTCCTACTAGTTCAATCTGTTGCTTTTTTTAAAAAAAAATGCCTTCTTTTATAATACAGTTGGCCCTCCACATCCATGGATTCAACCACAGCTTGAAAATATTCCAAAAATATATAAATTCCAAAAAGCAAATCTTGATTTTGCTATTTTATATAAGGAACACCATTTTTCTATGCCACTGTATAAAATGGTACTTGAACATAACATGGATTTTGGTATCCACAGGGGATTCTGGAACCAAACCCCAGAAGATACCAAGGGCCCCGGTTTTTAACTGTTACTTGCTTTTGTTTCACATTTTTCTAAGCTGCCTTCAGATGTGTTTTGACCATTGAAAGCAGTCTATCAGTAAAACAATTTTTTTAAAAACTCATTTTTGAAGTGCATCTCTAGCCTGATTTAGTTTTAAAACATACCTTGTTTTGTTACTCCAAAGGGGGTCATGGTGTGAAGGGAGGGGAAGGGACACATATGAGGAGTTTCTATGATTGTGCTCCCCAATGTGTCACTGAGTGCATCAGTGTATTATAAGGGCAGTCAATTGCTTGTGTGATTGCGTAGCTCTTCACACAGTTGGACACACGGGTTGTCCAATGGCCTGGAAGGTGGACAGGACGAGGGTAGCAATTGGTGTCCACTGGCAGTGTATCTGTGTGCACATGTGTGTGCTTTTGTGGTGGAAGAGAAAAAATGGCACGGTACGATGCCCCATTTTGGTGGGTCTGTACTTACAGAAATAGTGGGGTGGGGTGGACTGCCCATAGGTGTTTGGCCCACTGTGGGAGCAGGTGGTAAGGACAACCAGTAGTCCCCCTGAATGAGGAAACTCCAGAGGTAACCCAGATTTCCCCCTCTGTCTGTTCAGTGCCAGAATTAATTACAGTTCACTTCTTGTTGTTTTTTGAGGGAGGAGGGGAAGGAAGAGATAAGGTATCTCCTGGGCCTAAAATGGCTCAGGAGGCTTAAACTATGGCAACCTCCCTAATGTTTATTAAAGTCCATGTCTCCTTCTCTGTTTTCCATCCCTTTTCTATTTATTTCTTCTGATTGAGCTAAAATAATTGATTTTTTCCTTTTAAAAGGCCCATTAAGACTGAGGTATTTCACAGCTATCCTGTATATGTCATTGTTTTTAGCCTTCTCCTCCTTTTCAGCATTTTAGTTTTATTTTAAATATTTTTTATGGGAATAAGTGCAGGAGATTGTAGAGCACCTTTTTATCAAATGCATTTTGTACAGCACCTAGATGTGTTTTTAGGTGCTTCACAAATCATAAATACTGTTATAATTCACAACTATTGTTTAAATTATATTATTATGATATAGTATGCTGTTTAGAAAGAGAGTAAAACACCTAAAATCCCCCCACCTTTAATACATTGTACCAATATTTCTTCCTAGACAGTACATTTGTCTGGACAGTTTCTGCTTATCCGATTAGGCTCTTGCTCGTTACCTGTTTTGAGCTCCTTTTGTAAATCAAATAATAATAATAATAATAATAATAATAAGTTTTATATGTTTTATTTCTAGTCTGCCCCTATGAACGAGCAATTGGGGCGGGGTACAAAAGAGAATAACAATTAACAATGCAAAAATACAAAGCAGTTATAGCAACAACAAAAATACATAGTAATTATAACAAAAAATAAAATTAACAAAGCAAAATACATTACAATTAACATATCAAAACAAGTAAAAAGAAAATCTCTATTCTCAACCCCCATCCAAATCCTAAAACAATGTGAACTATACACAATATAAAAAGAAAAGAAAAGAAAAAAGTGGGGAGGGGGGGGAGACAAGACACCTCCTTAAGTCCAGGAGCCAAGGCATGGGAGTAGCCCAGGTGGAGGAAGGGCAAACAAACATTTTCTCAGTCCTCTTCACTGGCAGATGTTGGGTAGGGTATAACATATATAAACATGCTTAAAATAAAACTGAGGAAACAAGATGTTGAGGAAAAGATCAAATATATATTACATTGGATCCCACTGTTATACCATCAACTTTGCAACTGGTACCACAGTCTTGAACTCAATTATTGTACAAGAATCAATTCAGTCTTCATCCATCAAGTCAAGGGAGAGAGAAGTCCATGATTGCAGAATGGCTGCCTGTGTTAGACACAATACTTACGCAAGCTCTGAGTAAGTGCACTACTATTTCTAGTAGTAGTGTCAATTCTGGTATTATCCTTTTTCCTTTTGTACTAATATTTCCCTTAACATTATGATCCTGTCCCAAATCTGCTCAAGGTCTTTTTCCTGCAGATTGGCTCACTTCTTTCACTCACCTAGAGGTTTTTTTTATACTGACCTATTAACTGGAAGGCCCCTGTGGCAAGTTGCCCATAGCTTTGGCTCCTGGTAATATGGTACATCATGCGCTGAAGGGGGAACCTTTGAATGGGCTTAATGCCTGAAACATTCTGCTTTGGACAGGAGATGAGAATGATTGACTGTTTTTTATATACAAGTTACTTCACAATGTTCTAACAAGCCTTGTTCAGTGACATTCTAGTTACGATCTGGGCCCAGTTCCTAAATTTCATCCTCCTCTGTTTTGAGCATGTACTAGGATTTTTCAGTCACCAGCAAAAACAAATAAAGATATTATGATTCATTCCCAGCTTCTCCTAGTAATTTCTCTTAAAATATCTTCCTGCTCTGTACCCAAATTCAGCGCATAGACAAACTTGTGACACAGATTATTTCTATCCAAACTATTCATGTCTGATTACAAACATCCAAAAATAGACACTAAAAGCACTATAAGTATAAGCAGAGTGCTACTGCTGTACCTATAAATATATACATACATATTTATTGGAGTTAATGGAACTACTAGTGTGAGTAAGGTTTATGAGGGGGAAAGCTTTATAGGATAAGACATTTTATTGTACCAATTATTTTAGGCACATAACTACATAAACACTTAACATATTAAAATTTAAATCATAAAGGATGTGGCTGATTTTCTAGTAGTACAACTGGGTTTTACTATTTTGTTCAAATTTATGCTCAAATCATTATACGGTCATTTTGCTACAATAAACCTCTATTTTGATGATTTAAATCTCTATAACATCTAAATATTGATGTGTAATGTTTATTATCATGTAGCAAAGCTACACAACCCAGCAAAATAAATATTCCTCCAGGGAAAGCATACACAAGTGTGATTGCATTTAACATGCAAAGAAACAGGGTTTATATTGGTGTTCGTTCATTCCTATCTATGTAATCTGGAAAGAACTCAAAGATAGTGAACCAGGAAGTATCTTAGAAGTCATGTTTAATTTCCTTCAGAGAGACTTGTTCTTCAATATGCTTGATAACATTATCTTTAGTAAGGCTTTCCATCAATTTATAGAGAACAGAAATTTAGTAAGCCATCCTACAATTTCCTCGACTGCATTTTAAAATTAGGGCTAAATTGGGTATTTCCTATTCCTCTGGTACAAAGGTCACTCTTAGGCACACATTAGAGACTGTTATTAGATGTCACATGTGAATATATCCTAATGTATGTCATAATAAGAATGACTTGTTGAAACAATGAAAGATAATTTTCTCCAAACAAACCTGTTATTTCTATTCGTGCTGCACTAGATTAACAGCAATATTCTGAATTTATTTCACAAGTCCAAAATAGTTATCACTGGACTAATATTTGAACCATATTAAAAACATTTCAGCATATGCAACAAGAAATTGGCTACACTATAAAAACACACTGATAATACTTGTTATCTTTTCCATTCCAGCAAATATAACCTCAAAAGGAAGCTTCCCCTATTCAGAGTTCAAAATCTTCATGAGTACACGCATTATGATTTTGACATTTCTGTGACTGATAAGAAAGCTACAGAAAGTCACAGAGAAAGTTTGAAGGTTATTCTTTTAATTGTCTTGTTTAAAACTAGTACTTTTAATACTGTGTGATGTACCCTTATCTGACTTGAATGTTCTGAGAGAGAAACTCACTTCATTTTTGATGGAATTAAAATGCAACCTCTATTCATTTGAATCTGCTCTCATCTTCTTTGCCAGACCTGACCCAATGATAACAAAAGCATCAAGAATAACCAAACTTGCATTTTCAAAATGAACAGAAGAAACATTACAACTGAAAAATGTACCTTTTCAAAGTTGACTTAAATGGCATTTATATAAAGAGAATATCTAAGTAGCAAGTAACCCAGTTTGATTCTTTGTTTCATTATGCATATGAAAAGATGCAAAGCCTTTAAAGAAAACCTGTATATGAACTGTATATGATATGAAAATTAAAAGAAGCTGTGCAGAGTGCCCTCAGCCCACAGATCAAAGCAGCCTCTTGCTCTTCATCTTGGCATCATAAATGCTGACTCTAGAGACTCTTATGCAATTCCTAGGCTACCACCACTCCTGACAGTTTAACCATAATAAAGTATAGATCCCAAATCTCTCTGTGTTGCAACTATCAACCCTCCTGTTTATCCAAAACACTGAGATGGAGAGCAATTTGGCCCTTTCTTCTGGCATACCATAAGTGAAGTGAAATGAAATAATAGGTTAATTCACATGTCTGGATTTCCCTCCCCCATACAAGTGTATGAGAAAAAATGTCATTTGGTTTTTCGTCAATATTTACTGTACTCATTTCTATGAATATGGACACTGCAGGTTTCAGCGTACAACTCTCTTTGTACACATTATCTGTGTATCCATCCACAGCACATCTGAGTGTTTTGAGAGGATTCAGTTTATAAAACTATCACAGGTGCAGAAAACAGTAAGATAAAAAAAATCAAAGGAAGAAAAAACATAGTGAGTAAAACGAAAGTCACATGTGCAATATCCAAGAAGGAATTGGCAAAAGGTAAGAAATTTTCAGGAAGAGTGAAGTCACACTCTTAAAAATTATCTTTACTTGTTGGAAGACAACTTGAACAGAAACAAAAGCATGGTGAACCCAGGAAACAACAGATCAAAAAGCAAGGGAATTTGCTCAGCCTTATCAGCTAACTAATCTTGTGCTTATGGACAGGGAAATAATTCAATAATTTCCTTCTCAAAGGAAGCAAAGAGTAGTTTTCTTCCTGCTGTAAGAAAGTCTTTGAAAACCACATAGTTTTTGAAGGCCATTCACAATTCAGGACTTATTCTATGCAAAATTTGCATGTGCCTGTTTTGCACAGAAAAGATAATTTTCAACCATTTTATAAATATTTTTTTGTACATTCTTATCATTCTTATTTACAGAAACTAGGAAGTGAATTTGAAAATGTCCTCATTAGATTTTTTGAATGGACTCTGGAGTTTTTACCTCCTTTGGTGGACTCTGGAGTTTTTATATCCTTTCTCCCTTTGTTCATTTAAGTTTTTTAATTCGAGAAGTTAAATCCTTCCCACACCCTAAAGCCACCTGTCATCCTTGCTATGATAGCATGTCGAATGTTGATTATTGGGCACAGCAGGATGCCTTATCAGAAATCATATCTAAAAACTGGTAAGGGAACTCTGGAATGTGGAGCTGCATGCAGAAAATGAGGAACAGAGAAACAGTTATTTCCAGAAAAACAGCTGGAAATAAAATACTGGCATCCCCAGCTTACCCTTCAGCTCTGCACAAACTGTGATGGAAAACAGAAACTCAGTGTGTGAGTCCTTAAGCAAGGAGATATAAAGCACCCCTACAAGAGTGGTGCTTTCAAGCTAAATGTATGTGATGGAATAAACCATAAACATGGTTTACCAACAACATAAAAATACCAACCAAAGCATCCTATATTTCAATATAGGTATCTGGTTATACTTCACAGCCGATTACTCTTCCATCGTCATCAAGCAGCTCACATCCAAGCAAGTAAAATGATCAGTTGAAGGAAACAAGATGCCACTCTTTTCATGACAATGTTATTTACAATATATCTGCAAACCATCATAGGATAGCCAGGATTGGAAGAATTTATCACATGTTAGATGATATTCAGTTGGTTAATTTCAGACAGAGTAGACCTATTCAATCAACTGTTGAATAATAGGCATTCCCCCCCCCCTTACGTCTTTAAAATAGAAGAAATTCACTGATTAAAGTTGAGACACACATCTCATTCTGCCTTCAGCAAAACTATGTCCAAACATCAACCATAGTGTAGATTCTCAACAAATTATTTCAGAAAAGGAATAATATGTTTGTTTGTTTTTTTTAAAAAAAAGAGTAACAGACACAAAACCATTTTGTGAGCATAATATAGTTGGGCTTCCATATTCACAGATTCTTTTTCCACAAATTCAATCTCTGTGAAGATGTGACAGCAGAGGCAGGTGCAAGCACACGGGGCTGTTTGGTGTGCTGGTTGTCACTGTAGAGTTTCCACAAAAATGGTAGGCCCCTTTGGGCTAGGATTGGTCCAGAACTGTGAGTTCAGTATCAGGACAGTCCAATCCTGGCTTGGGGCTAATGGTCTGTATTGTCTGCACAGGACACTGCGAGGCTGAGGGGAGGCCTCTAGACTGGCAGATGAACATGAATCTACTGAATTCTCTTATTAATTTAACTGAAGCCAAAATAGCAATAACAATAGCAAGTACAGTGGTCCCCCGGGTTACGAAAGTAATCCGTTCCGGATTACTTTTCTTAACCTGGAAATCTTCGTATCCTGGGGGACCGCTTTATTTGACAGACCGCGCGGCCAATTTAAAGGGGCTGCACGGTTTTTCTTATTCGGATCCCGGGGTTTCCTTCGCATCCCGGGGGCTTTTTTTCGCCCCCGGCTCTTTCGGCTCCCGGGGATTTCGTTCCCCGGGGGCTTCATATCTCGGGACCACTGTACATTTCTATACCACTTATCAGTGAACTAGCACTCCATGGGTAGTTTACAATGTGTAAGCCAATTGCCCTCAACAAGCTGGGTACTCATTTTACTGACCTACAAAGCATGGAAGATTGAGTGGACCTTTGACCCCTCCAGGATCAAACTCATAACCTTGTGGCTACAGTACTGCCATTTAACCACTGTGCCACCAGGGCTCCTGGTGAGCCAAGAGCCAAACAAACAAATAGAACAAACAGCTTCATTTATATACCACTTCATATTGCATAAGCAGTGTCTAAGTGGTTTACAACTGTAAGCTACTTGCCCCCAACGATTTGGGTACTCATTTTAGCGACCTCGGAAATATGCAACCCTGAGTCGAGCTTGAGCCCTCTTGCTGGTATTGAACTTGCCATCATATGGTTTTGAGTGAGTGGCTGCAGTACAGGCATTTAACCACTGAGCCACCAGGGCTTCTTACATCAATATCTAATTTTATCCCAAATGTTACAAGAAGTTGTAACTTTTCTTTTCACCTCACTGTTTGTTGTTCATGTCTGTTATATGAGGAACTGCTCTTTATTCCAGGTATTTTTGTGACTATTGGAATATTGATTCTTAAATAATTTCTTTAACATCTGTGGCAAAAAATGAGTTATTTTTAGTTACTCCTATTGAGAAACAAACAGATGGCAAGATAGGAGTCAAACAGATGGGAAGAAAAAAACACCCGAAACTTGCATTTTCTGAAAGCAGTTCAAAACCTTGGGATGATGGTGCTGCTGACCACTTGTGGATTTGTGCAATTGATTTGCAGCTGTATGCCAAAAAAATTATGGCCAGCAATGACATTGGCGGACACTTGGCTTCTCCCCAATCTCCACACCAGTGCACATTTTGCATGCTGGTGCAATAGATTGTTCTTTCTGCTTTGAACCAAAACAATTGGGGTTTATTTTGCTTCTGTATAACATCTTGGAGCATGGCTTGGGTATATTTTCCTGGTGTTTCAGCCGCATGAGTTGTCTGAACAGGTGAATTCTGAAATGGGATGAGACCATTTATTTCAGCCTATGCAGATAACCCCTATTTTAATTTATTTTGTGTCATTTATCAACCATTTAAATTCCCCCAATATCTCTTGCCATTCTGCTCTTCCCAGGGTTGCATCTTTCCATTCTTCTATTAAACCAGATCTTGGCATACAATGAGTTAAACTTTCTCTCTCCACTCATCTGGTACAATGTAACAATGACACAGCCTGGTGCTTACGCTTTCATGTTACTCAGGTTGTTTTCAATGAGAAGTCTATTCCAGTCCAAACAATTCTGGTTTTTAAAGCAAACCACTTTCACTCTTTTAACCCATTTTTGCTTGCAAAATATCTACAAAACCCATGAATAGCGCAGCTTTAGAAATTTACTTCATCATTCCACATTGCTATATCCTTTATCCATGAAGAATTTTATTTTTTTCTTTTACTCACAATTTTCTTAACTTTCTGAATTCAGTCTGCCATCTTAAAACTGCTTAGGAGTAATCCTCAAGATCTCATCCATTAATATGAAAGGCAGAACACTCACCCAGTAATTGATGACAACTACTGGACTGAAGATTTCATGGTTCCCATAAATCCCATTATTGTTACAAAGATAATTAGATAAAGAAAGTACAGGCTTGCATGCAGTAGGGTGAGCTGATGGAATCTGTCTTGCATCCCTTCCTTTCAGTCATGGTTGACTATCACAGTCCCCATGGACTTGGAGAGGTTTTCAGACCTTTGTGGGTGGATTGCTTGGTCCTGATCATCCGGGGGGATAAAAAACAGGTCAGAACTTGCCTCATCTATGTCAAATCTAAAGAATAAGTCACATGTTTGTAGGTACAAGGGTAAAGTCAAAATCCTTGTCAGATTAATGAGCTCAAGTCAGCATGTCACTGATTTAAAAGTATAAAAATCTGATCTCTCCCTAGAAGCCAATATGACTAAATTGGGATTACTGTTCTTTGCACATATCATAAGAAGATATGATTTATTTTAAAAAAGACAATAATGCATGATAAGATGGAAATCAGTAGGAAAAGAGGAAGATCATACAACATGTGGATTGACACACTCAAGGAAGCCACACCCTTGAGTTTGCAGGACCTGAGTAAGACTGATAATAACAGGGTGTCCTGGACTGTGGCCAGCACACACAAACAAACGCCGATAAGAAGGGCTCAGCAATGAAACTAGCTATGCAGCTGGGAGAAAGTCTACAGACCTTGGTATTGTCAGAAAGAGCAAGCCAAAAGCCAAAATCCAGAGTCAGGATATCAGAGGTCACGGAATTCAGTTCAGTCCAGGGTCAGGGCAATCAGAAGGTAGCAGTAGTCCAGTTCGTTCCAAAGTCATAGGTTGAAAACAAACAAAGGTTCAGGAAACACGGAGCCAGTGCCGGAAGCAATCACACCAAAGGAACTTGCAATAAGTTCTGGAAAAAAGGTGGCATTCCCCAGCTGGTTAAATAAGAGATGCCCTCCCTTTTGCCAGCTGTAGTTTATCTGCAGATTGTTTCTCTGCAAGCCTGTGGGACTGACACAGGCAAGCACTCTCAGCTCTCCTTTCCTTAAAGGAAGGAACCTTCATGTTTGGTTCTTCCCCAGGGGCCACACTCAGCTGTTGAGCCTCTTAAGGGAGCTCCACAGTGCTAGAGCCTGGCTGAGCCTGAACTCCTGAGGCTGGAAGGTCAGGGCTGTGGTCTGGCAGGGCAGAACTGGGACCTGGTATAGCCTCAATCTCGTCTTGCACTTGAGGAGGCACAGCCTCCTCCTCATCCTCCTCTTGGCTGGTCATGACACAGGGTGAGTTAGAGAACTCTCAGTCATAAGGTTGTCATAAACTGAAGTTAACTTGGCAGCAATTAACAACAACAAAGCTCAATGCCCAAGACTGGTTTTATTTTGAAAAATTCACTTTATTACTTTAGAGAATGGGGAAGCCCACCGGATATGCCTGATCAAAACATTAACATTCTCTCATTTAGAAGAGAAGGCATCAGCTGCAGAATTTATAGGGTACATAAACTTTCTCATTTACCAAATTAAATTGGAATGTTAATATTTCATTAAAGGAAATAAAAAATAAGTGCCACCTTTTATAGGATACAGAAAGAACAGAACGTCAAAAAGAAAAAAAGAGAGAGAGAAGAAATAGTTTCTCTAGTGACCTACATCTTTTGTGTTGCAAAAGTGCCATCTCATATAAAGGAAAATAAGTAAGAACCTAACTATATAGAGCCCTTTGGTGAACCCAACCCAGAGCTTGCTAGGTCTCTCTATCAAATGGTAAATTACTCAGTTTAGAAAAATAACTGTAACAGTTCCTCTTAGTAAACATTTTACTTTTAAAAGCATATTAAAACCTGCAAGTCAGTCTCATGTTTAATCTGTTGTTGCCTCACTACCCACAACATAGCACAAGGAACATCTGTGAACCATATGATAATCCTTCAGCATTTAGTGAAGTGACACAAAAGTGAAAGTTACGCTGCAGCAAGAGTAAAGCAACATCAACACCACTTTGCATTTCTATATTGCTTCATAGTGAACTAAGCACTCTCTAAGCGGTTTACAGTGTGTTAGCCAATTGCCCCCAACAAGATGGGTACTCATTTTACTGTCCTATGAAACGAAGGCTGAGTCAGCCTGGAGGCCCTGAAGGTTCAAACTCACAATGTTGTGACTGCAGAACTGCATTTAACAACTACACCAACAGGTCTCCCTAGTTCTTTTGCATTAAACTTGCTTATAGACTGGTGAGGTACTTGGAATTCTCTTCCAGAGAGCTCTAGTACACTTTCCCAACTTTCCAGCACTAGAGCTGTCTGACACAGAATTCAAAGTACTGCATCAAACTAGAAATTGAGTGATGCCATTGGATGGACACATGGCAGTTAAAGTATGTCAAATGTCTTTCACTGCAGAGTGTGGATACATTGGTTATTTTCTGAAGGGCCGAGATACAATATTCATCCACACAACCCAATTAGACTTCAACAAGATGTTTTTCTCTTATGAATGGGATGATACATCAGAAATATTCTGGAATTGCCTTCAATTTGAAAAGTAGCTTGGTATAAAAAAAGAGGAGATAAAAACCAAGAAATAAGACCAAATCCCTCTTTGGCTCAAAGAACTAGTAGCCTGTCTCTTTCTAGCCAAGCTTTCTATTCATGTTGTTGATCTTTCTTAGATGTCTACAAAGAAAGCTTTTTCAGTTATAATCCTCATAGAATTTTCTCAGTACATTTTCAGTCAAGGCATCTAAAACGAGAAGAAATTATGGATAGCATGCAAAACACTTAAGAACTGGTTCTATATCAAAAATAAAAAAAAATGTGAACAAGGGTTCACTGGATAAATTAGATGTTTTCCCTACAAATTAAAATGTTTTACATAGAACACAACAGCGAGGATTTCTGCTATTTTTGTCAAAAACAAAAACCCAACATCTTCTAAACATTACAGCTTCCTTTTAACAAGCTGGAACTAAGGATGCAAACTAATTTAATAATGCTCACTTATAATGCACACATTTATAATGTAACAAGTGTGTAATAAACTTTCTTGCCAAGAGAAGACTCATTAACTATAATAGTGCAACTAATTTAACAATTTTCACTTTATACTGGCTTCCCAATTTATCAGATTAATGACCACAGCATAACTGTGTTGTGCAGAATCCAATACTATAAGCTAACTCTCTAATAGGGGCATAAACAAGTTCTACATAAATAATAGATGGCTAACCAAGCTTCTTTTCCTTTGGATGCAAGAATTTACAAAGAAGTGATTTCTACGTGTCTTTTCCTAGATACTCAATATTCAAGAAAGTTTTAAATATTATATTTATGTACAGGCCATACTAGAGCCTGGAGGTTTGCTAACTCCAACAGAGATATTCCAATCCACATCGCAGAAAGCCACTGCATTTCTGCACATGCAGCTAAAAAAAATGACTGTAGAAGTTGTCTGCTTTAATTCAAGACACTAAAATAAAATCCTTAAAATTTAAAAGTAGTATCATTAGGGAAATGGAAATGGAAAGGCTACACATACAAGTTTACTGTCCATTTTGAAGTCTTCTTAACTAAGGGGCATTTTATATTATTTTTTTCAAATTTATTTTTTTTAATTTATAAAATGGGAACAATTCACTTTGTCCTTTTAGACTCTGTTCTAGGAAGATGTCATTTCATTAAACTTGGTGACCTTTAACCACATATCATTATGCCTTGCTTCCTGCCCTTGACAGAGGATAGGAGAGCTGCTTTCTTAAACATTCAAAAGCCTTCTACACAGAATGGTCAAGCCTTTCTGGCAGCTGGAGATGTCCAAAATGTTGTCATTATCAAATGCAACTGAAATACTAATACTGGGCAAAAAGAGCTATGGTCAGCCAATCCCAGACAATTAAAAATGTATGAATAATAGATGGGAATGGAGGGTGCTGAAACCAGAAAAAGAAAGTTGCTAGTCCAAAGAACATCAAGTTCATGCAGTAATCAAAATTAGAGCAATGAAGTCCTGGAAAAGATCTGGAACAAAAAGGTTTTCCCCCCAGGACCTTCCCCCAGAAAAACAGGAGAGAAATGGGTCATGGATTGCTACTTTTTAAATCAAGATGAAAATGTTTTGAGACAAGTTGTTCATATATTTATTCTCCCAGGTTAAAAGGTATGTAGCAGGCAAACGTTTATGAAAGACTATGTGCAGTATCTTCACGTCATTGCAATTCCTGGGTCTGGGTTTCTTTTTGCACTTGTTATGCCAATGCCTGGCACTATGGAGGACTTTGTTGTTGCTGTGTGCCTCCAAGTCATTTGTGACTTATGGCAATGTTAGGGCAAACCTATCATAGGGTTTTCTCAACAAGCTTCTGCAGAGGGAATTTGCCATTGAAAAGACAAAACAATTGTCTTTGTTTGTTGCTATTTTCTTCTGTTTTTTATGATTTTGTTTGTTTGTGTGTTTTGCCATCTCCTCATCAACATGCAAAGAGATATCTTACCATTCAGATTTTTAAACAGTAATTTCAATTCATAATGACTTTCTGAAAAAAATAAAGTCATGAACACGATAGATTTGTGCCAAAACAACTTATACATAAAGCATTTACATAAAGCCACTCTGATAGCCTTTAGGGCTGAAGAGCGGGGTATAAATAAATAAATTATTATTATTATTACTTCTATTATATGTTCTTAAAGTACTAAAAAAAGAAAAAAGAAAATAAACATTCTGCCTGTAAAGAAGGCTGACACTGCATTTTTTCCCTGAAAAATTCCCTAAAACAGGTGGAAAATATTTTTAATTGCATCAAAGTACTAAAAAATAAAAATTAACAATTTATCTCTAATCAAAATTGGTACTGGTTTCTGAAAGAGGCAGTATTTATAAATACCAGTTACCACAGGTTCTCAGTAGTGTGAGCTACCTGCTGTAATAGGATATGTATCAGCTGTTCCTTTAAGCTTGTACATCTTGTTTTCTCTTTATGTTTTAGCCTTACCACAATCTACCATTCTACAACTTTCCCCCTTTCATTTAAATATCTTTTAAATGTACTTTATGAACTTTTACTTTTAAAAAATGTACTGTTCAGTTCAAGAAGGCACATGGAAACCCATGTCTATGTTGAGGGCCATGTGCAGTAAACATTAACTAACAGCTGAAAAATAAACTCCTATCGATGTTTAACATGTTTTATAAATCTCTTGGTAAGTGGCATGAAAACAGGTTGCTTACACTCCTCCTTCCTGATTTTATGCCAATTTAGGACATTCTTCTTTGTCCCAAGCCAAAGGTTCCTCTTACATCCAAATTGGACAACTCGAATTTAATGATCATTAAAAAGCCAGGTTCATGACCTGTGCTGCTGATTTTGGTATAGTGGTTGGAGTGTTGGACTATGATTCTGGAGACCAGGGTTCGATTCACAGGTCGGCCATGGCATCATTTGGATGGCCTTGGGTGAGTCACACCCTCTCACCCTCAGGAGAAGGCAGTGACAAACCTCCTCTAAACAAGACTTGAAGGCACAGAACAATAATAAAGTCTACTCCCAAATAGAGTAGACCCATTGAGTTAATTGAACTGAAACATGTTAGCCTACAAAGCTCTGTTTTTTCATTTGGTCTCCTCTAGTTGGGACCAAAATTGGATTTAGGTTCGTGTTTCTTAATACCAGACCTGTTGGCTATATTGTGGACTGTCCTGGCACATTTGGCCCAGTTGATGCAAGAAAAAAGAAGAGGGAACTTAACCTTATTTCTTAGCTGTGCAACGCAGCAAATTATATTGTACTGTCTGTCCACAACATGGAAAGGGAAAGCCATTATTACATTTGCCATTTTCCACTTCTGTCATCCACCATAGCACATACACGAGAAGAACAGAACCGAGGGCATCATTTCCAAGGCAAAGAGACAAAATGATGGCACTTCTCTTGTCTGTTTTGTGCTTCAGTTAAATTACTAAGCATTTCAAAATCAGTGATGCTGAACTGCAATTTCTGTGCTTCAGTTTAGCTCTCTATGGGTGGAATACAGGAAGGCAATCACATGTACTAGACTTTACAATGCACGGAAAAGAAATGCAGTATTTAAAATTATACTGAGTTTGTTTTATTATAATTAGAATAACCTGAGGAAAACACAAACTCTTTAACAAATTTCATTTCAGCTGTGATTAACTGCAGCAGTTCCAGTAACTTAAGTACAAATATTTAAAGAAGCAACTTTTAAATATGTTTAGTAAAAAACTGGGCTTTATATATCCCTCCACTTTTGTTGGATTATTTTTCTCTCTCTTTCTGCTGGCAGGTAACAACCTTTTCATGTGAACAGGCATTTGGTGACTAATTGGCTATGCAGTCAGGTCTACTAATGGGATGTCTGTGCTGTGCTGTTCTTTTATTGTTATTGTCATGTTTTAACATGATGTTAAATTGTTATCAAGTATGAATAGTTTCATATGGTAGTTTAATTGGTTTTTAAAACTTTTTTATCATTAGCTTTTTTAGATCAGTGCTTCTTAAACCACCCAGTGTGGGGGATCAGAAGGCATTTGTTTGTTAGCTTATTTATTTGTTTTCTCCTAATGTGCCAAGAACTGGCATCACACAGACTGTAACTGTTTCTTTCTTTCCTGGGAACTCTCCAGGGGCTGGCAGCCAGTATTTTATGGACTGGCACAGTCCCAGGACTGTTATTTTAAGTAGCAATATTATAGCTAACTTTGTTTGGTTTTCCTAATGTGAGCTGCCTTATCTCCCACATCAGCAGAAAGGCAGGGTACAAAAAATAATAATGAATACATACACAAACAAACAAATAAACAAGAGGGGGAGAAGGGGATGAATTCTTATAATGTTTTGGGACAGGTAGGGTGTGAATTCATTTTGTAAATGCTGTAAGCTGTTTCTCTTTTCTATTTCCTTGAAAACACACAAAAATAGTTTGTCATCACCTGAGCTGCTCAAATGTGCCATGACATGTGGTCATTTTACTACTGGAGCATATTGGAAGCAGGTAGGGAGGTGACCAAACAAAGTCAGTTGGAAGAACTTTTAGAGGTGTGTGGAAGGGGGAATACAAGCACTCAAATCAGGATCTTAGTAATATTTTATCGTCTTCCCAAAAGTTCTGTGGCTTGAAATATGGCTTCTCCCAAAAGCATTTGATTCTTTATTTATCCCGTCATTGGCTAAAGTAAGAGGTCACTCCTTAAAATCAATATGGCAAAGGAGATTAGATACAAACAAAACTCATTGTTAAGTTTGCGTCATCAGATATGGTTCATTCACCTACTCATTTTTCATTGTGAGACACATTATGATCTGCAAGCAGAGCCTTTTTGAAAAATTCCATGTAGGGAAAAAAAGCCAGGCTCTATGAGAAAGCCTGTTCAACCTGTTGCCCTCCAGGTTCCTTGGATCCCCCAATTTTTTTTCCTTAATTTCTTAATTCCATGCCGGTTGGAGCTTGTTGGTGGCAAAGTCTGAAAACATTGGGGGCAGGGAGGTAACACATCACATTGCCTACTTTTCACCGACAGAAATCTTATGACAGAAAGAGTAAGAATCAGTATATTTTATCCTCTTATGATGCTTTGAAATATGCCATTTTTATTTTTGAAAAAAAACTTCAACGAGAAACTCCTAACTTAAAACTTATCAAGTGTTACAGTTCTGCCAGCCATTGGCTAAATCAAAAGGCTGTATTTCAGAGGAAGGAACTGGCAAACACCTCTGAGTCGGCAAGGTTGCCCTAAATCGACAGTAACCTGCACCACACTAGAGAATTAATCCAGTATGAGACTATTTTAACTGCCCTGGCTCAGTGCTATAGTTTTGTGAGGCATTTATCCTTCTCTTTCAGAGATCTCATAATAAACTAGAGTTTCCAGGATTCCCTAGCATGCAGCAAGGGCAGTTAAATTGGTGTCAAACTGGATTATTTCTGTAATGTGGATTGGAGCACAGACATACACATGGGGGCTGTACACACAGGCCAAAAGGCCCATGTTCCCCCTGGCCTCACATCATCCTGTTTGGACAATGTAGGCCATTATCCTCAGACAGGAATAGCAAGTCCAGATGCTATTTCAGCAGAACAGACCGATTCCACAAAGAGACTTTAATCCAGTCCAAAAAGTCTAGCTGTTTGCTGTGGTGTTTCCAGATAATTTTATGGTGACAGCAGATTGGATGGCCCCATGTACCTGCTGCCTCTCTTACATCCATCCCGAGGGCCCTCACTGTGGCCTCTGATGTTGGAAGGTGGCACCTGGCCATGTGGGGTGTAGCCAGAAGCCACATTTCCACCTTTACAGGCCACTGCAGGGACCTTCAGGCTGGACGTGGCAGCAGGTATGGGGCACATGATGGCAGCGGGTCCATTGTGCCTTATTCATAGAGTTTTATTAGGCAAAGTAGTGGACGGGCATGTAAACACATGCCAGTAGCTTTGCCAGCCCAGGTAGTGAACTGGGTCAGAACCAGTGGCAGGATAGCAGTGCTGTCAACAAAACAAAACAAACAGCTTCATTTATATACTGCTTCATACCGCCTAAGCAGTGTCTAAGCGGTTTACATCTGTAAGCTACCGTCCATCTGCTCAGGCCTGTAGTTGTAAATTAGCTTACGAATGCCAGGATCTTCGTGTAATTAACACCATTGATTTGTGAATGCTCACTGAAACGAATGTGCATGTATTTAAATTACAATGTTACTTCTAAGATCTACATATTTTAGATTTCAGTTCTCTCTGACCTCATTGCTTACAATCTTCCTCCATTTGTAGCCATGCCTGGCAACTTAGGATAACATTTCATGCATCAGGTAAGGTGGACTCTAATCTACAAAAGCTTATGCCATAATATATACGTACATATATTAATTTTAAAGATGGCATAAAACTATTTTGCTATTTTGACTAGTTGACTGATCTTCAACTGTTATGAACTGATCATGATAGGCACTGCAAGGTTTTATTCTAACAGTTAGTTGGTCAGTAACAAAAATAATTTATTACAGAGACAAAAGTGTAAAAGATACACAAGAAATGATACCTAACATGTGCCACAATAAGCTACAAATCCCAGAATTCCATAGCATTGAGCCATGACTGTTAAAGAGGTGTCAAACTAAATTATTTCTGCAGTGCAGATGCACCCCCAGCCTTTTAATTTTATTAGGCTGCCTTTTAGTCTACATCACCTCTCTGGGTATGAAGTCCATATAATGATCATATATAAGTCTCTTTTCTCCCCCAGAAGAAACCATTCTTAAACAAACAAAAAAGTTATTATGTGAACATCTAGAGCACACTACAAGAAGTTGTCAAGAAAAAGCAAGGAAAAAAAATGCTTTCCTGCTTTTTTTTCTAGGCTGGAAACCAGAGTGGATCTATAAAAACTGACAATTTATTAAAAACACAAACACACATACACACAGATTTAATTATGAGCACCAGTGTCTGCTCCCTGCTATATCTCACCCTTCTGTCACTTTGTATAAAAAACACAATAAATTAAATATTGAAATGGAGTAATGAAAAAAAATCTGAGCTGTTCTAAACACAGTGTTTTAGTGACACACTTATTTATTACTTCTGTAGTCAAAGTTCTGCATAACAAAGCTGCCAGACCAAATGTGTCATTTTCTGTCATCAGTCAGCTCCTATCCTCCTGTCACCAAGTCAATCAGTCATCAAATGCAGTGCAGTACTTTGCTTCCCCCCTTACTTTAATTAAGATATGAGGCATCAAAGAAAACTAAGAATGGATTTCTTCTCACAAGACTAAGCAAATTATTCTCTATTAACTGGTAATGAGAAAGCTTGAAAATGTTGGGAAGTGCAGCTCAGTATGAAGCGGGTGGGTGGATAGGGGAGAGGCAAAGACAAATTACATTTTATGTAGGCACCCAACTCAGCCACTCTTGGAAAAACAGTGCATTTCATAAAAATAAAATACTTTCCTGCCACATTCTTCAAAGTGCAGTGAAAGAATATGGGCCATCTCAGCCTTTCTATGTTTGGAGACAAACCAGGCAAAGGAAGGCCTTTGTGTCAAAGCCTTGACATTTGGTTTTCTTGTGACAGCTTCCCTTATTATTCTCATCAGTTTTATTTCTGTTCCTTTGCTTTTTCATCCAAGCAGAAAGCTCACAGAGGCATATGCTTAGAAAAACCACAAAACTTAGAAAGAAAAAGGAGGACAAAAATACCACAAAGCCCCCAAAGCTACCTGAATAATGCTTTAAAGTTTCAAAGCATGATTATGCAACAGCAGCATATCACCAGGGATGTAATTCATTGGACATAATGATAACTATACAACTACTGGACCAAACAATCATCCATAAAATTATGTCAATATATTATTTTAACATTTCTTTGCAATCATTCACTGGTGAACCTCAACCTAGAGCTTCTTTCTGTTACGGTTATGTTATTTCACATGCTCCCACTTCATACAGGTAGTTGTACAGAATATCCTCAAAGAGAAGATAACATCAAGATATAAAAGGAGAAGCCTACAAATGAATCACTTTTGCATGGTTTCCTTTCAATGAATATGGGTTCCTATCAGGAAAGAGTCAATTTGTTGGCCCCCTCCTTCCGAACTGCTTCTGCTGCCAAAAAAGTGGTTAAATAAACCATGACCTTTCTTGTACATGGTTTGCATATACTGATGGCTGGCAGAGACAGATTGCCTCCCACTACACCATCTCTTTCCAACAATCTGGCTTATTTTTATTTTTTTTTATCTCTGATGTCCAAATACAGTAATCTGACAATTCTTTCAACAAGCATACAACAAACCATGTTATTCTTTTAGCCAAATTGTTGGGTTCAGCCATCATAATAAACAAACCATGGATGGAATCTTCATGTTTATTTATGTAGTTTAGCTGCTCTTGCTCCCAGTAATTTTTGTCAGGCAGGATGCAAAAACTGGGCAGAATGTCAAAGTAGCATGCATGTGATACAAACTGAGTCTCCCATATCTGGAATTCCTCAATCTGAAATATTCCAAAAACCAAAACTTTTTTTTTACGGGTGACTGAGATCATGACACCTTTGCTTTTTAATTGTTCAGTGTACACAAACTTTGTTTCATGTATAAAATTATTTAAAATATTGTAAAAAAATATCTTAAAGTTGTGTGTAGAAGGTTTATATGAAACATAATTGAATTTTGTTTTTAGACTTGGTTCCCGTCTCCAAGATAACTCATTAGGTACTTAAATGCAAATCCAGGTATTCCAAAATAAATTTTAAAAAATCCAAAATCGAATACACTTCTGCTCCCAAGCATTACAGATAAGGGAGACTGAACCTTTACAACAAATAAATAAGCTAGCCTTCATCAATATGGAGATATATTTTCAATAGTAAGCTAAAAATACCCAATAACAAGGAAAAAAAATTAAGAAAAGGAATACTTTCAGTTCACTGTGTTTTCCAAATGTTATACATCTGTTATACAACCTAATGGAATAGCTCAATATTCTCAAATGGGCTTGAATATGTGTTGAAGAAGGTATATTACCTTACATGAAAGATAAACCACCATAGCATTTCCCAGAATTTATGGAACAGGTGTGTTATTTTATTTTATTGTTCTACTTCATTAAAAAAACACACAAAATACTCAAGATGGAACATTAGACACATGGCTAGAGTGAACATGTTTTGGACATGACCACGCAGTTTCATTAGCTTGTCAGAGTACAGCCAGTTCTCAAATATTATTTGCTGACACTTCACACTCCAGAGAGAATCTAGACTAGTGTATTGGGATCAATAGCAGAAGGCTGGCGAGGGTATAGTTTGAACTTACTCCTGCAGCCATAAAAAGGTTCACATTCCTGAACATAGATGTAGACAGGTAAGGCAAATTCAAATAACGCAAATGTACCAGCTGTTGTAAATTTCACTCCTTAGTTACATCAGTGGAGAGAAGAGAATGGCTAAATTCCATGAGAAGTAGCCTCCCCCCCCCCTTCCAATGAAAGACATTATTTTGGTTTTTGCCTTTTCCCCTTTCAGGCAACTTTTGAAAGCTTCCAGAACTTAAAGGCATGGATTTTAAATATACATGGCAAGCTATATATTCTTGGGATGCATCTACACTGTAGAAATAATAATGCAGTTTGGCCCCACTTTAAGTGCTGTAGCTCCATCCTATGGAATCCTGGGATTCATAGTTTTATAAGGTCTTTAGCCTTCTCTGTCAAAGAGTGCTGGTGCCTTAAAAAACTACAAATGCCAGGATTCTGTAAGATGGAGTCAAGGCAGTCAAAGTGGTGTCAAACTGCATGTACAGTGTAGAGGCACCCTTAGTCTTTGTGTGTGTGTGTTTGCGTGTGTGTTTGTGTGGGAGGAAAAGTGTGCTACCAGCCCTACAACCTATGCCCCAGAGTATACTTAGTCATAACCAGGAAGCCCTTACAGCAATACTAAAAGATCTTTGTAAGCTTTCTTTTTCTTCTGCTGTTTATAACCTGCAACCACTTTCCATTATTGTAATCAATAAAGTTTATATTATTCTTTCACAATAGATTTTTGGTATTTTCCTGCTTATACTTGAATCTAGTTTGATGGAGTCCTGAATAGATTAGGGTTCCAGGAGTAACACAACCTGAATAAAGTCCCCTGTCTGCCATCACACATAAGGGGAAAAGAGAACTATAAAACACTTAAAATCTCATTGAGAGACCCTAATGAGTATGCAGTTTGTCCATCTGCTAGGAAGTGTAAAAGAAAACTGGTAGACATTTAACTGAAGTAATTTTATATATTGAACCTCAGTTACAGATATCAATCTGCTTAAGTTCAATGCACAGTCCTACAAAGGAGTGTCAATAAGTTTATGTGCTATCAAATTCATACTGTAGGTAAAAGAATTTTGGGAAAAAATGCTGCCCCTTAAGGTAAACAATCTTCACATATTTTCATACTCTATTTCCTCTGCAACATGAATTTATAGGCCTCTGTGGTGATATTGTTCTTTTTATACAATGGCACAACAGGAGCACTTACCACTTGCCCATTCTGAGGATTTTTATGAGCATATGGGGGCCCACGGATATGATTCCACATTTGGCCTGAAGTCATAGCAAACACGACACACTGAAAAAGAAGAGAAGACATCATTTAGAGAAAGAAATAAGGAAATGCAAGCTGACAGGGTTGTGTTCCCAGGAAATCAATGTTAATAATTAAAAAAATTCCATCTTTGTTCCTCAGCATAAGATTTGGGCTATTTACAGTGAAAGCAAGATAGGAAAGGAAGAAGAAAGAGACTAGGCCTTCACAGGTTAGTTGTGATGTGTCCTAACTTCAGAAAAGAAATCCTAGCCTGAGGTAATGCTTTATAAAACTTGTCTAGTACTTTATATTCTCCATCAATAAAGAGTTATATTCAGAGCTGGGCTGAATTACTCATTTTGCTCTTTCTGGGAAATGGAAGGGGGAATTGTGAGGTGAAGGCTTGCCTCACCTTCAGGCTAAGGGGGCAAATTTTGTAAATTGTGGTGGGGTTTAAAGAGTTTACCTTATATTAGGTAGCAAAAGCTCACAATTTAGCAGATTTGTTGCCTCTTTTAACAGGAGCTGAATGTGGGACACTAGTAGGAAGAACACTACATCTTAAAAGGAATGTTAATAATGAACATAATGAAAACAAAAATAATGTCCACACAAGAAATACATAAAATTAACCTGGACAATGAAGAAAAGGAAATAAAGAGTTCAGACATTGATCAGAATGATATCTAGGGATGGGAAGGGCAGCTATGATAGATAAGATCCTAAAGAGTAAACAAATTGCTTCCTTCAATGGGCCATCTCCTTGATTCCAACAAAAACATAGTACATTTTGGCAGCTACCCCAGGAAAAGTATCAAACAATGCAAAGCCTTGGTTTTGTGTGAAAAAAACAGCACCTGGAAAGTGTTCAGACACTTCCACCCAAGCACTAATGTCTATATCCCATGGATACTGTTAAGTAGGTTTCCTTCTGTTTATTTCTCTGGGAAGCGTAAAACTTAATTTCCTTTGTCATGAATTAAATTTATGGCCATGAAAATGAAAATTATCAGTCAGGATATCAATTGACATAATGCATTTGGTATACTAAACCTAAAAGAAAACAGTGATCACCAATGCCCAGCGAAAGATAATAAAAATACATTTTAGAGTGTCAGCTGAAAAATTAAAGAAGTAACAGAAATCTATGAAGAATCCATGTGATGATATGGGCTGCAGCTCATGAAAACCTATGTCAAATAAAATGTGTTAGTCCATTAGCCAAGGTGATACATGCCTTAACTATATCCAACTTGGATTACTATAATTCACTCTATATGGGAAGTCTTATTTAACTGTTTAGAATGTCAGCAGATCTAAAATGCTATGGCCATCCTACTAACTAAAGCTGGTTACAGGGAACTTATAACTTCCCTGTTAAAACAACTCCACCGACTATTCATCCATGTTTAGACACAATTTAAAGTGCCAGTTATGACCTATCAAGCGTTATATCACTTGGGCCAAGACTATTGGAAAGATCCAATCACCCCGTATGAGTCCACTGGATAGAATGCTTGTAAAATCAATCACATATGAAAAGATTTGACACCACCGTTTTGAACCATTGTTTTCTGGGTGCTGAAACATCAAGATAGATGGGAAAAGTCATTTTTTTTCAGGAGCAGGTATGGCAGTGATAACGGAGCGCCTCACTGAAGCTCAATGCCAGCCTCCATTATTCTCTCCATTAAAACATGGTTATGTCAAGACAATGCATCAGGAGTAATGGCCAGGATAGAACTGCTTGCAAGTCCTCCCTGCAGGAATGTCAAAAAAATAGTAATGTTCTAGAGGGAGAATAACAGTGGCTGGCAGGTAGCAACCATCACAGCACTATCACACAGACATAGAAGTAGAAGTACCATCCATGAATGCCATGGTGATATAAGGGGTAGGGGGCTTGTACTTTTCACTGCTCACAATCAATCTTCCAAGCAGAACTGTTTTACAGGACTATCAAAATGTCCATCAAAAATGTCTATATGTGTAATAAGTCTAGCACATGACCTGATTTTTGCTGTTGTTGTTCTATTCTCTTATTATCTGCTCACTACTACTACTGCATATAAGCTAAACAATTAGACTAGCGACATAAAGAATATATATTTATTTTCTAATACTCAATGAAAAGGGCTTTGTTCTTTCTAATGATCCTGTCAAGAAAATTTAGATGTAGTTAGATTTTTGCACAGAAAGCAGCATACTCTGTGCAAAAAGCTCTGTGCAAAAACAAAATTATACCCCTTTCCTGCACGGACTCACAAAGACCCAAATGCAAACTATGTTAAGAGCTATGTACATCATGGAGAAAAGAAGGAAGCTTACAGATGCTGATTGAGGTCTGCCTCATGACCATTCTCAGGTTTTGTTAATGTGGCAATTATTAGCCCCTGCCAATGGCTTTACAAAACCAAGTCCAGTCTTGATTAAATGCCAATGTAATTTGGGTGTCAGCACACAGAGGACACCAGTATGGCCTGCTACAAACAATGCATGCTTTCGTCCTCCTCATGGGCCATTTTTCCAGCCACTCTTACCTAGCTGTTTAAATTCCTCATAATGTCCCAGAGCAAAGCTACATCCAGCATTCCGAGGAACAGTTGTAAATTTAAAATAGCAGTCAATTCTTCAAACCTATCCACTGCTGTCAGATAAGTGTGCAGTTGGAATGGGGGCTCAAACCTTCAACCTTGGTGTAGAGGATTGCTGAAGCCTCAAAATGGCCTTGTTTCAGACAACATGCCTTTGTTTTCTCTTTATATTACAATGTCACTATTGTGTTGTTTCCATCTTTACTGAGATACCATTGCGGAAAAAGACCAAACCCTTGAATGTGCAGTGTTAAAAATGAAATCACTATACCATACTTGTGAGTTTAATGAACGGAAACCATTGTGGTGAAGCTCCTATTATCCCTCTATCTATAAAGCAATAAGGATGAAATGGAGGGGACTTTGTTTCCTCCACAATGTGCATGCCCCCCCCAACAAAGTAATGATTCTGTTAGTCATCCTAAGGTTTAGTGAGGCTAAAAATACATAATATACATACTTATGTTAATCCCATTCCCAGGACTGAAACAGAGCAAGCATGAAGCTGGAGTTTAAAGATTTTTGAGGCTGCAAACACCTTCCAAAGGCAAGATCCCCATTGATTGACATGAATCAAGAGCAGAGTGGTTTCGACAAGCACATATCTAATGCATGGCAGTCTGTTTCAACTGTTTCATAAACTGAACCGAACCTTCTTCTCACCACCTTAATGAATTATTTATTTAATGTAACAGGCTAGAACACAATTAATGGGGAAGCTAATAGGGAACTTTAAGGGGTCATTTGAATTTACATACTACCAGGAAACAAAGTGAATTCACACCATTATATGAATTCTCCAGATCTGTATCTGGATGGTTAGAAGAGCAGACTGTATAGAAATGGAGCAATCTGGACTCACAGGAAAAGCTGCTCTTCATTTCAGTTTTTCCCAAGTTGCCTTGATTTGTTTTCAGATCGCTGAAGCTCATTTATTTTCTTTTTCATATTTTTTCCTTGTGTTTTATATGATAGGCCAGCACCTTGTAGCATTCAAGGTTGTTGTTTTTAAGTAACTAACTTCAGAGCCCTTACAATAATAACTGTAATGAATTACTTTCCAAAGTAAATTACTCCAAAAAGTAATTTGAAGTAAATCCCCAAGTTCTGTTCAAAACTCCACAGAAGAAATGCATGATAAATGGATATTGTCCTGTACTTCAATACAGAAATAACTAATCAAGCCCTTCTGATTTTGGAATATATAGCTTCTCTTTATTTTAGTACTTTAAGTTGCAGAGCCATGATAAAATTTAATGTAGGGTGTATTTTTTAAGCCATCAAATCCTCTGAATCCCATTAGTGGTGTTCACTGTGATGCTGTTATCCAATTTGTTATTTGCCACTAATATCTCTGCATATGTTCAAATCATTTTATGGATATTTTATGGTCCCTAATAATACTTTTATTCCATGCTTCATCCAAAGAACTCAAGCACTATATTTATGGTTGACCCATTTTATTCCAAGAAGAGAAAGGTAGACTAGCTAAGGTATCTTTAGGTAATTAGCTAAACAATCTTCAGGCAGAATGACACGACTGATCAGGAGACTGGAACAAAGTTCACCTTAACCCAAATTCAGTATTGAGCCGGCACCAGCAACTGTACTGGGGTTATAACACACGATAGGAAAGGGCAGAGAGATATGGGGGGAGAGAACAACACTGCTAGGAAGGCACTGCTACATTGTTGCCAATGTTCACCGCTCAAGAATCCTAACTTGAACTCCATAATTCTAATGGAACAAAAAGGACAAAACAAATTTCAGAATGGGATGGCAGCAACGTTTCCAATTCACTAATCACCATTGGTGGCTAGTGCATCACCTATCAGGCCTAATATTTTAGAAGTAAAATCAACTATTATTGTCAAAAGCAAGTGGTCTTCTAGTGTCACCAGTACCAGAATCATTTTTGATTTGCTGAAAAGAGTCATGGAGGTAAGCCATTTAGACGATCTGAGAGACATAATTTCAAATAAATAAATAAATCAGGTCTAACAACACCTGCTTCTGACTGACACTGTTCCTGCATCATGGTAAGCAGCTACTGCAGCAACAGCAGTAACTGAGTTAGGTAAATGTTTGATTCAGGGTCATCTTTCGAACATGTCTACCTGATAGCAAGGCAGAATTATATTTTGCACTTGTCCATCCCAATTTTGCAAATGTTGTATTTCTCATATTGTCATTAGCAAGTAGCTCAGTGTTTCTCCATAAGATGGGTCGGCAACTGAGAAAGAAAAGGGGGCTGTATCTCTTCCTGCAAATGTGGAGCGGGCTCTATCTCTTCTTGCAAAAAGAAAAAGTACTACCAAATGCTTCTAGGGGGTACAGAGTTGTGTGTGTGTGTTTTTAACAATCTTTGGCATTTTTAAAAATGCCTCTCTTGAACTGGTCTAGGGAGCCTGCAAAATATGGTGGAAATGTACTCCATGCCTCCTAGCAGATATTTTAGTCAAAAATCAATTTTTGATTATTTTTCCCATTCAAAAAATATTTTTGACCTCTGGGGGCCAAGTAAATTTGGGGGTATTTTGGAAAAAAAACCATGAAAACAAAAAATATTGCAACAATTATTTTTGACCACTGGGAGCCTGGGGGGTCCACATGTGGCCCACAAGCCATACCTTGCCCATCCCTGTTCCAGAATGTCTTTACAGTATTTAAAATGGAGTTGTCAAAAGAAAGCGGGCTTCAAAAAAGAATAAACCAAAAACATCCCCAAGTTTATGTATACTTTTTCAATGCCAGTTATAAAAAGGAGAAATGTCTTTCTTGTTGCTGTTAACTGCCTTTGTGTAGACCCTGACTCATGGCAACCCTGTAGGGTGAGATATTTCCAAGCCCCCTAGGCTCCACTACTCTACTTATATCCTGCAGATTCAGGCCCATGACCTTCAAGAAATCAGAAGCCTAGGAATGGGAAGGTAAGCCATGAAGGAACTAGACAAGAACCTAAAGTGTAAAGATATGCAACTGAGCACCAAAGTTAGAATTGTCTGAGACATTATATTGACTGCAGTCTTCTTTCTTATTAATGTTTGATCCAATCTTTATTTCAATTTCTTCATTATCTAGGATGAATTCATGTAGATCCACTGTGGTCATTATTTTTGCTTTCTTTATGTTTGCAACCAAGCCTGTCTTTGCACTTTGCTTTTTAGCCTTCTTTAGTATATGCTCCAAGTCTATGATGTTTTTCATTAGTAGTATTGTGTCATATCTTAGATAGTTGATGTTCCTTCCTCTTGTCTTCACTCCTTCTTCTTCTGAGTCTAAACCTGATCTTCCTATGGTGTTTTCTGCATACAGGTTGAGCAAATAGGGAGATAAAATGCAGCCTTGCCTGATCCCTTTGCCAATTGGGAACCAATCTGGGTTTTTTTTTTTTTTTTTTTTTTTTTTTTTTTTTACGTTCTGTTCTAACAGTAGCCTCTTGTCCTAAGTACAGATTTCTCATCAGAACCATCAAATCTAGAGGAATCCCATGTCTGTAAGAGTGTTCCATAAATTTGTATGGTCTATGTAGTCAAAGGCAATGTGCTTTACAGTACAGTATATAAAGTGCATGTTGATTTTCTTCTAGAATTCTTTGGTGTGAGCCATGAACCATTATATGTTTGTAATGTGGTCTCTAGTGCCTCTTCCTTTCCTGAACCCTGCTTGCACCTCTGGGATTTCTCTAGCTCTCTATGATTGGAGTCAATGCTGCAGAATGTTGAGCATGATTGATTCTGCATACATGAGAAAATAATGCTATAGTCCTGGATGTCCTAGATGTCCCTAATTTGAAAACCAAACAAGAGATCCTGTTCATGAATCTTAATGTTCCAAAAGAATATCTGATCTCCCCAACATCTGCCAGTGAAGAAGAGTCGGCTGAGAGAGTGTTTGTTTGCCCTATCTCCACCTGGGCTACTCCTATGTCTTGGCTCCTGGACTTGAGGAGGAGGAATGGGCCTTTTCCCCTCCTCCTCAACTTCTACCAGTGAAGAGGACTCGGCTGAGAGAGTGTTTGTTTGCCCTATCTCCCACCTTGCCTTGGCTTCTGGACTTAAGGAGGAGTCTTGTCTCCCCCCCCCTCTTTTCTTTTCTTTTCTTTTCTTTTCTTTTTAGATTGTGTATAGTTCACATTGTTTTAGGACTGGGATGGGGATTGAGAATGGAGATTTTCTTTTTACTTGTTTTGCTTTGTTAATTGTTATTCTCTTTTGTACTCCACCCCGATTGCTCGTTCAGAGGGGAGGGCTAGAAATAAAACGTGTTGCTGTTGTTGTTGTTGTTGTTATTATTATTATTATTATTATTATCTTTCCTTATGTAGATACAGATCCTACTAAATGGCTTTCAAAAAGACTCTGCCTACTTCAGGTCTGCACAACTTGGCAGTAGGTGGGGCCAAAATTAAAATAGGCTAAATTTCTTAGGGCTGCAATAAAATATTAATAAATAAGAATTAATAAGAATTAATTAATACAAATTCCTTCCTTCTTCTCTGCCCAGTCCTCTGCTTAGGAGAAAGCCAAACAATAGAGGAGCTTTGTCTGTCATTCTTCTCTTCTGGCCAGACTTCTCATTGGGAGAAAGCTGAGCAATTTTGGAGCCTTGAGGGGTGATGGTTTGCCCCTCTACCACCATCTAGCCTCCTCAGGAGAAAAACGGTGAAGGAGGAGCCTTTTAAGGCAAGTCTTAGCCCGTCCACCTCCACCAGCCAGCCTTCTCCTCATTGCAGAGTTTCTTTATTTGACCCCTAGCACGCCCAACTAGTACTGAGAAAGAGACTCCAGACTGAAATCCTGGAGAGCTACTGCCATTTGCTGGACTGATCTAAGTGAACTGATCTAGGTGGGCCCATGGCAGCTCCCCGAGTCTCTAAAGAACCACAAACCTACTTTGAAGTCCCAAGAGAGCTTTAAATGTCATTTTGTGGAACAACAAATTCCTGTTTGTCTCCTTTCTTACAAATACAAGAAACATGGATCTTGAGATTTTTAATGTGATTAAAACAGTTTAGAAATAAGTTTAGGTGACTTTTTAGGCTAAAAATAAAAATCCATAAACTGTATAACGCTAATACAATACCAAAACAGTTTTTTTCTTCCACATCTAAACAGGTCAGATTAATATTGTTCATATCCAAATTATGCAACAAAATAGATATTATAGCACATAATCTTATATTTAAATGTCATGTTTTTAGATTGTAAGCCTGAGGGCAAGGAAATGTCTAATTAACAAATTGTAAGCTGCTCTGATAGCCTTGGCTGAATAGCGGGGTATAAATAAAAATTATTGTTATTGTTGTTGTTGTTGTTGTCTTAATGTTTCACTGTTATTCTTTGTTCATTTACATTTCTAATCCCCTGCTGCTTCACATCATCTATTTATTCCTAGTGAGCCATCATGTTATTGTTGTGTGACTTCAAGTGATTTCTGACTTTTAACAACCCTAAAGTGAATTTAGCAAGGGATTTTCTTTGTAGAATTTGTTCAGAGGGAGTTTATCTTTGCCTTTATCTGAGGCTGAGAATGTCCAACGTCATCCCAAAGTCACCCAATAGGTTTCCACAGCATACTGTACAACAATTTGCACCCTGGTCTCCCAGTGTCCTAGTTCAACACTCAAATCACTAAAACATGCTGGCTCTCAAGCCATGGGAAATCACCAGGGTAAAAAAAGGGAGGTGTTCCCAATGAGGAAACTTCAACACTTCAACTTAGGGACCACCAAACACAGTGTCCAAACATGAATCAAGGAATACGAGACACACTGCAGACTGAGTCAGCCAGAAAAATCAGCAGTAGCAGAACAAATTATAAACCATCCAAGGCATAAAATGCTATTTGAAAACACTGAAATTCTGCACTGTGCTGACAACTATCAGGTCAAAATGAACAGGGAAGCCATTGAAATCCGTAAACACCTGGACAACTTCAACAGGAAAGAAGAAACCCTTAAAGTAAACAAAGAAATGTAGCAAGGCTATATTCTGGAAAACTTGAACCTCAGACACAAAATCAATATTTTGGTTGCCAGCATCTTGTCTTCTATATGGAGTTGCCCTGAGCAACATTTCATGAGTCAACATTTCATAGGAACTAAAAGAAAAAAGATCCTGATGTCAGTACACTAGCATACAAATCTTTATTGTAATTAACCTTCATGACCTGGGTGTTTTCTAACTTGTTAGCCTGCTGCAGTATGCAAAGGACAATCAAATACATACAAATGTCCTCTTGACTAGCAATAGTATTCAAACACCTACAAGCAAATATTTAAAATGGTGGTCAGTCTATTATCTTCTCAGGAAACAGCAGGTAATTTTGAAGTTGCCCCACCTGAAGATAAAGCAGCAAAAAACAGTAACACATGGATATTCCTTGCAGTAACTTTTGTTCTAGATTTATCTACTGAATGATCTCTCAGAAACATGCTGTTTTTCAATGCACAGTCAAATTCACTTTAATTCTGGCAAGAATCTAGGAATGTTTTAAACGATGTGTTTTTCTGTCTTCTACAGACATCCTGTGTCCTGATCCTTTAACAACTATAACTGACTTGCATGTGAACATCCAGTAGTTCTTTTTGACTTCCTTATACCATGAGTAAAACCTTTGGTGTATAAACATAAGCTGGGGTTCCATATGACTCACACCCTGCTCCTTATGGTATCTCCTAATACCCCTCAATTTCTACACTGGTGTCTTCATTTTGTAGGCCCAACATAGCTTCACCTATTGGAAAACCACTCATTGCCACATTCTAGCTTATTCTGTTCATAAAACAGTTCAATTATACTACAAATGCCACATTTCTGAACAGGGAATCCAGAGGCCTCCACGTTCAGGGTATATAATATAATACAGTTGCAAAATTTAACACAAAAAGGGGAACAGAGTTGCTATTCTCAATGACAGAGATCCACAAACCTGAAGTTCACCTATGCCCATAATTTCCCTGTTTTCAGGATTGAAGAGATATTTTTTTAAAAACACCAAGGCAACAAAAGTTATGTAATGAAAATTCCAGCAGACCAAACTCATTATAAGGATAATGAGTGGAGAAAATTAAATCAAGATTTTTCAGTGAGATGTTTAAGTAGCTAAAGTAATATTCTCATGGGATAGGTAAAGCAATGGCCTCAGAGGAAAAAGTTTGTAGAAGACATTATACAAATTTAATCACTTAGCATGCCTAGCACATGGTAAGAATGTAACATGTCTAGAAAGACAGAATGGAAACTATGCTCGTTATAATCAACGTATTTTGTCATATTTTTCATGTCATCTTTTAGGGAGCCCAGCTCTGTCTTACAAATTTCAGTTCATAAGACATAACCTTATAATACCCAATAAAACAGCACAACCCTTGTTTCAATTGCATAAACATTGGCTTTCTATTTCAAAGCTTTCAAAGCTAGCTTTAAGTTGAATGCCTCTGAACTTTAGAAGAGAGTGTCAATTTAACCAAGTTCCATCAACAACACTGGAACCAATTACAATTAGTCAGGGTATTGGCAACCTCATAATTGCATGCTCCTACCAACAACTGTAGTTGTGTGTACTACCCTTGAGGTTTGGCCCAGCTGTTCCTCTTATTTCATAATCAATGCTGCCTCTCTCTAACCCATTTATTAATGCAATGCTTTCTCATTAACAGTGCAAATGAGACTTGAGACCTTTTTATATAAACAAATATCTTATTGAACTTTGAAACATTTTCAAACATCAGCATACCAGTGCTGCCATTGCCCAGCCAGTCTTGTTGTAGATGAATTCCAAGTTATTTCTCCGTAAGTAGAGCAAACCACCAACCAGAGACACCAGGAGGGCCAGTGCAATTGTACCTGAATAGTTTGGTGGCCTGAATACTCTAATCTGGAAAATAAGACAAACATGGCAAGTATTATCCCACTCACAGATGTAACAGTATATTGGTTGACAGTGACACTACTTGAACTGCCCTAGCTCCATCCTTTAGAATCCTGGAATTGATAGTTTTGTGAGGCACCAGCACTCTTTCGCAGAGAAGGTCAAAGACCTTGTAAAACTACAGATCCCAGGATTTCATAGGATGAAGATACAGCACTTAAAGTGGTGTCAAACTGTGCTATTTCTACAATGTAGATGAATCTTTGGTACCCAGACAAGTGAATGAATCCTGTACTTCTACAGTCCACTCAAAGAATGAAGAAGAATAAAGAAAACTGAAACACTTTCTGACTAACACTATCAGGTTTTCAGCTAATGATATGAAAATACTGCCCAATTTTCCCAAGACAGCCAGGTTACATTATATCACATTATTTAGAGACAAACTAAATAAGGCAGTATGAACTGGATATTCAAAAATATTGATTTTTCGGGATTCAGAAAGTGGACTCATTAAATTTAGTTTTACATACTTGCAAACACAACCTTGTTAGCTAAAGACAGAATAGGTCTGTCTAACAGCAGACTAGCCATCTCTCTCTCTATATATATATAAAAATATTACAAATTTGCATGGGTTGGAGGGAAATAATATCTTTGTTCTCTTACCTGTGCCAATTGCTACAAATACATAATATGTGAATGAATAAAGAAAGGACAAGTGTGTGTCTAGTTATACCAGCTGTCGGGACCAGCAAGTCACTGTGCTGACAAACTGTACATAAATCCCCCAGTCCTTCATAACGTGGCCTTCTATAGTGGAAACTATTAGTAGGGGCAAAAAATATTCTCCACTCTGCAATATAAGACATCACTGGAACAAAGGGTACTAACAGAATTACATGCATATGCCTCTGCCTGTATGGATAGGAAGATAGCCACAATTAGTTGCGGGATATGTGCAACAGCATAACATTAATCAAAGAAAGAAAGAGAAGGAAAATTTTATAATAATGGAGGAAAAGAGGTAGATGATGGCCAACAAGGGGACGAATGCAACACCACCACTATTACCACCATCACAACAGACCAAGAACAGAGACATTTGCAAAACAATTGGAATTAAAAAAAAATCATGTGGAAAAACCAGAAACATTCAGCTCACAGAATGTTTTGCAATAAGTTCTCTCTTGGCAGAATATTCTCTGTCATACATATGCCCTGATTGTTTGAAGACTTCACTGTGAAATGCAACTTGTTTTTCCTATGGTCTACCATGATGTCAGAATTGAAAGGTTAAGTACCTTGCTCATAGACACTATATGTATATTATTTTTCTACAAACATTATGTTGAATGTTTATATTGCTACTGTGGGGATAATGCCTTTATATGCCCTAGTTACTAGGTGGCAGTGGACTTAGTTGTATTTGGGTAGACTCAAGAATTTCCTCCATCTGTTTAGTTCATAGAGGGGAGACAGAAAGAGAGATCAAGAATAAAATTTGCTCTAGCTTTATGAGTAAAGTGTCCTCTAAGCCTTCCACAGTAAGTATTAAACCACATTTAGACACTAGTAGGTATTCAAAGTACTATAGTATACACAAATGACAGATCCTGGCTAAAGAGCTGTTAGTCTAAATTAGGGAGACAAGATGACTGAGCTTCAACTGGGAAGTTCTCCCACACAAGATCTGGTGAAATGAAAGAAAATTCTATGGCAGCACATAAGCTCTTCTGCAGTCTTTATTCATTTCAGTGAGTTTGTATGAAAGAACTCCCTGGTGAGTTTTGTCCCATATTTTTCAGGCATACAGATAAGTATGATTTCAGAAGTGAACTCAAGTTCTCCTCCCACACCCCCTTCCAACTGTGTCTCACTTCTTAGAGCAGTTTTATTGGGATCCTCTCACCATGATACACTGCTATATTAATTCTGGAGAGATTTCTACTTTTCCTTTTAAAGAAATAGTTTCATTCAGTATTCTTGCCAGCTTCATCTGTATACAGGTAAGGTTTTTCCACATATATACCAACTGCACTTCTATAGCATTAAAATGTAAGTTATTACTTGCATTAAGTAATATTTCAAGTATGTGCTCATATTAATCAACTAATTGGTACACTATCATTTCTCATGTTCTGTTAGAAGACAGCCAGATTAATATTTTGGCTACCAAAGCAAGATTGAAATACATTCTATTTTTTTTTTTAATGAGCTTCTATAGAGTGATGGATTAGCAGAGCTGGTTTTTTATTATTATTATTATTTTAATTCTTTTTGTGGAGCACTCTTATGGGAAAAAGTCATTTGAAGGTAGTGGGTAGCTTAGCTTCTAGGGTCAATTGTCACAGAACATGGAGATAAGTGTGGACCAGTCTCTTTACTTTTGTCAAGTGACTTACATGAACATCAGTTCTGTCAGCTATCCACTTAGCTAACTGTTCGGCTGCGAATCCAATTCTCTGCAGGTCAAATGTGTCAGCTCTCTTGGGCTTACCTTTTGGAGGGAAATGCATGAACGTAGGAGCAGAGTTCATATTGAGCTACAAGAGACAACGAAGATGCCATCAAATATTAAACAAGCATATCTGTTCTTTGTCTTTCTCAGTCTTTTAGATAACAGTTACTGTATTTAAAAACACAGCATGTAAGATCTAACTCATTGGACTCACATGAAGAGCCACTAACATAATGCATTTGAAAGAGTATGAATGCTACAAAAATGGTAAATATTATCATTATCTGTCACTAATGAAAGGCAATATCTTATTATACCTATCAGATTCTGAGAGATATGGATAAATAAGGTTACACTGAAATTTGAGATAAAGGCAGGGTAAGCAGAACACATCGCTACCAACAAAGATAGAACGTGATTGCCTCTAATGATATATATGCACAGCCACCTTCATTACCAGGGCTGCATGCTCACTACACAACTAAATTATGTTACATAAATACATTATTTAAATAGTGCAGATTCAAATTATGTACAATAATCAAGCTGGATGTTAAACAACTGGATTTATTCCAACTACAGTGTAATCTCTACTGTTACTGAGTAGGTGCTGGCAATCCAATATGTTATGAAGTAGCAAACTATGAAGTACAGGAAAAAGTTTAAAAAATTGGACAAGGGAAAATTTTCAGAAGGCAACATATAGCCTTGCGGAACCAGATCACAAGTTATTTTGTGATCCGAACAAGTAAGGCTTGTTTGTTTTTAAGTCACTGGGCCAAGAGACCTGTCTATGTGAACTAAATTACTCAGGACATTACACAATTATAGCACCACTTTAACTCCCATGAATCCATCCAGTGGAATTCAAGGATTTGAAGTTCAGAGAGTGTTGTTAAGAATTCTCAACAGGAGAGCTCTAGTTCATCATGAAACTACAAAACCCAGAATTCCAGGGAGAAGAAGGAGATAGGAATTTTGGCAGCCATTTTGATTGGGTGAGTCCCCCTCCCCACCAAACCTTTGCAAGTGTGTTTTCCTGAGGAAGTGGGGCTTCTGTGAGTCCCTGGGGTGGGCTAGAAGCCTAGCCTTTGTAACTCCTGCCAGAGGCAAACACCTAGCGACACATGCAATTTCACAGTAAAGGGAGGCTTAGAGCAGAGGGTGGGCTGGGGGCTTTTTTTCAGGACTTTTCCTTTACTTGTAACTGGTTTATTTCTTGGAAGTGGCCCATGGAGGGCTTTTGCTCAGAGGAAGTGAGTCAGAGAATTGTCTCGGGAAGGAGCTAGCAGCCAGAAGCATTCTGTATAGTGACAGAGCCAGTCTCTTGAACTCAGTGACAGAGCTTGGGGAACATGCCAGGGCAACAGGGGTCTTTTACCTGGGTGTTTAATAGGCAATTTTTTAGAGGGCAGCTCACAGTCCTGTTTCAGAGCCTCCTTAAGACTTCTGAGAATGGACAGTGAAGGAGCTGCTGCAGTCACCTACAACACTTGTGGGATGTTTGTCTTCTTGCCTATGGATGTGGGGAACTTCACCTGCACCAAGTGCAAGTTGGCAGCCTTGTTGGAAGAGAAGGCCCATCAGCTAGAGGCCCAGGTATCTACACTTCTTCATATTAGAGAGCAAGAAGTTTTCCTGGGACAGAACAGAATGGATAGTCCTGGTTGGGGAACATACAGATGAAGTTTCCGGGGAGGAGGTCACTTCACATACACAGGAAGGTAGACAATTAAAGGAATGTCACACACAGAACTAGGAACACCAGGGATCATTCTGGGAGCTTGCAGCTACAGAACCGATTTGAAGCCCTCTCCCTTATCAAAGATGATGAGGGAGAATAGCAGGGGCAGTCCTCGGGGAAAGTGCAGGAGATCTTGGTAGAATCAGCATATGGTATGGCTGCTGCTAAGCCTCAGAAGAGGTGAGTAGTGGATGTGGGGGACTCCTTGCTGAGATGTATAGAATCAGTGGTTTGTGGGCTTGACAAGAGGTCTCAGGAGGTGTGCTGTCTCCCTGGGGAAAAGATCCCAGGGATGTGACAGAGAGGCTAACAAGACTTGTCAAGCCTACAGACCATTACTCCTTTCCTTTGGTTCATGTGGGAACCAATGATACTGCAAGGCACAGCCTTCAGAATATCAGGAGGGACGACTATGAGGCTCTAGGTAGCTCAGGCTTGCTAGAGAGATTAAGAACAAAAAAAAAAAAAAAAGAACTTTTGGGGGTATGTTTGCAGTAAAAAGAAGGAAATGGTGGAAAAGTTGGTGAAATGAGGACAGGGAACAGCAAAAAGGGAGAATTACTGTATGTATTCATGTATAAGTCTAGAAATTTTAGTCAAAAAATTGGCTCCAAAAACTTGAGTCGACTTATCCATGGGTCAATGTAAGTACTGTAAGTACTGTACTGTACTTTAATTCTTATTTAAAAAGGAACCATCTCCTGGTGAAAGGAAAGAGTGTCATCTGTTCTGGAAGCACTCACACCCACTTTATATTCCTTTATCCATGAAGCCTTTAGTATAAGGACAAACAGTTATGCCTGATCTTTAAGCAGAGGCTGGATGGCCATCTGTTGGGAGTGCTTTGATTATGAGTTCCTGCATGGCAGGGGCTTGGATTAGGTTGCCCTTGGGGTTTCTATGAGTTTATGTTTCTAGGAGCCATGGCAATTAAAATGGCTTCATAGTACTATAATTCTATAGTGTTAAAGGGTTTCATGTTCCTCCTAAACTTCCAGGACTCCCAGTAATTCATGTTGCAGTTGCTGTTGTTGTTGTTGTTTTTAATTGACCAGACAAAGTAATCTGTGGAGTGTAGAAGGGTCAAAAGCCACCAAAACAACCTGAGGACTTCTCTGTGCACATGTCTAATTTTAAAAATGGATCAGACAAGTTTCTGAACTGGACAAAAAATTGACACATATGCTAATTTTTCTGAGTAGCACAAAAGAGTATTTTATATTTTTTATCTTTAGTGCCAGGGCAGGTAATAAAGTATCATGTAAAAAACAGTCTCTCCATCATCTGTGCCTCTGTGCTTACCCTTAAAAAAAAGCCTAAGTAAATACATAAAACATTTCTGAAGTGTTAAGGCAATGAAGTGCAGCAATATATCCCTTTAAAAAGAGATTTACACATAACGGTTTTATCATTCAGGAATCCATACTCTTACCTGCTGAAAAACGTCAGCACCTTCATCATAATCAACAATAGTGAAGAAAAGTTTGTTTGAAAATGCAGAAGAGTAGCGCCATGAATTAGCCAGGACTTGATATTCTTCATTAGCCTGCCTGCAAAGTTAAAAACAGAGAGGTACCTATTTAGCTTCCTTATTAAGTACAGCTTTAATAATGGTATAGAGTAATCTTACATTTTAAAAAATTGTATTTGTTATCAGGAATCTGTACAAATAATCTTAAAATCAGATCCAAGAATCTGGAAATGAAAGGGGCAAACATCTATAGACGTAATAATAGAAATAAGTATTTATATCATTTTGAACCTCATCAAGTGCTTCACAAACATTATCTTAGAGATAGGCCAAAAGGTGCAGCTTCTGGCCGCTTTGGTAGCATGGTATGCAGGTGACAACATGCCCCAAGATTTGCTGGAAGCCACTCCAAGTCCATCTAAGGCGGCCCAAAGCTGCTGACAAAAGGAGCAGGGAGGAAATGTTCCTGCCGGTGGCTCATTTTGGACAGTGGCAAAGTCCCATTTCCAGAGCAGGCCATCTGGTTGCTGCAGTCCCTGGCTGATCTGGGTCCAATCAGGACTGGAGTGGCCAGAGGCCATTCCAAGCTGCATATCTGCTTCGCCCCTTAGTTATCTTCACAATAATCCAGGAGTCCCAATGTTGACTGCTGGGTCATATTAGGATCCAGCATGGCTAACCTTCCACTGGCTTCTTCTGGTGCAGAGGAACTCTGCCAAAACAAAATGCTGTAATAACTGGGGTGGCAACTCCAGTGTAGTAGAGAAACCCATTGTACCCATGGAGAACTCTCCAGGCATGATGTTCCTTCCAGCACAAATAAGTACTATGTCAACACCAGGGTGTTCTAAAAGGATGATGAGGCCAAATGTTGGATCCATGATGTTGTGGGTGGGAATGATGTTGTACTCCAGGTGTTGGAGATGTATACATTCTAGTAGTTCTATCAAACAATTTCAATGATGAGGATTGCTGGAAATTGCAGTCTAATAACTTTTGAAGGGATGCATAATCATGATCTGCACTTCTGCACAGATCCAAAACCACTCTACGTCTCTAAGAGAGATCCAAATCCAGAGCAGTGATTATATCAGTACATAACTCATAATCAAAGGGAAGACACAAAACCCTGCAAGAGGGAGAGAAAAAATGGACCACCTTTTGCCTTGGGAAATAGGATTATAAGTAAGGTAGCAGATCTGTGTTGAGAGCCAGCATGTTGTAGTGGTTTGAGAACTGGACTATGACCCTGGAGACCAGGATTTTAATCCCTGCTCAGGCATGCAAAGCTACTGGGTGACCCTGGACAAGTCACTTTCTCTCAGCCTCAAAAGAAGGCAAAGGTAAACCTCCTCTGAACAAATCTTGCCAATAAAACTCTATGATAGGGTCACCTTAGGGTTGCCATAAGTCAGAAACAACTTGAAGACACACAACAACAAAATATGCATTATCCTTGGTGCTATTGCCACACACCTTTCCCACTAGTATTTCTGAGTCAATCTGTCAGTCAATATCATTATTACAATTTTAAAAATTCATTGCAGGTAGAAAAAAAATGGGACCTTGAGTGAATTGCTACATTTCACTCACTCCCAATCTACAGTAATGGAATAGTGATCTAATGAAACTCTTAGAAGAGATAAAGTTCTAACTACGAACCTTTTTAAACCATGGTGTAACACTAGCTCAGAACATCTGGTACAGTCTTGGCCATGCAAATGTATATAAAACAATTTTATAAAAGAGTAATTGACTGGTGCAACTCTGCTGAACTATAGTACATTAAAAGGCTGTTTAAAATCATTCTACAGTGGAGGCTGATAACTATGTTGGTGGAATGTTGAATCCTCTCTGGGTTTCACCCTAAACTTCAAAAGAGCTATCCAAAAGGATGGGGTTATCCCTCAAAATAGGTCTAGCACTTAAGGGCTAATTCCTCTAATGTTAAGACTGTACAACACCAATTAAAATGGAAAGAGACTACTGGCAACTTCTTGAATTGAGAAACAATAGAACATTCAAGGCAGGAGTAAGCCCTAGCTTGTCAGTTACTTTTTTTGGACCAGAACTCCCAGCATTTCAAATGCTGGGATAGTGGGAACTGTAGTCAAAATAACTTTGCCCTGTGGACATTTCCCAAGCTCTGGCTCTGTATATTCCAGGCTGGGTGGTAGGTTTGCCATAAAGACAAAAACTCAGAGGGTTTTTCAAGATTGGATGCTCTGAGAAGCCTGGAGGAATTCCTCAGTAACTGAGGATCGAATGCCTCACAGAAACAATGCTGCAGTGTGTTGTAACAGCACACAGAAGCTTCTCAGAGAAAAGTTTGTAGGCATTCTGTTCAATATCAGACAAGATCATTCAGGAAGCTAAGCCACTCCCTGAAGCGATGACAAAATGGACAGCTTCAGCTGCTTCATATTTGTGAAAAACCCACCATCACACAAATGCTGAACCCAGTGTTAACTGTCTGAGTTTTGATGGGTTCCAGAAACACATGCTTCATATAAGAGATCTTCATCTTCCAAGCCCCATGTTGACAGACTTTACCATAAAATAAACATAGAGCAAAATAAAACAAGACTTACCAAGAGATACGGGAGAAGGAATAAATGTCTTGTGTGAGAATTTCTAATGAAAGGCAGGAATGTGAACATTAATATTTCATTTCAACACTGCTGCCACAGACACAGGCTATTTAACCTCTCACCAGCTAATTCCACTTAAGAGAGCATGCAGGGATAGTATTTGCTTGAAAGGGACATTGCATTATGGTTGCTCACATAGCAGACTGACCATACACACAAGTTACCTGAACATGTACAGAGCTGCTCTTAAGAAAGAGAATATACACCATGTACAGATGTAAGAGCAGGACAGAGAAGAAAGCGGATAGGAAGAAAATCAGTTCATTTGAGATGCGATGCTGGAGAAGAGTTCTACTATGAATGGCCAAAAAGACAAATGGGTGCTGAAACAGCTCAAGCCTGAACACCCCCAGGAAGCCAAAAGGATGAAACTAAGACTAATACTTTGACCACATCACAAGAATGCATGCCTCATTAGAAAAGACAACAATGCTAGGAAAGGTAGAATGCAGTAGGCAGAAGACTGCAAGTCAGATGGCTAGACTCAAGTATGGAGGTCTTGAATCTACAAGACTAAAGCTGAGCAGGGGAGGACAGTGGGGCTTGGAGATGTCTCATCCACAAAGTCGCCATGAGTCAAGGTCAACTTGAGGGTAACTAACAACAACAAAATGTTTTGCATATTCTTTTAACACTCTTTGTAGCGATGAAGTAAGTTGTGCTTTGTTCATACTAGGCATACAAGAGCTCTCAGTAGGGTAGCCAAAAATCAGGTATCCAGGTGTGCCAATGGCCTAAACCGCTTAATGTTGACAAGTCAGGGACAGCAGGAGTAAGAAAGCTCTTTTCTGTAAAGAAAAGGAGAGACAAATATCAAGAAGCTGATTTTCAGTTCTGAGAGCTCAAGGAAAAGTGAATCCTATCTCCAAGTAAAAAGAAGGTGGGAAGAAAGGCAGAGAATGCACAGCTCACTAATAGGAAATATATGTGTGTGTGTGGGGGGGGGGGATATTAAAATTGATTTTAAATATCACAAACCTCTGCATATTTACTCAGAAGCAGGTCCCATTATAATGTGTGGCATTTATTGCTGGGTAAATATGCACAGGAACAGAGCCCAAGACAGTGATGGCAGGATACAAATTATCTCCTGAAAGATCCTAGAAGCTTAGCTCCCAGTTGCCTTTTTCTTCCCTCTACACAGAAACCGTAGAAAGCAACCATGTGCCTACTGACAGACAACCCACACAGACCTAGCCCCATACTTTATATTTCCATTGTTTAACTCATCTTTGGCCCCAAGCTCCATGCAGTCTACTATATTATCGGAATAGCTTCATCATAAACTAGTTGTTCCTTTTATAAATAGAAGAGTCAAGAGAAATGTTTCTTCTTTTCCAGAGCACTCATAAATTAAGTTCACAAATGACAGTACTTAGAATCATGAGGGGAAAGACATGATTTTATATTATCCTTGTATGTGCAAATGGCAATCCTTCACAAAACTATATTGACCATGTTGTTCTGTGTATGAAGGTGTCAGTGTGTGTCATTTTCCAGCACAATTGTGTTTGTGCTCCCCTTCACCCTGTCCCTAATACACACACAGATACTTTTTCTGCAATGTGAGCCAAAGAAAACAGAAATAATGAGGAAATTGTTTGATGAGATGATCACACAGAATTCACAAATACAAATGCTCCAGTTGATATGAACTGCTTTCTTATTTGCATCAGGGATTCCCCATTACAATATGAGATAAATGTCTTCGTGAGTGTTTCATAAGGGTGTATTTCAACACTTATTTACCCGGCAATAAACCCCACCGATTGTCTTAAATCAAGATTCGAAACACTGTGGCCCCACCCCATTTGTGCTCTCACAAAGTTTCCAGAGATGAGGGGGGGAAAACCTGCTTGCAAAATGCATCAATTCTGTCTGTCCAAGGCACAGTTTGCCACAGACAGGAGTCCTCATTCATGGGCAGAAAATAAGCTGTTAAAAAAGAATGATGCTCTCTAGATCCCCTGGCCAAGATCACACCTCCAAGCCACAAGTATACCAGATAAATCACATACACATACCCTGCACAACAAAACCACTGAAAGAGCAAGGCTCTCTTGGAGGTTTTCTCTTCTCATTAGCAACCCAAGAGGAGCCCAGGGCCAGAAAAGAACTGAAGAGTCATTTTTTCAAAAAAGGAAAAGAAAATAAGAACAATCTCCTACTTCTCCCAGATCTCCTCCTGAAGATCAATCCCCCCTCCACACAACAAAACTATTGGAAAATGAATCTCCCTTGGAGATCTCCTAGCATTAGGGGTGAGCTATATTGAAGAGCTGGATTTGGTTTTGTTTTTAAAAAAAAGCCCCACTAAAGATCTCCCCAAGAGCTATACTGAAGAATAACTTTAACAAGAAGAAAACAATCCCTTCTTCCTAAGGTCGCCCAGTATTGGAGAAGACAAGCTGTACTGAAGAGCTGTGTGTGAGTGGGGGGTGTCTTTCTTTCTTTCTTTTAAAGAAATGTCACTGCAAAAACTGCTCCTCAAGAGCTCTGTATTAAAAAGCTTTATTAAAAAGCATAGTACAGTGATTTCCACCTCAAGTGTTGGGCACACAAGATCTTTACCCCATGGATGAATCAAAAGGAAAGCAAGGTCGATTTGGAAGTGTGTGTGTGTGTTTTAATGAAGATCTCCTCTCCTCTAGAGCTCTACCCTCCTGGCTAATTGGCTAATTGGAATCAATCAGAAAAATATTCAATTTATTAATTTGATTTATTTTAGAATAAATTTATTCTAGAATGAATGTAGATTTTTTTAAAAAAAAAAAAAATCAGCCCCTTGCTTCCCTTAGCCTGTAACACGTCCTTGCTCTCCCTTAGCCTACATAGACAGGATAGGTATTATATATGGTAGATATAATTATTTGACTCCTTTATAATGGAGTATGTTATGTTTGCAAGGAATGTGGAGTTATCTATTCTGCTTGTATTTTTATTAGTGCTTGCTTTCAAACTTTTTATGTCAAAGCTTGTTGCTTGCTCTGCCTACTGATCTTCCGGCCTCCCTTCCATGGATTCAACCCTGCAGTAGTGTTCCTAATTTTATATGTACTGTTCTTATGAACGAAACACAGACAGGAGGGTGACCTAAAATGAATTACAATTACTGGTACTGGAGTCTTCTGCAGCAGAACTGTCGGCTTGCATTTGCCTGTCCTTCAAAGGACATCCCATCACAGAGCTGTGTGTGCTGCCTGCCTGTTTGGTATGGAAAGGATCATGATCCACAGCACTCAGCTGTATTATACCTCTATTTTATGAATTATATGATACATTGGTGACCAAAAACATTCTGCACAGATCATCTATTGCAGAAACAGAAGTGATGAGGGAAATAAATGAGGAAACTCTATGTGCATGGCTGGGGAAAAGAAACCTCCTGGTGATCTGTTCTTCCACATCTGCATTCACGTCAGGTGTAAGAACTGTGCACAAACTGAGTCCAACAATACTGTATTCAAGGTTCATTGATACTGTAATTTAAATGTGACATACTGTGTTTTACAACATATCATCAAAAGAGTGTGTGACTGTATGTACCATCAAGTTGCTTGTCACCTTATGGATACCCATTAATTTCATAGGGTTTTCTTAGGCAAGGAATAGTCAGAGCTGGTTTTGCCACTTCCTTCCTCTGAAATATAGCCTAATGTGCCTGGCATTCATTGGCAGTCTCCCATCCAGGTGCTGACTAGAGCTGATCCTGCTTAGTTTCCAAGATCAGATGGAATTTGGTGAACTTAGGTTATTTAGGTCTTACTAACAAAAGTACTGCCTACCAACTTGGTTTTTACTTGGATTTTTCCCTATCTTTTAAAATTTTGCATCACTATAAAATGTGGCAGGGATCTTTACTCCAATAAAGCCATAATCTATTTGAACCACTTCTACGGACATTACCAAATTAATTCAGATGTAGATGTCTTACACTGGCATTTATGCTTTAAAAAGCACACAATGCAAAATATGTGGGCATAAGAAAATTTACTTCAACACACTGTTATTTTTATTTAGAAAACAACCTTGATTCAATTAAAAAAAAACAACAACCCAGTTTCCAGGATAGATGTGGGTACAGAGATGAAGGCAAAAATAAGAGAGACACTATTGAAACAAACTGGGAAAGAGACATTTACAATATACATCTAACAAAACCATAGCTACAAAGATGCTGACTTTTTTCTCCTGAATATTTAGTCTGAAAATAAATTCCAAATGTTTATATTAGAAGGAAGTGTTTAATGAATACAAGAATCCACCTACACTTATTAATGATTTATTAAAATATTCTACTCTACCCTTTGTCATGGGACTTCAGGGCAGCATACAGATAAAGCGATAAAAAATCTAAAATACTTCCCAACTAACAACATAGCTTGAACAGTTTAAAAAACATATTAAACATGACAACAAGTTAAAACAGCTGAGAAAACCATAGCAATTAAAAACCATGTACATGTACATTCAGAGAAAATTAAGTCCCAAATGCTTTTTAAAAAGCCATGTCTTGATGTGGTGCCATTTTTGTAACTCAGATCTCAGCATTTGGCAGGAACATTGCACCAATTACAGAAAACACTGCTTTTCAGAGTTGTCTTACCTTCAGCATAATGAAAAATCTGCCTAAAAATTCTAGAAAACATCCTTTTAAAATAATTGGTCAATGAGAGAACAGTAAGTTTATTCTATAGAGAAAGGGATTGTGTGATGTCACCACAACCTCCTAAGAGAGGTTGTATACAATCCATTACAGGAGAACAGCTTTAAGTGGGCTCAGATAGCTACCTGTGCACATGCCTTCACACATTGTGTGTTTCAAATATAAGATGCATTGCTGCTATTTCCCTACACAGAAGAGGCAGAACAGTAATTGATTCCCCACACAATGCCAAAACTGCTTCATATGGCACAGCCTGCAAGCCACCATAGTGATTAATACTGATCCATTCATAGCAGAGCTGGTGACATTACTACAGGCATACCTCACGTTAAAAAGCATCCGAAAAAGAAGCTTCTTTTTACAGCCTTTTTATGACTGTCCATTTCCCATTTCTGCTTTGTCATCTATCTAGCTAAAAGCTTTTTAGCAGCATCAGCATTGGGAAGACTGTGAATGAGACCTGGGGAAACACAAACTTTGTGTGTTGATTGCAGAAGCATGTCTGTAGTAAATGATGCAATGCTTGAGCAGGGGAAGAGCTGCTCTAGCGGGTCCAACTGTAGCTACTTCTTTGCAACAGGAAAAGTAAATACCAATTGTCTTTGGAATCCCTTACTGAGAATGTGTGAATAGCAAATCAGGAAGAAAAGATAAGCCTCACCAGATCAACCAACATGTTACATAAAAAAGCACAGATCTATTACTTTGACTACCAAAATGCTGTTGAAAGGGGGGAAAACAAATTATCCTTGAATACATTTTGGGAAAAAACCTTGTCTCAAGTGCTCTCTAGAAAATTTCAAATATTTCTGTAACTTATACCATGCTTACTTAATCCAGTTGTTTAATTTCACATGTGGACATCTTGAGTTCTGATTAGAACGTCTGCAGAAACATGGTCAAGCTCTTCTTTTTTGTATCCTATCCCTATTATTTCTATGTTATTTCTGTCTCTGATACCAAACATTCTGTTCAAGAAGTAATGCCTAGGAGAACATCTTTAACTTTGGACTGGATGGGACTATAACAGCCATGTTGTTGCTGTGTACCTTCAAGTCATTTCCAACTTATGATGACCCTAAAACCAAAAACAAACAAACAAACAAAAACAAAAAACCCAGCTTCATTTATATACCACTTCATACCGCCTAAGGAGTGTCTAAGCGGTTTACAACTGTAAGCTACTTGCCCCCAACAATCTGGGTACTCATTTTAGCAACCTCAGAAAGATGCAAGCCTGAGTCGAGCTTGAGCCCTTTTGCTGGTCTTGAACTCGCAACCTTATGGTTTTGAGTGAGTGGCTGCAATACAGGCATTTAACCACTGCGCCACCAGAGCTCCTTCCGTGACCCTAAGGTGTGGTTTTCTCAACAGGTTTCTTCAGAAGGAATTTGCCATTGTCATCCTCTGAGGCTGAGAGAATGCAACTTGCCCAAGGTCACCCAGTGGGCTTACATGGCCAAGCTGATATTTGAATCCTGATCTCCCAGTCATAGGAGTTTATCATATGGGGGAGATCCTGTGCAAAAACTGAATTTAAAAGATAGAAACCCCCTGCAAAAGCAGGTTGATTTTCAAACATGTCATTATTAAACTTGTGTTAACCCGAATGGAAAGTAAACAAAAGCTGCTTTATTTTACTTTCGGGATTTTCCGAAAGTCAAAAGGAGCAGCTTTTGTCTACTTTCCCTCCACTTTCCATTCAGGTTAACATTAGTGTAACAACAACGTCAGGTGAAAATCAATGCACTTTTTTTTTTCAGTTTAGACCCTCGTTTTCACATGGGATTTGCCTGTGTGATAAACTCCAGAGTCCAATGGTATACCATACTGGCTCCCTAGCATCCATGACTTAAAGTCAGTTTTGTTAGGGTCATGATGGCAGAAGGATCATGGGAGCAGTTTAAAAAAAAACACCTATTGTTACTACTACTATTGTGTTCGTTCTCACAAAATGAGGAAGGTGAAAGTGAGAGAAAATAATTTTCCTTAGTATATCTAATATTCTGCAAAGTTGTGAACTGTGTCTTCTAGGCTAACTCTGTATTCAATACTCCTGCTATTACATAATAAGACAAACATCTGAAACTCACACACAAGTACGCAAAAGCTCAGACTTGATCAAGACTAATCTATAGCCTTTTCGCTCTGAATAGCAGACAGCATTCAAGGTAAGATGTAAGATGTGCCAGAAAACAAAGGCACAATGTTTCCACACACACACAAATGGATTGCAGAGCCAAAAGAACTATGTTACACACCAAGATAAGCTGTCTTGGCAAAATTCTTTCTCTCCTAGGATGCATTTGCACTGCAGAAATAATTCATTTTGACACCACTTGAGCCATGGCTCAATGATATGGAATCTGAGGAATTGTAGTTTTGTGAGACATACAGTCTTCTCCATCAGAGAGTTCTTGTGCCACAACAAACTACAAATCCCAGAACTCCATAAAACTGAACTATGGCAGTTAAAATGTTGTCAAACTGGATTATTTCTGCAGTGGGGACATGGTCTTAGAAATATAAATTGTCCCCAGGAAAGCCAAAGTTTATCCAGAATCTGCTGCTTATCTTTAGTGGGGGTTTGAGTCTTTAAGAAAAAAATATATCCACTGCATACGTTCGTCTCACTGGCGAGACAGCCTCCAGTAAGCACACCTGGATGGCTGAGCGTACACTTGTGTTGTTTGTTTATTTGCACTTGAAACCTCCTGCAAAGCCTTTGCATTGATGTTCACATCATAATTGAGACACTGTAATTGTTTCAACGGGCATGATTATCTGGGCTAGCTTAGGACTGCAAATCTATGTTGTTTATGTTCTCTTACATGCCCTAGGAGTCATGTGAACACACTAGGAGCACTTCCAGCTATTTATCTCAAGGGGAGAGAGACAGAAAAAATGCTTTTTGATGTAGGTAATTCATAGACTCTTTCTTTCTATTAAAGTTTACTTCGAAACACATCCCCACTGAGTTCAGTGAGGCTTACCTACCAGGAAAATACACAAAGGACTGCAATCTGGGAGTATGCCCTATGGAGCATAGTGGGACTTACTTCCAAGTAATTTTGCAAAAGATCAAGCCAAATGTCACAGTGCCAATTTGGGAAACAAAAGAGGATTTTTAGTTTTATAGTTTTTTTGGGAGGTTTTTGCCTTTGGGGAAGAAAAAAGAGAACTGTTTCTTTGAAGTTACTTCAAGTTGGGAATTCAAAACATTTCTTTTTCGAGTTCTCTAAATCTAGCACAGCTATTACAATAGCACAGCCTTTAAGGGTAAGCTATTTTGTTTTTTTTAAAAACAGGATGAGTGAATTTGTTGCTTTTGCCACCATGTGTGCACAAGAGAACTAGCAAAACCGCCAGAACTGTTGGTAAATTTGGAACAGAAATCTGACCCAGATATGGTTGTGGCACAGGTTTTCTGAATTATGGGCTTCTTTTCAAGCTTGAAATGTTTTTCTCTTCAACATTAATAACTAATGTTGTTATTGTTGTTATTGTTGTTGTTGTGTGCCTTCAAGTTCTTCCCAACTTCCGGTGATCCTAAGGCATTAAATGCTATTATGGGGTTTTCTTGGCAAGATTTATTCAGATGTGTTTGCCATGCCCTACCTCTGAGGCTGAGAGAGTGTGATTTGCCCAAAAACATCCAGTGGTTTCCATGGCCAAATAGAAATTTGAACTCTGGTCTCCTAGAGTGCTAGTCCAAAATTCAAACCACTTCACCATAAAACTCTCAATTATACATATAAAAATACACTATCGATCATAGCAAGCTCTTTAAACACACACGCGTGCCCCCCCCACACACTTATACTAAATCTTCACCACTATCACAGCATCTGAAACACAATGCCATTGAACATGTGGTGTGACAGCTGTTGGGAGAATGGGGACAGATCATGTCTAAAATAATAAAAAAAAAATTGTGCCTTTCCCCCCAAGTTCTGTCGAACTGTTCATTGCTATAAATTGTGTTCGGCGAGGCCAATCTTATGCCTGTTGCAGCACAACTGTGCACTTTGGCCCCAAAAAACAGTAGGCATTCAAGCAAGATGAAGGCAATCATCAGTAACTCAAGCTGAAATCATCAGTAAGAGATACTGTAACTAAATGGAATTTGGAATGCCATTTTGGTACAAAAGTGAATTTTGTCTATCAACAAAAAGCACTATCTTCCTGTGAAAAGAAAACCAGTATTTCTAAACCAGGATCCTATCTTTTAAAGAAAGAAACAAAAATAACACTCATTGGAGTTGAAGAAAAGCAAAACACTTGCTTTTCACTGTCAACTGGCGAGCTGAGAATTATCCCCTTCACTCCAAATCCCATTTAGGAGCAAGGCTAGAAATAAAGGCGGCACACTCAATGCACCTAATTTTGTTGCTTCCGAATGAAATGGTAGAGCATCTTCTTTAGTAACCCGTAGAGGGCAGTCAAGCAGCATCAAATGAATCCTGCCAAGGCTTAAGAAATAACTGTAGGGCAGGGGTGTGTTAACCTAACTATAATAGAAATTTTGAAGTTTTAATACAAGAAAAGAATGATAATATCCCTTCACTCCAATGTGATCATTTTCTTTAGAGTGGCATATTGGAAAACAGTTATGTAAAACCATAAAAACACTTGGGTAATATATCTGAGTTAATTTTATTAATGCATTCCCTCTCTTTAAATTTGAAGTCACCCACTAATTAGCAAATGTTCTACCTTTTCTGGAATCTCAAGCTCATTAGCTTGTATTTGTGTACATTTCCAACCGTGAATAGCAGATCAGAGACAATGTATTACAAACGGGGGGGGGGGGGAGCTGGCACATAAGGAGGGGGGGAGCCCATGGGTTTGTAATACTTCCATTAAGGTTAACCCAAAAACCACAGAAGTGCAGAAGATTTGGAAGTTTCAAGAATTCAAACACTGGCACAATTCTTAGGCATGGATCAGTTGCAATAAAGACCAAAGTGAGTCAGAAAGGCAGCACACATCGCATCGGCATGCTAAGTCAAAACCTAATGCATAAGGACTGCTTTGATTACTAAAGGGAATGAACGAAATGCAACCCCCCACCCCCCGAGAAATGACTACTCTACATCCAGTATCATTGAAACGAGATGTCACATTAAATTTCTATGTCCCCTTCGTTCTCTGCTCAGTTTTCTCAAACACTACTGAAACAGGTTTTATGTCTCCTTTGGGGACAGATAGACACAGGGGTAAACAAAAGGGAAATAATTCATATATTGGGATAGAAGGATGTCAAAGCCGGAAAGTCAAAATAGACAAGTGGGACCGACACAAAATGTTGTTGTATGGAGAGCTCCTGTTCAGGATTCCATGCAGCCATAGACCCACTTTCAGACATTTAGACAACCCACTGAAAAACCTGTCTACCTCTGCTGGATATTCACCCCTTGTTGTTGCCTTCAAGTCATGTCTGACCTATATGGCAACCCTAAGGTGAATCTATTGTGGTATTTTCATGGAAAGATTTGTTCAGATGAGGTTTGTCCTTGCCTTCCCCTAAGGCTGAGAGCATGTGACTTGCTCAAGATCCCCAGTGGATTTCATGGCTGAGCAGGGAATTTAATCCTGGTCTCTAGAGTCATAGTCCAATACTCAAAGCACTACGCCATGCTGGCTTGCCATTACATGACAGTAAAAAGACCACCCTTTCCCCTTTGCTTTTCCTTTCTTTTTTTAGCAGGAGAATATTATATTGTGCACAAAATGATGTAGGGGTTTCTTTGGGAGTGAGGGATGCAACTTTCTGATTTATTTTTCTTCTTTGCAAGAAGCTCCTGAAATGCACAAAAATCAGTACAAATGCAAAAAAGTCTTATAATCTCATTAAATATGGACTTTTTTAAAAAAAAACTTTCATTATCACATGCAGGAATGAAACAAGCAAAGACTTACATCCCTTTATTCAGGATCTACCATTCTATTGTCCCTCCAGTTTATTTTTCTTCATTCCACAAACATCATTTTATGGCCACACAGTATCCTGTCTTCAGGATTTGGTTTTTTTCTCCTCAGCAAGTTTTTTTACTTGCAAATCTGCACTTTCCAGAAGCTTGCATATGCCACTATCTTATGTACAAGTTGTGTTGCTTTGCACACACAGCAAATCACAGCTGAAAAATAAGTTTCCTATTATTTTATGAGTAACAGTGCTGAAATGGCAAGCCAGGGAAAAACCTTGGTTTCAAATACCTGTTGAAGGTTAAATGCTCTCCTGGATAGTTTAATATGTCCCAGCTTAACCTACCTCTCAGTTTGCTAGCAAGAACAAATCAGAATTACACATGTCCCTATGAACTCATTAGTTGAAAGATTCAGTGTTAGTGTGACTGCTTTTGGATTCTTTAGTCTTTCAGCCTAAAACCATATAATTGTTTCCCATTTATTTATTGCAGGCATGAGTTAAGTGTTGACCTGGGGCTTCATGAGGTTCATTGGGTGTGATTCTGCTGCCTTCAGACTCTCCAAATTTCTCAGAAGACCCTTTCTCAGCCCCCCAAATCCCAAATTGCATTGCCTAGATGTTTCCAGGAATGGCAATTAAGAATGGAAAATATTTGGAAAAAAAGGTCAAAAGACACATTTCTCAAGTGGCTGAAAACCCTGATGAGAATTCTGGACTGATCAGAATCTTTGCATTTCAGGACTTACTCTGTGCAAAATTCACACATGTGTGTCAGTGTGTGCAGAAAACAGCATTTTCTGCATATAAAATATCATTTAAGTGCACAAATATTTTCTATTATGAAAATGCTTTTTTCCTATGCAAAAAGACCCACATTGCACAGAAAAAGTCCTGAACACTGAAAAAGCTCATTAATGGTGTATGTCTCTCATTAATGGTGCATGCAAAATCATCATCATCATCATCATTATCATCATCATCATCATCATCATCATCATCATCTACAGGTGCCCAGGCAAGGAAGCAGCCTATTATATAGTCTATTAAATAAAATAAGGAATCTCTTCTACAAAAATAAGGAATTATTCCTTAAACACTCATTACTTTATTTCAATATAAGTTTCCAGATACTATTGTTTCAGATGCAGGGGGTTGTAATTCATGCAAGTCTCTGGTGACATATATTGGTTTATAAGATGCCTTTTTATATTGAAACAGGCTACTGTGGCTCTTTCTCTGAAAATCTGTTGTATGCCACCTAAAGAATTATTTGATTACAAGATACGTTGTAAACCTGTAATATATATATATATATATATATATATATATACACACACACACACACACACACATACACACACACACACACAAATGTACCCTGTTTCCCCAAAAATAAGACATCCCCAGAAAATAAGACCTAGTAGAGATTTTGCTGAATTGCTAAATATAAGACCTCCCCCAAAAGTAAGACCCAGCAAAGTTTTTGTATATAAATATATATACAGTACAGTATACAATAAATGTACATTTTTTAAAAAATAAATAAATGTGATCTTCTTCATGGAAATATAAGACATCCCCTGAAAATAAGACCTAGCACAACTTTGGGAGCAAAAATTAATATAAGACACTGTCTTATTTTCAGGGAAACACGGTATTAAACCAAAACACAACTTTAGATTTAATCTAGAATTTCTTTCTGCCGTTAGGTGCAGAAAACAGATTCTAATCTAAAAAGAAACAACATCACTGACTATTTTCTTAAATTATATTCAGCTTTCTTCCAACCTCTCACCTCTACCTCCGTCAACAGAAAAAGGACTGGACTACAACATCTGACAGATTATTCTATACCCTCAGTCGATATCTACTCAGTTCTACTGGTGTTCTCATCCTAGTTTTCTAGGGCTGCTGTCACACTGCAAAATTAATTCAGCTTGACACCAGTTCAATTACCATGGCTCCATCCTGTGGGATATTGGGATTTGTAGTTTGTTGTGGCATTAGAGGTCTCTGGCAGAGAAGGCTAAATATCTTACAAAACTACAAATCCTAGAATTCCATAGTTTGGAACCATAGCTGTTGTCAAACTGCATTAATTATGTAATGTAGATGCAACCTAGGTCTCAAGTGTTAACCCTTATTTTCTGTCCATGTATCTTTACTCAAGGTAGTTGTGCGGCAATAAGACCACAGAGATGCATTACCTCAGTCAGCGATTGCTATATGGTCCAGTGAAAAGACAAATTCATTGCTTCAGAAAACCCTGGTTTAGATATTCAAGGGAAAATGGCAAAAAGAGTGGTAATTAAAAGTATAACACTTGTGGCAGCACAAATGTGAAGAACAAAATAGTTGGCAAGGACCAGCTCATTCCTCACTTTGGAATTGTGATTAAGAATGGACAGTAGGGCTGACAGCAGGCACAGCAGGTATCAAGCGACACAAGCTGTTTTTTATCTTGTGCTGGTCATGGGTCTTATGAAAAGGCTATTCAGTGAAGTGGAGCTCATCCAGTTATCAGCATTTACTCCAGCTCCTCTTACTTGCACAACATGAATGATGCTAATTTTATAGAGGTGCAAATGAAACTCTTGCATAACAGGAAAGCAATATTTGTGGAGTGACCTGATCCAAATAAAGATTAAAATGTAGGCCAGGCCCAAGGGAACTGCAGCCCTCCAGATACTGTTGAATAAAGTAACAAAATAAAATAAAATGTGCCTCAGCATTGGTCAGACTAAAGCTGATGAAGGCTGGAGTCCAGAAGCTGTAGAAACCTCTGCCTAATCTGCATTGCAGAAATAATGTAGTTTAACACCACTTTAACTGCCATGGTTTAATGCAATGGAATTCTTGGATTTGTTGTTTTGAGAGAGATATTTAGCCTTCTCTGTTAGAATGCTGTGGTGCCCTACCAAACTACAAACCCCAGGATTGCACAGCATTAAACCATGGCAGTTAAAGCAGTTTCATACTGCATTATTTCTGCAGTGCAGATGAGACCTTTCAGAGGCCTCTCCAGATGTACAGAGTATACCTCTACGTTATGATTGTATACTTCTCCATGTAATATATAAAGGAAAATTTTAGATAACTAGCACCCAAATCTAAAGCTCCTACAATTCAGTGCTGGTGAGGCAGGATTCTGCAACTCTGAAACAAAATTATTGTACTCCTCAACAGCTGAAGTTACTGGCTTCTGTCCTTGCTTAATCTCCCTTCATTTCATAGCATCCCTAGTAATCTCAAATGTCGAAGAAAATGTCCTGGTGTTTCCTGTTAGTCCCTGTTGAGTATACCCAGTGAATCAATGAAATTTACATAAGTGTTGACCTACCAATTTTTTAATAATTCACTGGATGAATTGTAGCCATACTCAGCAATAAAGTCTTGGCCCCTATTTCCACAACAAAATGGAACATTTAGCTAAAGAGCATGATGGAAATTCTTTCACTTGGCGTGTTAAGGACTTCAACCAAGTTTAAAGTGACACATGGTGGCCTGACTGTAACCTTCTCCACCTCTTTAACATTTGCATATACTACAATAAATATTTAGACCCTAAGCACCTAGGGGAATTCTGCAAATATTGCTTAAAATGGGCATGGCTGCAAGTACATGCTGTCCTTATCACTAACAGTATTGATCACTTACTATACTGTAGGGAAGCCAGCCCATGGAAGCTGCTCTTACTCCTCAAAATCACACCTCCTAGGTTAGGAAGATTCTTCATCATACTTCATCACATGGTTCCAGCTGGAAGGGGATATCAAGTCCCACGGTTGTCTCCAATTAGTTATCAGAGATCAGGAGCATCCCTCTACACCACATGTACCCTTCTAGTTGAAACCCACATGCACATTAGGGGGAATATTCATAATTTATACTCATTCAACAGAGAAAGAGAAAACATCCCATTTGGACCTTCTCCAAGCAAGTCTGTTTCTCCATGCATAGACAAGAAATCCACATCTTCCTATTCAAACAGAAAGATGAAATAGGTTTCTGGGAGGGATCTGCTGGTGACAACAGAGAAGAGCTACTTGAATTTAGGGTTCAATATCATTTAGTTCAATATCATTTGATCTACTGGACTGGTTCAAGGTAGGCAATCTGCCCTAAGACCAAAAGAATGCCCAGCATCTTCTACAGCAGAATGGAGAGCAGGGAGGATACAAGAAAGAAAGCCCTCCATTTTCCTCTCCCATTTCTATTCATTCTCTATCAGCCATTTGCATGAGGCTTGGGACTACTATTTATTATGAACCTTCAAGCTGATTTTGATGTTTGGTGATCCTATTATAGGGTTTATATGTTTTTTGTTTTTGTTTTTTTTGGTTTTTGTTTTTTGAAAGCTGTATTCAGAGGATATTTCTCATTGCCTTGTTCTTAGGCTGAGAGAATGTGACTTGCCAAAGATCACCCAGTGGGTCTGCATGACTGAACAGGGGTTCAAACCCTGGTCTTCCAGACTCCTAGTCCAACCCTTAAACCACTAAACCATACTAGCTTTCAATTTCCATAGGTGTATGGCTTCCATATACGCCATGTTGATGCCTTTGTTATTTGGAATAATTTGTCTCATAATGGTAGATGATACCTTAAGGGTGTACTCCTCACTCATACTTACATTAAAATAAGCCCCACAGAACTATGTGGGCATTATTTCCATCAACCTGCACTGTAAAGAGTATTTTGCCCTTCCCGTTGATATCAAAAACAAAAACAAAAAAAATCTGACCATGTCTTATATTTACTTTCTAGTACCTTTCTATCACGCTCCCACAGTGCTTATGGAATACTTAATTATACAATTCCTGCTGCAACCACACTGCTCCTTGCAAATTCTAATGATTGCAAAGTCTGCATTGGGCATCTCTAGGCAAAAGACTATTTAGATTCAATTGGAACTTGTTCTTTCTTTGGTGTTAAGGCACACACATATAGGATTTTAGATTAATGGAATCGGTGGAGACAAAATGCAGACTTCCAGATGACAGGAAACAGGGTCATTTTTAGAATGCTCTGAGTGAGGAAAGGGTACAGAAGGTAAAATTGATATTTTAGAACGGAGAAGTACTTTAACTGCAGGGGGCACACTGATTTTTATTCTTGTTTGAATTTCCATTCAGCCATTTATTTTCACAATATTTAGCCAATATTTTACTTCCTTTAGGGGAAGGTTGTATTGTAGCTAAGTGTGCTAAGAAATAATATTACCATAATCTTTCCTACAGGCTATAAAGGCATTTCCAATGCTATTAGAGAATAAAACATTAACCTTTATCATTGAGTCAATGTAAACACTTAAGTTCTTATTTCACACTTTAAGATTTGCAGGTGCTACAATGTTCCTGGTGAGCTTCAGGATAGCTTGTACATTATGGTGTATAGCATGAGTGCATTCAATTCTTCCTTTTAATCTCCATTGAACAGGAAAGCCCTTGCACGCATGAAGGGTGCTATGTGTACATCAGAATAAATATTGTTGCATATAATATAGTCATCCCTCACAACACTTCTGCGTAAGGTAGTTGTGTATGAGCAATAATGTCATACAATGCATTTGTTGCTAGGTTTTACTCAGGTGAGTACCATGGGTGAGTATACTTTCAATGACATTGTCTCATTTGCCTCTCATTTTAATGACATTGTCTCATTCACCTTTTCTCTAGTCAGGAAATCTGGCAGGGTCCACAATATTATAGATTTGGTCAAAGCTATCTTATAGACCATATCTCTCCATTTGAACCTGCCTCAGGCCTGAGATTGTTAGAAGAGGCTTCTCTATCAGTACCTCCATCTTCAAAGGCATGGCTGATAGGGACAGGAGATAGGAACTCCAGCATACCTGTCTCTAGGCTTTCGAACATTCTTCCCAGGCTGCATCCGCACTGCAGAAATAATCTAGTCTGACACCACTTAACTACCATGGCCCAATGCTATGGAATTCTGAGAAATCCAGAGCTCTCTGACAGAGAAGCCTAAATGTCTTACAAAATTACAGTTCCCAAAATCCCATAGCACTGAGATATGGCAGTTAAAGTAATGTCAGACTGGATTACTTCTGCAGTGTGGATGCGGCCCCGGTGAGGTGGGAATGGCCCTTCCTTGTTGTCCTTCCATCAGCAGGCAAAGATGTTTGAACTGTGACAGGTTGACAGCACAGAAGGTATTTAAAAGTGATGTATTGTTTTACTGAACTATTTTAATTGCTTTTTATTATTTTTAACAGCAAGTTTTAAATTGCTTTAATACTGTATTAACAATGCAATATTTAATTCTATTTTAATGTTGAGATGTCTAATAAATTAATATATTGTACTTGTATTAGTTGCAGCATGGTGTAGACATCTGACTATGATTTTACAGACAAAAGTTCGAATCTCCACTTGGCCATGGAAACCCACTGGGTGACAAGTAGCACACAATCCCCTCTGAACAAATCCTGCCAAGAAAATTCTGTGATTGGTTCACCTTCGGGTTACCATAAGCCAAACATTTATGGAAGACACACAGCAACAACATGTTCCTAGTTTGGAAAGAAAAGCAGGATATAAGGATAATGATAATAATTTTGTGGGTGAACCGAAAGCCACAAGTCTTCACCACTACTTTTCGCTGAAGGAAAAAGCAGGGGAATTTCTTACAAAAGTTGAGTATCCCTTAACCAATATGCATGAGACTATAAATGTTTTGGATTTCAGATTTATTTGTACAGTGGTCCCCCGGGTTACGAAGGTAATCCGTTCCGGATTACCTTTCGTAACCCGGAAATGACCGCATCCCGGGGACCGCTTTAGCAGACGGACCGCGCAGCCAATTTAAAGGGGCCGCGCGGTTTTCCTGTTTCGTTCCCCAGGGGATCCTTCAGATCCCGGGGGAATTTTAGCGGTCCCGCCGGTTTCGCACCCCGGGGATTTCGGATCCCGGGGGGCCACTGTATATTTATTGGATTTTGGAATACCTGTATTTGCATATACATAATGAGACATAATGAGACTGAGAAAATGTAAAATGGCAGGAGATGTGGATTCCTACCATTTCACAGATCCTTGCTTGTCACTCTTGTTATCTACATACTATGCTACTTGTATTGTACATAGCTACAGCTACATACTATGCTACTTGTATTGTAGCTCAAGAATTTTTGAGTACTTCAGATAAGAAACACTCTATATTCTGCCTAGGAAAAACTTGAAAGCAGCCAGATATACTCCCTTCTAAACTTCCAGACATTCTCTCATCATTCTCAGGACTACAACGAAGGATGATTTAATCTCTAGGCTATAGGGTGAAATACTGTGGGCCTCTTGATGTTGTGGAATTGCAAATCCCAAGGCCCTTGCTAATAGAAATAATGGTGAGAAATTCTGGGAGTTACAGCTCCAAAACATCTGAAGGTTCACACAGTTTGCATCTCTACCCTCGATTTTTTGTCTCAAACCCCAAAGACAGCAATCAACCCTGTTTGTAAGCTGTCCTAAAACTTTCTGGGATCTTCCAAGATTCAGTACCACAGGAGTAAACCCTGACTTTCCATCCCATGAGTTCAGAGCTACGAGCGGAGGGCTTGGACTCATCTCATGTTGTACTTGGTTGTAGGATACTCAGGAAGTCTCAAAATTTCAGTATGTTTCCATAAGCAAGATCTTCTCACAGCAAGACCCAGAATCCTTATGCTGTAAGCTTGCAGAGAACACTCAAAGAGTTACAGAAAAAAGGGCCAGAGAGTTCAGAATAAGTGGGAAAACACATGGCCAATAGATGGGGAGAGCTGACGTAGAAAGGAGATTGAGTGTTAAGACTCTGCTCAAGTTAGACTGGTAATATATTTTTAGAGATCTCACACAGACATTTTTCTAATTTTTCCCAGTTTATTTGAACAACAGATACAATCAAACCTTCACACAGATGCAGTTAATAGCCTGAACAGCAGCTTTGTGCTAAGTGGAGGTAGCTTTTCCACTGCATTTGCAGAGGAAAAATTGATAGTTTCACTTCGGTACCTTACAGAAAAGAAGATGGGGAGAAAGTAATTTTCATTGAGCTAATGATTAGTTCCCAGATGATCAGCTGAACTTTTAATGATAAGGGACAGACCAAACTGGTGCTCTGACTGCCTTCATTAATGCAGATGTCCAAGGCAGAGGGGAGGGAATCACTTCAGATGACCTAAGGAACAACTTTTTGACAAATGGAAAGGCATACAATTAAATGCTGCCCTATTGTGTCATGGCAGGATTTATCAGGGGAAAAAGTGGAAGGAAAAAAGAAAAAGAAAAAAAAGGGGGGGGGGGAATCTTTGCAGCCTGAGGATGTTCAAGCAAATTAAGCAAGTCTATTCATAATTTATTCTCCTTGTGTTAGCCCCTGGGTGGGGCAAGGATCAATGGCAAAGACTGAAGCCTGGCCCTCCAACCATTTCACTACCACTCTTATTTCAGACTGCAGTATGCACTGCCTGTACACAAAGTTTGTCTTCAACTCTTAGAATCTCTTGGGGGAGAAAGCAAAACGAACATCTCAGTAAACAAGATTCTGTACTCAGTACGCAGTGCTATGATCACAGGAGAGACAAATGCAGCCAGACAATCTTAACCATGACTCCATTTTCTTAAAAGAGCTAAGGATCACTTGCACTGTCTCAGCAAAGCATGTGCCTGTATGTATGTGTACACACACACACACACACACACACATTCCATGAAGCATACATATTTCAAGCCTTTTTCTATAGCTGTAGTTTGGATTTTATTTAACTGAGGCCTTAAACATATTTCCCAATGTGTTCTTAAAAATGCAAAACATAACCATTTAAAAGAGCCTTGAAAAATGCCTGGCCTTCAGACACGATTGAATTGCAGTTCCCATTCTCTCACATTACTGTCTGGAGTGGCTACGACTGATGAGAGTTACAGGTTGTATCTGCACTGCAGAAATAATGCAGTTTGATACTGCTTTAACTGTCATGGCTCAATGCTAAGGAATTCTGGGATTTGTAGTTTTGTGAGATATTTAGCCTTCTCTATCAGAGAGCTCTGGTGCCACAAATCCCAGGATTCTATATGATTGAGCTATGGCAGTTAAAGCGGTGTCAAATTGCAATACAGATGCAGCCAGCCTAATACTATCCAGAAGAACAAAGTTCCCCACACCATTTTAAAGATCTTTTGTATTTGAATTATAAAGAAGCCCAAAGATGAGCTATATAAAACAGCAACATCATTCAATAGAAATTCCTTGGACCATAAGCAGTTCTGAAATAATTTCAGAGCAGTTCCATGCAGACAGTAAAAACACCCAAGTTCTTAAGAAAAGGAGCAGTTCTACTAAAATTCTTTTCATTCCACACTTTGTAGTGTGAAATACTGCACTTAAACCTGGTGCGCAATTATTTCAAAAAGATCAAGACAGCTGGAAGAAATGAATGCTAAGATAAAAGAATAATTGGATACGACCATTTGTTTATAATTAGGGATGCAAATTTTTGCTTATTTTATTCTCATTTTCAAGGATAAATGGTTTCTTAGGTCTGCTCTCAGCTGTTTGAGATTAGGAGCATTTTGTATATTTTTCATTTTTTTTTCAGGAGGTTTTTTCCATGAAAACTTCATTTTAAAAATCATGATTTCAAATATTTATTTTAAAAATCACACACACACACACACACAAACAAACAAATTTTCTCTAGAAAATTTTGGTTTGTACAAAAATATACAATATTTTGGGGGGGGGAGTTTATTGTGCAAAATAATTCTCACCCCCTCAAAGAAACTTCAACTTTCCTAATGTGGAAAGTTTCATGTAGGTTAATTTTTTTCAATCTTTCTCTTCAGGAATAAGAATATTTGTGAGCAATCTTTACATCCCTATTCATAAAACACTCCAAGAGTTTATGCTGAATACAAAGCAAAGAAATCACCTTCTGTGCATACTTACAACTCTCTGCTTTTAATTACTTGGCAATTTGAGTGACTTCAGTCTTCTGTTATTATTTTTCAGGTGCAGCATCATCAACTTCGTTTAATTCATATTGTACCCTACAGCAAAGCCAGATCTCAATTTCACATTTATTTTAAACGTTTTGAACTTGAAGCAATGAATTAATTGGTTCTTATTTTAGATGTCCAGCTGCATTCTGCTGAAATGACTATGCCTGCGGTCCTAATATTTACTTGAAAATGAATTTCACTGAAATTAATGGCACGTGTTTTGGGACTATGGCACCCAACAGGATGAACTTTAAGTCATTTTTTCCACTGCAATAAATGGGGTCCTCTTATTAAATGGCAAAGTTTGTACAATATTAAATCCTAGTAACAAAAAATGTACACATAGTTTGACACATAGTCAGGAGATGCGGTGGCTCAAGTGGTTAAGATGCTGACTCTACTGACTGTAAGATCATCAGGTTGGTAGTTCGAGGCCCAGGTACCACATGACAGGGTGAGCTCTCATCATTAGCCCCAGCTTCTGCCAACCTAGCAGTTCGAAAGCATGCAAATGTAAGTAGATAAATCTAAGTAGATAAATGTAAGTAGATAATCACTTTGGTAGGAAGATAAACATCATTCTGTGCAGTCCTGCTGGCCACATGATCATAGAGTAGTCTCTGACAACGCTGGCTCTTTGGCTTAGTAATGGAGATGAGCACCACCCACAATGGTCGGATATTACTTGACAACCTTGTCAACAGGGACTACCTTTACCTTCTAGTCTGACATAAGGGAATGTGTTGTAGGCTATTTCCCTTAAGAATCATAATCACAACACATTTAAGTTATTCTCATTATTTCAGAATTTTATCATCCAGAGGATGAAATAGTTTCCCAGCAACAAACAAGAGACAGCAGTCAAGTCAAGTTGAGCATGCCAACCTGACCTAAAAAGAAACTAAAAATAATGTATTTGGGGGGAGGGGGAGAGTTGAAGATGCATATAATAGAATTTAAGGAGTTGTATGAAGCAAATAATACCCTTATAGAAAAGCTTTATTTACAGCCTATCTGATCAATGGTGCAGATTAGATGACCTAGTGTCTGACAAACCTCAGACAATAAAAGTTGGTCAGAGGGGTGCCAGTGCCATTACATTTAAAAACAGATACCTTTTTGCTTATCCCTGCAATGTTTCCCAAAACATTAAACAACCCTTCAAACCTTTTTCAACTCTTTCACATGACACAGGAATGCAGTGAGTTATGGGATCTACAAGGGATGCACAGAATGTACGCACCATTAAAAGAAAAATATGATTATAGTCTCATAAATTACACACTATATATGCTCAGCTATAAGTTAAGAAATGTATGCCCAAAAATTGACCCTAAAATCATGGTTGACTTATATATGGGCCAATACAGTAACTGTGCTTAGAAAAATCATGAAAAAAGCACCACCCTGTGTGTTTGGGCAGTGGTTTCTGAAAGAGCAGGAAGAAAGATATCAGGTGTTAAAGATTTCTCTACACAGAAAAACTCACATTTAAATCCACTTCTTTTCTTTCCCCATCCAATGTTAAAACCTTCTCCTCCAGCACCTGGGAAGCGGTGTTAGGTGGTTGGGAGAGGTCCGTAGGAGAAGGAGGGATGGAAGTGGTGTTTTCACCTGTAGATCCTTTGCTATAGCCGCCTATGTTTTACCATCAAATTATCCATGGGTCATTCCCAAGTCTATGATTTTGACCCTAAAACCTTCCCTCTACTTATACATAAGGTTGACATGTACAAGAGTATATAGGGTAGATATCATCACGTGTTTAAGGCATGCATACATGGGCTCAATTAGATATTTTCACAAACATTATGTAGCATTTTAGGTGTCCAGGCTGCTTGATTGCTTAACTGATATACTTTCATGAAGATTTTTGTTGACTGGAAGGGAAGGATCTAGAATATTGCAAATTAAGTAAATAATTTCTTGATTTTTGCAATGCATTGCTTTCTACAGGTCAGTAGACTGTAAAATGTTACAAATAAACCCTGTAAATGAACTCAAGATGTTCCAAACAATTCAGCAAAAACTCAATCGGTCAATCTAAGCATCAAGAACTCACCCACCCAACCAATTAATCCTTTTATTTATATCCCACCTTCTTTGAAGTGTGGCACTCAAGGCAGCTTACAGATTTAAAAGAAATACAAACAGAACCACATATAGTTAAAGACATAAAACAAGTTAAGATCATCAAAGATCATCAGGCCAGTGGCTGCATCTGGGAAATCAAGCATAATTTTTTTTAAGAAATAGAAATTAGTAGATAGATAAAGAATAAATAGAACAGATAAAATCAGGAGAATGCTTGGCTTTACCAGGACCACACCTAAAATAAAATTTGGTGCATTAATTATGCAGTTGGAAAATTTAGTATATTTTAGTATAAATATTTACTATAGACAATAACGAGCAAGGAATTGAAGAGATAAAAGCAAAAGAAGGAAAAAAGACCTTCTTCCAAGGGTATAACTTACCGACAAACAGAGCATTGTCTCTGTGGCTGGAGAGCTGTAAACATCACAATCACTGAATAGTTGCGAGGTGGGGCCTTCACAAATCTTCTAAATTTGTCTCCATTCATGCGGATAACTGAGCGCCTTGAACTCCACTCCATAAGCTGTTCCACCTTCTCAGCTAAAAGATTCTGGAATTGAATACAACGAGAAAGGTTGGCGCCGTATAGTATTTTTTAAAAAGCATGACATGTGCCAAGATGCAGTTTCAATTCAAACATTACTTTTTAAATAGGATAGTATTCAAAAAAGAACTTTCTGCATTTTGTACATCTTACTGGATCAGATCAGCTTTACAGACGCATAATGCTGGAATAATCTACTTGTGGAAAGGTCAGGACAAGAATGGGTGGTTCTGATGTTGGTGAATATAAATCCAAATTTTAAGGCAGCTACCCAAAACGCTGAACTAAAGGAGCTATCTAATGTGCTAGACCTGTTTGGGGAGAGGAGTTCAGCACCTAGGATAGCTCATCTGAAGTTTAAATCAAAACCTAAAGCAGATTCACAGTCTCAGCTGACATTGGAACCACTAACCTCCACTGACATTTTGTCTCAGCCAGTAACTTCTGCAAGCACAAAGACGCTTCCATTCAAAAAATGGCTCAATAAAAAGGCAACATCTGAATAGATAGGCTCCTAACACAAGCCCTGCTCAGAATTGAATTAAATTAAATTAAATTAAGTATTGGAATTAGTCCCTGTACAGTGACCTCACCCCCTATATCCACTAGCCTCAACCCCTACTTCTTCCCATAAACTACTGTTGCCCTGACCCCAGACTCACCTATTTCCTGTGCACTCAAGGCAAGGAGGACTGGTTTGGGGTGTGTTATTATAGCTGGCACATGGTAATGATGTCTAAATAATAAGGAACCAACTATCAGAATACAGGTTGTGAATTTGCTGCCTCCTGTTCTTTGCCTAACTTCTCTCCCTCTTATTGTCACATAACTCTACTAGAACTGAGTATCAACACGGTATGGAAAAAAAACATGCTTGCCAAAAATGATGTTCACTCACAATCAGCCAGAGTCATTCTCAGAGAAAATTACAGTTGCCCCTTCTTGGATTCTGCATCCATGGATTCCAACATCCACAGCATGAAAATTTCTCACCCTCTTCCCCCCCCCCCAAAAAAAAATAAAAATAAAAAAGCAATCCTTAATTTTGCCATTTTATATAAGGGACATCATTTTACTACACCACTGCATACAATAGAACTTGAGCATCCACAGCTTTTGCCATCCATGGGAAGTTCTAGAACCAAATCCCAGCAGATGCCAAGGGGCCGCTGTATATTAGATCTCAAAAGCTTCTATATAAAATATTTAAATATTCTTACGAGTTTTCAATATTGCAACATTTTGAAGCATGAAAAAGAATAAAATAACTTGTGAGTTAAGGATCTGAGCAATGCCTGCAGAGGCACTGACCTATGGGAGAAGTCAGTTTGGAGCCACAGCCAGAAGAGTAGAGCCAGATCCAAACATGGACAGAGTTCACAGCATTGGGCTCTTTCCCTGTGTTCCATCATTCTTCCTCACCCACCCACCAAAAAGAAGACGGTGTTATTGCTTGAGGGGTCATCAGGAGAGCAAGAATGAGCCACCAGCAGAGGATGCAAGCTTCCCACCTTGGTTTTAAACAAAAAAATGTTGTTTTCCACACTTATGCAGCTGATAACAATACATGTGGCATATCCATAAAGTGCAAGTACAATCTCACAGTTTGCAACATTATGGTGGTACCGTGCTTTGCACAACACAAATAAATTTCTGTGGGGGTAAACTATGGGAAATTCAAGTGAATTCCAAAATATTACCCCTTTAATTTAAAGTTCCCCCAACTATCATTCAATACATTTAATTTTAAAAGGGAAAAACATCATCAAAATTACAATTATTTCAGCAGCATGCTTCTTTGTTTTCATCTTTTTTCCAACAGGTATGTCATGGCAAGGCTTGGAGAGGAGAAACTGCAACATTTACACCATCCTGTTAATCTACTAGGCAGCACTGCCTGTAATGATAGTAAACTCAATGAATTTTCTATCTGAGCTCATTGAAAAGATTTCTGAAGCAATCCTGACTCATACAATATAAAGTTTCCCACAAAGAGGTGCCAAGTTAGTGTTTCACTCTTTTTTTCCCTGCAAACTACACAAATAGCACCTGCAGGAGTGAGCTGCCATCTTGTTCAAGGTTCCAGGCATACATTTCCTCCAGGCTTGGTCTTTCAATATCCCTCCCTTGCACAAGTTCTGAGTTTCATCTACACCTGTTGCTCTATATCCAATGACTACTCTTCATGCTCAGTCCTCAGCAATTTACATTTGGGGATGAGGAGGGTTTCTGCCTTAGCTTTCTACAATTCCATACACTGTGAGTTCTCTTGGCCCACCTTATATATATTCTTTCTTGTTTCTCTATTGCTCCACTCTGGCGGCACTCTTCACAAGAGTTTGTTATTAGAAGGAATGATCACAGTTATAAAAGCCTTTATAGAACTAACCTACAGACCCTTCTATCACAAGAAATGAAGGGCAGCATATTGAAAGGTCTTTACTTAAGTGATTTTTTTTATCAACTGTTCTCAAAAACTGACTTCCCCAAATTGCTTCTGTAAGTAACTAACCACGAACTGCTCCAGCAAGGTCAAAATGTTCTCTTTTTTTATTGGCTACCAACCTTAGCAACTTGCTTCATGGAGAAGTCGAACTCATTAATCCAAGATTTTGCTGCATGACCCATTAAGAGTTTTACTATGGAAGTACGTTAGCCAATACTAAGGAAGAAAATAAATTGAGAGTACAGGCTGTTCAGTTCAGGATAATATTAATGCAGCAAGGGCAAGGTGCTATGCTCAGTTCTCAAAGAAGAAAGAGCAGGGTGTTACAACACCTTAGCTGCAGCAAACACAACCAGCTACTCAAACATTAATGTCAACAGAGTACATTGTCATCTTGAAGACAAGCAAACTTGCCGTTTTAAAACATGGAAGCTACCAGAAAATGCTGCACAACACTCCACTATATGAGTAGTTTCATATAAAAATGAACAAAAGACAGAACAGCTTTGGTAAGAGTTCAACTAGGTGACAAAGTATCGCTAAATAGCAGATGAGGGACGACAAACACACAGATTAGTCTGTGTTCTTTCATATGCTGTTTCTGAACCTACAAACATCCAGGCCTGCAATTTGAAAATGAAATATATGTATAATTTATATTACGTGTTGTATATATTTTAAATAAGAGATAATAAAAATCTTAAAAAGAAAAGAAAGAAAGAAAATGGAATATTGATTTAAAAGCTAATAACCACAGAGGAGGATTTTGTGCTTGAATAATTACCAAAAGACTAGTATTTTCTTCTATCACCATTATTAACAGCAAAAACAATGCATTTTGTGCAAAACCCAATGTTTTTGTGCAAAAACAGAGGATCTTGTTTTAAAAAACTAATGTTTTGTGCAAAAAGTGGGATTTTCACAAAAACATCTAAAAATGCATAAATTAAATGAAAATGTACAAAAGTTCCTGTAATCTGGTCCAGTGAGGAGAAAGCTTTTTTAAAAAATTATTCATGTGTGCAAGAACAAAATAAGCAACAACTGATTCCCCAATTCTAGGGAAAAGGAAAATTTTGGACTACTTGCAATTTTTTCCTCTGATCTTGATGGCAATATTTATCACATCATCCATTCCATTTGTTTTTCTAAGACTGAAACTCCAGATAATTAATCACAAAAATACCAAAGCAATAATTAAGTGCAAAACATGATGAACATCAAAGTCACAACATTTAAAAGACACTAGACCAGTAGTTATTGGATCTCTCCAGGACTATACCAAAGTCTGAAGAGTCCAGTTCACTGGACTATACTGCAATCCAAAGAACTGAATAAACTGAACTGTGAGTGAAAGAGAATGTCTTAGTCCCAAGCAGGGAGTGATCTACATCACATGGTTAGTTTGAATGAAAGGGAGAGGGAGAGGGAGAGGGAGAGGGGGGAGTTTAGATGCAGAAAAACACTATCTATCTATCTAAGGAGCAGGAAAGAGAATGCAAAAATCTGCCAACGCATTGCAGTAGTGGGCCCAACCAAAGGCAAAAACAATGGGCCCCAAAAGTGGTTAAAGCTCTTATTGCCAGTAACTTAATCTTATATCAGAGTGGAAAGAAAATTCTAAATATTTGAAAAATGTTCAAAAATCCTCTTTTTAAAAAAGTTGAGAATCCAGGAAAAAAAAATGAATCCTGGACTGACAAAAATGCTTGCAGATTGAGATTTAGGGGCTGTGCAGACTGGCAGATTGGGTCGGCTTGGGGGAGGAATTGGGGCGTAGCATCTACATGATGTACACCCGGTCTCTGCCCCCAGGGCAGTGTGATAGTGCATGCCACACTGTACAGTGCATGGCGTCATAGCGCTCCTCCAGTGCTGTATACATACAACACAGTGCTGAAGAAGCATCACCAAGCCGTAGCAATGTGGCTATCAAGCTCTTTGCAGGGTGCAAAAAGGAGCCTCTTTTGTGGCTCCTTTTTGCACCCTGCAAAGGGCAGATCGGGGCTGCAGTGTGCAGTTGCCACAGCCCCAATTTGGCTGTAACAGGGGCAGCTGGAGGCCACCACTTCAGGGCTGTGTGCACAGCCCCTTTCCAAAATTTTTGCATGTAGTTGTTCCTGTGCCACAAATGCTGCAGTTATGGATTTATTCTAGGAAGAATTCACGCATGGTTCTTTTGCACTGAAAACAGCAGAAATATTATTTTCTACAAAGACAATGCTGCTTTCTGTACAAAACCACGATGTGTAAATATTACACAAAATAATGTACATCAAAAACCATGCTGCTTTTGACTACTTTCTTCCAGCAGGAAGAAAAGTCCTAAAATTACTAATTTCCTCCTTTAAGAAGAATACTATTGAAGATTGCATTCCTAGTCCTACAAAAAGCATTTAAACTTCTCACAATGGTGGTGGGGACCCAAACAGAAGATGGGAAATGACTAAATCATGGTGTCATGAAAAAAGGGGCATACCCTTTGGGGGAATCCAATAGAACCAGAATGGGACCCCAAGGAGAGCCTGATACAGTATCCAGGCCTAGGTTTCCTACCACTAATTTAAGGATTATGTTCTTCTAAAAGAGAATGCAGCCAATACAGCAGGAGAGAGAAAAAAAAATCTAAGGGTGAAGCAGGAATTGGAATTGGGATGCCCTACTGATACTCTGCATCCCCCACAGCTCTTTGTTAGCTGCAAGTCAACTCCATTTCCTTCTTGTCTTAGCTTCAGTCCTTGGTAGGGGCACACAACAGCAGCTGAGAATGGTTGGCATTTCTACTCTTCAAGCATTAACTCAATGTGTAGACAGCCCCCTCAAGGATTTCCAAATGCTTGGTTGGCTTCAGCACCTGAAGTACATAACTGTTTTTCAGTGTGATTACAAAGCTGAATATCCATCATTCAAAGAAACTTTGATTTCACATTTTATACACTAATTTCAGACTTTGAAGGATGCATATAAACTAAGTTCAGACTAGATCAGTTTTATAAACAAACTTCAGAGTTTGAAACTCTTAAGCAAGGAAGGACAAATATAGCCTTCCAGAAGCTCTGGGACTCAACTCTAGCCAGCAAATCTCATTAGATGGTGAAGGATGATGCAGCCTTTAGTGGGCCAATGTTGTCCATATTTCTATTCCTTTTTTTAAATTAAAAACCATACTGTATTTAGCTATCCATGCTTTAGCAGAAAAAATATTTTCATGTAATCTGACTTCAGCTTTAAAAAAAAAACAACGAAAGGCAATAAATTTAATTAATATTATTATACTTCTTTAAAAAGCTGGAAGTGTATCTATCAATTTGCACACACTTAACATTAACAGTTGAACTAGAAAATAAAAAAAAACTAAGTTTACCTTGTTTAAATAGTTAAAGTTCAGATGGTATGTCTTCTAAGTGTACAGTGCATCCTTCCCTTATGTGAGGGGTCCATTCTGGACCCCCCCCCCCCCCGCATAAGGGAAACACCACGTAGGGAAACACCACATATAGTGGAGCCCCATTGAAAACAATGAGGCTCATGCCCATTTTGGTGCACAGATTTCAGCATATGATGAAGGCTGCATATGACGCAGGCACACTGTATGAACTAGGAGCATGGGCATTAAAGAGGAATACAAACTAACTATTCTGTATAAAAAGAAATTGGTTTGGTCCTTGGTGCTATACAGGAAGATTTTTGCAAGTTAGTATAGGTGTCTATAAAAGCAAAGCAAGAGAAAGTGATCTGAAGGGTGGAGGGACAAGTAAAGGATTCAGAAAGGTAAATATTTGTGAAGTTAAGAGGAAAATCTTTAATCAATTTTGTACTATAATGTCATGGGAAGGTTATAGATAAGGATCCAGGTGCAAACCTATTCTATGCAGAGCACTGCCCTTGTTTATAAATCACATGTGAGATATGCATACATAAATTAGAGCAAAAGAAATGGACACAGTTAACTGAATCAGAGCATAAAGATATTATGATTTCCCATAACTACTGCTAATGTAAAATGCATTAGGAGCACTTAACTACCAGAGTTCCAAACCATTGGTTCAGTGTGACATTAACAGAGTTTGAAAAGGTACACTGTCTTCAGTATGGATCAATCTGCTTTTATTAGATGCATGCATGTAAACAGATTATTCTAAGCCTTATCGATAGGACAATGCAGGACAATACATATACTAATAAAACTGACACTGAAACTTAGAAGCAACATATTACTCTCATCTGGAAGCAGAAGTAGAGGAAAAGTGATCAATGTCACCAAACAATGCAGGGTCTTTCCCCCTTCAGTCAGTATTAATCTGCAGGCATAACTATGGTAAGGGGTAAAACAGATGGGCAAAATAAAGCGGTTTCCAGATGCTTTGAAAGTGGGGCATTTATACGATGCATGCCTCCAAACCAAAATGAAGCCATGCTCCAGGACTAAATACCAGAGGAAAAAGAAGTAGGGATACTCTGGCTTAGCTGAGAAAATGTATACAAACCAATGATCAACACATAGCTTACAATGGAAAATATGCAGAAACAGAAACTCTAGTGAAATTCATAAGCAGCCCCTATCCTCCAGTGAGAGAAAATATAAGAGGGAGAAATGTCAAGAAAAAGAAGTAAGGAAAAAATAATAATGAAGCAACTATTATTTACTAGTCATGCAATTATTCCAGGACAGGTGTAGGAAAGGATGAAAGGAATATTCAAAAATATCACTTTGAAATGTTTTTAAAAGTTATTTCTCATGGAGAATTCTGCTAAGAAAAATCCTAGATCTTCTTTCTGCACAAAAATGAAAATAATAATTCTGAACAGAAATATTATTTTTCTGGGTAGATAAGGTTGTTTCCTGCCAAAAAAAATCTGATGTAAATTTTATGCAAATTCAAGTCTTGAACTACAAATATCCTTCAAAAACTGCATTTTTAAAGACTTTCTTGCAACAGGAAGAAAATTGCAAAAATGACTCATTGTTTCTTTCAAGAACAAAACTAGTGAAGAATTACATCTCTAATGTAGAAGCCCCCACCACTTCCCAAAGCAAAACTGATGTAGGAAAGAATGTGAAAAATCTACAGAAAACTTTCCTTGAAGAGGCATAATGATACCCAAACCATCTCTACACAACCTATCCCCCCAAGAAGGTCAAGAAAGTGGACTGGTGAGCAAGCTATCCAAGCTCCATTGCCACACCAGATCTAACATCCATCCCTAGCTCTTAAAAATAAAACATTCATTTCGTAGAAGTGATGTGCTCCATCACTTCTATAATAATCATGCTCCTTGTACGTAAAAACTGTACGGATGACAGAACTTTCCCAGTGAGACTCATCAATGTCCATATTATCTTGTTCAACTTTCTCACTTTTCTCACTACAAATTCTTTGTAAGTTAGCAACAAATGTATCAGTTCACAGGGTTTCACTTTGCCAGTGTAGTTTCACCTCCTGATGAAGATGACAAGAACCCCCTCTCTACTTTTTGCATATAGGTCCAGATATTCTGAGAAGTTGTATGGACCTTTGGAGAGTTTTAAAAATGACTGAGATTCCCTTTCTCCAGCTGCAAGCTGAAGATGAATGACAGTCTGAGGAGTGAGAAGCTGAAGGCCCAATTTTATTAGATTTAGTAACTGAAAGCCACTGTAGAATGTAGACACCAAAAACCTTCCAAAATTGAATTTATGAGATAAATAGCTTTGTGCTTTTATAAATTGTCCACAATCAGGTTATGACCATGACAGATAGGTGAGAAAAAGTAAAGTGATAAATTAGAGAGTAGAAACAGCCCCCATGAATGAACATACTTGAGAAAATACTTATAACTAGAGCTGTTTGTTCAATCCAAAGTAATGGTATCAACATACTAAGTGGATCAACCTATGCTATAACACTAAACAATGCTCAGGGGCTATGGCATCATTAATAAATGCTGTACAAGTGACAGATAAATGGACATATACCCCATGAAAAGATCCTATGATTAAGTCAGGGCAAAGAGGCAAACAATGCTGTGAAGCTTTTGTTACAGCAAGTAACCTTACCATATTGCAAGTCTGCATACCTCTATAGATGTTTATGGACAGAATTTATTCAGGACATTTTTTGTACATTGATCTTAGCAGCACCATCTTTCTTCTTGCATCAGTCTGTATTCTGTGTTTGTTCATCCTTAGCTCTATAGTCCGCATTTTTCTCTCATACCCACATTTGAAGAGCACATGTTACAGACTCTCTCACCATGAGATGTTATACAACCTTTAGTATATCTAAGTAAATTTGCTTCTTATATTTTTATGAAAAGGACTAAACATGCTTGAACCAGGGTGGGGGGGGCGCTATTGGTGTGGGATTCACCTTCTCCTTGCAAATAGTAATCACTCTGCTTGTGAGATACACTACTATCTCTCATAGAATCATGGAATCATAGAGTTGGAAGAGACCACAAGGGCCATCCAGTCCAACCCCTTGCCATGCAGGAATGTTCCCCAACAGCTTTTTTCCCCTGAGTGCCCCTTCCTAATTCAGTGTACCATTCAGATATTTCTATCGCCATCTGGGTGGGATCCAAAAACTATGCAAAAAGCCCTTAGCCCATTAAACTAACAAAGATTAGAAGGCATTAGAGAACATCCTAACTTTTTCTTCTGCATTTGTAAGAACTGCTGACAAGAGATTTGGTTTTTGCATATATATTTTCTGTAATGCCATAGAGACTGTGTTGCAACAATTACAATGAATGATTCAGCTCTCATTCCAGCCACTTTTTTAAAAAAGCCAAGCTTTAGGGCAAGAATTATGCATTTTAAAATCGCATCTGCCCTCCACATTTTTATTAGTGTAATTTCTTTGTAAATTAAGCAGTACATTTTACTTTTCAACAGCTTGTTATCACTGAAAAAGAAGATGCTTTGGTATGGTTATGTTTATTGTATAGAATGTTAGACTTGAAAGAAACAATTGCCAATTTTGGCATTAAAACACTGGATCTACAATCGCCACTAATCAGCAGGGCAGATTTGCTTTATTTTTATTTTGTGACAAAGGAGAAAGGAAAGAAGCTACAATCTTGTGGGACCCATAAAAACAGATCTCTAGAAAATTCCTCTACGCAGTACACAGGAACTGCATACACACCTTTTGCAGCCCCCACCATTCAACTGTTCAATGTTACTTTCATTAAAGGAAAAGCACTCAGTTTTATACAAATAATGATTTTGTAAAAACGACCAAAGGTCAGTTTGTGTACTCTAATCTTCACCACTATATCACTTATTCGCTTTTTAAAAAACCAGCCTATTTTTAGAAAGAATTAAGACTCAAGATAAACACAATTCTCTGTATTGAATTATCTGTCTTATGCAAGGCAAACATCCACAATAGAATTTTACACTGACATGGCATTTTCTCCCTGCATGACTCTTTGATAACAAAATGCAATTCATTTTAAATGCAAGGCCCTGACAAAGTAGGATTTCAGCAAGATTTCCTCTCCCAACATATTCTATGAATGTTCATCTTTTACAAACACCCTGAATTTTACAACAGGTTCCCATTTTAACCCAAGGGCAGTTTTTAAAAAATTCAAAAAGTGGATGGAATGCAGCTTTCACCATACAGCAAAATAAAGGCTGCATCTACACTGCAAAAATAATGCAGTTTGACACCACTTTAACAGCCATGACCCCAATGCTACAGAATTCTGGGATTTGATGTTTTGTGAGACATTTAGCCTTCTCTGTCAGACAGCTCTGGCACCACCGCAAAACTACAAATCTCAAGATTCCATAGGAATCACAACAGTTAAAGCGATGTGAAACTGCATTATTTCAGCAGTGCTGTTGCAGCCTAATTACCTAAACACAAGGGAATTTAAGAACATTACACACAAACAACAATTTTAAGAAACATAATAATTGTCTTACTCTTGACAGATTGTTTCTGATGTACCTATTTAGGCAAGGAGGAAGCGGAAGAGCAACATATTCTAGAGGAAATGCACATACCCCTTATCTAGTTAGTTAGAGAAGGCCTTACGAGACAATGTCCACTTTCAGTTTACAAAACAAAAAGGGGATGCTCAAGATCTCTTAATAGTTAAGGCAAAACTAATCTGTGATAAATGTTTTTGAGTATTCACTGTTCCTCAAAAAATTGCTTCAGTAACATCTCGCAGAAAACAATATCATCCTAGTCTAGCATTATTTGTCTGAAATCAAATAGGTAAGGAGAGCTGTGAGAAACTAGCCAAATTGCCCCAAGCCTGATGTAAAGTTTTCTCCCTCTGGGTACATCTACGAAGTCACTACATCAGTTTCCAGTTGAATATTATGCCCAATTTATATATCCTTCACCATCTAGTGAAAATTCTCTGCCACTAATGCTTTAGAAGGGAGACTGACATTAGTATGTTCAACACCCTTCCATTAAAAAAAAACTAAGGCAATAGATTATGTTGTTCTTTTGGCTAAATGTTCTATCACTGTTTATAAAGTGGATATTTTTGACAGGGTAGTATTCCAGTGAATAAAGTCCTAAGCATTTTGGTTCTCCAATATCTTAAGAATTACCTCCACCGAGGAGTTCAGTTGATCTTTAAGGGTAGGTTATTACTTTTGTGTTTCATCACTTGAAATAGAGCAGGTGGTCACTAGTGGCAGAGCCTTTTCTATGGTAGTGTCAATTTGATTTGTAATTATTTTTTTCTGAATAAAATCTACTTTTAATATATAAAACATGATGATTTTATTCAGAAAAAAATAATTACAAATCAAATTCCTTTTTAAAAGTGATTTTTGTTACAAATAAAACTACCAGATTCTGAAATGGAAAATATTCCATTTCATTTTCCCAATTTTTTTCCAGGAAAAAAAAAGTTTTAAAAAAGAATACATTTTTACCCTGAATTTTTGTTCTGTCCTCAACCCCAGGCCTTTACATCTCCATTTTTAATATTAAGTTTTACTCATTCAAAATTCCAAGAATGATGGTCTGCTTAGATGACAGTCAACGTAATTCTTCTGAAAATAATAATTTCTGTGTGTACATTTGACATATATGACATTCAAATCAAAGATCTATTTCTTCACATGGTGGGTGCTGCCATTTTTAGGAAAATAGCATACAGGGGAAGGCTTCACTGTTCATAACACATTACTGAAGAGCTTCATATTTTCTACACAGAATTAAACTGTATATTCAGACATGCTGCTAGGCCAATTCTTAAAACTACAAATGTTTTGAATCAAATACTATACTTAATTTTGTTAATTATAAAATTTAAAAATAAAACTTTTGAGATCTGTTTTTATCCCCCCCCCCCCACACACACACACTATTTCTCAGATGGACAAAATTGAGATATGTGTATTTAGGTAGCATAACATAGGTCATCTCTTCCTTGAATATAGGATGTATTCAGTATTTCCTTATACAAAATTAAGATCTTTATATTTTTAAATTTCAAGATATCCCAAAACAGTACTGTTTAATAGGTCAAATTATACAATAAATGAAGCATCTGTCCCTTCAGCAGTAAAATGCATTTAGGAATGCTATATAGATAGATTTATTATGATCAACTGATCAAACATAAACAAACATCACCAAACATATCTATAAATGAGTACTGCATACATTTCAATTTTCCCCCAAATCTCCTGGTTTTTCAGAAACAAAACACAGAAAGCCAATCTTTTTTAAAATGACTCCAAAATTTCCAAGAATTTTACACCTTTATTCCCAGCTCTAAATATAGCTGCTCAAATTAATGCTTCTGGAGAAACCAGGAATGGATTCTTTTCTAAAAGAACTAGGATCACAAATCCAACAGTGAAAATAAATACCTGGACTAACACCTGTTCCTTAGCTCTATATGGATGTCTGTCTGCTGGGCAAATGTTCTGCATCTGGATCATACTGGTGGATCTCAACATTCTAGTTTTCTTAAAAAAGCAGTGTGTGCAAAAAGTCTGCCCACACTTCCCTTAATAGTTCACAGATATACAGAGACATATAGGAACTAAAAAAATAGGATCCTGCATCCACAACATTGCTTTTGCCTACCATCTGTAGCTGTAGTTCCCTGTCATACCAATTCATAGTTAGGAGGTTGGTCATAGTAAATGATTAATGGCAGCAGTAGGGATGCCACACTGAAAAATGGAGGGGCTTCTTGTACCTTGCATGGTTGTGTAGTAGAGAGAATTCCAGCAGTTGTTGCTTGTCGCACAACCAGGTAACAAGCAATAACTGCTGAAATTCCTTCTTCTACACTAACATTGAAAGTACAGCAGTCCACTCCATTTTTCACTCTGGCAACCCTAGCTATACAGCTGGTATAACTCTATGCATCCTGCATTTTTCATCTGGAAACAGAATCATTGGGCCATCCAGGCCGCTAAATTAGATATGGCTGAAGGTACGAAGCAACACAGCAAAGGTTAAGGAGAGGAACTATTTTGCAAATGACTACTCATTCCCAAGCAACTACAAGCTGAGTCTTCCTTATCCAAACTGCCTGGGCCCGGAGGTGATTTCAGATTTTTATTTTGTTTTATTTTATTTTTTGGATTTCAGAATATCTGTATTTGCATATAAGTACATATTGAATTATCTTGGAGATGGGAACCAAGTCTAAACACAAAATTCATTTATGAATTCATTCTACACACAGACTAAAGTACTTTTATATAACATTTTAAATAGTTTTGTGTGTGAAACAAACTTTGTGTACAATGAAACATCAAAAAACTATGAAGAAGTTTCAGGGTTTTTTAATATTCTGGATTTCGGAATTCCAGATAAGGGAGACTCAACCTGTACTGTGCAAGTGGTAGCACAATAAATAAATAATCCAGTTTAATCAGTCTTCATCGGTAACAAAGTTACTAAGAAAAGTTTAGAACATACAAAGAGAAAGCAGTGGCAGTTAGTGACTTATTTGAAAAAGCAGATTATTAAAATTTCTGTTATATATTTAAAAGCTCACATTTTAGCTATAAACCATCACTCTGCAATTTTGGAATTCATATACAGCAGTTACAAAATAAATCAATGCATACCACAAAATGGGGTCTAGCACCACACAGTTTAGGAAAAATAATAGTTTCCCAAGACAATTTTGCATACGAAAATTGCTCATTTAATTTCAAAAGGCGGAGGGGAGGGGAATGTTTCCATGTAACAACAGTAGAGAGCTTTAATTGCTTTAAATAACAAACTGCTGTTTCAGCTAACAAACTTATAATTTACTCTCTGATAGCAAAGCAAGCTTGGGTTCTGCATGAAAGCACACTGCATTAACTTCTTTTTCAGCAAAACATTTTCCCCCCTCTGTGCAGGTTTGATTTGTCAGATAGGTAAATCCTAACTTTCCACAACATAAAATAAATGCTGGTAGAACCTGTGGTCCAAAAAAGCACCCACTCAAATGTTTTAGGACTGCCCGTTGTATTATTCAGAAGGAATAATAATAATAATAATAATAATAATAATAATAATATTTTATATAGCATACACAGTTCAGGTGTTCAAAGCACTTATCTCAAGAATCCTAACAGGAGCAATATAAGGAAGGCCAGGATCATTATCTTCATATTGCTTCAAATATCTGTTGGCTTGAAAAATTGTAGAATGAGTGAGGTCTCTGAGAAACTTCATGGCAGATGTGGGTTTTGAAATCTCATGCAGTCTCTGTTCTACACCAGACTGGCACTTTGGAGAGCACAGTTGGGCCAGCATAGTAACAATCGATTTGAAGGCTGGATATAATAAATAGGGCAGGTGGTGTCAAGGAGAGTTAGTTAGGGATGGTTAGGGATGTTGTTTGAAAGCCCTGAAGGATGAAGAGCCTTAGTGGCTAGGTTCTGCTGCTAAGATTGGCAGTTGAAAAGGGTTTGAGGGACCCTGGATAGGGACGGTTAGGGGTGGAGTCCAGAGGTGAGGGACATACAGAACTCTAAGGAGTTTATCATACAGAAGGCTTACCATCGCTAAAATGTTGCTAAAATGTTCCTAAAGCACAAAGATGTGATAGCTGGCCATACTTGTAAATTGTAATTGAGGCATCCCCTTGCTTCTCCTGTCATTAAAGTGTTCGTGGAGCAGCCATTTCTTCAATCCAGTTCAAAGAAGGCAGCAGTAGACCACTCTTTTAGAAGCAACTGAACAGAGATCTGGATAAGATGTTCAGAACTATCGTGTTTCCCCAAAAATAAGACAGTGTCTTATATTAATTTTTGCTCCCAAAGATGCGCTAGATCTTATTTTCAGGGGATATCCTATTTTTCCATGAAGAATTTGCATTTATTGTAGAACAATAACAACAAAAAAGAGAAAATTTATTATATATTGTATATAGTATTTATATATAAAAATTTTGCTAGGTCTTACGTTCAGGGGAGGCCTTATATTTATCAATTCAGCAAAACCTCTACTAGGTCTTATTTTCACGGGATGTCTTACTTTCAGGGAAACAGGGTAGGAAGAATTTATCTTCTCCAGCCTGATCCTACACCTCTTTGCTCTGCATCATCCCAACCAATTTCAGAGGTTGGAACTGAGTTGCCATGGCTTGTATGGCTCTTTATAACCATCATAACAAGGAAAGAGAGGAATCTAGCAGCATCTTCAAGTTTGATTCATTCTAGCACAAACCTCCCAGCATGCTAGAATATATCTATTTTAAAAGTGCTGCTAGATTCCTCCTTCCTCCATTTCCTTTTTTTAAAAATGCTGCAACAGACTAACATGCCTTTCTTACTAGCTGAGTTCAGAAAGATAAGAAGAACTAGAGAGGAGGAGAACTGTAGTTCCCAACGATAAGGATTAGGCCTTTTTCACTATGAATAACAGGATTTTTAATTGTATATTTAGAGGAAGACAAAAGGGTAAATTCTTTTATAGCAGATTTCTTTCATGCTTAGTGTTGTATGCCTTCCAGTCATTTCCAGTTATTATGTAGACCTTAAGACAAACCTAACACATAAGAGGGAGTTTGCCTTGCCTTTCCTCTGAGGCTGAGAGAATGTGACTTGCCAGGGGGTTTCTATAGTTTATTGTTTATTTAGAGCTTTAAGACTGAATCCAAAGAATGCAATAAAAGTGAGCAGCACAGACAGACAAATCCTGCAATCAGGACCAGTCATTGGAGGCATCAAACTTTTGAGACAGTGCCTATGTGTTGAATTTATTATACAATTTGTTGTATTGCTGATAATATACATATACATCGAGGCCTTATAGCACAAATTCTTTCCAGGTGAAGCTCTTAAAGAAATTATGGGTCTGACCAGTTCTTCAACTGAACCCTGCAGCAAGTCAAATTCTGTGACTGAAGCAGAAATGTATAAGCAAAACAAACACATCTGCAAATGTCTTTATTTAGCTTGCACTCCTATTCCAATTAAAATTTGACAGGTCTGCTGAGTTTAGAACTGTTTACCTATAGCTAAGCTGACAGACAAAAATCACAAAATGTGCAACTTTACCGACAAGCCTCTTTGAACCAACTATTTTTGCATTTCCTGTGAGTTACCTCCTCACAGGACTGAGGCAGGTACCACCACCTAGTTAGATTGTGGTATTTCTCTTGGTTGAAAAAACATAAATATACATGGGAACCAACAGAAACAGGGCCAAAAGCAGTTGTCCATTTAAAGTAGTGAGGTCCTTCTCCACTTCTTAGCTGAAAGGAAGAGAACTTCTTGGATTTTAGCATCTGTTCACTGGAATAGGTTTTTATCTTTTTAATAGCCAGAGACAGAGTACTGGTGGCTGACTACAAGGAACATGTGTCTTTCTTGTGGGGTGGGGAGTGGAAATGATGGGACCTATTTAACAACAGAGCAGAGCAGAGGAAGATGCAGACATGCCTCAGTGAACAAAGCCTTAAAATTCTCCTGGAGTATTCTGGCACCAGAGCTGCCCCAATTCCCCTGCATTGCCTTCACACTCTGTAACACTGCCAGGTGGTTATCTACACACGTGTTATGCTGTGCCACCTGGGTAGACATGCAGAGATAAGCTCCTTGCTACTAAATCTTTTTAGTAGCCCCTCTTTTTTTCCTCTTTGTCCTCTGTCTAGCTGGAAGATTTTTTAACAGCATTAGCACTGGGAGGGTGGTGAAGTTGGTGTTACCCGGTGTGGTCACTCACGGTGGGGCAGGGCTTATGGGGGCAGGACGTCCAGTGCACAACTTCTGGTGTGCATGGAAACATGAGTGCGTGGCCAGAGATGCTGCGTGCACCACCAGAGAGTGGCCCCAGGGCCCTGACAAGGGCTGCAGAAACCTTCTCTGCCCTGGGGAAAGGGTAGGGAGCAGCCACAGGACTCCAGGGAAGGCTGCAGAAGCCCTGAGTGACTGCAGGGAGCCCTACAGGAGGCAGAGAACCAGCTGGGTGTCACCCTCCTTCTGGTGTGTCACCCCCCCTGCTCGGGTGTCACCCAATGCGCTCTGCAACCCCCCCACCACCACCACCACCCTGTGTCACTACCAGAGATACAATGGGGCTTTCTAGAATGCCCAAAAGGGGGGGTCCGTACTCGCCCCTTCAAGCGGTGAGATGAGGCCAAGGCTGCCTCATGGTCAGCCCCAGAGGCCTCATCCCGCCGCTTTTGGAGGCCACGGGGAAGCGGCACACTGCCGGTTCCCCGCAGCCTCCAAGCTGGGGGCAGCAGGTGCTCTGGGCGCCCACTGCACCCCACTTCCCTTGGCGGGGCTGAAGGGAGAAAGGGGCTGCTGCCGCGGCTCCTTTCTTCCTGGATCTTTGCCGCAGCCATTTAAAGGCCGCAGCAAAGACCCGACGCAAAAAAAGAGCTCCGTTTGGAATCTAAATGCTACGCACATGATGACGCTCTTCCTGCACGTATGTATGGATGCCACCATCTTTAAATGGCGGTGTCCATGCGCTTTAGGCCTAGGGAGGGTGTAGACGCTACGCCCTCCCTAACTCTAAAAACACATTTTTAAACCCTAATCGCGCCGCAAAGTCCCTGTCTAGATCAGGCCAATGATGTTTAATTGCCAGACTGCATCAGCATATCTGCAGCAAAAAGTGCTATATAGCTTGAGCTGGGAAAGAGACGATTACTTCTCAGGCAATCCTAGTATAGTTCTCTCTGCCTGCCTACAACAGGGAAAGCAATAGCACATTGCCCAGAATCCCTTACAGAGCATGAGTAAATAGCAACACAGAAAGAAAAGTGAATTAGCCTGTCTTTCCAGCCACCCCCATCATGTTAACAAAAAACATAATTCTTTGGGTTTGGGCACCAAAACAGAAATCATAAGAAAAGTGGAAGGTGGTAAAAAAAATTCATGCCAGAATACATTGTGGAAGGTTTTAAGAGATCTGAAGATGGGTTAAAATGTTTTTGGTTATTTAGGCAAGGTTTACCTGACCTGGTTGTTTCATTTCCTTTCGCATTTACATACTTTTAGTTTTGAATAAAAACTTTGGTGAAACATATTTGTTGCATAAGAACCTATGCCTATTCTTTCCATATTATTTGTACTTCTGGTACTAAATTTTCAGTTAAAGTATTGTCCAGGAGCTCATCTACCTTGCTAACTGAGTTTTACCTGTATATGAAGGAGAGAAAGTTATGTTATCTTGGGAAAGGTACCCAAAATGAGGACTTGGTTGTATTCAAACTGACTCTTGGTTCAAATAGCCAGGCTAGTCCTCCTGGACTGAAAATATTGTTAGTAAATCTCAGGTCAGTGAACAGGAAAAAGGAAAAACAGACCCTAGAGCTGAATCCTGATGAGAATACTGACATGGCTTGCATCACAGAGACCCAGTAAAATCAGGCTGGCAGAGGAATGGGGAATCTCTCTCAGTTTTGCTCAGGATATTCTGTGCTAGGGTTGTAAATCTTCATAAAGTGCATTCTCACAGGCAAGACCAAATAATTTTATCATTTTTCTCTTTGATGTAGTAACCTTTTTAAGAAAACGGTGCAGTTTTCAAAATTACTGACAACTCAAGACTTACTGTCTGCAAAAAATAAAAAATAAAAATGAAGAGGCAAAATGCAGTTTTCTATAAAGAAACTTTTCTTTGCAGAAATGTTTTATGCCTACAAAATGTTGTGTCACCATAACATCTGACATTTTCAAGAATGTGCATAGGTAGCTGTTGTTTTTGTTGTGTGCCTTTAAGTCATTTACAACTTATGGCAGCCCTAAAGTGAACTTATCATAGGATTTTCATGACAAGATTTGTTCAGAGGAGGTTTGCCATTGCCTTCTCCTGAGGCCGAGAGCAAGTAACTTGACCAAGATCACCGGCCGAGCAGAGAATCGGACCCTGGCCTACAGAGTCACAGTCCAACACCCATACTATGCCACACTAGTTTTAACTGTGCAAATGCATCCTGGCTGCTACCGAGCCTGGAATCCAGGCTCAGATCTGCATTTAGGCATATGCCCAAAACTTAAACCTGTGATTTCAGGGGAAGTTTACCCCATCCTGCACATGCTGAATACCTCTTCCCTGCTCTGCGTTATGACTGACCAGAAGCACCTTCCCTTGTATGGATACTTTCAATTTGTTGATATTCATTCAGTCCATTACTGACAACAGACACTTATTTAGTAATCAAACAGTTTGCTTTGAATTAGGTGGAAAGGAAAAGTAGTTGCCCATCATCAACATACTGTTGACACCAAACTAACAAGAAAAGAGGTTCTCCTAGTGTGCCATAACAGCTTTACCCTAAATAGATATGCTTCAAATGGTTTTAATTCTGAAGACACTTTAATGACATTTTAATCCACAGCGTTTTATTTGTATTTATTTTTATCTTGCTTTTCAGTGATTCCACAGTGCGGCAGCAGTAAATGCCATGCCGCCGAAATGCCATGAAGCCGGCGCATGTGCGCTGCACCATGCGGTTTCCTTGCAGCCTGTGGGCAGTGTTAGAGTGTGCAGTGTCTAAAAGGTACAATTAGATGCCACCCCCAAAGGGGCAGTCTGCTTCACCTGTTATTCAGCAGAATGTATGGACTCTTCTTGTTCTTCTACACTATACCACAATTCTGCTTGTGCATGTGAGTTAGGTGATTCTGCTTTGCCACTGGAAAAAAAATCCACTGGAAACTGCATTCAGACTTTGACCTTAATCCAAGTATATATGAAGTATATCCACTGAATCAATTGTTGAACGCTAAAGCAACACTTTAGCAAACCTCACTGATTCAGTCTACTCCATGTAGTTGGGATTTAGCAACTGGATTTAGGCCACTGATTTGACAGACTCAATGCCAATTTTATTTTTCAGTTTTCCCCCCACAGCAACTGCCCTGGTTAGTTCCCACATGCACTCATTAAGATAATAATCCATCATACTTGATTCTGTTTATTAATAAACCATTTGTACTTGATCAATCAGAAGCCTTTTACTGGCTTAAATGAATTTTTATCATCTGAATATTCCCCAAACTTCAGAGAGCTCTTTAAGATAGAACAACTTTGAAATAGGGTAAAAGATTGTATTAGTATAAATCAATTAAAGATACTACTCATTGTTAGAGGGAAAAGCAATTTTTATGTATTTACTTTTCTTTGTCTCCTACGGAAACAACATGCAACAAAAGTAACCTCAAACAGAGCTTCTCCAATTAAAATTTGCCCTCATTGGTAGAACTGCCCCTGATTAATCATCTACATCTTTAGAAGATTAATTTACCAATTAAAGTTGGAGCCCTAATTATATCCTATATTTCTTCACAAATAGTCTGGATAGTTTTGTCTCATCACTTTTTTCTTCCAATTAGTGTTTAGCTACTGGATGACATCCAAATTATTAGTCCAGGTCATAAAGCTTTAAGTAATATTTAGAAGTAACTGTGCTGTGGAATACAGTAGTTGTACCTGCAGGCATTATTAACATACTTTGAACATTCATGCACAAAATATCTGCGATCTATAGAAAACCAAACGCATGAGGATTCCCCCCCCCTTTTTTTAGATGAATAACAAATCATAGAAAATTTTACTTTACAAACCTGATCTTACAAATCTGCATCTATATGAAATAATAAATATCCCTTATCTGAAAGGTTTGGGAACCAGAAATATTCCAGATTTTTTAACTATGTGTGTTTGTGTGTGTGTGTGTTTGTAAAATGAGATATCCTGGCAATGGGACCTAAGTCTAAACACAAAAATCATTTATATTTCCTATACATTTTATGTACATAGCCTGAATGTTAGTTTATAAATTTTAAAAAATAATTTTGTGCATGAAATAGTTTGCATACACAGATCCATCAGAAATCAATGGTCTCACTATCTCTGTCACTCATGAAAATTTATTTGGAGCATTTCAGATTTGCATATTTGGATTAGGAATGGTCAACCTGTATTAGTGAACAAGCAGACAGCACCAAACAATCCAAGTAGATAAAATCTGGAACTTCTAAAAGTAATGTTTTAGGACTACAAGATCTGATAGGAGGGTTCTGGGCACTGTAAGCCATGCTGTCTAGAGGTTTCTGGGAGATGCTGCCTGAAACAGTAATTAATCCAAGCTCTTGATAAAATCTCCAAGCAACTGATGAAAATAGTGGAATTCTTTGGTTGCTCCATTAACCACTGTATTGTCTATTAACCACTGTATATGGTCTCCAGTTCCTTTTCCTTTCCTGAATCCCACTTTCACCTCTGGTATTTCTCTCTCCATATATGATTGGAGCCTATGCTATAGAATTTTGAGCATGATTTTGCTTACGTGAGAAATTAGTGCTATGGTCCTATAGTTGCAGCAATCTTTTGTGACTCCTTTTTTGTGGATGGAGACATATATTGAACATCCCCAGTCTGTTGGTCACAATTTTGTTTCCCATTATTTATTAGGATATTTTAGTTAACACTTGAGTTGACTCTGTCCGTGTGGATTATAACAGTTCAATTGGAATATCATCTGTTCCTGGTGATTTGTTCTTCCCAACTTCTCCTAGTGAAGCTTCCACCTTGCTCTTTAGAATTTGGGGTTCATCTTTGTATGGTTCTTCATTCCATGTGTCTTTCATTTTATCATCTCTTTTATACAGCACTTCTGTGTTTTGCTTCCATTGTCTTTTTATTTCTTCTTGATTGTGTAGTATGTTCTTCTAATTTTAGAGCATCTCCACTTTTGGTTTGCACTTTTGGTTTGCACTTCCCTTCGAATTTCCAGATCCTGTGGAAGAGATCTCTCTTTCTTCCTTTTTTGTTGTTGTCTTCCATTTCTCTGCATTGATTATTATAGTAGTTTTCTTTATCCTTGTGCACTAGTCAGTTGTGTTTATGGTTCTGATTTTATTCCTATCCCCCTTTACTTTTGCTTTCTCATACTACCAATTAATAGCATTATAATGTCACTGTACCGGCAGGTTAAAACCTTCTTATGCAGGCAGGCTTTTCAAAACAATGTTCCTAGGTGTTATATCATTTTAAGTGTTTTAATTTTTTATCTTTTTAACTGTATTTTTATTCTTTTAATAAGTATTTTAATATTCTAACAATTTAATTCTGTTTTAATGTGTCACTTTTCTATGTTTTTAATATTGTTTTTAAATGGTGTGAAGCCGCTTTCAGTCCCAGTTCTGGGAAAAGAGCATGATACAAATAAATATGATGATGATGATGATGATGATGATGATGATGATGATGTTTTACATTCAATAAAGCTGTTGATGCAGTAAATGTGTGGTGGGATTCTGAGACATGTCTGTGACACTGCACCAAAATGATGAGCTCTAAATATGGTTGGCTATAGTGAACATATAACTGCCTTGCTGAAACACCTTAACTGGTAATGTATCCTATTTTCAGGCACAATCCAAAGTACAGTCGTCCCTCTATATTCATGGATTCATGGATCCATCCATGACTTGAAAATATTCCAAAAATATATACATTTTTTTAAAAAAACCTTTGATTTTGCTATTTCATATAAGACACAAAATTCTATTATGCCACTGTATATAATGGGACTTGAGCATTCATAGATTTTGGTATCCATGGGGGGGGGGGGCAGGAACCAAATTCCAGTGGATACAAATGCCCATTGTACTGGTCATAACCTATGAAAACTTATACAACTTGGTTCCAGACAATCTGGAAGACTGTTTCTCCCTGTACAACCTGACAGGTATGGTTAGTGATGAAATGGGGAGAACCTTCCTAGTATTTGGCATCACAGTATGGAACTCCCTTCCAAAGGAGGACCAGTACAGATGGGTGCTTTGCGCTGGCCTGGGCTAGGTAGGGCTCAGTGTTTACACGCTGCAAATCCTACTAACAGCGCCCATGTACCATCTTGGCGTAAGGCCCATTCATACGGGCATGCCATGATGACGCTCGGACATCAGAGCACCCAAACGGCTCTGGCCAGAAGGGGCATTACCATGGTGCGCAAGTGCGCCTGTGACGCCCCTTTAAAGAATCTGCCTAGAGCAGCTTCTTTTTAGGGAGCAGGTTGATGCCGCAGCCTGTGGTGCCACAGCCTGCTGTGGCACTGACCAAAGGCAAACACTTTGTACAGCCCATACGTATGTTGACCCCCTCTTTGATCTCTTTTTGATTGGAGAAAAGGCCTTTGTATTTAAACAGGTTTTCACGCTTTAACTGGGAGTTGTAGAAATATCTTTTAACGGCATGTGCTATGCCTTTATTTTACATTTCTTATCTATTTTAAAATTATTTTGAATATTTTAATGCACTTGTCTACTTTTTTAAAAAAAATATAGCATATATTGTTTTAAATATATTTTGCTACAAACCTACACTGTACCCTACTTGGTTCCCACAACGGGAGAAAGACATTTTATTAATTAATTAAACTATCATTCTCTCACCTCACTAATTTTAATGAATATGGTTCAAAGGTGTATGTGCCCTCCACAAAATACTTTAATTTTAAAATGTAAAACTTTACCATCAGAATATTAGTATCTTTAATGCAGAATGAACTTTGATACAGAAAACAAGACAACTTGAGCACTTATCAGAATGTAATCAAGGCTGTTCTCAAAGACAGAACACATAACCTGGTGCAAATGCCTCATTACCATCTATTTCCAAAATAGCTGAACCCTTTTGTGGTTACATGCTATGCAGCCCAAGAAAGCTATTTCAGGCTCTTTGTATTTTTTATAATGTTCTTTCAAAAAGTAGGTCCAAATCCATATAGGTAGGTTTCCAATTCAATACTGCATTTAGTTACTACTTTAATAATTTTGTTAAGAGCATCTGTAACAGTCATATCTGCCAGCCATGCCAATGTGTAATGGTGTTTAGCTGTATAAGAAAGACAGGTGTTTTCAGATGTGCTGTGCCATGCTCTGTTTAGGAAGAAAGAATTCATTCTATTTATACCAATGGAAAAAGTTAAATTCAGCTCTTCCAGCCCACCCCTTTCAATGGGAAGCTTTCTGAGGATTCCTCCCTTGCTGTACCCTGGTGAGTTCTAGACTATCCATGTTAATGCATGAAGTGCCAATCACATCTTTTTACTCTAGGAAACATATCCCTTTTTCCTTAATGTAATCCTCCAACCAAGCTAGTGAAAATCTTCACCTTCAATGGAAATCACTACTGCATGCACAAAATGGAGTGCATATTTTCCACATATCCCTCCTCTACCAACTTAAGGCCCTCCCTAAGGTTAGCACAACAACTTTGTGATGTACCACAAAGGGCTGTGAGAAGTGCCTTTGTTGTATTTGTTACATGCTTTCAGGTCAGCTCTGTCTTATGGAAACCCTCTCACAGAGTGTTTTTGGCAAGATTTATTCAGAGAATTTGCCATTGGCTCCATCTTAGACTAAGAGACTATGATTTATCCAAAGTCACTCAGTGGAGTTCCAGGGCTCAGCAGGGAACGGGATCCTGGTTTACAGGAATTCCAATCCAGTACTGAAATCACTGCATTACGCTGGCCCTGCATTACACAAGTCTAAATATTTTCTACAACAGTAAAGGCACACATGGACATTGCCAAATTATACACATGTACAGACTCTAGTTGTCTGTACAAGACCAGCTGAAGAGTTTCTTTTACCTTGGTAAAGTGGAAACAAAACATCTTTTCAAGCCACTGTTTGTGTGCCTCCTCAAGAGCCTCTTACAGAGGTGGTGAATGAGAAGATGGTACACTCCAATTACATTAAACAGCATGCAGTTGCATTCTTCTCTGAAAAATTTAATTTATTCTCCTCTCCTCCCCTGAAGAATCCTAGCCAACTTTGGAAAATAAAATTGGATGGATCATTGAAATGAATTTTGAATAATACAGTACAATAAAGAGGACAAAGCCTCAGGGTGCCAAATCTAGTACACTGTGAAGCATTGCAAGATGAATGTACTAACAAAAATTGTTAAGGCTTAAACAGTTTGTTCGGTATATTCTATGTCACTCAAAACTGAACAATGCTGCAGTCATGAAAGGTCAGTCTTTGAATACTTCAGGCCCCAAAGAGAAGCATCTCTAAGACATGAACATAAAGAGTTGTGCAATGCTAAACATTTGATTGGCTGGAGACTACAAGTATTTTGCAGTCAAAAAGGCAGGAAGGGAAGTATTGTTGAATGTACGATACAGATATTTGATGCAAACAAGGGAAAGGTACAAGAAAACTGTTCATAATGCTTTAGCCAGAATTACTACTTCAAAAAAATGATGTAGACTTAACATTGTACTACTTTACAGACCGCGTGATGGAAAACAATGGCTAGCAAACATGTTCAGTCCACTGGTTCACATGAGTCAGCAGTAAAGCAAGGTAAAGTAGTTGGGTCATTTTACATATAAATAGATGAAAATATCAGTCTATATTGGAATTCTAGATTAGAAACCAAATTTTGACCCATCCACAATATGACAGAGCTTTTTTGTCCGTCCTCCCAAAATCATTCAAGCATATGTTCATCTTCAGCACTGTCCAGGCACACATGCAAACACATTTGATCTCTTTGTACTTCTGTACCCATTGCCAGTAATTCTTTTCCTCTTTTATTAATAACTGAATGACAACTTCCCTGGCTTCCACTCTTTCTCGCTGCCCAACTGTTCAAAGGCATAACCAAGTTATCATTGCTAAAAATATTATGTCGCTGCAATCTGACTACATATTTACCAAGTCAATGTAGGAATAGCAACATCATCCATCATTACAACACTTTCTCCACTTCAAGAGTGCCCCAGAATTCAGCTGAAGGCTTATGGTCAACAGTAATAGACCGATTTGTTGGTTTTTTAGGTGGGGAGTTAGACCTGGTATTTCCAACCGTAGCAGTATGTGTAGAAACTCATTGTCTGACTTTTCTAGTTTATAGAACTATGTATTCTCTTACAAAGCAACACCACAATATACTTTACCTTATCCTTTTTTAACATATTTCTGTCTAGAAACATCTCATCTTTACTGTTCCACCAAGTTCCTCATATGCCTTTGGGTCTCTGTTTCCTTTCAGTGGTAAGTATGCCAACCTCCTTTCCTCAGGTTTGAAGTTTTCAGATTTAGCATGAGTCTATGCCTCATATCCATTTATAAATGGCAAGCGAGTGCAATTGTACTATGATTCTTTATTGTGCAACTCTATACATGCCAACTGAGAAGTACTCCCTACTGTGTTCAATGACACTTCCTCCCTGGTCTGTATAGGAGTGTAGTCTAAGTTGTCTTAAAATGCTGCCTAAACAGTAGACTCCTTAGCTCTTAAAGGCATTCCCCCCTGAAGCTGACATTCCTGACTATTTGGACAAGGAATTTTTAAAGCATAATCCAAAATATGATTAATGCATAAGATTTAATTTTAGCTAGATCTCACTCCACATTGCAAAGATGTGGATTTAACATATGAATCATAATAGGGTTATATTTGCATTGGTAACTTTTCCTAAAGGAGGAAGTTCTAACCTTTACTAATACATCAGCTAGACTCTGCTGATTCTATTATACAAGGTTACTGTACAATACAAAATAAAATCTACCTCTCCCAGAAGTATGTAGCTACTCAAGGAAATAACAATTTTCAGCTTGGCTTAGGAGCCATGTCACTTTCACAGCAAGAATAAATGGAATTCTGATGTTCAGATTTATCCAAGATGTACCAGCTTCAAACGCTAGAGTTTTGTTTCAAAAGCAGACATAAGCTCTATGCCATCCATATCGAGAACATAAAATGGAGGTGGAAAGGAGATCATCTCTCTACCAAATGGCTCACTACATACAGGTCTTCGGGCATAAAAAATGTTGACATCTGACAAGTTCTGTAAGCAAGTATATTTCCCTAGGAAGTTACACCCCTTATTGGGTCCCAGTAGCTAAACTGGCTCATTCCCTCCTCTATCCTATTCCACTGTGATTGGACAAAGCCCTTTCCTTCCTTATTATTATTATTGTTATTATTAACCTTTATTTATAGCGCTGTAAATTTACACAGCGCTGTACATACAATCTTTTTAATTAGACGGTTCCCTGCCCTCAGGCTTACAATCTAATAAGACACAACACAAAAGAATGGAAGGGGATCAGGTCCAGCAGTTCTTCTCTCCCTCTAAGGCCTGCACCAAGGCAGATGGACTGGAAGGAGCAAAATATAAGCATTTTTTCCACTGCTGTCTGACAAGAAAGCAATTTCTGTGCGCAACTTAAAGAAAGTTTATCATTCTTATATCCCTCCATGGCTCTTCAGTCTCACAGTCTGGTTCTAACTTTGTATTTAGTTGGACCGCCTTGCGAGATCAAACTTTATCTCATTTCATCAACTTGTCATTTTGACTCATTCTCTTTGTAGGACACCTCAACCTAACCATGATGGGAAGCCATTTGCCCAGACTGCCCGCAGAGTAGCAGCCATCTGCCCCTGAACTGGGTGTGACCTGGTTGCCTATACAGTCAACTCTCCATTTTTGTGGACTTGAAGTCTGCTTCCCTCACCTGTTCGCAGGCAGCAAACAGACGGCCCACAGGGTAGCTGGAATAATCAAATGCCCCTGAACTGGGTGCCTATACAGTCATCCATCCATTTTTGTGCACTTGAAGTCCGCGTCCCTCACCCATTCGCAGGCGGCAAACAGAGGGGGATAAAATGGGACATGTGCCACCATTCAAGCTGATGGGACTTGAATATAGGCAAATTTCCATTTTCGGGGGGGGGGGTGGATTCCAGAATAGATCCTCCATGAAAACGGAGGGGCGACTGTACTCTCAAACTCCCATGAGGAGACTGCCCATACCATGGATGACAGGTGCATGAGGCTTGTCTACCCCCAAACTAGATCTGGCTCCCATGCCAAAACACTGTAAAAGGTTGTTATGTTACAGTGTGATACCACTAAGAAAGAGATCTTTATTTCAATCATAGATTAGAATGAGAAGAGCAGAATATAATCAATTTAAATTTAAAAAATAGAAAAGGGGGACATCAAATAAACATAAACAAACATTGCTGTGTTATATAAATACTATATCAAACACATTTTCTGTCAGATTACAAAAAAATGTTCATTATTCTAGTCCAGTGATTCCCAAACTTTGGTACTGCAGGTGTTTTGGACTTCAGCTTCCAGAATTTCTGACTGTTGACCAAGCTGGCTGGATTCCTGGGAGCTGAAGTCCAAAACACTTGGAGGACCAAAGTTTTGGAACCCCTGTTCTAGTTCACGGTACAAATTATCACCCAAATAATTTTAATAGCTGCTGCACGGAATTTGGCTACTTTAATTATTATAATAGGTTTAGTTTCTAAATATGACCAGGAGACATAGAACTGTTCTCTACATACTGGGTATTTGTGCAATATGGGTGAAATGAGACAAATACATGTCTCTATAATATAAACACAGAAATTGCACATGTTCTGTAGCAGTGATTCCCAAACTTTGATTCTTCGGATGTGATGGACCTCAGCTCCCAGAATTCCTGACTGTTGGACAAGATGGTTGGGGCTTCTGGGAGTTAAAGTCCAAAACACCTGGAGGGCCAAAGTTTGGGGATCACTGTTGTACAGTTTCCATGTGTCCAGAGTCACAGGGACATTGTCCCTCCAGATACGGAATCTTCATATACTGTCCTTCAAGAACAGTTGTAGGAAGGGCACAGCACAATGCCAAAATAAAGCTATCATGTAAAATAAAATATCATGTACAGAACACTTCAGTTCAGAAATTCAGGTTTTCAGTAGGAAAAAGCACTAAAGCTTTACTAAGGAACTATAGATGTTCGCCACAGACATGTGTTGTACCAGAACTGAAGGGCCAGCACTAACAAGGCATAAATAAAGCATACACAAATTCTAAGTTTAGGTGGGCTACATTCTCAGTTGTCACTAAAACCAGACTCTACTATTTCCCCTTTCCAATGGATGCCCCTTCTTTCTGCTTTCACACCATCTACAGTGGTCCCCCGGGTTACGAAGGTAATCCGTTCCGGGATTACCTTCGTAACCCGGAAGCTTTCGTTTCCAGGGGGACCGCTTTCGCCAACGGACCGCGCGGCCGATTTAAAGGGGCCGCGCAGTTTTTTTTTCGTATCCCGGGGGATCTTTCGGATCCTGGGGGATACAGTAGCGGCCCCGCTGGTTTCGGATCCCGGGGTTTTCGCAACCCGGGGGATTCGTAAGCTGGGGGACCACTGTATTCTTATGAGGCTGGCTTTGGGTCTGTAGGCATAGACTCAACTCCCTTCCCACCTGCTCATTAACCACAAAATAATGTGGGCAACAGTCATAGCAATTAACACAGCACTACATGTCCCCTCATTTATAATACAAAACAAACAAACAGCTTCATTTATATACCACTTCATACCGTCTAAGCAGTGTCTAAGCGGTTTACAACTGTAAGCTAATTTGCCCCCAACAATCAGTCAGCCTTCCGTATCCACAGATTCCTTATCCGTGGATTCAACCATCTACAGCTTAATTTAAAAAATAATAATTTAAAAATAAATCCAGAAAGCAAACCTTGATTTTGCCATTTTTACTACGCCATTTTATTTAATAAGACTTGAGCCTCCACAGATTTTGGTATCCACAGGGCTCCTGGAACCAAACCCCAGCAGATATCAAAGGTCCACTGTACACTGTAAGCAAGCAAAGCTATGACAAGTAAACCCAGCTCTCTTAACCATGGCAGGCAAGTTTAAAGAGTCAGTTCCCGTCAGGGAACTTGCTCACTTGCTCTTGAACCCCTGCCCACTGCTGACCAGCCAGACTGCCTTTGATTGGTTTACCTTTCCACTCCATACCAGAGCCTGGAAAAACCACATGAGCTTCTGGGGAAGCATAGACACCTCTGGGACGTAAAACATGGCATACATCCTCACTTTGCCCACAGCCACATTCCACAAATTGATGCTTCCATTGACTTAAGAAACAAACAAACCTATCTGAGAACAACCTGAGTCCTATGAAAGAATTCTCCCCATGAATGAAAGTAAAGTGTTTTTATCAATATGCACAGATTGTCCCTTCTGCATCAACTTCATTGCCTCATTCAAACTCTTCCATCTGTTGGGAGAGAGGTTCTGTAGAACTTCTAGGCAACATTGAGGCACTCCCCTGAACTTTATTTTCGCCCACAATTAAACATTTAGGAGGCTGCATTTTAATTACTTTCTGACCACTCCATCCCAGTCCAGTCTGTAATATTAGCCAAATCTCCTGTCACATTGAGTATCTTTAAAAAATAAATAAATAGAAGAACTCTGGTAGTTGAGCGATAAAGTTAAGTGCAAGCCTGCAAGAGCAGGGCTATAAGTGTTTTGCATTTTACTGATGCGACTCTTTTGACTGAAGCTCCTCCATAAAAGAGGTACTTCAGTCAGCAAGGCAGAATTATCCATTTATTAGCTTTTCTACTGTCCGTAAAAAAGATGTGACACACAGCAGCAACACTAATAGTGAGAAGTAGTAAGCCTTTATCCACTTGAAATGCCACCTTGAGGACCATTCTAAGTGTGACAGGCTCAAAATTAAAGAAGTAGTCCCTCTTATGCATCACCATAACATTCTGTTATAAAATAAAGATAAAATCCAAGATATGTATCAGGAAGCAGAAAGCCTGAATCACACATGGGGGGGGGGGGAATCACATCCCCCAATCTTACAGTTCATAATAAAATAACTTTTAGTTCATATGTTCAAAATTTCCTGGAGTGCAATCTTTAGCAGAAGCTGTACAGAATGCCACCGCAGCCAATTTTAACTGGCTATTTTGAAGCCAACGGCTGTTTCATTCTTTGCTCAAAGAATTACAGATGATTGTGAGCCAGTAATGTTCCATATATAGGTATCCAAGGTAAATTACTGGCCACCAACTTAAGCAAAAAATTGCTAAACTTTATGAAACTTTAAGTGTAAATTGGCTGGTCCATTTCCCATAAACTACCATGCTATTTTCATTTCCCTTGAACTTCCTAAAATGGGAACCCTGTGCTCCAGCCAACAGTTTTCAATGCTGTTTTTTATAACACAGGTCAGGAAAATATAATCCACCCCCACCTCAGATGCTTATGTGCTCCAACCAGCATAATCTATGCTTCAATTATTCCCAACCAGCATGGTTTATAGTCAGGGATAATGGGAGCTATAACATCTCCAACCACAACTCCCCCACATCTAGTTTATAAACAACTTCTTCATCCTCATCTTTATTCTCTGGACTTATCTGCATTATATACAAGTTCTACACAAGTGTACTGTAGATGCTAGATTTTTTGTGAAGGTGCTGAAAGTGTTAAAACCCCACTTGTTTTGTCCTTTAGATGACATGATCTATCTCTGTCAGGGCCTAATTCCTACCTTCTAGTTCTGCTTACCCCCAAAAGTAACTTCACAATCAATCTGCATGATTGTTGACTTTATGGACTATCAAGAGCAGTAAGTCCTGTATCAGTTCATTTTAGAGTCCTTCCTCAGGACAGCATAGCCTCAGAACACTTAGTCATTTTCATAGATCTCTGAAGTCATTTTCAGTACAATAATATTACTTAGTATTTATAAGTGCTCTTTTATAAGTACCTCATGAATCTCTGTAATCTTTTCAACTATAATAGACAGACATACCTTCACTTCCACAGAAATTGTTGGGTCTCACACTGTTATTGCTCTATTATCTTCCATTTAAATACTTCTATCTATTGAAATGCAATATCTGTACTTTCCCCCCTAATTTTACTATGATGCTTGGAGCATCAAACCACTTTCAAAATACTGGTAGGTGTGATGCTTTTAAAACAAGCAACATGCACATCTTTGCTATGACCAATGCAATGCAATGACATTTACTTATCACAACCTTAATACCAAAGCAAACAGTTTGGATTTTCCATGTGGCTGCTCAGCAACTGCTGCATAGGTACTTGCAGAAGAGTTTGGTGAGAAAGATCAATTAAGCTGCTGATCTGTCTTATGGAAGCTAGGCTGCCAACTCGAGACATCTGGGATGGGAACAAAGTTTCAGACAATTTGATTACAGGAGTGTTTTTGGGCTGTTACAAGCATTGCATTTCATTGGTTGTGAATGACAAAAAAAAAAAGTTGGATCATCACTTTTTTCCTGAAAACCTTTTTCCATGACAGAACTTTTCACAGCAAATCCCCTTCCTGTCTCCCAATTTCATTGGCATGACAATAATATATTTTGAATATCTTTGACTGAATTACCAAAAAGGTCAGATAATAGAAGCAATTACACATACACGTATATGAATCGGTTCCATAACATATACACAAACTTGATTGTCCTTGACAACTGTATACCCACAATGGATAGCTCAACTTTCCATAAGTTTCCAAAATAGGTCTATGTGGGCTTTGGTGTAGCCGATTCAGATTAACTTTCAATTGAGCGTGTGGAGTTCAAGGAATGTGCCTGTACATACGTGATCTCCTACTCTCAACTATTTCATGGATTTGTTCCAATGATAAAAAGAAGTACCCTCTCCCTTAGCTGCTTAGAAAAAAGAAAACAAATGTGACAGACCAAAGGAGTGCCAGTGCACAGCAGGGGCAAGATGATGCTTCATGACTCTGCGTCCATAGCATGACATTTGCAAGGTGATGTTGAAATATTTCAAATGATATGCCTCATTACATCATAGAAATGAATATATAATAGGAATGGCCCCAGCTTCCCTCCTCATGTGAATTTTGCATATACTGTATAGCCCACATTTTAGGTCAGACCACTCCAAATATACTCTCCAAATTTGCTGAAAATCCTAAAAAAATAAATAACAGGATGCTCCCCAGGCCTTCCCAAAGTGACTTTCGTGTATGTCACATAGCCTATATTCCAACTGAAATTATTCCAATCATACCCTCTATTGAGCCACTTTTGTATGATATGATAACAGACAGACAGACATATTTATATAGAGAGATTAAATTGGATCAAATTAATTAAAATTACTACTTCATTAAATATTAAATTAATTAAAATTCCTTCACTCATTATTGTCAAACAGTCTCCCACCACTCAGACATAATTCTTATCAATTTCATTTATATATAAATGAACCTTAAATACACCTGAATGGACTTTAATTAATATAATATTGACTATGCTACAGAATATTAATAATGAGCTGAAAGAAGTAAATTGACTCTGATACTGAATATATTGCATTTAGTTCCTTTCTCGTTGCATTTAGTACTGTGCCACCATATTTCAGAGGCAGACCATGATGACAGTTTTAAAAAAATCTGGGGAGCAATGGCAACTGTAAAAAATGGTTACAGGAGCCTTATCTTTCCCCCTTCCCCAAGCTAGATGTCCCACTGACTTGGTCCTGTATAGTGCAGCATACTGTGTGTTCTTACCATCAGTTACACCATTTGATTTTAGAAAAATCAAAACTGAAACATGGAACTCACAAAATCAACAGTAGCACAGGTTGCACAGGTATTAAAATACTATTACTATATTATTCACTTTATTTATACTCCACTTTTTCTGGTACTCAAGGCAGCTTACAATTTTAGACAAGTACAGTGCACCAGCACCATACACGGGTGCACTATATGAAGCTTCAAGCTTACGCTAAAGCTGTGTGACAATTAAATGGCATGTGTGCCCATGGCACATGCGCTGCCCTGTGCTGCAAGCCACAGCCCATTGTTTGCTATGGGGTGCGAGCATACGTGGATTTTTCCTTACATGGGTGGATCCGGAACGGATACCCCAGATAAGGGAAGGGACCGCTGTACAACATAGCTAAAAACATCCAGAGATCAACATGACAATAGAATTAAATGCTTCAGAATAATACAACCATTTAAAACAAACACTTAAAAAAGGAGACCACACCCTTCACAAAGTGTCCAATATATTCTCCAGTGTGCAGTTTTTGAGTTTTTGAACTAAGTGTTCTCTTCCCATTTAACCCATCTTTTCTTCATACCAATAATGACACACAATGGAAGGATAAAGGAAAAAATGTGGATATTATCTAGTTCACTTTAGGGGCCATTATCATCATTTCATATCCAGTAATAATGGTTATTTACAGAGACTTTTAGCATTTAAATCACCTGCCACAACCTTGCAGGTAGCTGAAGTCTGTCACTATTTTTAGATTCACTAGAGAGTAGGAGATAATGCCTTTCCTAAGGCCACTTAATGAATTCATAGCTGAGATTTGATTGAGGGATGCCCTGGTTCACAACTCAGACTCTTCACCATAGTACCATGCCAGTAATCAGTAGCATTCATCTACTTTATTAAAACATTCATATCCGGTCAACTGTCTGCCACATCACCTCACTAAGCTCTTCCTTGTTCTTCAATTGATTTCTTCAGTGATCCATCAGCAAAATTACCACATCACTTTTCTTTTCAGAGCTATCAGGAATACTTGCCAATGGAAGAAGAAGTGTTCCAGATGCTTTTATTTGCCTCAAGATGCATGAACAGAAGTGAAAGTGATGCATCAGCTATCTTGGGAGAGGCAGAAAAGCAGAAAGGTTTTATTATGGGTGAATGTTTAAAAGAGAGAGAGAGAGAGAGAGAGAGAACACTTCCAGATAGAGAAAGAAGGTGGAACTATTTAGGCTGAAGCAGAGAAGAAATAGCCTCAAAAAGGGCTGCAGGTGATGAAGATGGTCAGAGAGAAGTGATGGGAGATGATAGCCGCAAGGTATCTATCCAAAGTGTCCCTTGTAGATTTTTCTAGTGAGCATCTCCATCCATCATCCAACAAGGGCAAGACCTTTTTTGTAAGGAATCTCTTTTTGTAAAGAGTTCCTTCCATAGCTAGAAAGCTATATTTGGCAACCCTTGCTATATTTTAAATGGCTACCAGTATATTTGAATTGTCAGCCATGATGCTGAGCCATGAAAAAAGGGGACAAATACTTTTCAGATACACTGCTGATTCCTTTTGCTTCTTCCTCATTTTTTTAGAATAGTGTATTTTTCATGACTGCTTACAATGATTATAGTTGAAATATTATGCAAAACATTTTAAATGTCTAAAGCAGGCATTTTCCACTAGCATCCAAAGCATATTTTACCCAGAAGCACATCACAGTGCCTTAGAACCTTAGCTTTATGAACAACATGCTGAGTTGTTTCTATATGTAATTCAGAGATAACAACAGATGCCAACAGAAGCAAGCATGCTTATAGCTCATGTTCATTTTCTGCTGGATGTGGCAGGGGGGGAAGCTACAGAGAAAAATGTCTCTATACAGGTCAGATTTCAATCTTAGCTATAGAATATGTTTAAAAAATGAAATTCAGAAACATAATCAAGTTCTCTATGTTAAAAAAAAATACAGCTCACACTTTTTAAAAAATTAAAAGGGGGGAGGGGTCCGTAGCAGTAAACAAGAAAAAGGTGAACACATCTAACTATATACAGTATATGTATTCCCAAGTTGGTTTAGATGCCAACCTGAAGAAGGAAAAGCTTAAGTCCCCAGTAGGCAGCTGAACAGAAACTAAATTAAATTAAGACCAATCATATATCCTGGTCAAGTTATTAGGACTATCTGAAATGTCACAGAAGTGTACAAGCATTCATGTTTCCTAGAAGTCATCACCAGCTACCTGACAGACAAATGACAGTGTGTATAAAGGAGCAGGGAAGTCCAAAATTATGATGACATGCCACCATCATGAAACCTGCAATTAAAGAAGTTAGCAACATGAACTTTCATAGCTGTTAGTCTACTTCTTCAGATGCATATAGAAGGAGATGAAGAAGTACGAAAGTTCATGCTGCCAATTTCCATTTTTCAATTAGTCTCAAAGGTGCTACAAGATCTCTCTACATACTGTGCTGGCCAAGTGCCGTAATAATAAATATTCATTCATTCTCTCTACATACTGATTCTACAGACTAACATAGCTATATCTTTGATTCTTACTGCAATTAGTCAGTCCCAAAATGGAGACTGGGACACAATGAGTCACTGGTACAGATGTCAGATTACACCTAGTGTAGCAGGTTATAATATAAAGGCTATTGTGGGCCTCCTTTTCTGAAAACACAAAGTTGGGTGTAACTGGGAGAAGATGGATTCAAAAAAAATGGTTGTCTATAAACCTGTACAAAAGGCAACATAAGAAGGGCAAACTTCATTAAAGAAAATTCTAAAAGAAAAGAGAATTATACATCTAAAAATAGGGCTCCCTGCTTTTCTTGGCTTTCTCCAGTAGAAGAAGGCTGTCCATGACTTGTTTGCCAGTACTACCTTCACCAAGAATCTGTGGAAGAATCTTCTGAACTTTTTCCAAAAATGCAAAAGAGGACACCTTAACCTTTTGGTGTTTACTGACATTCATTTGGCCTCCTATAATAGCATCCTGGCTAAGAGTCGAATGTAGCACAATTAAGACAAAATTGATCCAAAGGCTGATTCTGAACGTTTTCTGCACACACAGCATTTTGAGCTAGATTATCTTTCCTAAAAAGAAGAAAGATTTGGAGGTGCCAGTCCTTTTCATCTTTGCAAAAGAGAAGCCTGCTGCTAGTTGTCATGTCTGACATGCGGAAGGCCTACAGCATGTTACACAACAACTCAATTCAGTACACTGGATCCATGGTACTACAGAAAACAAAGGTTTAGATTTGAGCAACAGGGAAAGGACAGCAGCAAAACCTGGAAGACAAAAGGACATGGAGAATTTGAAATTATTTTTGGTAACATACCCTAAAGAGCATTCTCTTCCATTTGCAGAATTTGGGAAGAAGAGCCCTCCCTCCATCCATCCTCTTGAGGGAGAGAAAGGCAAGCCAACTCCAACAGGCCTTGCCTGAAGGGAAGAAGAGCCCTCCCTCCATCCACCAACTTGAGGGAGAAAAAGGCAAGCCAGCTCCAACAGGCCTTGCCTGCAGGCTGAAAGGAAGAAGAGCCCTCCCTCCAGTCCATCTGCCTTGGTCCAAGCCTCCGAGGGAGAGAAGATTTGCTGGACTTTCCCCCTTCCCCACCACCTGTCCCTTCTCCTTTTGTGTTTTGTCTTTTTAGATTGTAAGCCTGAGGGCAGGGAAATGTCTAATTAACAAATTGTAAGCTGCTCTGATAGCCTTGACTGAAGAGTGGGGTATAAATAAAACTATTATTATTATTATTATTATTATTATTATTATCACTACTACTACTACTACTACTACTACTATTAAAGACACAATATCCTGTCTGATCTCAGAAGCCAAGCAGGATATGGCCTAGTTAGTTCTTGAATGGGGACCACAACAGAACACCAGATGCTTTAGGGTATATTTCAGAGGAAAGTAATGGAAAACCACCCTTGCCTAAGAAAACCTTAAAATTTGTGGGACAACTTGACAGGTAACTTGAAGACACATAGGCACGCACAAAGCTATGTCTGTTAATATCCAGAGCATCAATTTATTCTGGATTAATATCAGCAAGAAACTTAACTCTACTACAAACCATAAAGATAGCACTCTACTACAAACCATACAATCCCAATTAAAAACAGGGGCTATGTGAATTGGTAGTTCTTTGATATGGGAATTAAGGAAGCAACCTGCCCTGAATGGGATTGCACTCTTCCTCCAGGAGTAAGTACAAAGTTTGGGGGAATACTCTTAGATCCATCTTTGCCAGTAGCATTCCAGACGGACTCCATGGCTCTGAGTGCTTGGGGCCAGGTTCAGCTGTTATGGCTTTTCTTGGACAGGGACAACCTAGCCACAGCAGTCCATGCACTGATCACTTACTGATTAGATTATTACAGTGTTCTCTGCATAGGGCTACTCTTGACAATGATTCAGAAGATGCAGCTAGGGCAAAATGAATCAGCTAGACTGCTGAGGAGAATGTAATTTAGATACCCTATGATACTAATTTTAGAGGAACTGCAGAAACTGCCAATATGCTCCCAGTATGAATTCAAGGGACTTTAACTCTTCAAAGCCCCTATAGTCTGGAACCTTGTTCCTTGAAGGAGCATATCCTCTTATACACATGTACCTGATGACTGAGGTCTGATGGAGGGCTCTCATCTGTGTCCCATGAACAAAGGCAACTCACGGAGAGATGAGGGACAGGACCATCTCTGTGGATCACCCCAGCTGCAGAATTCCCTCTTCTTAGAGGCCTGATTGGAGCATTACTAGTGTTATTCCACCAGCAAGTAAAATATGGCTCTTTACTAAAGCTTTAGGAGCCGAATTAATTTCGCTCAAACTTGCGCAAGTAATTTTTAATTCTTGAACAGGTTTGTCACTCCCTTAAGTGTTAAATGGTTTAAAATGCTTTTAGTCTTCCTAAATAAGTGTTTTAAATTGTTTTAAACTGTTTAAATTTATTTTATTATGCACTGGCCTGAAATCCTTGGATATAGGGTGAGATGTAAACATTTTTAATAAATAAAAAATGCATTGTGTTCCCAAAAAAATGTGTGCAAAGTAGGGTCTTGTGGATTATTGCTTGCAATGAGATCCACACATTTCTTCCTGCTGGCATCTGAAACATATGTACATTACTGTACGAAAGAACTGAATGCTTCGAAAGCAAAATTGTAAGGGCTCTTCTTTTAGAACCCATAGCCACACTTCCTTGGGTTACAGACTGTTTCCTTGCCTATAACTACTCCTTTTGCTTTAGAATGTTTTCTGTATTTCAACAGAACTAACCAACAATAAAAACAGGCTGAGAGAATCAAATATCAAGAAGAGGGTATCTTCCTGCCCAAAACATATCAACATCACTTATTAAAAAAGTTATCAGAAATCACTGGTGGCCCAGATATCCTTTTTCTATACTTAGGTTACACTGCAACCATGCTGTGTAGAACAGTAATGGGAAAGTTCATGAAACTGAAAACTGCATCTAGAGAGGGAAATAATATTTGCAATTGTTTGTTTCTCTAGTCAAAAAACAGGTTTTGTGACAACTGGGAACCCCCATCAGGAAGCATAATAGACCAGTGAGAGTTCTGCACAAGTATTACCTGCAGTTTGATATCCTGAAGTGTAACTCAAGAATTATTGTGTGGAGAAAAAAACGATAGATGATTGATAGATAGATAGATAGATAGATAGATGTTCATTTAAAATATGTATTTTCTGTGCAGAAAATGGGTTTTCTCTCCAGAAAACACTATTTCTCTCCAGAATAATTCCTATGTAATATATCAGTAAAACTGAATGCACGAAGAACATTGTGAGGGAATGTTTGTTTTATCACACAGCAGGGAGAAAAATATAGATTGCTCTGATTATTCCTCCTCTCATGTGTTTTTTTTTTTTCTTTGATAATACCGGTACTTGTATACACAAAATTTTATTCTTTCCACAGTGTTCAATTAATATCTTTAAATCAAAAGAAGAGAATGGGAAACTACATGCACATTTCCTCCTGAAAGTGAAAGCATAAAAACACATTGGATCTTGAAAAGATAAGCAGAGGTCACATAGTTATAAAAGCACACTACTTATCACTGCAAATAAATATTGTTCCTTATACTAATGTCGGAAGATCAAGACATTAAAAATAGAATCTGGCATATCAGACCGCCAAGACCAGATGCAATTCGCCCCATGATCTCTAAGGAACTGAAAAAAGAATTGGCTCAGCCACCAGCAAAACCAGGAAGAGTTCCAAAGCTTTTGAAGGCCAATTAAGTATCCATAGCTAATGAGCAAAGGGGGAGAGGATTATAGATTTTCAAGTACATGTCTAGGTCTAGCAAACAGAAAGTTTTGATTCTGTTCTCTGCCTTATCCCAGAGGTGTGGACTCAGAAGTACGGAGTCAAGAAGTTGGCCTCAAATGTAAAGCATTTTGAGTACAGCTTAGGAACTAAAAACTGGTCTAAATGATTTTTGGGTTGCCAAAGAGGGCAGGCAGCAGATTTCCCCTACTTAAATATGGGGTGCTGTTTGCATAACCTAACTGCTGCCTCTTCCTACTCCTTGTTACATTCGTTCCAATTTCAATTAGCTCCCTGAGCATCATTTCTTTTTGCTGTGAAGAAAGAGCACTAGAAGCAGAAATAGGGTCACTGCTTCTGTCTTCTCCTCTTAGCCTTTCTGGACTACACTGGTTTCAGTGGAAGGGGAAAGAAGCCCAGATCTGGCAACAACAGTAATAGAGTAGTCTTGGGCTACCTGCAACACGGGGATTCTCTCTCAGACATAAAAAGGCACCATCTTGAAATCTGTTCCAACAATTTGACCATGGTTTCTACTTCATTTACTGATTTGAAGTCTATGTCTATGCCAACGTTTCATCCAGAAGGACCCACTATGCCTGTAAAATAAATCCAATACAATAAATACTGGCAGTACGTCTACCTTGTCCAGCCCATGGCACAGCTCTGGAAGCATATATCCCACTTGTCCTTCCAAAATCTGATCTCCTTAGGCTTCAGAGTGCTATACTCCCACTAAAAGCACCCAATGTGGAGATTCCTTTCTTGCTTCTATTGTTTCTGCCTCTACCACAAAGATTCAGCCTTCAGTCCTCCAGATGTTTTTGCCTTCAACGTCTGGATGCCCCAGCCAGCATGACCAATGGTAAGGGATTCTGGGACCTGAACTACAAAATATGTGGTGTGCCAAAGGTTAAGAACCACTTTGCTAGCAATTCTTTTATAACGATTTGACAATAGGATGAATTTCTGTAGCACCAGCAGATTAGATCCAATACCTTTAAATCAGAGGTAGGCAAAAAGCAGCCCATGGACCACCAGTGCCCCAAAGCCTACATTTTTTAAAGAAATAATTAGCACAGTTTGTGGACAATTTCTGAACCCAGCCCAAGCAGAAAATGTGAAAACATACAAAATACCCTAGACTACACCCACAAGCATGCCAGCACTCCAAATAGCTCTGTAGAATGGGCCCTTAGCATATGTGGGGGATCCGTTCTAGACCCCCCACGTATGGGAAAACGCATACACTTAAGTCCCATTCATTGCTATGATGGCGTGCTCCCACACAGGCCATTTTGTCCTCTTGGGTTTGCTATATTGGTAAGCTCAAAGCCGCATATTGCAAGCCCGCATATGGTGGACTGTGCTACTCCATATACCTCCACTTTCCTCCTCAGTCTCTCTAAAATTGGTGAGAGGAAGTAACAGAATGTTACTTGGGCTTGCTGGGGGAAGGTGCAGACCACGGCGAGAGGGTTTGGAGATGAAATGGGCCCTGCCCACACATTTGCTTATCCCTTCTGTAAATACAGTGTGCCCCCCTCCCCCTTTCCATGGGATCAGGATTCACAGATTCACTTATCCATATATGAAAAAAAATCTTCTCCCTAGGCATTTTCTAGACCCTCCAGCATGATTCTTGGTATGCTTGCAGTAAAAGTTGACAAAAATGTCACACTGGAGGACCTGAAAATACTCTAAACCCTCCGTGTGATTCTATTGTCCTGCAGTGTGATTCTACTGTGCGACTCTGTCTGCCAAAAGTCAATCTTTTCAATAGGGTTCCTTATTATTTGTGGTTTCATGTTTCTACAGTAAGCCCAGAAACATATTGTATATACTCATGTATAAGTTTAGAAATTTTAGTTAACAAATTGACCCAAAAAAACCCTGAGTCAATTTATCCACGGGTCAATGTAAGTATTGTTCTTTGATTCTTTTTTTAAAAAAAGAACCATCCCCTGGTTAAAGACAAGAGTATAATCTGTCCTGGAAGCACTGATCCCCCTCTACTCTCTCATCCATCCAGCCTTTAGTGTGAACACAGTTATGATGGAATTTTGTACATTCTTTGGCACTATTTTCCTTTGCTTCATCCTTTAGATTTTTGTTTACATGTTCCTTTGTTACATGTTCCTAAATTTCACCCTCGACTTATCCATGGGTCTTATCAAATCCATTATTTTGGCCCCCAAACCTGCCCTAGACTTATACATGAGGTCAACTTATAATCGAGTATATACAGTATCTCCTGCACATACAGGGTTCATATTGTACATGGGCTTAAATACAACTGTTAGTCTCAATGAGAGCAGATCTATTTATAATGTGACTGCCAAGGAGTTAACTGCCAAGGAGTTAACAAGTTCTCACATTATGTCCTATATACACAGGCCTTGACCAGACAGAGTGTTGTAGAGCCCAGCACAATGGACAATTTTCTAATTAGCCAAACGGGCTTCTAACATACAGTAACTAGTACCAAGCAAATATAACTTCCCAGGTAAACAAACTTGCAGCTGCCAAGTTACCTCACCCTTCTGATAAAGATGTCATTTTTTGTACTCCAAATCTTTAATTTCTAAACTTGCCTCACAATAATTTATATTAACAGGTTGTATCTCCCTTATCCGAAATGCTTGGGACCAGAAATGTTTTGGATTTTTTATTTCAGATTTTGGAATATATGCATATACATAATGAAATATCTTGGAGATGGGACCCAAATCCAAACATGAAATTCATTTGTGTTTCGTAATCAGCTTATAAACATAGCCTGAAGGAAATTATAGACATAATATTTTTTTAATAATTTTGTGCATGAAATAAAGTTTGTGTACACTGAACTGTCAGAAAGCAAACGTGTCACTATCTCAGCCACACTTATACACATAGCCTGAAGGCAATGTCACTATCTCAGCCACCCATGTGGATGATTTTAGCGCATTTTGGATTTTCGAATTCCAGATAAGGGGTACTCAACCTGTATCATAATATATTGCTAGAGGCTGGATTGTCACAGTCATATTCAGTGGCCACATTCAAATAGAATAAACCAGAAATGCAAAGAATTTTGGATGATCCAGTTTGGGTGTACTGGCCTGACTGCACCTATTTGGACCACCTCACTAGTAGGACCATCTCAGCTACCAACAAAACAAAACCTCCCCATTATAGCTGAATCTAGACTCTCCACTTGCTGTACCTCTAACCAAAGTCTAAAGACAGATTTTGAAGCTGGGTACCATTTTTCCTCTGAATGCCAGGGCCAGTTCACATATAACAGAAAGTATTTGCTTCCTGGTTATTTTAGCCACTCTGGTCAGAAGAACGTACCAAATCGTGATCTTGTAATATGCTTCAGCAAACTGTTGCTGCACACAAAAGTGATTCAAAACTGTCAGTATGTCCAAATGCAACCAGTGGTTACATGCTGCTAATTTTTGTCCAGGAAGGTAAATTAAAGGTTTTCAGAGGTAATTAATTTGTCTAATCGATGAGAAGTACACCTCTTCTGTGCTTAAGGGTAAAAGCAGGGATGCTAATCCCTGTTAGCAGATAAGTGAGGAACAGTAGGAGGCAATGAATTCATGTCAAGTGCAGTGGATTTGTGTATGCAATGTAGGAGATTCCTCAGGTTTGTCCCAAAATTTGACAGTGATCTCAGGCATCAATGCTGAATAGAGGTAGCAGTGTGTTGGCCTGCTCTGCACCTACTAAGCTACCATGCTACCTGACAGGTGCAGTGGCAAACATTAGCTTATTGCAAATGTTGAAGAGATTCAAATGCCAGTCCAGCTGGCTTTTGTATATGACATGGGAGAGGAGAGCCATCTTGTTCATTGCTCATGCAGAAAACATCCTGCATTTGCCTTGGCATGTGGCAGTAACAGGTACCTGGCATAAAAAATAGAAGAGAAGTGTTCAGCAACAGTAAAAAAATCAAAGTGCCAACTCAAAGCAAACCAAAGTTGTAAAAAAACCTGTGATATCAAATTAACCACAATAATTGTTTAATTCCCTGATATTGATGTATATAGGTTGAGACTCCCTTATTCAAAATGCTTACCAAAAGTGTTTTAGATTTTTGATTTTTTCAGGTTTTGGAATTTTGCAAAATTTTGGGTATCCAAAAGTTTTAATGATCACCTTTTTAAAAAAAAAATGACAGAAAGTTTGTTTTGATTTGTAGATGTTAACTTATGTGCCCACAGGTATGTGCCCCATTCAGGCCTGTAGGACTTGAATATCGGCGAGTCTCCATTTTCACAGAAGGTTCCAGAATAGATCCCCCGCGAAGACAGAGAGCCGACTGTACATACATACATGCATACATACTTAACACACTTCAGGTTTTGATTCTGTTGTGGTTGTGTGCCTTCAAGGCATTGTGGACCTATGTTTAATTTAAACATAATAATCAATGTTTAATTTTAATATATATGTATGTATGTATGCATATACACACACACACACACACACACACACATATATATATCATAACACACTTCAGTATGTAGAGAGGTCTTGTAGTACCTCTGAGATTAACTGAAAGATAGAAATTGGCAGCATGAGCTTTCCTAGACTTCAGTCTACTTCCTCAGGTGCATCTGAAGAAGTAGACTGAAGTCTAGGAAAGGTCATACTACCAACTTCTTTCTTTCAGTTAAGTCTCAGATGTGCTACAAGATCTCTCAACGTACTGATGCTACAGACTAACATGGCTATATTTTTGAACATACATATATCTTAACACACTTCAGTTTTTGATGCTGTTGTGGTTGTGTGCCTTCAAGTCATTTTGGGCCCATGTTTAATTTGAATGCTAAAATCAAATCTGTCTGTGTGTGTGTATTAAATTGTACATATTATGGATTATTATATATGTATATTATATATGTGTGTGTATTTTATGTAATGATTGTGTTTGTTGTACGTGTGTGTGTATATATATGTGTGTGTTTGTGTGTGTGAGTGTATACATATGTGTGTGCGTGAATAGGCATATATGTGTGAGTATATATATGGGAGGAACCTGCTTCAGCCCATGAAGAGTAGGCTGTCACAGACCTCCCAGAGAGCCTTCTCTGTGTCCGCTCCCAGACTATGGAATGGCCTGCCGGACGAGATCCGTCTTATTACGATCCTTGATTGCTTTAAAAAAGCTGTAAAGACGCATCTCTTCCGGCAGGCCTTCCCGGAAACCACTTAATTTTCCCGGCTCCAAACTTTAGCTCTAGAGTTCCCCAGTTAGTTCCCGGCATCATGGATCCTGTTGCCACCGCCCATGCGGCCCAACGGATTATTTGTTTTATTGTGTTTTATTATCTTGTAATTTCTGATTGGCTTGTTTTTAATTCATGTTAGTTTAATTCTCTTTTAAGGGGTGGGAGGTCAGGGACTGGGTTATGGGAATTGTTTTAATTGTGACTGATTTAATTTCTGTTGTAGCCCGCCCCGACTGCTTGGATAGAGGGGTGGCCTAGAAATAAAATTCATTATTATATTATTATTATATGTATGTGTGTGGGTATATATACATGAATATGTATATATATGTAGATATGTGTGTATACATATATATGTATGTGTATTAAAATGTATATATCATTATGTATTATTATGTATGTATGTTGTGCGTGTGTGCGTATTTTATGTAATGATTGTGTTTGTTGTATATGTGTGTGTATATATATATGTATATGTATAAATAGGTGTGTGTGTGTGTGTGTGTGTGTATATATATACATATATATGAATATGTATAGATGTGTGTGTGTGTGTAAATACTGGTATATGTTGTAACCCACGAGCTGTGAGAAGAGGTGGGTAAGAAATAATAATAATGATAATACTGTAATGATAACAACAACATATATATATATATATTTACACACACACACATGCACACATACATGTATGTGTATATATGTGTGTGTGTACATATATGTATATATGTATACATAATAATAACATTAATAATAATAAGTATACACACACACACACACATATATATATACAGTACATATATGTGCTAAAACTAACAAAAATGAACCTCATTGAGTGGAGAGAGAGAGAAACAGCCCAGGGAGAGAATGACCCACAGGGAGACCTGGAGAAGGAAGATTCTGACCAGATAGATGCTGGCAGACTGTGTGATGGGGATGGGAAAGGGAGGAGGGGGAGATGGTGCTTGCTTTTCCCAAAGGCAGCAGCAAGAAGGACTGAGAGGGAAGGGAGGGAGGGGAAGAGAGCAGGGAAGGGGAGAGGTGTGTCTGTCTACCTCCTTCTTCTTTTGGCTGCCCCCGAGCTGGACACAAAGGAAGAAGAGGAGGAGGAGGAGGCAACAGAGGCTGCTGCTGCTGCTGCCCCACCAGGATGCCATCATTGCCATGGCTCTGTCCTCCTCCTCCTTCCAAGGATACCTGGAAAAGCAATGCTGGTCCCCTCCTTAGCATCATCATCACCATCATCCTTGGCCCTGATTGGGCAGCCACTAAAGCAAAGCCTTCCGGGAAATGTAGTCTTTTGCTTCACACATCTTGTGGGGATGGAGGGATGGATGCATAGCCTGCCTTCCTTGGTCCCATTTTATTATTATTATTCTTTTAACCATAGTATTTTGTTGGGACTCCTGAATTTGGGACTCCTTGCCTGAATAGGAAGCCCCTTTTTGGGGTTTTTTTGTAACTGCACAGCCAGGGGAAACCAGCAGCAAACCTCAAGTATCTGTGGTCCAAAAACAGTAAACACACACTGCAGAAATAATCCACTTGGAGACTGCTTTAACTGCCTTGGCTCAGTGTTAGGGAATCCTGGGGAATTGTAGTTTATTGTGGCCACTAAGAGCTCTCTGACAGGGAAGGCTAAATGTCTCACTAAACTACATTTCTCAGAATTATAATAATAGTAATAATAAATCAAAACCTGGTCTTCAGATTGATAGGTCCAAAACACACTGCAGAAATAATCCAGTTTGAGACCGCTTTAAATGCCTTCGCTCAGGGCTAGGGAATCCTGGGGATTGTAGTTTGCTGTGAAAGAGAAGGGGAAATGTCTCACGAAACTACAGTTCCCAGAATTCCCCCAGCATTGAGCCAGGGTGGCTAAAGCGGTCTCAAACTGGATTATTTCTGCATTACAGTTCGGACCAGTTTCCACATTCGGATTATAATCAGGGGACGAAGTGTGGAGAAGAGAGAGGCATTCAACTTGGGGTGCATCTACGCTGTAGAAATAATACAGTTTGACAACACTACTTTAAGCGCACTAGCTCCGTCCTATGGAATCCTGGGATTTGTAGTTCTGAAAGGTCTTCACGACGCCTTCACTATTAAAGCGTGGTGGTGGTGCCTTGCAAAATTACAAATCCATCTTCCATGGCAAATTAAAGCGGAGTCAAACTGCATTATTTCTGTAGAGAAGACGTTTCTCTCCCAAATGGCACTCAGCAGCTATTTCACTACTCTATAGAATAAAAAGTGAGAAAGCACAACCAACTCAACCTCAGCCTATAAATGTGTAATGTTTAATGTTTGTGCAATTTGTATGTGTCTTCAAGTTGCCTGTCAACTTATGGAGACCCCATGGATTTCATTAGGTTTTCTTAGGCAAGGAATACAGTACTCAGATGTGGTTTTGGCCAGTTCCTTCCTCTGAAATAGAGCCTACAGTACCTGGTATTTGTTGGCCATATTCACTTTTACATGCAAGTACAAACCAGGGCTGACCCTGCTTAGCTTCCAAGGTCAGGTGGGATCTGTGTTTTTTGTCCTAAGTCACCATGATACCAGTAAGACCTACCACATTCAGCTACATTAAATCTGGTCAACACGTGACCCTCATAACATTGCCTCTATTCTCTTCTTCTTTTCCACTCCAATCTCTTTTTCCTCTTGAGTGATCATTATTAACTGTCTTTCCCAGTTTTGGAAAGTCAAGCCACTGTCCAGATCAATTCCTCCCAAGCTATCAGATGTGGGGGACAAGCATCCCCCCCAGTGGGCCAGGAACCAGTACTGTGTTTGTGTCCATTTAATTCAAACAAACAAACAAACAGCTTCATCTATATACCGCTTCATACCCTAAAGGAGTGTCTAAGCGGTTTACAACTGTAAGCTATTTGCCCCCCAACAATCTGGGTACTCATTTTAGCGACCTCGGAAGGATGCAAGCCTGAGTCGAGCTTCAGCCCTTTGCTGGTCTTGAACTCGCAACCTTGTGGTTTTGAGTGAGTGGCTGCAGTACAGGCATTTAACCACTGCGCCACCAGGGCTTAATTCTTTTTTAATGTACAGTCGTCCCCCGGGTTACGAAAGTAATCCGTTCCGGGATTACTTTCGTAACCCGGAAGCTTTCGTTTCCCGGGGGACCGCTAAACTCAATGGACCGCGCGGCCGATTTAAACGGGTCGCGCGGTTTTTTTCTTCGTATCCCGGGGGATCTTTCGTATCCCGAGGGATAGGAAGCCGGTCCGCCACCTTTCGGATCCCGGGGTTTTCGCAACCCGGGGGATTCGTAAGGCGGGGGACCACTGTACTTTTTTCTATGTTTTAATTGTACTTTTTTAATGTTGTGAAGCCACTTTGAGTCACAGTTCTGGAAAAAGAGTGGGATACAAATAAATAAATATAATAATTAATAACCAATGCCCCGGGGGCCAGCTCTTTGTTTTTGTTGTCCATGGACTATCACTTTGTTGCTGTTATGTGCCTTCAAGTCAACTTCACGTTATGGTAACCCTATCTTACAGTTGTCTTGGCAGGATTTGTTCAGAAGAGATTGGCCCTTGTTTTCCTCTTAGCCAAAATGTGTGCCTTGCCAAAGGTCACCCTGTGGGTTTGCATGGCAGAACAGGGTTTGAACCCTGGCCACCTAGTCTAACACTCAAACTACTACATCACCCTGGCTAGTGCTGGTCTAAAACAATATATATTTCAAGGAAGGGAAGGACTGAAATATATAGAATCATGAATGGTACAAAGCAATGAGAAATATGTTTTCTCTCCCTTTGATTAATATGGGTTGGACACCAGTGTGGCCCTGTTTTGCAGCCCTCAACCTCTTTCGGTAGCCCCTTGACCACTCTCTTCTAGTCAAAAAAAAATTGTGTAAAATGCCTCTCCTGGAAGCCTCCAGGAACAACACTGTGTCTTTTCTATAGGTTTCAGGGAGCTCCAAGACTGTACAGCATGAAAAATTATCCATTTTTCAAAATCAGACTTTTGATTTCAGATCGACCTGGGAAGGGTTGGGACTACATGTGAAAGGGATCTAGGAGTCCTAGTAGACCACAAGTTGAACATGAGTCAACAGTGTGATGTGGCAGCTAAAAAGGCCAAGGCGATTCTAGGCTGCATCAATAGAAGGATAGTACTGCAGCTAAAATGCTGACCAGAGCTAGTTACAGGGAACATATAACTCCTGTATTGAAACAGCTTCACTGGCTACCGGTTCATTTCCGAGCACAATTCAAAGTGCTGGTCATGACCTATAAAGCCCTACACGGACTATTTGAGAGACCATATCTCACCATATGAACCACCTAGAACCCTAAGATTCTCAGGAGAAGGCTTTCTCTTGAACCCGCCACCCTCCCAGACTCACCTGGTGATGACATGAGAAAGAGCCTTCTCAGTGGCTGCTCCCATCTTCTGGAACTCCCTTCCACAGGAGACAAAAACATTTTTATTTAAACAGGCCTTTTAAGATTTTGTAGGATTGATTTTATTTGGGGATGGGATGATTGGTTTTAGATTACTATTTTTAACTTTGAATGTTTTAAATTTTATATTTGCAAATTTTTATATTTTTTATTTTAATTCTATGATTTTACTGTAATTGTTTTAATGTGTTTTATATGTGTTGTTAGTCACCTTGGGTCCCATTTTGGGGGGAGGATGAGATATAAATAAATAAATAAATGTTTCCAGATTAAGGGAATGCCAAATGCAATTTGGCAAATGGCCTCACCTAGAATATTGTGTCCAGTTCTGGGAACCACAATTCAAAAAGGATTTTGAGAAGCTTGAGTGAATCCAAAGAAGGGTGACCAAAATGGTGAAGGGTCTAAAAACCGTGTGTTATGAGGAAAGACTTAGGGAGCTGGGTATGTTTAGTCAGGAGAAGAGAAGGTTAAGCGGTTATATGATAACCTTGTTTAAAGATCTGAAGGGATATCATATTTCTGCTGCTCCAAAAAATAGGACCCAGAACAATGGATACAAGATACAGGAATAGAGATCCCACCTCAACATAAGGAGGAACTTCCTGACAGTAAAAGCTTTTTAGACAGTGAAACACACTCCCTTGGAGTCTCCTTCTTTGGAGGCCTTTAAACAGAGGCTGGATGGCCATATGTCAGAGATGCTTTGATTGTGAGTTCCTGCATGGCAGCGGGTTGGACTGGATGGTGTTTGGGGTCTCTTCCAACTCTGTGATTCTATGATTCTATATGACTTCATTCAAACATATGGTTCAAATATCTCTTAGTGCTGCTGCTCGTGATCTGCTGAGGGTGTTTAAGTGACCGTAAGACGGGCTGGAGGAGTTAGTGTTTTGTATCACCATCAGAGCTTATGGCATTTAAGTATGTGAATTCTTTAAGTTAAAGCTAACATTTTATTTATGAGAAATTTTCAAGTAAAGAATGGGAAGTTTCCTTTTTTGGTAAGAGTTAAGGTACAGCACTGACACTGACCCATGGACAAGCTGACCCAGAGGTTTTGGATCAACTTTTAACCAAAATTACTAGACCTATGCATGAAAGACATGTCTAATCGGGACTACCCCTGCCAAATCAGAACAGTTGGAACATATGGTATAATTTACTCCTAAGGAACAACACAATGCCAATAAGCAACTGCAAGTCTTCTAAAAAAATGTCTTCTAAAAAGAAAAATGTCTTGAATATATTTGCTTATGTTTATTTTCCATCAAGTATCCCACTTCTTCTGGTAGAACCAACAATCCACATCTTTCCTGTATCCAATGTACATGCTCTGGAGATCTGGAGCCTCAGCATCAGGTTTTTTGGATCACGGTACTGATTCCAGATCTCCTGATTCCATGTTTGTGGAAACCAAAGTATACCATTGGATTCTGGCTTTTGATTTTAAAGCTTTCACTGTGGCAGATAATGTCAATAACCCCTCCTTTGGCCATCAATCTGCTCAGTTTCCACTGGAATTTGCAGTGATTGTGTCAGAGAGCCACATTTGGAAGTTGGCGAAGAAGCAAAGTGAAGTTACAAGTAGCATAATTTTTCATTCTGAATGATCTACGATATCAGATCTCCTAGAATGACAAAGAAGTGAAATAGAGAATAAGCTGGAAGAAAAATTACATCTGGATTCATACCTAATTGCTGATTTTGTAATGGGAATATTAATCATGGTGTATCATATCTAAATGAACAGCCCTTGACAAAGTACCTGAGAGGAAAATCAGATTTTAATGCCCTTACTTTCCACCAATCCTGAAGGTTTGTCTTTCTTTGCAGAAAGCAGTCATCAAGACATTGAACCAGGAACACTCAGTTTGGCAACCAGCAGGCACAAAGAGTTTCTAGGAGATTCTCTGTCAACAAAACAGAAGTTGAAACTTCTTGCCCAAATACGTATATATCTCTGTAGCCTGCAATCCCTCTGTTTCTTGGTGTATACCCTCCAACAGCCCAAGTCTGGCAGAGACAGTTCTGAATAATGCTCTGCTGTCTCACTTTTCAGATGCTTTTAAAAGGTCCCAGTTTATCTGTGCTCCTCTCATTTTCTTCCTTTGAACTCATCTTCCTTCAAATACTGCAAAGTGAGTTCAAAATGCAAACAAAAATTGCACTCTGAGTTGCATAATGCAAATGAAACGCTAGCAAGTATTTATGCTATGTTGTGGCAGTATGCAATTTTAGCCTCAATGTTACCATTTTTTAATACAGTACTATCAAATACACATTTGTCTTGCTTTTTAACATGAGGATGGACAGCTGAAAGCTGCCTGACATCTTAAACTTCCTGTAGTCCATTAGAGTAATGCCTTCCTCTCTCAGCAGTGATCTATTAATGTTTAAAGAGAAGAAACTCCAGAGTTTAAACAATTACTTTAAAAAAAGAAATGTAAAACTCATTATGAAACCCAAAGAAGGATGTAGGAGAAGAAAAATATACTTGTTACATTGATTATTTTTCAGTTTCTTTTTTTAAAAAGGACTAAAACAAAACAAAACAAAACAAAAGTTAAAATGAGGTAGAGGGAAATCCCTTGAAATGCATCCCAAAGGGAACTGCTCAGCCTAGAGAAGTAATGATGAAACAAGTCACTTGTTGCTTTTGCAACAAGTAAACATTGTCATACAAAAGAGTAAACAGCGTTAAAACTTATTATGTCATTTTGCAAAAACAACAGCTGAAATGCTCTACAGCAGTTACAAATCTAGAGTTATGCTCTTGTAACTGTTACATATTTGTGATCCCTGTGTAGCCCCTACTTTAGTAGCTACATAGGGACCATGAAAGTCCCCCAGTCGCTACTTCCTAAGCAATAGCTGTTGTGATCAACAGGGGTCTGTTCCCCTGTCAACTAGGAAATATTTGGCTGATGTTCCCAGTTCACCCCCTTTGTGCCAGATTTTGCACAAAGGGGAGTTATCACAAGGGCCCTGTCTTGCCTGTTGCAATAAAAATGGCTCATAGGAGCGTGTGAGAACATTAGTTACCTGCTTCCCGAGTGATGGGGAACAGATCCCCATCGATCACAGTGGCTACTGCCCAGTAATTGAGAATGGGGAAGGGGGTTCGGCCCAGAATTCATAGATAACCATGGTATTTGTGCACACATATCTCCCATACAGGATTCCAATCAACATACTGAAGCCTATATTACCTCCTGAAACTAATGTGTTATAAGTAGTGCTGCAAGTTCTAATGCATTATTTCTGACCTTTGTGCATGTCTCAATACATCCACTCCTTCATAAGTGTATGTATAATAGCAGGATCAGAATTTCAGACCTGTTCATAGTACATACATGCTCTTCCACTTGGCACCTGGCAAAGGTATTGTGAAATTATAGTTAACTGGACGATTGATGAGTTCACCTATGTACTAAACCCCTGAAGTGTCTCATTTCTAATTACTCATAGCCTCTCTTTGTTCAGACCCATAATTACAACATGAACGAAATTATGTATTACGGAAAAAAATAGAGCATTCACAGATATGTTCTGGATTTTTGTTAGGGCTGTTCCTAGCCCACGTTTCTGAGGCCAATTTACACGAGAGTTCCTTCCCTTTATTGCAATCCCTGGATCACAAATAAAATACACCCAAGGCTGTCATGCTCATACTAATCTTGTCTTTATATTCCAGATTTCTGAAAACAGCTGCATTGACACTGCAGAATTAGTACAGTTTGACATTGCTTTAATTGTCATGGCTCAATAATATGGAATTCTGGGGTTTGTAGTTTTGTTATATATTTAATCTTCTCAGATCGAGAGATGTGGTGCCACAAAAAACTACAAAACCCAGGATCACATAGGAGTTTATCACATAGGAGGAATTTCTCCCAATTTCGAATGGAGCCAATTAGCAATTACGTGAATTTGCTAGTTTAGAGAATTTATGTGAAATCTGATTGCATTTGGAATGCGTTCAGAATGACTTCCCATTTCCCGAAAATGACCCCCCCCATTGCCCAAAATAACGTGAGATACTCTAATACGCATTAACATAAAACCCATGATTGCGTTCAGAATGACTTCCCTTTTGCCCAAAATTGCATGAGATACACGTGAAACCCCATGATTGTATTCGGATTGCCATTGCATTATACCCCCAAATTCCGTTGTATGATAAACTCCAAAGAATGGAGCCATAACAGTTAAAGTGATGTCAAACTACAGTGTAGCAGCAGCCATAGAGATGCATTCTATTTCATGAAATACAGGTTTGTTTATTTATTTATATTTACAATATTTATAGCCTGGTCTTCAGCCCTAAAGGCTCTCAGAGTGGCTTACAGTTATTATTATTTTTAGTTATTTAATTACATTTTTAAAAATAAACCAAACTTGGGGGTGTGGTTTAAAAAATCTCTGCTGCTACTGAGACTGACATAAAATATTCTGGAATTAACAAAATGTCATACGGATCTGCAAAATAAAACCAGAAGAGATAGGAACAAAATCAGATGCTTTTGGATTTTTCCATCAGTATGGATGAGCCCAGTACTGGAAACCATGTGACTGGAAAGAAATGCTGTTTTATCATTGCCTATGCAGTGTGCTAATACCAAAGGCAACATTTATATATTTAATCCTGAGACTGCACTGTTGACATCTGTCTTGGAGCCCATTGAGAGATCCCAGCAGACTTCTTTATCTTGAGTAACTAGGACAATGTCTATTTGTTTTGTCTTTTATTATTTGTTTTATTCCTTACTGTGTATTGTTTTCTTTTATATCTTTGGCCAGAATCCATGGTGGGCTGAAACATGTGCAATATAATTAAATACAGTATTCACATTTCTTCCATTCTGAGGCTTGTTGTTCTTTTCATTTGATGTTCACATTCTGACATTTTATTCTGTTTGTGCATGCTATTGTTGCAATGTCTTATTTGTTAAAATTCAATACATTAAAAAAAACACAATTTACTGGGAAGGATTTGACATTAAACACATGACTACAATCCTTTATCTGAGTACTTCAAGTAATAGGTAAAGATAAAAATAAATTACAAAGATGTGTGTTGCTAAATCAAATGAGAAAGAAAACAATCAGGAGCTTTACAATTATCCAAGCTGCATTCCAAAAAATGTCTACTGTCTCCCTCCCATGTTTGCCTCACAGATGTTGTTGGGATACAGGTGTTACTATCTCTGAACCTTAGCTATGATGGCTGGGAGACCAATGGGAAGCTTAAAAAACCTGAAGATCTATGAGTTCCTCACCCCTCCTTCATGACAGCAGAGGAAGTAGGAAGTGGCTGGAAGTTTTGGAAAGAATTTAGCAAGCTTACTTTTTTTTGGACAGTTTCCTGAATCTTCTTGTCGGTTTAGCAAAAGAAATGCTGGGAGATTCTGAGAGGTGTGATTCAAGAAAGTAACTTTTCCAACTCTGAAAATTAAGTGCCAGGCAGAAATCATGCATAAAAACCTTGCATCATTGTCTTGAAATGGGACACACCAAATACAGGTTAAAAACTGCATTTGCTAATCTGCAAACTGAACAAATGGAGTGAATCCCCCAATAAACTCTTAATCTAGGATACTGTTTGGTCTCAGGCCATCCCTAGCCATTGTTAGGCTAAAGCAGGCAGCTTGAAGTTTTTTTGCAATGAAACAAACTTGTTTCAAAATGGCCTTAATCTAATTTAAGGTCTATTGGCGGGCTCCTGGAGTAATCAAATGAAAATATACCTATGTGCAAAAGAAAGAGATTCGGCTTTGGATTAGGAAAAACAAATCAACTGCCATACTATAAATGGCATAACAAGCAAGAGGATTAACTTTCAGAAGAGCTTGCCAGCTTATCATTATGGCCAGAAAAAGCTGAAAAGAACTGGAATAATACCTAAAATAATGGCCATGGGGAGGGGACATCCACAGTATAAAAAGGACTCCCTTTTTGTTGCCCCAGTACCAAAAATAAGTAGAAAAAAACTTGTAGAAGCAATTAACATGAATGGCATTCTCACAAAGTTATAATTGATATTAGAACTTTTACAGGTCTTCTTGGATAAGTAAGGCACTAAAATGGTTTTACCTGAACTTTAGAAGCATTAGAAAAAAATTCCAATACACCAGCCTTGATGATCATTTTGAAAGATGGCTAGCTGATATCTATTAAATAATTTAACAGTTTCATTTATCTATAACAGATGCCACTTTAAGTGACTACATTCAGATATAAACATATATTTTTCAAGGAGCCATGGTGGCAGATGAAAAGGGAACGGTGGAAGGCCAGTGGTTAATTTCTGAAAGAAAAATGATGTGATATATCCCTCTAGCATGCCTGGAAGGCACACCATGCATCCTAGAATACCAGAGTGCTAATCCTGATGGAGTACAGATAGCAACTATGAGAAGGCAAATGAATTCTGTGCATGCTTGAAGTTAATATTTATGTAGTTACTTTACACATTCCCAAGATGGGTTATCTATTCTGAAAAATGATTCTAACAGTAAGATTTTGCTGCCAAACTCAGAGGCACTAGGATAATAAGAAAAATCATTCTGGATCACACCTAGGGTTGTAAAGTGTTTTATGTCATTTTGGACTTTCTAGTCAAAGCTAGCTGTCTCAGCACAGTGAGATCTGTGGCATCACTAGGAGGTGCGGTGGTGCATTCTGCACTGGGTGACACCCCAGAGGGGACACCACTGAGTGAGATAGCAGCTTGAGGATTTTCCAACCCCTTCAAGAGATTCTGTCTCCACGGATGAGACTGGCCTCACACGTCTCACAAAGATTGCCTTGAGAGTTTCTGCAGATGCTCTGAGTGAATGACAGAGGGAAGCCAGACAGGCTAAAGGGTCACCTTGCCACAAACAACCCACCCACTGCAAATACTTTTACTACAAAAGAATTTTTACTGCATTTTCCAGCACCACACATTTTTACCAAAATGTGCAACAACTACTTGAGAAAATAAGAAATGTGCAGCATCTTTAAGACCAACCAGTTTTTAATTTTTGCATGAGCTTTTTTTTTTGGGGGGGGGGGGATATAATCCCATATTTTGGATGCATCTGAAGAACTGAGTTTATATCCAGGAAAGGTCATGCAGAAATAAAAATTAGTTAGTCTTAAAGGTGCTGTCACATTTCCTTCTTTTTCTTCCTCCCTCCCTTCCTCCTTTTTATGCTGCAAGAGACTTGACACAGCTATTTCTTTGAAAACTACTTGAGAAAATGTGTAATTTACTCCAAGATCAACAAAGGGGGCTTGTACTGTATCAGGGAGAATGTGTTTTTGTTGTCTTGTTTACGGTGTGACAACAGAACAAGTTAGGGTTCTGCTATGTGTTGTGTTGCTATGGTTGGGCACAGTCCTTGACTGCCTGTTACAGTGTGTTCAGCTACAGGAAAATATCTAAATGCATCTCTGCTGCTCCCTCTGGGGATCTTCCAACATGCAAATGCCCACCTTGGAGTGTAGGGACTGCCACACTGAAAAGGTATGTGGGGGTGGGGGCTGCAGTTGGAAATGTATCACTACTGTGTGCCAATGATAGGTCTCCTAATGGAGGATATTGGCCACAATATAGGTCCCTAAAAGTCCTATTCTTGACCAGCATTCTGTTCTCATACATAAACAGGAGGGTGCTATTGTGGTGTCCCCTGTCTGTAGGCATTCTTAAGCATCTTGATGGATGCACGACAATAGCACCCTCCTGTTTATATTCTCTAGTCTTATGGGAAGGCCTCTTCTACTTCCTTGATAGTGTTATCCTTCTTAGTTGGAACTTCTGAGATTTGATTAAGACTTGATGCTTCAGAGACGTCATGGCTGAATTTATTCTGTAAGTGTTCCATCTAGAACACTGTCAGTGCTGGTTGTTTCCTTATGTTGGCTTCCTCATTCCCTCCTCCTCTTCAGACAAATGAAGCCAGACCACAGGGGTTGTGGTTAAAAAAACACAAAAAACATTTTTAAAGGGCTGTTACAGTTGGAGGACCTTCCTCCTGACAGACCCCTCTCCTTTTCCCAGGGCTTTGGATTTTGATGATTCATGAGAAATAAGGGCTGGGATTTCGGGTAACATACTGCTGATTCATTCAACTATAGTTTCTCATCCAACAAACAGTTTTGATGATGAATCTTCGCACAGAATTGCTGACCGTTTGCATGACCCAATTAGCTGGGTCCTCTGTGTTCATCTTCTGTGCATTCCCTCAGTGCTTGGAACATTAGCTCTGAAAATTAAATCAATAATGTTAACCATTAGAAATTGGAAAAGTAGTTCATGAGTATAAACACTATCAATTGAAATAATCTAATTTGTTTGGTTATCATTTATTAATTCACTAATGAAACTGTTAATATTGGGCCAGGCCATGGGATTTATGGAGAATACCATTGCAGTTTTACTGGTGACCTCAGGAGAAAACATTTTGGGGTGCAATAGGCCACCCCTTCTGAAGGTGAATTAGGGCTACAGCAACTACACACCTGTCCCGGACTGCGGCCAGCACACACCAACAAAAGCTGATAAGGTAGTTCCACAAACCTAAACGTTGATCCTAAGAATAGTCCAAAAGCCAGATCCGAGGTCAGGGTTGGAGAAATCACAGAAGTCAGTCCGGTCCAAGGTCAGGGCAAGGAGAAAGCAGAAAAAGTTCAAGTCGATCCAAGGTCAAGGCAAAGACACGAAGCGAGCACACAGTCACACCAAGAGACTTTCAATAAGTTCTGGCAAAGGGATTGCGTCCCAACAGGTGCTTAAGTAGGAGACACCCTCCCTGTTGGCAGTTGTGCTTTATTACCAGCTTGCTTTTCTGCAAGCCTGCGGGACTGACGCACACAAGCACTCTCAGCCCTCCTTTCCTAAAAGGAGGGAACCACCAAACTGGATTCTTCATGTGAAACCTCACTCAGCTGCTTAGCCTCTGAAGGGAGCTCCACAGTGCTAGAGCCTGGCTGGGCTCCCTCTCCTGGGGCTGAAATGTCAGGGCTGGGGTCTGGCATGGCAGAACTGTGACCTGGTCTAGCCTCCAACTCCTCTTGCTCCTGAGGAGCCATGTCCTCCTTCTCATCCTCTGACTCCATCTCTTGGCTGGCCATGACAACACCACAGCCCCAATCCGCCTTAATGCTGAATGAAAAAGGAGTGGCTCCTTTTTGGGGTGGCAAAAAAGTTGCTTTTTCCATTCAGTGAAGTCCATGGATGGGTTTAAGCTGTTCTGGCAGCATACAGCTTCTAAACACCACACCACCAGAGCACCCAGAAGTTGGCCCATGTCTGGGCAGCCAGGCAGCTTGAAGTCAGCTTCTGGCCATCTTGGGGCATACATCACCTGTATGCCATGCCCCCAAGCCGGCTGGAAGCTATGTTTTTATGTCAGTCTGTTTCACTCCCTATTTACCTTTTAAAAACCCATATGGACTTTGTTATTAACTGCTCTCAAGTCAACTTCAGTCTCTGGCAACCCTGTGAATGAGGCACCTCCACGACACTCTATACTCAACAGACCTGCTCAGTTGCTGGAAACCTAGGGTTGTGTCCTCTGTGATTGAGTCTATCAATCTGGTGTTTGGTCTTCCTCTCCTTCTGCTGCCCTTTATGTTTCCAAACATTACCATCTTTTCTAGTGAGTCATGTCTTCTTATGATATGGCCAAAGTACAACAGCCTCACTTTAATCATTCTGCCTTCTGGGGATTATTTATTGATTTATTTATTCAGTGCTGTAAAATTTACACAGTGCTTTACATACAGGAGATAAAATAGACATAAAACCTGCCAGACAATCTACAAACCAATGTTATAAAATTAAGGCATCACATAGCAAAATACAGACAATTATAAAAGGGTATAAACACAAGGAAGATGTTAACTACCAGCAAAAAGTTCAGATCCAATTTCCTCTTGTACCTATTTGTTTGTCTTGTAAGCTGTTCATGGTATCTGCAGAACTCTTCTTCAGTGCTACATGTCAGATGAATTGATCTTCAGCTCTCTTCACCATCCAGTTCTCATAATCATACATAGTAATAGGTAATGAATAATCCTAACTTTAGTGGTCAGTTATATATCTTTGCAGGATCTTGTCTTTCTTTCTTTCCTAGTTGTCCTGCCTAGTCCTAGTCCCCTTCTGTTTTCTTGACTGCTATTTCCATTCTGGTCAATGATTGATCTAAGATATGAGATGACTTTGACTATTTCTTCATTCATACTGAATTTTTAAATATCTTCCATGGTCTTTATTTTAGTTTTCCTTATGTTCCACATCAAACTTGCTGTTGCACTTTTTTCTTTGACTTTCCTCAGGAATGGCCCTAAAGGGGAGGCTTGATGCCATCCCTTTGATCGCTGGATTGGTGCTGTGGCAACCATAAGCTGTGGCCCTGATTTGGTGTCTTTCTGGCCCGAAAAGAAGTGACAAAATGCTGCTCCTTTTTGGGCTGGAAAAAAGCCGCCCTTTCCATTTGTTTGAATGCTTTCTTTCCGCTGCTGCCACGACTTTTCAGCAATTCTGCAGTGTGCAGCATTTAAATGCCATGCTGCCAGAGCACTGAAAAGTCCCCCCCCCCCCAGTGTGGCGGTGTGACACTGGTGTTGGGGCATGCATTGTCTGTACACCATGTCCCCACATTGTCTGGAAGCTGATCTATTGAGCCAGTCTTGGTTCCTAATCTTATGGCATCATCTGAATAGCTTAGGTTTTTGATATTCCTTCATCAGGTCTTCACTCCTCCTTTCTTTCAATCTAAACCTGCTTCCGTGTAATATTTTCTGCATATTAGTTGAGCTAACAGGGGTATAAGAAGCATCCTTGTCTAACTCCCTTTCCAGTTGGGAACCACTCTTTTTCTTCTTATTCTGTTCTAACTCTAATGTCTTGTCCTTAGTATAGATTGCATATCAGGCAGTCAAATGTATTGGCACACCCAGCCCTTTAAGTGCAGTTTATAGTTTTTTGTGATCTATGCAGTCAAAGGCTTTGCTATAATCTATAAGGCACCTGCTGGTTTTCTTCTTGCATGTGAAATCAAATGGTTCTGTAGTTGATCCAAACTTTTATGTCCCCTTTTTTGATGATAGGGGTGTATATTGATCATTTCCAATCTTTGGGACACTGTTTTGTTTTCCATATTTGACAGCAAATTTAAATAAAACTAATGTTGATTCTGACTCTGTAAACTGCAGTAACTCTATTAGTAAATTGTCTGTTCCTGTTGATTTATTCCTTTTAATTACTCTTGGTGCAGCTTTCACTCCACTTTCCAAAATTTGAGGTTTGTTTTCATATGATTCTTTTTCCCATGTGTCATTCATTCTTTCATCTCTTTTGTATAGCTTTTCTGTTCCCATTGTCTTTTTATTTTGTCTTGCGTATTATGCTCCACTGCTGATCATCCCTATCTTTGATTTGAATTTCCCTTTTATTTCACTGATCTTGTGAAAAGGGTCTCTTGTTGTTATCCTCTTCAATTTCTCTGCAATGGTTATTACAGTAATTCTCTTTGTCCTTACCCGCTAATTGCTGGACAGTTGCATTACTGTTTCTCTTTCTATTCTTAGTTCTATTCCTATATTTCAGAAAACCCTGTGATACTCCATTATAGGGTTCACGTAGGTCAGAAATGACTTGAAAGCACACAACATCAAGAAGGAAAAGGGGGAGAAGGATGGATAAAAACTAGGATAGGAAGGTTGGAGAGAAAGAATGGGGTGGTGGTGGTGAAGGAAAACACATTCCTTCCATGCAAGCCCATGTGGCAGAGGATCAGGAGGCCTTTCACACCTAAAGTCTGACATTCTGAAAGGTCCCCGGGTGCTTGAGGGACTTGGTTTTCCCCTAAACAAACACTGCCATCCCATTCCAAGATCTTTTCCATTCTTCCTTTTTCTTCATTTCCAATGTTAGGTGTTCTCCACAAACACAGCTCCTGTGCTTCATATACATACTTCTTTCTCACACCCACCCCTTTTTGTTAGGCATTAGCCTGCCTAATGATGCAGCCATGTAACACATTTCCTCTAATCCTAGTATTTTTCTCTCCTGCGGTGGTAGGTCTTCCTGCTTTCCTGAATCTGACCAAGAGAGAGGCACCACTCTTTCATTTGTAAAGCATATTTGAAAATTCAGCGTTCAGTGGGATATCTAGAAATTAAGTGAAATGGCTAGAAAAACAGTGCATCTTAACCCTCCCCAGTACTGCTGTCTTCTCCTACTGGTTCCAGCCCCTACTGAGGTCTGTTAACTGCAGTTGCTTAGGCAAAATATCTCTGTTCCAGAAATATTGGAAAAATTACTTTTTGGACTAAAACTTGAAGAATCCATGGGAAATCGGAAGTGTACAGTCCCCAAAAAGAACTTTCCCAAGCTATACTCTTTCCCACCCACACCAACAACTTCTGGCTCATTTTTCTTCAATGATGCCTATGTTGAAAATTTTTGAGAAGGCTAGATTAATTGCTTTCATCTCATTCATTTCTGCTGACATAACATCAGTAGCACTGTCTGCACATTTCTCCAATTCTGGCTAGATTATTGCTAACGCATTCAAGCATGAAGGCAACTTCATCATTGCTCCTGCTGCAGGAGGAAAGATGTGTTTGGGAGTTATGGGTAAACCCTCAGAGAGAGGGTGTAGGTGAACATGAAGTTGTTCTCCAGCTGTTAGACCTGACCTGCTTCTCCTATCAAGCACTAGTATGTTTGAATTCTTTCTTATGGCACAGAGCTGGTAAAACACAGAGTTTAAACTAAATTGTGTGGGAAATGCTTTCCAGCTCAACAAGAAATGATTTTTGTAGAATCCTTGTTATGATGCTAGATTTCAGAAAAGGCATGCATAAGATTCATCTGATATTTGCTATTAACCCTCCCCACCCCATATATCATGTTTTCAAAAGTTTTGGGCACTGATCTGAATGAAGTATTTAGAGACCTTTGAAATATATTCTTATGTATTTTGCTAAAGACAGGGGGAGGGGGAAGGGGCAAGACAGTTTCCAAATAAGCACTGATAATTCTTAGTTAGCCCTAGTATTATTATAGGTTCTCACTCTACTGAACATCTTTTCATTATCTTCAGACACTAGTTCACATACGTTTATTCACTTGATTTCTTTTTACCTGATTACCCTATATCAGCCTCCCCCAAATATTGTGGATTACAGTTCCTAGCCTGGGGACTACCAGAGATTTTAGATTTTAAACCTCTCTATACCTAACTATTGACTTCATATATCAGCAGGAACTAATTTCTCATCAAGCTAGCAAAGTCCCATGTCCAAAATATCTGGAAAGGATTAGATTGTGGAAGCCATCATATATCTGGCTGGCACATGTATGTCTATTTCTTGATGATGGCCCGTCAAGTGATGGTTGGCATGTGTGAATGCCATAGCATAAGTACAATACCCCAAACAGTATCTTCATAAGAGTGAATCTGTATTTTTATTGCACAAAGGGGTATTACCGGGTTTGGATTTATAGCACATGAATGAACTCATACATGTTTGAGTTCACACACATAGAAGGATCTTGTGACCTTGGCAATAGTGAAATATGGAACTGTGTAAAAGGGGAATGTTGCTGAACAACAATAATCAAGGTAAGCACAATAATTGTACTGAGGTATAGCAAATGCTCTGGTAGAGTTTTATGAATGGTAGACAGTACATGCAAAATAGAAACAAGTACCTAACAGAGTATAGTTGCTTTAGAAGTGGGAAATACTAACTGAAAATAAGCAGACTTGCAAGGCAGAAAGTGTTTGGGATTAAGCAATATAGAGCTTCAGGGATTGTGGAAAGGTGGAAGAGATGACACAAAGAAAGAAGTTTCAATATAAGGGGAAAATAATTCCCTAACACATACACACACACGAGAAAAAGATGAGACAGTTTTGGGGAGGTGCAATATACAGGGAAAGTGCTCCCTGAAAGATAGATTTTACAGATAACAAAAGTTATATCTTCTTTGTCCAGTTGCAACTTTCTTGTGAGAAGGCATTGGTCTACTGACTGGAATAATGCAAATATGAGGACAAGCTTAACCAAGGCCTCTAAATCAAATCAGGATTTCAAATGGAAGAATAAGCTAATGATATTCTCTGGCCAAAATTGAGACTGAAAGAGTTATTTTCAGCTTGAAAGGAGCAAAGCAAATGCTAGGCAGTGATTTCACTAAGAGGCACCCAGAAGTAGCTCAGTGTTCTTGGTTTCAGGACAAAATACCTTTGAATTTGGAATAATTTTAAATCATCTCAGGCAGTATACTAAGCAAGATGTCAGTAAGTTCCCTAATATAAATGAACTCTTTGCAAATAAAGATTGGCTGTCTGAACTTCCCAAGGGACATTACTCAACACACAAAAGGCAGTAATGCCAGCATCGTGTTTAGTTTGAGTGCTGGACAGTGACTCTAGAGACCACAATTCAATCAGTTCAAACAGTAATTTTAGCAAACCTGGTATTGGTTCCATATGGGTTCTGATGGGAACCAGTGTGGCTTAGTGATTGACTTCAACTCTGGAGACCAGGGTTTGATTCCCCCTTGGCCATAAAAGCCATTGGGTGATCTTTGGTAAGTCACATGCTCTCACCTCCGGGGAAGGGAATGGCAAACCTTCTCTGAACAAATCTTTCCAAGAAAACTCCATGATAGTTTTGCCTTTGTAAAGACTCAAAGGCACACAACAACAAATAGGTTTGGGCTCCTTGACCACTAGCCTTTTCAGCTTCTCTTTGCTAGCCTAAGCCAGAGAGTTAAGGAGGTTCAATTTTAGAATGTATGTATACATCTCTTGTAGGAATGTTGTACAGATATGGCATTTTCTATTGGGGAACAACAAAGAGGCATTTTAATTCTCTTCTTCCTACCAGTTTTCCACTTCCCTCATCTGCTTTGAACCTTTAGCTGCCCCCCAATACTTCTTCACTAGGTTAAAAGCAATGGTGGTGATTTGGAGTTAGAAATCTGTCAATGAGGAAAGATTGAAATTGTTCCTTTCTCTATGTCCCTTTCACTCTCTCCATTAAAGTTTTTACCTTTGGCTGCTGCTTGAAATTAAGAAAAAAGAAAATGTTGAGGAGAGGACTACATGTGATAAATGTTAACTGCATTGTGAGCCTTAGTCTCTTCGTGTATACCAGTAATGAGTGACTTGTGAACCACCAAATGCTGTTTGACTGCTAGTCTGATCAGCCCTAAACACCAGCATAGCCACCGGGGGAAAATGGTGGGTCTGTAATATCAGGAGTGGGTGGGGGCGGGGGATGCAAGATTTCCATCCCAGACCTAGATATTGTCACAGCAGAAAGATCTTATCAAATGGCTTTCTCTGAACATTTTGTTATCAAGAATCTCCCACAGATCTTCCTAGTTTAAAACACTCACTAAAAGTGGAGGCTGAAAATCCCTGCATATTTACAAAATCCCATGTGCAAAACTTACTTGTGGGCTTGAATCCTGCCAGCTACTTGCTGTGTTGTCATCAGTCATGTAGAACTAAACTGAGTGCATTTTGAGCCCTTAAATCCCATACTTTTCCATCACAGCCTTTCCAGATGTTTTAGACTACAATTCCCATCAGTCCCAGACAGAACAATCAGTGCACAGGGCCTTCTCAGTAGCTGCATACTGTGGTATTCCCTCCTATAGGAGGTTAACTGCCCCTCTTTATTGTTGTTTTAATTATTTGTTGGTGTTTTAATAATTGGTGTTTGTTATTGATGTTTTAACATGCTAGCTAACTAAATTGTTATTCATTAAGTTTGGAGTTTATCACACTGGAAAAAGAAACGAGATGTGCTATGCTCCTGCCAATATCCCATAAATATTGCACAATAATGCAATGCTTTTCACACAATGTGTTGTGATGTTGTCATTATTGCATGATTATCCTGAAAAAATAAATAATAATAAAATATTAATGAATAAAAATGCAAATATTCATGCAATATTGCTGGAGTATAGCACTAATATCTCATTTCTTTTCCAGTGTGATAAACTCCTTTATTTCATCAGGTTTTTAGTTGTACCATGCTTTACCCTGTTGCAAGCTGCCCTGGGCACCTTTTTAGGAGAAAAATGAAAGAAGAAGGAAAGGAGGAAGAGAACAGTAATTCAAATGTCTCAGGTTGGAGAAGGGTTTCTTAAACTATTTAGTGCTTTTCAGAAGATGTATTATATATTGTCTGACCATTGCTCAGGATAACTCAGTATTGACAGTGGGTCCCTGTGGTGTTAGACAATAGCCTTGGACTTCCCACACCCCCAAGAAGTCAATGCAAAATATGTATTCCACCAAGAAGTTATGCCCATCATCCCCACAAGGTGTTTTGGTTTGTTTGTTTGTTTGTTTTAGATCATACACAGAATAAAATGTCTATCTATAAGTGTATGAAAATACTTCCATCTGACTAGAGTACTGGAAAACAGTAAACAGCCCTGCCCTGCTGATACACTGAAGCAGGGAGAGAAATCCCATTTTAGAGCATTTTCATTGTGGGTTCATTCCACAGGCATCCCTGATCATAAAGAAGAAAAATGCAGCCATTTCAACCCTACAGCTACCTGATGCAAGATTTGAGGTGACAGCTATAAAAAGCAGAAATGTCCTCATCAAACTAAGACAGGTGGCAATGCAGCTGTTTCAAAAGCTCATCCAAACATATGTATAGTTTCTTTTTGGCGGTATTAGTATGCGGCGCCTAACTGTTACTAGGCAAACTGATGTTAACAGCACCACAGATCACTTATTAATGCAGCACATCTGTCCTCTTTGTGTATAAAGACAAACAACATTTCCATCAAGCAAGAAACTCTTGTACCATAAATCCTGATGAACCAAATGGTGCTCAGATATTTCCCCCACTCCCTGCCTTCTTGTGTAGGGACGGTGGGAAGGAGGGCTAGTTTTAAATCCAGACAAACTGACAGTCAGTTATCTGTTATCATTATTCCACTGCCTCAAACCACATATGAACTAATTTTCTAGAGGCATGGTTGTGCATATTGGATCTTGCTGAAACAATTTGGGTTAATTATGTGTGTTCTGTCTCCTTCTTTCTTTTCCCCCAGTTCTGCAATCAGTTACTGATTTGGAGGTGAGCTATAAAACACAGCCAATTTTTTTTGACAAAACGGTTAAAATCAAATCAAACAATTGTGACAATCAATCAATTTATATCTTGCCTTTTCCCCAAGATTCGGGCTCAAGGCAGTTGCTGATGAAAACACACTTGGTTATGAAAGGACTAGGGGAGATTGTGGGCTGGGAGGGTTGCCAAGCACCCCTTCCCATAAGGGATGTTTTTTTATTTGACAGCCAAAAAGCTTTTTCTTTTATAAAGACTGAAGATGACCAAAAACAAACAAACAAAAACCCCTGTATATTTCAATTTAGGCGATTTATAAAGATAGAAATGTATGAATCATGTAATTTATGAATGTGGACAATATGTTAATTTTACAAAAAATACATAGTTAACTGAACTCAATATTTTCATTTGTATTGGTGAAATGGTTTCAACATTGGACTACAACCCTGGAGAGAGGGTTTGTTCCCCACTCAGCTATGAATGATAGGTTTGCTTTAGGGTTGCCATAAGTTGGGAAGGATTTGAAGGGACATAACGACACAACAGATTTGTTAATCACTACTTTCTGTTTTCTAACCCTACATATCATGAATATCAAGTGTGGAACATTGCTTCTTTGAAAACCTGGCAACACTAATCTTTGGTGATCTCACCATTGGTTTAATTTTTGATTGCCGCATGGACTTTAACACATAATTTGCATACATGTTTTATCCCCATCAGTTATGTCTATTTGGGGTGGGCAACTCTGGTGGGTCTGGAGATCAATGTTCTGGCCTTGGGATCCTCTAGGGGATGCACAGGTTGTCAAAATACCCCCAGACAAAACATAAACAAAAACAAAAACTGGAGGTGGCTGAAAATCCCTTTCTCATTTTGAAAAAGAAGATTCTTAAAACTGTTAAACAGCACAAGGTGCTCTGTCTTTTTTGGAGGCTTTCAGGAGGGAAAATTTGCCCTTTTTGCACAGGAAAAGCATAACCTGGGTACTCTAGAAAAGACAAGAATGATTAAAAACAGCTTTGGATGACTCCATGCATCTCTAGGGCTTCCCTTGCCCCTGCTTAAGATTATGAATATGCACACACCACTTTCAGGCATGTATGGGCTCTGTTGCTTTAAATTTTCTCGCTTGTCAACCTTCACTCTAAAAAGAACATTAATATTGTGGTCATCCTGCATGCCAGAACTGCCAACATTATATGGAAAGATTCACTGGTTGTGTTACATATTTCATGTGTTCACTGGAGCCACTGGTTAGCCCATCAGAGGTGGCCTCAATTTCCCCATCACTATCATAGGCCATCTCCTGATTAATCTGCCTCTAAATCTGGTAGAGGTATCCTCCATAAGTTTCAGTAAGGTTTCAGTCTTGATATGATGCAGGGGGTAGGGAATCAGTATTTGACCTTAAACTGCTTTCTGTCTAGCAATGGTTTCAGCACCATGGCAAGCTCTAAGCGAACAACTTGCCCCAGCCAAGGCTGGAGGCAGACTGACAAGTCTTTCTATTCAATCCGTTCCTCTAAAGCTCCATCCCATCCATTCAAATGGTGTTCACACTTGAAGGATCAATCCCTGACTTGAAGTTCAGCATTTTTTCTTTCTGTGGCCTCTTGGCTTATGCGCTTCTTGAACTCTTAGTCATATTAGGTGGCTCGGGAGGTATTTCTTCTTGGTGTTAACAGCAGTATCAGATTCAAATGGTTCATCCTCTTCCCACACTGAGTTCCAAGTTTCAGCCATGATGAAATGTTTCTTTATTGTACTGTGAAGCAAAATATTTAAAATATATATATATAATAAGGAGTCTTACAAAGGGTGATATGTATTTACAAAAGTGCTTTCAAAACTACCTCAAATTCTATTTTTGGCTTTTGAAATATTGCTACCCAAAGGATTAAAAAACAGAGACCTTCTGCTTTATAGAGACCTTAAAGAAGGCCAAAATAACTTTGAGCCAAATTCTTCTGAAATGGCTGGCGCACGTCTGATTTAGACTTAATAGAAGTTGCTCAAAGACAGCACTGGAATATAATTCTTCAAAGGTTACTGTACAGGGATAAGGATCTAAATCTCCATACAACATGACTTGAGGAAAAAAGCCATGATAATCTAGTTTCTTTTCCTTCTCTTTTCTTTTTAAAAATTATCCTCTTTTGAAAAAGGTTATTGCAAACATGAAGCACCACTGAGCCCTGAAAGCTCATCCTGCTGACTTATCTCTGTTAGAACAATTTAATTAGAGGAAGGCTTACTTTGGAATCATTTGTAATCAACTAGGGAAGGGAAATAAAAGCAACCATATTATCTGAAATTTCAAAGTGCATGTTTCCCTATTAATGCTAATTACATTTATAAAATGGAAATTGCTTCCTTTTCTTGGTCTCTGTACACAGACGTTAATATGCCAATTTCATTGTAGGGGGGCACACAAAATGAAATGGATAATCTACATATAAAACTAAAACAATTAGTTGTAAACATGATTTGTTGCATTAACCAGTGCTGAGAATATAAGCATAAGAGTAAAATGTTGGAAATCATCACTTCCATTCAAAGCTGAGCCAGATTGGTTTTTCTGAGGTGTAAATGTTCATGTCAGAATTTGTGTGTCTGTTGAAGGAGAAACTCTCACTGAACAGTGAAAGAGCAATTTGTTTGTAATTCATTTCTTAAAATCATTATTATTGAAGTTTTGCTACTGCCAGAGAAGGGAAGGAACATTTGTGGAGGGTTTGTTTTGTTTTCACTCAGGTGCCCATATACCTTGACTTGGTATTATGGGCAATTTCAATAGAAAGGAGGCAAAAATAGGGCTGTTTGCTGCTTGACTCCGTTAAGGACTCTCTTGGCATATAGAATAGTCTCTACACTCTGGTTCAGTTCCAATGAAGAATTTTTGGTTGGAGAAACTCTGTTACTGCACTTAATGTATTAGAATCAAGAGCAGTACAGAACTCTTGATTCTAAGGAGCTGTCAGATCTCATCTCTAAACTAGGGGTGGCTGAGGAGCCACTGCCATCAGGATGGTTAATCCACAGTGGATTTTACTAGAGTGCTTTCTACCACTACTCCAAACTGAATGGGGGTTTTGGTGGTTCTAAATTAAGTTCTGGCTCTTGGAGGAACAGCTATAAAACCCAGAAAGGATTTCTCTTCTGCCCACAGCAGAAGATTCACTAGCTACCCCTTCCACAAACAGAAAAAAAATATGGCTGATTTATCTATTTTATTCTGAAACACTTTCACCCCACTTTTTCTTCCAAAGAGTTTTGGAACACTCACAAGTGAATAAATTAAACATTCAATACATCCCTTCATAATATAAAATACAAAAATACAATGAGAAAGATGCAATGCACAGCAATCAGAAATATTTAATATATCAAAAAGTACAGAATAATATTAAGAACACCTTAATATTAATGACTGAAGGCCTTGCTAGAAAGAAGGTTTTCACCCCCTTCCAGATGGATGTCAGAAAATGAGATGGTCCTTTCCTGGAAATAAATTCCAGAGTCTATCTGCAACTGCTGAAAAGGCAAGCTAACAAAACCTAACTAACCACTCTTTTCCCAGAGTAATGTGTCTCAGGGATTGTTGGGCCATATAAAACAACCTCCAAAGAGGGTCTCAGCAGGTGAGCAGGTAGAAGATGGTAGAACAGAAGAAGGAGATGTATATGAAATTTTTCTACTGGCAGAGAGGCTTATCTTAACATTCACGTATACATTCACAGGCAAATATGGCCCTGTTTTTTTCTCTGGATAGAGTATGGAAACACTTATAAATCAGTTCTTTTTTTTAAAAAAAATCAAGAGTTGAGTAAAAGAAGCAATTAAACCTCTTCCATGTAAAACTCATCTAACACAACTAGAGTCTTGTGATATCTTAATATTCATGTCACCATCAGAAACACTATTAGTGAGGTGTTTTGTTGTTTGGTTTTGTTTGTTTCTTTTGACAACTTTCTCCAATATATAGTTAGGAAATAAAAGCAATTTCGGACCCTGAAATAACAACCAAAATGGAAGTGTCCTTCAATGGCAATGAAATCTAAACTGCTCTCTTTCACTAGATTGTGTAATGGGAAATAGAACAATATTAAAAAACAGAAAAAGGAAGAACATGGTTCAGTTCAGGCAATTTCACACCACAATTGGTTTCATGGAAAGCAGTCTGCTTGACTGTGCCCAAGGAGACTGCTAAAGACACTCTTCTATGATTCCCCCTCCTCCCCAAAGCAAGTTCTTTCCTGTGAGTTTGAGTGTGGGTCTTTTCTATAGTGGCATCTGTTTTGTGCAGCTTTGGGACCTTTATGGAAGGTTTAGAGAAGAACTTGACATGGGGCTGATATTTACCTTAGTAGCATCCTTTTAAACTGTATATTTATACTGTATATGATATACTTAATACTGTTGGTTGTTGATTGTCGTGCTTTACCTTTAGCAGTATAGAAGAAAAGAGAAGCATATGGCAAGTGAAGAAAAGAGTATGATAGAACAGTATCCAGGTCAAGCCAAAAGGTCAGAACTAAGTTGAAGTGTTAGTCCAAGTGTCCCACAGATCAAACCAAAAGATCAGACAAAAAGTCTGATGTGGCTTATCAGATATGCAAACATGCACACAGACAAGCAATAAACCAGGACCAGAGAGGCAGGACTGCTGTTTACCCATTTATAAGGTTTCCAGATTCATTTGGGCCTCTTCAGCAGTTTCCTGTAGGAGTTGGTCAGTGTGATCAGATTCTGGAGACAGAGGTTCCTTAGAAAACAGAAAATATCGAAATCTTCATAGAGGTATGTTTCAAGCGTTTTCTGTGCATGTATTTCTAGCAGAGAGGTGAAACACTGTATTAAAAAAGTGTGGTTCAAGAGGCCTTTATAGCCTATTATTCCTCTTGCTCAGATTAGGACTGTTTATAGCCTGTTTGTGACAATCTACATGTTGTGAACTATAATCATAGCATGAACTTTTTACTGACCAGCTCATGCTATTATAAAAGTGCCAGTCTTTAAGATACCACCAGACTCTTGGTTGTTCTTGATGCAAGACACTATTCATAATTACTCCTTTGGAAAAGGAAGATAGATATTGCAACATATGGTTTCAGAACGTGGCAATTCATACATCAGGAGCCCTGGTGGCACAGTTGTTAAATGCCTGTACTGTAGCCACTCACTCAAAAGGTTGTGAGTTCAGTATTAGCCAGAGCTCAAGCTTGACTCAGGCTTACATCCTTCCGAGGTTGTTAAAATGAGGACCCAGCTTGTTGGGGGCAATTAGCTTACAGTTGTAAACCACTTAGAGACTGTTTAGTTCAGTATGAAGCAGTATATAAATGAAGCTGCTATTGCTATTGCTATACACGAGAAACTAGTGCAAACACAGAGAATGTTGGATTAGTTTGCAGAAGAGCTCAATTTATATATTTCCTGTCATGTAAATGTAACCATTCTGGAAGGTCACACTCCTATTCATTCAAAAGCTGGCTCATCCCTTTACATTCCCACATCTTATACCTTGCAATATCCACCTGTGATTGGGAAAAAAAATGAGTTCCTCATGGTTAGTGTAAAGCAAGTTACTTGATCTGAGGATTTGTAGCCTATACCCTACAATTTCTTATTATTAGCTAAAATATACATTGCAAATAAATAACCCCTATATTCATAAAGTCCTATTTAGGCAAGAGAGTTCTTCTTTTCTTTAATGGGTCTCCACATGCTCACCCATGTGAGACCTGGGTTCTGGTATTAAATTTTTATCCTATTAACACTACTAGACAAACTATGATCTGGCCAAGATCCTGAACTGGGAGGTGTAGCTACATCTCAGTAGCTATGTTTCCCAGTACTACCTTTGTGCAGAGGCCTGGTGCAGTGTGCCCAGCCACAAGAAAAGAGCTGGACACATCTCTGATCATCCTACTACTCTCCAGCAAGACAGAAATGACTGTGTTGTTAAAAGGTGCATTTTGATGAACTTATGATCACTGAATGGACAGAAGAGACTTCCCACTTGCATAGGATCATAGAAGTGAATTGCAATGATATTGGTGAGACTCCTCCTCATTCTCCTCCTCCTTTTTCTTACCTGCCTCTCCATGGATTGAGTAAGAAATGACGATGATGAGCAGTTGCAATTTATGACCTATGCCATTGTAACTAATGAAAAGGATGCCAGCCTGTATCTGATAACTGAAGGAGATGACAAGAAAGAATTTGTTTCTACCAATACATGCATGTATATTTCCATTGGTATTTGAGAGGATTCAGAAATTGTCTCATTACTGTCTGATCTTTTAACAGCCAGATTCTTTCTTTCTTTCTGTCTTTTTCTTTTCTTTTTCTTTTTTTTGGAGATGTAAATATTGCATTAATTTATAATACAATAATATCAGGATTTCAGAAAGAATGTAGGCATTTTAACCAAAAAAAAAAAAAAAAAAAAAAAAAAGAAAGAAAGAAAGAAAGCTTTTTCAGCATAGCCTTCTGCAAGTTTCACTTCCATATTCTGGACTAAACCAGCAGGGCATTACAAGTACTAAGAAGGGACTAGAAAGGGGAACAGCAGAAACCTGTGCTTGTACACATTACAAGAGCCTCAGGTTGGCAATTTCAGTCTAATGAAGAGGTAATAAGGTTCTCTGTAATTAAATAAGTCTTCACAGAGTTGCTTTCATTTATGGTTAGTATGGAAGGAACACATAATTGGCTGATGATGAACAAAAATAGTATTTCTTGCAAAGATCACTGAGAAGGAATTGTCTCATTTTCTTGTCTAAGCTATATTCTTGCACCTTTTTCATTAGAGTGAACTTCAATTTGTATTAGACTTTCCTATGAAAACCCCTTTTGTTTTCTACAGAAAGCTTTTGTTATAAAGGCAGGAGAGCACATAAAGACAATTTAATTCCAGAAGTACAACTGTGCACATTGATACAATTTTCCACACTGCTAACAAGGACAATGCTGTCTTCCACCCATGGGGAAAAAATTTAATTGCAGCCTCCCTATTAGGACATCTCAAACCTTCTCCAAATTTCAACATGTCACAAGGTTTTCTCAGATTTTCCGATTGAAACAAGTTTTCATTTGTTCCTCTGCAATTAGAATGAATAAAGGAATCAACTCAGAATAATAGGAGTTCCAAGGAAAAGCAAGTGTAGGAAATATGACCCAAGGTTCATAAGCTTATCAGAAATTTTACACCAATGTATCCTATCCTATAGAAGAGCCAATGTGATGTAAGGGTTTGAGTGTTGGACTAGGAATCAAGGAGACCAGAGTTCCAATCCCTGCTCAGCAATGGAAGCCACCTGGATCCTTGGGCAAGTTACTTTCTCTCAGAATGACAAACTCCCTCTGGAAAAACAAAGGAAAACAAGAAAGTTCTATTATAAGATTGCCACAAGGATGGAGTCAACTTGAATGCACCTAACAACCACCACAATACTGCCCTTCACTTACAGATTGTAATTAACTTTATTTATATCTCAGCATTTCACTAGAAGCAGGTTTAAAACTGTTCAAAACCAATTTATGTACAATTTGGAATGAATCAAGGTGTTCCCAAAGGGTTTAACAACAACAACAAAAACAAACATGTTTTATTTAGGCACTGGAATGGAGCCAGTTTTGGTGCCATTTGAGCCTCCAAGGGAAAAGGGCATTACACAGTTGGGGTGTCACTGGTGAGAAGACTCTCTTCATGTCCTCAGACACTGACCTATAAGTTTACATGGTCTTCTCTGATTTAAGGCATTTAAATTTATCTGTGTAGCACTAACCGTTGGTATTGAATCCATGGTCCTGAGTTTACAAACCCTGAGCAGGCTGTTGATGAATGGAACTCCTGGAGATCTCTCATTCAGAGGGTTTTCATAAGTCAAAGCTGACTTGACATTAAACGCCGACAGCCAATTAAATATTAACCTTATAAGAAAATGCTAACATTGATTCCTAAAGACCAAAATGGGCTCACAGAGAGAGCAGAAGCATCCCAAAGAAGATTATTAAGGCAGATAAGAATGCCTCTGTTAAAAGGAAAACATTTGGTATCCCAACTACTCCATGACTCAAAAGCCTGGAAGACGTGCTGAAATCTGGAAGAATTGATGGAAGAAGTCTGCTATCCCTATGCTTCTTGAATCACTGGAGGTATCCTGTTCTGTGGACATGTGCGGCTTGTGGGGAAGCCATGATTCCAAACCAAGGCAGGTAAAGCTTAGCCAAGATAGATGGAATCAACTCAAGGTGAAAGCAAGCAAATAAAACCATAGCACATGCAAAACAAAATCTCTGTTATGCAGAAAAGTTATACAGAAAACCCTTGTTTTACAGAAAGACAGCACATAGAAAAACTGCTAGGCATTCTGTTGACTGAAGTTCTTACCTACTAAAGTAGAGGAGATTGTCTCAGCAAAGATCTAAATCTAATGGAATACATAAAATGTAGTTTGATTGGCTATACATACACATTCTTTGGGATGGCTAATCTGTGTGGTTCCAGAACAGTGGAAATTCTGGTGGGATCCACAGTCTGAACCAGAGGAGAATAGCAGTGATGTTTTATCCAACTGGAAAGAACCGAAATGATATACCTGTGATACTTCCCTGTAGAAAGTACACGGAACTCATCTTTATCAGACCTATGCTGGAACAACTGAGAGCTAGGCTCAAAGTGAGCAGACCCAATATCAACTTCAAAACTCATTGAGGGAAACAGTTACTACACCATTTAAGGGACACATCCACATTCTTTGAGCAGTATGTCCCCATTCCCTCATCACCATCTTGCCTGCAATGGCTTCAGAGTCATTTTTCAGTCCTAATTCCATCACTGGATGATAAGCATGCAGAGAGACAGGGGAGTTTATCACATGGGAAGAATTTCTCTCAATTGCGAATGGAGCCAATTCGCAATTACGTGAATTCACTAGTTTAGTGAATTTATGTGAAATCTGATTGCATTCAGAATGCATTCAGAATGACCCCCCATTTCCCGAAAATGACCCCCCATTGCCCAAAATTGCGTGAGATACTCTAATACGCAATAACATGAAACCCCAGGATTGCATTCGGAATGACTTCCCATTGCCCGAAATTGCATGAGATACACTCATTTGCAATAACATGAAACCCCATGATTACGTTCGGATTGCCATTGCATTATACTCCCAAATTCCGTCGTATGATAAACTCCAGGGAGTGAATACATCTTGTGAATATAACACCATTCTTGCAGACCAAATTCTCATGATGGTACTAGACTGGTGAGCTGTGGGAGGTCGGAGAGAGAGAAAACTGATACTGAATGGTCCACACAAGTAGGCGGGTGCTTCTTCTTCAGTATAAGAAGATTAAACATAACACCTAAGCACTCATTTATCCAAAGATATGGATTCAGTAATAAAACAGGTGCTCAGCAAATAACCCACTGTTTCTCAGTAAGGTGTCCAACTACTAGATGGTCTGCATTCAGAGTAAGGATTTATTACCTGATTCTGTAGTCTTAAATTATTCTGGTGAAAATGGACATAAATAAAGTCATCATTGCCAATGTACCATTTCTTTTGATGATATCTACTACATAAATTACCCAGAACAGCTGTATCACATATAATATTAAAATGAATAATTTAATTGCGGATCTGTCAGAATAAAGATTGAGATACCCTTCTAGTCACAAACATGCTAAATCAAAAGATATAGTATCATAGTGTCCAATAAATGAAATAACTTGTGTAAAAGCAGACTTTTCTCCCTCATGTTGTAGTGATGGTCTGTCAGATACACAGACACATACCAATACACAACAACAAAAGCACTATAGGAATGGAACAAGATTAACCTCAGTTTTCCTCTCTTCAGAACCATCTACTTAAAGTACAACCAGTGTTGTGTAGTGGTTTGAGCATTGGAGGACAGGGTTCGAATCCTGGTTTGGACATGTAAACTCACTGGGTGACCATGGGCTAGCCACATTCTCTCAGCCTCAGAGGATGACAATGGCAAATCCCCTCTGAAGAAAATTGCCAAGAAAAACCCCATAATAGGTTTGCCTTAGGGTCACCATAAGTCAGAAATGACTTGTAGGCACTCAACAAATATTGATAATGTTGGAGGCCAAAATATCTTAATATTAACTTAACTGTCCGCTGCAGATTCACTTATTTAGTATAACTGTATCCTGCCTTTCTTCCACCGTGAAACCTCTAAAGCAATCTACAATGTTAGTAATTAACAGCTCTGCTTTGGATTAAGCAAAATTGATTGTATGCTAAACAGGCATCTGCTTCCCAAGCCAGCACCAATATATCTGGGCCTTTATCTTGAACATTTATGAAAATGGAGGTAACCATGCCAATGCATTAAAAGAATCTCTTGTTTTCTGTTGTGCCATTGTGTTCAGATTAGACTAAAATACATGGAACTGGTTGCCTGAGTGCAGAGAGGTGGAATATAAATTTATTATTATTATTATTATTATTATTATTATTATTATTATTATTCAGAAGCAGATTTCCTTCCCTCTGTCCTTCTCAGGAAAAACACTACAGACTCAAAATTGCTTCACAGAGAGCTGGAAGATCTCACCAAAAGCTACACAATAGCTGAGGGGCCTTGCAGATTAAACTGTGGACCAGAGGAAGTGGGTTATCCAGAAAATTGGATGGAAGCTTTTTCTGTGAAGCTTTACCTCTTTAAATTATGCCAGTAGACTCTCTGATCTGTAGTGACCAAATGTATACAGGCATTATGCAGGTCAATCAGGTTTGTAAGATACTGTAGGCTGAGCCATTTTGACTTGGTTTTACTACTGGCTACCATTTTGTCCATAGCTTTGGTTAGTGGTTCTTTTACTTAGAAGTAGAAAGCAAACCAACCAGCTACAGAAATCAAAAGTCTTTCTGTAATTTTACCATAATAGTTAGCTTTGTAAAGTCAAAGGCTTTCACAGCCAGTATCCATAGTTTTCTGTGGTTTTTTTTGGGGGGGGGGGGGGCTATGAGGCCGTGTTCTAGAAGAGTTTATTCCTGATGTTTCAACAGCAGCTGTGGCTGGCATCTTCAGAGAAATTCTGGTGGTGAAAGGTCAGGAATAAACTCTTCTAGATCATGGCCTCATAGCCTGTAAAAACCACAAAAGACTATAGTTAGTTTTGTTCAAAACAGCAACAAGTACTGTGAAAATAATAACAAGAAGAAAAAGAACTTGGAATAATCTGTCACATGTTTGGTATACTGGATTCTCAACATTGCTCTGCTTCACTTGTAGCATATGAAACATGTACTGTTTTATGATGTGGGCTGTGTTTTTGTTTGACAATGACATCCTCATCTCTCTTAGAGGTTGTGCAGACCGCCCCTAAGGGGCAGCGTGCACCCACCTACAGCTGCGCCGGATAGGGGCTGAGGCAACCACATGCTGCAGCCCCAATCTGGCCATTCCAGGGTGCACAAAGGAGCCACAAATAGTGGCTTCTTTTTGCACCATGGAAAGGGTGAAATAGCCACAGCGCTGTGGCTTTAAGTCACTCCTTTGGTGCTGCTTCATGGAAACATAGCATGAGAGGAGCACCATGTGAAGCAGCACACGGTATCATGCCACCATGGCGGCAGAGTCAGGGCATGTGCCGTATGGCCGCCACACTCCGACTCTGCCCTCGGGTTGGCTTTAATGTCTGGTCTGCACAGCCTCTTAGAATCAGAGAATTGCTCTTGCTCAGTCTCTCTCCCTCCTTTATACAGATGTTGAACTGCCTAATATTTTTAGTGCTGTGTACAGCACTTTTTTAAAAAGTAGAGAAAGGTAGGTAAAAAATTTATGCAATTCATATTATGTTGCCTAGATTTTTCCTTCCCTATTCTTTTTTGTTTACAATACAGACCTCCTTTGGCAACCTTTGCACACAATGGATTATGAAGGTGATGGAGCTCTAAATTGTTTTGTATGTCTTTGGGGTTTCAAAGCTGTTTTAAGATATTGGACATTTCCTGATATAAGTACTGTGTGTGTGTGTGTGTGTAAAATCCACGTTGTCTAACTGATGGATACAGAAGCAACAGGATAAGAGTTTAAGTACTGGTGAATGAGACAGGAGGAAAAGGATTTGGAAATAATTAAAACACAGGCCAGGGAGGGAAATGAAATGTATTGGCAAGCAGTGGAAATGGAAACAAAGTATGGCTTGCCCAAACCAAGGAGAAACACAAAAGTCTTGTTTACTTCGCTCCATTGCAAAACAAGGCATTATCCTCCAGAATTTAAAGCCAATAAACCTGAATGAGAGAAAAGCCTAAAGCTTTCTTTACTGTTTCTGGAAATTTTTCAAAGGACTTGGGATTTTATTTTTTATTTATTTGATGGGATGGAACCTGTATTAAGATCAGTGCTTTGGTTTACTGGTCTGGGAGCACTCACTCTCTCTGCAAGAATTTGAAGACTGAAAGTTTTAAAAATGGACAAGTAACCAAAGTAATTCCAAGTAAAAATAAGATGGAAGAACAAGCTCGACTTTCAGTGAAAACAATTATTTCTTTAATAAAAAGTAACAGAAACCAATGAAACAGTCTATACTCAATGCGATCTGTTTCTCAAAGTAAAAGTAAAAGCACATGGAACCCAAAACTTTCTCCTAACCAATATAAGTGGGGGCAGGGGGACTGAGCTAAGCTTAAGGAGCTACAGGCTAAAATACACATACGGAATTTCTCACACTCTGATATGAAGAAGATGTCTGCAGAGCGGAGCAGCAGAAGTCAGGGAGGAAGATCTAAAAGAGGGTAAGGTCAGAGACAAAGCAGCAGGTCTAAGAGAGATGCCTGCCAAAGAGCGATTCTCTCTTTCTGTCTGTCTTTTAATCTCTTCCTAACTTGGGAGGCAGTCTCCTAAGAGTGAAGGGAACACCTTTGGAACGGGCAAAACATAACCTCAGTGTTGTTCTAAGAAAACCCCAAATATGTGCATGCAATGGACAGTGCTGAATGTGCCTTTCAGGTTCCGACAATGTCCCTTAAGTGGTCTGAGTAGGATTGAACAAAGGGGTTACGTACACCAAACAGAAAGCCAGTCAGTATAGGTATTCACTATACTCTCAGTATCAGTATATTATAAGTATATTATCAGTATAGGTATAGGGATGTGATGGCTTAGTGGTTAAGACGCCAGTTCTGATGATCATAATGTTGGAAGGTTGGCACGTCAAGACCCAAGTGCCACATGATGGAGTGAGCTCCTGTCACTAGTCCCAGCTTCTGCAAACCTAACAGTTCAAAAGCATGCAAATGCAAGTAGACAAATAGATACCATTTTGGTTGGAAGGTAACAGCATTCTGTGCAGTCATGCTGGCCACATGCCCACCGGAGTTGTCTTCAGACAACCCTGGCTCTTCAGCTTAGTAACCGAGATGAGCACCACCCTCTACAGTCAGTTGCGAATAGACATTGCTGTCAAGGGAAAACCTTAACTTTTTACCTACAAATAATAATAATAATAATAATAATAATAATAATAATAGGTATTTATCCTCTGAGATCCAGATAGGTTGGCCAACTCCTCTGAAGGCTGCAGGATATCTTACAAGGGGGGGGGGGGGGCATACCAGTATGAACCTGTTCAGCAGGTTGCCATTTTATGGAGGTAAACAAGTCAATTAAACACTGCTGGCTGTAAGAAACCACTTCTTTGTCAGCAGGAGCGGAAGGCAGAGTGGGGATTGAGGAATTTCCACCTTGGTTTTAGAATAAGTATTTTTTTTTCCCCCAAGGTGGAAAATGGGTTCAGGGTACAGTAGACCTAGCCTGTCTGGTATGAATTCTTCAGACTCTGGCTTCTATATTATTCATGAAAGTCTAATATTCATATTTATTGAGCATAATGTGATTTTTCAAAGGACTTGGGATAGAATCTGTAGCTCCAACCTTTAGGTTCCAGTAATTCACCTTGCCCTTTCATGTTAAAGATCCCTCGCCAGATTTGGTATTTGGGCCTCAATGCCTCTGTAATAGAAAGTTGAATATTTTTTGGAAAAATATTGGAAAAAAAGTATATTAAAGGAACACACAAATGCACATACTTTGCATCTTTGTATTGGTTTTGGCAGTCAATGAAGCATACACTGAAATCTCATTGATCTGCTACTGTAATGTAGGAGTAGTACCAAACCCAGAAACACTTCATCTCATCTTGCTTTCTCCTCTCCTTTCTGTCAGAATGTTTCATGTGATGTTCTCAGAAGGGGACCTTTCCTCTGCCTACATGTGGATGCAAGAAGGAAGAGTCAGTTTGCCTTCAGAAACATTTCTGAAATGTTCAGCATATAGTTCTCCATATCTGCTACTTAAGGCTGTAAGGCTGAACACTGATGTAGGTTTGAAAGCAATAATTCATACCATAGCTACAACATTAATCATGCAGTCCCCCTGCCACAGGCAAACAGGCTTTAAAGGGTGCTTTTAAAAGTGAGTCCAGAGATTATGGCCTAATTGTTTGAAAGGGTTTCTGGTTTTCAAAGTCTAATAGTCACTTCAGTCTCCTCAGTGTTCAGAGGAATAATAAGATGAAAGCAGTTCTTCCATGTATAAAATGGTAATGAGATACCTAGGGTGATCTGACAACAAAGCAGTATAACTATCTTAATAGTGTTTGAGAACTCTAAAGGTTTGGATGAGGACCAACAAACCGAAGCTTGATTCAGACAAGATGGGAATATTATTGATGGGGACTATAATGCATTTGAGTGAGGTATACAATCTCTGTTGGATGAATTTTCAGTTTTGGAAGTTGGGTTTGCTTTTGCATCATGTTCTGCTCCAAGGTGTCCAGGTGGTGTCAAGGAACAGGAATACTTTTATTACATCATGCTGCTTTGATTATTGTATTGTTCCTTAAAGAGAAATGAAACAACCAAGTACTTCATGTTTTGTTTATGAGTAGACTAGATGACCACACATTATCATTCTGAGGAATTCTCAGAAACTTTAACAGGTACATAGGACAAACACTAGGACAGGCCAAAGAAAATCATTCTGAAATAACTTACTTGATTCCCAGTTGGCTTCCAGGCTCAGCTAAAAGTCCTAGTGTCTAAAGCCCTAAATGACCTGATTCTGGGGTATAAGAAGGATTCTTCTCACATAGATTATCTACTAGTAAGTCACATATGTCTCTCTCTCTCTAACCTTATCTTCCAGTAGTTGAACTTCAGTGAGTTATCTCCCATGGCTCTAGTAGTAGTAGTCTTTAGTCCTCCAGAGGTATTGGGTGTTATCTCCCAGAATCTGTCATCATTGACCACACTGGTGGCAGCTTCTGGGAACTGGAGTTCAAACAACTGAAAAAGTCCTGTTGCAGGCTATAGCTCCGACTAGTGTCAACTGGTGGGTTCCATGCTAACCGCCCCCCGCCCCCCGGAAGCTTCTTTATAGTTCTAACTAATCCCCATGACATGGAAGCCATCATCTATCACTGGTTCCAACCAGAAGTGATCTCACAGTTTATTTTCAAGTCAACTTCTGCTGTCTCTCATGCCTTATGAAGTCCTTATAGTTCCTCACTGAGAGCAATTTATCTCATCAAGTAGCTGTAAAGACTTTCCCCTTGATATGCCTCCTAGAATTGAAAAATGACTACTACCCTGTCTTTAATCTCACCAATTGCTCCTTTTAATTTTGACTACGTCTATTTCTTTACACACTTTACCCTTAGCTTCCCTTTGACTACTAGATGTGACCTGTTTCCAGCTGCACTAGCTGTATGTGGAACTTCAGCAATGGCTTGTCTGAGAGCTTGGCCAACCTCCAACTTTAGTTAAGATCTTCCATAGAGATGACTTTAGCATTCATCACTAACTGAAAGGGCCATTTGAACAAAAAGGTGGGTGATTTTTTTTATTTAAATTTTTGTGTCTGGGCTGTTTATTCATATACTATTTAAAGCACTCTTTCTTATACACAAGAAATGGCAAATCATCCTGCAAATTCAAGCAAGTCATAAATTAAACCCATGTATCAATGTGAAATATCCATCACCAAATATTACCTTCTTGATCCTCAATACCAGATTCATGTTGTTAACTATGCCTGTTAACAGTGTCTCTCAATGCAGTTTGAATGTATTCATTAAAAAAAGGTAATCACATTCCATTCTCTTATCCTCTATGAGAAGACACTGACAAATGCATTAAAAACCACTCCATTTAGTGAGAGGGGATTAATAACTTCAAAGGTGGAAAGAGGAAAGAGGAAAAAAAGGTGAGACTCAATGCAGCTGAAAGCTAATGGAAATACTTCTGTACTTCAAAGTTTCATAAGAACTAGTTTGTGTGTGTGTTTAAAAAAAGCTGTGATACTTTATTTTATTTTGACACATTAAAACATTTTATTTAGTAACAAAGATCTATTTAAACTTTAGTACATCCTGCCTCAGGATAGTAGCTCCATTTATCTGTAGAAGGAGCAAAATCCAAGTCAGGGAAAGAAAGGGCCCTCTCCCAATCCATATACAAGTGCCATCTGGACTGACAGTGGAGTCTGTCTTCAACACAGATTCTCAAAGGTAACAGCCCAGATTGCACTTGAAGGTGAAATGCAGAGCACGCCATATAGCATACGCTTGCTTTCCCTCATCTCCCACTTGAAGCAGCTAAAATCACTTTGTCTAACAATGGTGTGGTATAGTGCTTTGAGTGTTAGACTCCAACTCTGGAGACTAGGGTTCGATTCCATGCTGAGTCATGAAACCCACTGGTTGACCTTGGGCAAGTCACATTCTCTCGGCCTCAGAGTAAGGAAATGGCAAACTTCCTCTGAACAACTCTGGCCAAGAAAACTCCATGTTAGCTTTGCCTTAGGGTTGCCATAAGTCGGATATGACTTGAACACACATAACAGCTACAAGGGCCAGACATGAACGAGATTTGTGTTTTCATAAAAAATAATTGGTTCTTTTTTGTGGGCCACAGATAATTTTTTTTCACATGGGATTTGACAGTTGTCATATCCAAAAGAGCATCAGTTTACAGACTGGGAAAGTCCTGATTTATGTCCTTTCTGAATATAGCTTCTTTCATACATTCTCCTCATGTACAAACCAAACAGAGAGGGGAAGAAGATAGTCACCCTTGTAAGATCAGGTGACATAAGTGTGTTCAATAAAAGGTCTGAATGTAGCGTTCATTTGAAAATAGCCACACACAGCCAATAATAATGACCAGCTTCCAGAAAGATGCAAGTATCTTTTGCCTAATTGGGCAAGTATTTTTAGGTGAGCTCCAAAATTTTTATGTTAGTATGAGATTCAGCTTGGCATAATGGGTTGAGTGTTGGATTATGACCAGTTTTGGATTCCCTGCTTGGCCTTGAAACCCATTGGGTGACCCATTTGGGCAAGTCACATGCTCTCAGCCTCAAGGGAAAGCAATGAAAATCTCCTCTGAACAAATCTTGCCAAGAAAGCCCTATGATAGGTTTGCATTAGGGTCACTCTAAGTTAGAAACAACTTGAAGACTTCCAACAGCAACAACAACCTTGTGCACATTTACATTGCTGAACTTTAACGTTCACTTTCCAAAATTGAATATGGATGTAATCTGTCAATCATACTTTATTTTGGAACAGAAAAGGAACTTTAGGATAAGAAGTAAAGTGTTAGCAATCTCAAGAACATTATCAAGAATATGGCGAGAAGCCATATTGTTAGTTTGTACCGCTCATTTTAGATGGCATGTAGCCGCATATATAGAACACTGCAGACCTTGAAGCTACATAAACCCCATAGGCTTGCACTTTTTGTGAACTTGAGATCCATCACTATGTCCTTTGCTATCAACTTAAGAAGCCATTTCTCCTCAAGTTTTGCAGGAACACAGTTTTGCCATATTGCAGAAACAATTCTAACTTGGCACCAGGATTTGTATTTGCCTCTTTCCTCCACATGCTTCCCCTCCTCTATCTGAATGTGGATATAATCTGATGTGTGTGTGTGTGTGTGCGCGCGCATGTGCATGAGCACACACAAATACACACACAAGACTTTATAGAAATCTTATATAGCTAACAATCATATTTTCTTTTCTCACTTTCATTGATCCTTGTGTATTCTACAGATATCCTGTGGATCATAAGAGGATGAGTCACATCTTACACAATGCACTAGATATTGTTAATTGCTGTGCTGGTCTGCATGTGTATTTTAGTATATGTTTTAACCTGGTTTTAATTCCCGCCCCCCACAATTCTTTGATTATTTTTTAACTTTTGTAATTTGTGGATTTTAAACTTTTTGTTGTTGTTGTAAGATGCTTTGAGTCCCAATTGGGGAAAAGATAGGATTTAAATAAATATCATCACCACCCTCATTATCATCATCACCTTTACAAGCAAATTTCTCAGTAACCAATGAAAGGGGAAGAAAATAGTCAGTAGCCATAAAGCACACACCGCTTTATGAGAGACCAAGGTTTCTTATTTTTGCTTTATAGGGCCTTGATTCTACAGCTCCTTTCTTTTCCCAACTATGGACCCAACTCTATTGTTCCAGGCTGAAAGCTGAGCCTGTCTGGTGTTTCTTCTTCATGTCATATTCCCTTTCTGAGTTATCTCACCATGTCCCTACCCCCCCCCTTCCTTCCCAACATTCACTCTTGCTTCCCTTCACTCACTAGTCTAAGGGCCCAAACAGACAGGCCAAAATAAAGCTGCTTCGGGTTACTTTGGAGGTTACTTTGGAGGTTACTGTTTAAATGATGCATGCTTCCTAAGAGGCTGGAAGCTGCGCCAAAGCCATATTCCAGTCCTAAGGACTGGAGCGCAGCTTTTGCACAGCTTCTGGACTCTTAAGATGCATGGGTCATTTAAACAGTATACTTCAAAGTGACCCAAAGCAGCTTTATTTTGGCCTGTCTGTTTAGGCCCTAACTCCTTTTGGCCCCTGATCTCCACAATCTCATCCATACACCCTTACATTCTAGTTCAGAGCCAAAGGAAAATGGTAGTCAGTGTTTTCATGATTTGCTGGTGCTAATTGCCTCTGTCAGTCCATGGCTGGCCTCATTGTTGTCTTCTTATCTGCCTGCTAGGTAAGTTCTAGACTACCATGGACTAATCACTCTGTGCACCCTCTCCCCATAGATGGTTGGAAATTTCACTCAGAATGGTAAACATTTCATTTTTTAGCAGAACTTACAAAAACCTACAAATTCACAATGTGTTAGAAAGGGAGACTGCCAGATTTGCAGTCCTGAGATCCCAGAAGATAGGATCTCAGGATGCCATATATGACTCCCAATCCACCTTTACCCATATAACAACCCAGTAAGGTATACTATCTAGGGATGCAATGGCTCAAGTGGTTAGGACACTGACTCTGTCGATTGCAAGATCAGCAGGGGCCCAGGTGCTGCCTGATGGGGTGAGCTCCTGTCACTAGTCCCAGCTTCTGTCAACCTAGCAGTTTGAAAGCATGCAAATGCAAATAGATTATTAGGTACCACTACTCAGTAGGAAGGTAACAATGTTCAGTGGAGTCATGCTGGCCACATAACTGCCAGAACAGTCCTTGGACAACGCTGGCTCTTTGGCTTAGAAACAGAGATGAGCAACACTCCTATAGTTGGTTATGACTAGACATTCATGTCAAGGGACTACCTTTATCTTTTCCTGTAAGGTATGTTATGCTCACAGGAAGCTAATTACTAAAAGTCACTCACTGAGAGCTTCATGGATGGATGGAGATGTGAACCTATCCTACTCCCAGTCAGCAATCTATGTGAAACAAGATTTTTGCTTACAATCAACACTCTCTTTGAAGCACACCCCTATGATGCAAATGGATCTCACTTTTGGCTTGTGAGAGCTGGACATCCATAGTTCATATGTATGTCCCACTTATAAAATATATAACTGAAAATACAATAGTACAGTGTCCTGACTTGCAGGCCACCCGGGGCAAAGTAACAAAGCAAAGTCCATCGTAGACAAGACAGAAGCAGCCCCAGTCATGTACAAGAGCTTACCAACCAGTTAGAGTTCTCAGAGTCCAGGCAGTCCAGGACAGTAAGGTACAGCAATAAATGTAAGGTGTCAGTACATGGAAATGTCTGGAAGCATGATCATCTTATGATACAAAGTCCAAGGCTCTTCAGAAACACAAGCCAGGAAACAAGAGATGAAAGTGTTGCGTCATCCAGAACAGTTGGTTGTCAGTGACAACCTCCAAAGAGCGTGACTGGATTATTTATGGCCAGTGTGGCATAGTGATCAGAGTGTTGGTCTATGGCTCTGGAGACCAGTGTTCAATTCCCACTTGGCTATGAAACCCTCTGGGTGCCCTTGGGAAGGTCACATGGTTTCAGTCTCAGATGAAGGCAATGACAAGCCTCCTTTGAACAAATCTTGCCAAGAAAACTCCATGATATGCTTGCCTTATGGTTGCCATAAGTTGGAACTGACTTGAAGGCACACAGCACAGACACACAGCCTCTCACAGCTGTTGCCTGATTAATGAGTGTTTCCTGTATAAATGCTCTGATCATTGAAACCCCTCATCTTTCATCTCTGTTCAGCTCCTGTAGGTACTAACAGGTCCATGTCTGTGTGCTATGGCTGCTGGGGAGTGTCACTGTCTGTTTCAAGCACTGGCATGTCCCCCTGTCCTGCTGTTTCCCTGTCTGTATCATAATCTGAATGAGGTACATGCCCCTGTCCTTCTGTTTTCCTGTTTGTGTCAGAGTCTGAACATGGGTCCTTGGAACTATGCATGACATTCTCCTGCTGCTTCACTGTCTCTTAAGAGTCTAGACCTGGGTCCTGGGGATGAGGCATGATGCACAGAGATGTTTTGCTATATAAATCTTTTGTTTCTAGTGATGTTTATATTTACAGTGCTTAATTGCTCAAAACAATGCAGCATCCACATCAAGGCAATGGACCATTTTCTTCATTCTTTGGGTAAAGTTTCCTAGAGCATTTCAGAAATCACCTCCAGTTTTTCTCTCTCTTTCTTTTTTACCTTGTTACACCAAAGCAGGGGCTATAGAAAAGATCACCCACAGCATGAGACATCAAAAGCAAACACTGCTGTAAAATCATTCAATAATCCTTGGCAAGAATTCCCAAAGGCAGGCATAAAATAACAGTGAAGGGAGGATATGAAGTGGAGGTCATACTAAGGGAGTCATCACCAATATCAGATTCTCACTGTTTCTAATATTCTAATATAGGTTCACTTGTATTTTTTTAAAAAAGTTTTCAGATATGGAGTTTGTAAAACTAAAGAAGGAAAGGGTGAAAGTAGTGAAACTTAGATGCGCTGAACAAAAGGTTGGCATTACCTGGAGATCCCACAGAGTTCCAAAGAACATAAAATATCTGTCTCAGATGAACAGCATGAACAACATCTGAAAACAGCCATGTCGAGGAAGACAAATCTTTTCAATTTTTTCCCCCCATGAACAACAAGGAGCAAAAGCCCTTTGAAACAAAGCTTCATAATAGATCACAAATCCTGATGAGACAACACCAGGAGAAGAGTTAAGTATCAGGAAATTACATTTCCCACCACTTTACTAAAAGAACAAGTTAATAGCTTCTTCTACTTTTGCTCCCCACCCTTTCATCTTGTTTTCTGTGAAATGGATGATATACATGTTACTTTACAGAAGAGAAAAATACAGCTTACTCCAAGGATCATGCCATGTGTTATTTGACAAAGAAGCTTCTTGGTAAAGGCAGATTGAGGAACCTGTACAGTTGATCCTGCCTTTGCCCAAGACAGATAGGTGAGACAGGAGCAAACAGGTAGACATGATCTGGTTGTTTCAGTTATATGGGTGTAGAGTTGTCCCGGAAGAGTCTCACACACAAGCAAAATTATTTTTAAAATTCTGCAATACACAATCCAACCATACATGAAGAGCTAAATTCTAGTGGTGCAAGTGGGATTCAGGAAAGGAGGAAGCACCAGAGACCACATCACAAACATACAATGGTGAATGGAATGCACCAAAGAATTCCAGAAAAAATAATCATGTGCTTTATTGAATACAGAAAGCATTAGACTGTATAGATCATGAAAAGCTATGGAATGTACTCAGAGACATGGGAGTGCCATAACATTTGATAGTACATGTACTGATGAGAAATCTGTACCAAGGAAAAGAGGCCACTGTAAGAACTGGATTCAGAGAAACAGAATAGTTTCCAATAGGCAAAGGGGTAGGCAACACTGCATTTTATCACCCTATTTGTTCACTTATATACAAAAAACATCATATACAGAAAAGCAGAGCTAGAATCAGAAGAATGAGGAGGGAAGATAGGAGGAAGGGATATTGACAACCTAAAGTACATGGATGATATCACAATAATGGCAGAAGATATCACAGACTTAGGATGGTTACTAAGGATGGTCCAAGATGAAAAGGTGGGATCAATGCTAAACATAAAGTAAAGAAAAATTATGACCAAAGAGATACATGAATTCAATCTAGACAATGAGGAAATTGAAACAGTTAATGAATCCCTGTATTTAGGATTAAATATTGATTGAAATTGAAATAGTTAAAGAATCTCTGTACATAGGATCAAATATTGACTGAAATAGTGACTGCAATCAATACAGAATATAGGAGTTCCAAGGAAAAGCAAGTGTAGGAAATATGATCCCAAGGTTCATAAGCTTATCAGAGATTTTACACCAATGTAAAATCCTATAGAAGAGCCAATGTGATGTAGGAGTTTGAGTGTTGGACTAGGAATCAAGGAAAGCAGAGTTCCAAGCCCTTCAATCAAGAAATAAGAAGCAGATTAGGAATGGGAAGGGCAGCTATGAAAGAACTAGAAAAGCTACTGAAGAATAAAGATATACAACTGAGCACAAAAGTTAGACTCATTCAAGCCATCGTACTGCCCATCACCATATACCGATGTGAAAGCTGGACAATAAAGAAAGCTGACAGAAGGAAAGTCAACTCATTTGAGGTGTGGTGCTGGAGAAGAGTGCTTAGGATACCGTCAACAGCCAAAAAGAGAAACAGATAAAGCCAGAGATATCCTTAGAAGCCTTAGATGATGAAATTGATGCTGATATACTTTGGCCATATAATGAGAAGGCATGGATCACTGGAAAAGACAATAATTCTCGGAAATGTAGAAGGTGAGGAAGACCACATGCCAGAGGGATGGACTCAATCATGTGGATCATGGGCATGGGTTTGCACGAACTAAGTAGAGAAGTAGAAGATCGGGATTCTTGGAGGTTTCTCATTCACAGGGTCATCATGAGTTGAGGTCAACTTGAGGGCAGATAACAACAAAGAATTGTCATAGTAGGGCATGTTCAATTACCAACTTTCCACCTTTTCATGGTTGCATGAGAAAGGACAGTACTTAAGGAGAAACCTCCTTCTTGCTGTAAAGTGAATTGTCAAGACGGCAGGTGGTGTTTTCCAAGCAACTTTCAGTGGTTCCATGGTAGCTTACTTGGCCTGCTTTCTACTCTTCTTCACTGCAGAAGGCCAAGGAGGCTGAGATCATATAACTCTTATCTCAGCAAGGGTCTGAGCTGCCTATCTTGTTACTCAAGCACACGGTAAGCTCTGATTGCCTGCTTATAGGGTTCTCTTTAGATAAAAAGTGCCCAGTGATGGGGACCATTCTACTGATTTTTTTTCCAATAAAGGGAGTATGCAAAATTACAAATGCACATAAACACATCCTTTCTGAAGGAAGATGTCATATGCTTATTTTGACAAATGAACTGAACCAATTTTCTGCAGGCTTGTCTTGTGGTACATAACTCTCACTTCTAAAAATAAAACAGTGTACAGGCTCAAACAGAAATATTAATGTGGCTCACTTACTAATATGGGAATGACTGTAGCCATTTCCATTCTCACTCCCTCCCCTTTTGAAACTATCACAATCAGAGGCTACTACATCAATAATCAAAGGCTGAAGAAGGACAACTGTCAGTATGTTCTGAATTTTCCTGATTACTAGATTGCTCTGAAAACTGAATGAAATGAACACCGAAAACAGGAGAAGGACAGATGTAACAAGTGTGCATGACAGGTTCTTGCTGGATTAGTGTTTTTGGTGGTTTTGAGTGTGTGTGTGCGCGCGCTGTTTTATGCAGCATCATGGATATATACAATGAAATACTGGCAAATGATGAAGTGTGAGTGTTCATCATCACCATCCCTATCACAAGAAGTCTCCAAAAATGTATGTGGCTGTGTTGATCTAATAACATTCCAAGCAGTTTTCTCTCCACCAGGAGCAGGCCTTCTGTAAAACTAGTTGGTCATGCTTATTCAGGAGCAAGGCAACCCCAAATAGTTTTGACTACAGCAGGGATAGATCAGAACTGTACATTTGTTGCTTGGAAAATCCATTTTTCTTCCAGCTACTATAAGTATTTAGTTGAAGGCAGAGAAAACAGGGAAATCCAAGGAGTGGGGTAATGGGATGGGATGACAGATGATCTCATTGACTAGAATTCTGTATGGTCTTTACATATGCCTTGTTATGGTGCTGCATATTAAATTCTGGCACAATCCCCCCAAACTCCACTTACTGGGAAGCAGCCATTGTGACAGACAATGATTGTTCCCCTGTCACTCAAATAGCAGCTGGTTGTTGTTTCCACTCTGTTCATGAACACTGTTCATGAACTGTGTTGCAACAGACAGAAGAAGGACCCCCTCCCATGAGATTGCTTGCATGTGAGCAGAGGGAAGGAACAATAGCCAGTTGCTTCCTGAGTGATGGGTAACAGATCTCCATCAATTGCAGTGGCAGCTTCTTGGTAAGTGCAGATTGAGGAACCTTTACAGTTCCTACAAATCCCTAAACTAGGAGCTCTGTAGGGATTATGAAATTAAAAAGTTGTAAGTGTGTAACTCCAGGTTACAGATTTGTAACTGCCATAACAGGATCAAAAGGTTCCAGGGATTTGATCTTGAAAAACCACTGTCAGATTTTTATATCAGCAATACACCATTATCTGGGCAGTATAGAAAAGTTAATGAATTCATTAAATGTTTTATGAAGTGCAGATCAGTATAATTACATTGAGTTGGATCCAGACTTAGTTGTAGAATTCTCACTGAAATGAACAGGACTTAAGTTAAGGCTGACATGTCCTATTGATTTCAGAGGGAGTTAGACCAAATTAGTTAACATATTAACCTATAATAATTGTTGACTGTAAATGAAGATAATACCTCTGATGCAAAAGGCAGATTGCATATTTTTAACATGTAAATTCATGTTTCATGGCAGGCTATTGAATGTATGAGCACTCGGAAATACAATTACAACTTTGGGATCATCACAACTCCTTTGTTCCTAATCTGTTGCATCTAGAGTTTGTTTGTTTAAGTTTAAAATTTCAGAAAATTTTAAAGCCACAAAGAAAAACTATTTTTCTCCAGGAGAATTTTTTGAGGGTGGGGGGAGAAAATTGGAAATATTGGAAAAAATAGAGAAATACAATATTAGTACACTATACAGATTAAAAATAACTTTGTTAGTTTAGAAACATAAAATTTGGGTAGACATAATTAATTAAAAATTTATTTATTTATTTATTTAAATTACAAATGGAGCTGCAAGGTACTGAACTTTAAACAACAACAAACCTATAAGGAACCTCTTTGGGTTTGCCAGTTTATGAAAACAAACAACAACAAAACAAAACAAAACAACGTTCAATTTACACTAAACAATTATTTTGTGTCCACTAGTTCTCCATAGTGTTACACAGATCTAACATATCCATAAAAAGAACTCAGGAAAGAAAACAAGAACTGGAATTGCAATACTCTGACACTGCATAGTCTTACATATAAGCCTTCCTTTTAAATAATTTTTGAAATGATCTTGGAGCAGTAAATATGTGAAAACCTTGTCTTAAGTATTTATCCATCATTTTAAAACAAAAAGTTTGATAATACATTTCTTTCAATTTCTCTGGAAAAAAGTCATCATCAACAGTCATAGATATAAATAGAAGTTAGAATATAAAATTCACACATACACACACACTCCTCTCTCTACATCACACATGCACGTGCAGTCACCTCTAAAATTCATAGACTATATATATATATATATATATATATATTTGATGATTGATAAGTTTGAGAAAAAAGTCTTTAGGGGAAAAGAACATTTGTTAGATGTTTTCTGTTTCTTTTTTGTGGGCTTCACATCTCTGCTTGCAATCAAATTACATGTACAGAATGTTTATTGCACACCTTTGGTTTACTATCAGATATATTGTAGAGACCATTTGACAAACATGAATTTAATTTTACACAACTTTAAAAAAAATGAGTCACTTTGTGTTGTAAAATGTATTTAAATGCTAGGTCACTAACTTTGAAATATTTCTTGCTTTGCAGTTTATAACTCCCATTGTCATGGTCTGCTATGACTTCAGTAATGGCTAGTCTTTGACTGAAGTAGCTTTTGTGTCCTTTCAAGATGCATCTCCTTTGAAGTCAAAGAGTTCATTTTATTTGAAGCATCTGACTTTGGGCACTTTGCAACTCAATTTCACAGTTTAGTTACTACATGTTACTGCCAAGCACATTAATAGCGCACATTACAGAATTACTGTTTGAAAGAGTTAAGCACATGTTCTTCAATGCATTGCACCATTTGGCAGTCACAATTCATACTTTGATTCCACCCACCCTGAAAGCATCTAAGCTAAAGAAAACAGCTTGCCTAGTCATTGTAAGAAGTCTTCCTTCATGTCAGTTGTGTAACAGAAACCATACAAAGTGCCTGATTGTGGAAATATTTAACATTTCAGCATTAAAACTGCTTATTGAGAAGTGTAACATTACATGTCACCTTATTAAAAACCTACTTCATTAGTATAAACCAGAATTTATAAACATAATTTTATTCAAAGTGTTTTAGAAAGTGTTGAGGATCCTTAAAAGCATCATGCTAGAAAGCAGCCATAATTTGGAGCACTGTCTGTTCTTGTGAAGCATGCTCTAGTAGTGGCAATATCTTCTTAAGAAGACTTTCGATGGTACAGAAAAGCTATCTAGCACCAGGATGTTCCAGGCAAGTTCTACAGAAAGAGAAAAAACAACAAGGAAAAGCTCAGCCCTAGTGCCAGACATAGGCTTCTAGGTTACTGAGATAGTAATTATCCTGTCCCAGCATAGGTTTAGTTGTTTGGACTTCAGAGTTGAACTTAGAGGCTATCCGCATGGGCCAAAAGGCCTGTGTTCACCCCAGCCTCACGTCATCCTGTTCAGATGACAAAGACAAATACTCCTGGGCAGGAACCAGGCCAGATCTGGGCAGACTGAATGCAGACCCAGGAGCCTTAGCACAGGTCAAGATGACCTGCCGAGTTTCTCTGAAACTCCATGGCAAACCTTGGTAGACAGGATGTCCCTGTGTGTCCCTTACCACTATTGAGAAGCTCCCCATTGCCACCTGGCCACAGGTTTCTGAATAGCAGGTATGGTGGAAGAAGAAAAGGGGCATGTGGCGGTTCCAGATCTGCAAGCCTGTCTCCATGCCAACCCAGGAACTGACCCAGGGTGGGATCTGGATGTAACACAGGCTCTGCCCATGCTATCCTGGCCATCTGCATAGCCTTTCAGACATGGAATGAATTCAGCATTCTACTGTCATGGAAATGACCAGTCCCAGTCGCTCAGGGTAGATCAAGGCCATCCTTATGCAAATTTAATATAGATTAATATAGATCAAGACAAATATTAATGCTGTCATAGATGTTAAAATAAATGTTTAACCAAACTTTTACAAGGAATGTGTCAGGACTGCAATACCTAAAAGAATGGAAAATGAACCAAACATTGACAGTGTGCAACTCCTTGACTGTTGGACATGATGTTCTGTGTAAAATTCACCAGGCATAATGCTAGTTTCAAACTAATTAATGCTACTAGACATCATTACAAAGAGCTGAAACTGGACTTGCTATAGAATGTGAACTTGATAGGGAATAGTAACCTTTCATGTGACCCTGAGTGTACATATATAAGCAAACACAGAATGAGCAATGAGAAGAGTCCTGTTGAGTCTTAAAGGTTGGCACATTTTATTTGGTATACATTTTAATGCACTGCAGCTCACTTCATCAGATGATGCATTCCACAAAATCCTATGCAAACCTTCAAGTACTTTTGGCTGAATGGACTAATATGACTGTTGAAAATTCAGCAAAAATCCAAGTGAGTTCAGGACTGAGATTTATTTATTTTTTAAATGGCTACTTCAAAATATTCACATGTAGGAGCCACTGGCTATGAGTCATTACACCAGTGCATTCTAGAGATGTGAACAATATTTGTTACTTGTTGTACCCTCAGTGAAAAAGGGCATCCTGACACTTGGAAAGCTCTGCTGAGAAAAGAGGAGAATAGCTGTGAGATCCTTCATGATCTGGGATATCTTTGGGGACAATATGTCTGTGTAGTAATACATGTGGTTTTTTGTGCATAAAACAAGGATAAATGATTTGTCCTGAAAGACATTCCAAAGTGCATACAGTGATCAAGAACTTTCATGCAGTGGGGAGAAAATAGTGGAAATTATTCACTCTTGTTTCAAAGGACAAAGCAAACAGCTTTGCATCCCTAGTATATGCTAATATTATCATAGAAGCAGGGACTGAAGAAGGAGAATTTGGCTCCTGAGTTAGATTGTCTTAACAGTGATTAATTTCATCTCCTTTTGTACAGTGTCACAACCCATATGTTTGGCATCCACACATCCTCAGCACATGGAAAGCTATACTGTCTAAATTCTTCACTCCTCACGTACCAAGGTTGATACAAAGGTCTGAATACAATCTGCCTCTGGGAATATTGTATGCATAGGCTCTATTCAGATTTCTGTATCAATGAGTTGGGATTAAAGACAGTAAGCAAAATTGTTCTTTCTGGTCATGCATTGGTTTTCCGTGATTCCCGACCATCTCAGTAGGGCTTTGGTCAAGTAGAGTTTGATTTAGTTCCATCTCTGCTAAGCAGGAGGACAAAGCGGCCTCCTTTCCTCCAACATCTGGAACATTACTTGCCCCAGATTAAACATTTATTATTAGCTAACTATACTTTTAAAGGTAACCACCCTTACACAGAAAATACATATTCAATACATAGTCAAATAGTTACCCAGTCATTTTTCTGAGAATTTATGTTATTGCTATTCATTGCCCAAACACAATGGATTCTTCAGTTTCTGACACAGGAATTGTGTAAAGTCAATTCCATTAAATTCAAAACACATGCAGGCACCCTTTTTGGGAGTCTAATCTACTTGACAGGTTTCTGACAAGTTAATCCTAAAAAAAGATGTTTTTGTCATTTCCGAAAATGAGTTGGGAATGGTATGACTTACCTTAAGGTGTACTTTGACAAGAATGGCCTGCACCATATGCTGTCGCTCCCCATGGAATCTGCAAAATGTCCTAATTTCAGGTTATTCAGAATATTTTGAAATGTCACAGTTAACACTTTAATGCTAAGTTTCTTGTAAGAACTAATGCACTTGATTCAGTGCTTTGATCCCAGTGAGAAGCTCCTATTTTTCTTAAAACATTGATAGTTCTGGAAATGGAGTCTAAAGTTTTAGACACTTAATTGTTTTTCATATATATTTAAAAGGCCTAAATTATGGTGTTCATCATGTTCCTACCCATCCAGACCGGTAGACTTTTCTGAGTGTCTGTAACCTATTCTAGGAACAATTTTTTTTTAAAAAAAAAGTTTTTAGATCAGTTGGGGACTACAGGAGGGAAGAGGGTGCACAGTAAGAACATTGGATTGTGGCTAAAATATAGAATGCTTATATACTAAAATGGAGTGACCTTTTCCTGATTTATTTTTTCTGATCTTGACTATCACTGTAAAAAATAAAAAGGCAAACATTGACATAAATGAATCAGAAAATCCTAATCTCCCTTGATCCTGAGATAACTGCAGTTCTCAACTAGAATAGATCCATTTGATCCATGGGGTTTACATAAGTGTTGATTTACTATTTAGCAATTAATTCAATTGAAATACCTGATTTTGAGACAAGCAATTATATTTGGACTATAATGAACCATTGAATACCCTCAAACTGTGTTAATTAGGCAGGGACAGTCCCAGTTAACCCTCAGCCATCTCACTTTCTCTGCTGCTTTTAAAATATGGTGGTTTCTCATTCCTTCTCCTACCAATAAAGTAGTTTATATTCAGTCAACTCAGAAGGAGGGAGAGGAAAAGGAGGGAATGGAATCTGGCCTTCCAAGCAGGCTCAGACAAAAGTAAACTGCTGCAGCCTCTCCTAGTTATAGGAGTTTAGCACAGCTAAATAATCTGTTTTATCTTGCCCTGTTTGAATCCTCATCTGGGATGCAGCTGGATATTATCATATGCATTTTTCTACTGATGCTACCTCCCACCTAAAACCTGCCTAAATTCTGGCTAGCATCTGAGATCAGCTGGCAGATTTGCAAAACTGGGAAACTTCTGACTTTGCAAATTGGTTGGCTGAGCATGGCTGGGAGTTGGGTTTTAGGTGGCAGGCAACATTGGAAGCAAAATGCATATGATAATATCTGGCTCCATCCTGGAAGCGAATTCAAACCGGGCAAGACAATGGATTATTTAACTTTGTGCTAAACTCCTTAGATCCTGCACTCTGTGACTCATCGTTGCTTCTTGAAACTAAAAGGAATACACATGCTTTGTAAAAGATATGGGAAAGGGGGAACACTGCCAGTTAAAGTAGGATTTCATAAAGAAAATTCCACATTACAGTGTGCTTGGAAATGTGTTCTATGTGCTATCTCAATTTAATTTTATCAGAGATACACAGATTTCCTGCTAACAACTCTGATTTCCCTAAAATCTGTTCAGATTGAAAAGATCCTTTCCTGATTTGGAAAATAATGCAGTTTGACACCACTTCAGCTGTCATGGCTCCATTCTACAACACCCTGGGATTTCTAGTTTGGTGAGGCACCAGCACACTTTGGCAGAGAAGGCTAAAGATTTTGTGAAACCACAAATCCCAGGATTCCATAAGACAGAGCTACAGCAGTCAAAGTGGTGTCAAACTACATTATTTCTACAGTAGAGATGCATCCTAAGAAGCTACAATTGGCTCAAATTGACCACAGAAGTGTTATGGTATGGTGAAAATGATATTTGACCTGATCTATAATATGCATTGGGCAGAAGGCCTACATTTTTGTTATAGATATTGTTTTGGTTGTAGTTCAGTTGTTCTGGAGGGATCTAAATGCTGGGAAAGGCCTTTCCTGCTCTTGGCCAAGTGATGACCAGGGATAAAGGACAATCAAAAGCAAATAATAAAATTTCAACTCCATTAACAACAGAAAAATAACTTCCTTTAATACCCAGGTTGTCCCTGTCCTAGGCAAAGCTATCTGCTCCTTTCTTAGGCAGAGAACACTGAACTGTGAAACGTTGGGGAGCAATTTTTTTGTGAAGTAACCTTCACAAATTCAACCTAGACAACAAAGAAATAGAAATAGTAAAATAATTCCCATACCTGGGCTCAAACATTGATAGAAATACAACTGCAGTCAGGAAATCAGAAGAAGATTATGAATGGGGAGTGTGGCTATGAAAGAACTAGAAACGATACTAAAATGCAAAGATGTACAACTCAGCACAAGCTATCGCATTCCTTATTACCATGTTTGGATGTGAGAGCCGGACAGTTAAGAAAGATGATAGGAGGAAAATCAATTCATTTGAGATGTGGTGCTGGAGAAGAGTGCTGAGGATCCCATGGACAGCCAAAAGGACAAACAAATGGGTCCTAGAGCAGATCAAGCTGGAAACCTCCCTGGAAGCCAAGATGACCAAACTGAGGCAGTCGTACTTTGGACACATAACAAGAAGGAAGGACTCATTGGAAAAGACAATAATGCTGGGAAAGGTGGTGGGAAGTAGGAAGAAAGGAAGGCCACATGCTATGAGGGTGTATCATAAAGTTTTAACTATCACCTTTAAAAAATTCGACAGAAAGTTTATTTTGATTTGTAATCACCGTCCAGATTTACACATTTTCCCTACCATTTCATGACCCTTCAAGTAACATTATTGTAGAAGTCTGCAGATTGCACCTGACAAGGATTTTACACTTTAGTTACTTCTAGCAGAGCCAGTCACAAAAATAAAGGACACAATTAGTTGATTTTCTCAGAAACATGCACTTAGGGACCAATGATGACACTGGCAAAATTTCATCAATATGCCATAATAATTTCTAGGTAATCATTATTACTTTACAATACCCCTTTGTAAGGTGCAATCTGTAGACTTCTACAATATCAGGTATTTGGAGAGTCAAGATACACTGGGGAAAATGTATAAATCTTGATAGTGAGTACATAGAGATAAGTTAACAACTACAAATAAAAACAAACTTTCTGTCAATGTTTTAAAAAGGTGATCATTAAAACTTTATGATACCACCTTGTAGATGGATGGACTGTATAAGGAAGTCATGGGTATGTGGTAGAAGGAATTGAGCAGAGCAGTAGAGGACAGAGGGTCTTGGAGATGTCTCATCCATAGGGTCACCATGAGTTGAGATTGACACAAGAGCAGCTAACAACAAACAACAACAAATGCTACTAAACAACTGACAATTTGTTGTTCGTACATGGTCACTCAAAAAGTGCCATACGATATTGCACTGATTCATCCTACCTAATGTTTAAGCAAGGCATGGACTGTTAGCCTAAAAGCAAGACAAAACTATACTCTTTGTGTGTGGGGGGGGGGGGGGATGAAATAAGAAATTAGAGAAATAGAAAAAAATGCTTTTACCATGAAATGTGCATTTGCATTTATCAAACATGGTTTTACACAACCTTCACTCAGCTTAAGTCCTTTGACTCTGCATCTATGAAATATTTATCCTTGTGTAATTCCTTTCAGCCAGGGTATGTCATTCCTGATTGTTCAGAGCAATTGTATGCCAGATTCCCGTGGGAACCCAAGACTTCAGTGAAGGACATGATAAAATAAATAACCTTTCCTGTGAGGATGAGACATTTATGTAGGACAGTGCGGTAAAGTGAAAACACTGATATTTAGAGAATTAACTTGTCCTCTTGAACAAGGTTCTCTTTGCCCTCTGTGTTCTAGTAATCCAGCACTTGTTCTGGAGAACAAAATCTATACAATTCATTTTTTTAAAATTTAACCAAATGTGGTTAGTATCTTCAAACACAGTGGTATTTAGAAAATGGATTGTAGCTCCACATTTGGCATTTGGAATTTTTGATATCATCTATCTGTAGTTTTTCTTCAAACCAAATCTGGCTTGTGTCAACCCTATCATAAGGGGGTGGTTGTTGTTGTTTTGAAAGATTTATTGAGAGGAGGTTTGTAGTCTACCTTCCTCTAAGGCTAAGGAAGTTTGACTTGCCCAAAGTCACCCATTCAGTTTCTACAGCTGAGTGGGGTTGGAAACCCTCTTCTCCTGGAGCCCTTAGTCCAACACTAAAGCCACTATACCATTGTGCCTTATGTTTTTAAAGAGTATAGCCACTGAAATCAATCTTTATTTCTTTCAGTGGGTCTCCTTTAGAGATGTGAACATACGAATCATCCAAAGAATAAAAACTCTCAGTGGACTTGTATCACATGGAGTAAAGTGGGGATTTAAAAAGACATCTTAACAAGACATTCACGTGATTATGGGAAAGATTTTCCCACAATGTCACAATTAGTGAAGACTTATCCCAGGAAGAACCAGGAATGCTCTAGCAACAAATCATAGATGGGAAAATCCTATGAATGATTTGCTGCTGGAGCATTCCTGGTTCTTCCTAGGATAAGTCCTTATTAATTGAGGACTTCCTCTCTAAGCGTGATGTGTGGAAAATCTTTCCCGCAATCGCACGGATGTCCCAGTAAAATGCCTTTTTAAAAAAATAGTCTTCATTAGTTTTCCATAAAATACAACAAATAAAACTGAAACAACACTTTACAAACATACAAGCTTGTTATCTTTTCTTTAGGCTCTTGTCGTGTCTTCCTTGTGATTTTTGCCTCGAAGAGTGCCCTTTATGACTAATGCTACCATGATCCTTGATAACAGAATTGTATTTAGCTCTTTAATGTTTAATATTATTGCGAGCGGAAAAGAAAAAGAAACATAATGTTGTGTATCTATTTGAGATATTGTATTTCTGTTTAAAACCTCAAAGCTCCCCTCCCCCAAAATGAGGAAAAGGGAGAAAGGGAAAAAAGAAAATAAAGGCAAATGACAGTCTCAGTTCTGGAATTGCTTTGTTATACCTATATGTTATTCTTCTATCTTTCTGCTTTTCTCCTCATCCTTCATCTTCTTGTTTTAATATATACTTAAACATGAAAATCTTCAGCCTCTATATTATCACAATGTTCATAGGAAGCAATACCGAAGCATAGGCAGCAATACTGAATCATAACAGATAGTAAATATGAGTACTTTGTCAAAATATTAAAAAAAGAGATAATCACACTAGATATTCAAATTTATGCCCCAATTCCTTTCCCAAAAGTATAAGAACTTTTGCCATTCTTCCTTCCTTTTATTTATGTACTGATTTTTAAGGGGACTTGATATTATGTCTAGTTCCCTGTATTTGTTAGCTTTTTTGCATCCAGTCCTTCAGGGTAGGGACCTTTTCTGATTTCCAGAGACTCACTATAAGGAGCTGCTGTAGCAAAATAAAGCAAAAATCTCCAATATTTGTTTTCATCCCTTAATTTTAACATTGAAGTCATATTAAGCAGATATAATTTGGGGCATATGTCTTGAATTGTGTGATGGACTTCTTTCCAAAACCTCTGGATCTGGGGGCAGCTCCACCAAATGTGGTAAAGTGTGCCTTTGTCTCTTCCACACCTCCAACATGACCCTTCTGTCAATGTGTACATAAAATGCCCTTTTAAACATCCAGTTTCCCCCATGTGATAAAGTCCAGTTTCCCCCCATTAGGCATATGAGGTTTGTTAACTCTTAACAAGTTTTACACAGAGGATTCTTTCACAATACACAGAACCCTTCATGGAACCCTTCATGCCTTTTCATTGTTGAGAAGAGGGAAATCAATCTCTCACTCGCTGCCAGATTTTTGACAAGGTATCCTGCCATGTAAAGGTGTCCTTCCTCACTAGGGAAAGGAAAATTTGCAAATACTCTTTACATCCTTTATTGTAATGGTTTCAATCCATTCTGTCTAATGACATACAGTAATTTAATTTTAGTTCAGATTCTGAAGAAATGTTCCATGGAGATGAGGGGGGAATCAACACTCTGAAGAAAACTAGCCTTTTCTCACCTCTTTTCTCACCAGTGAGCATTTGCCAATGTGCAAATCGCAGAGGGTATTTCCAAGAAACAAAGTGCATGGCTATTTCAAAATATGAACAGCTAAAATGGACATAATTGAAAATAATCATACTTTAGTCCATGGAGGGAGAAAAGTTGCAAAAAATACGTAATTTCATCAAATGTGCCCATTAGGAAAAATGTACTTAAAATGTTCTGGAGTTTTTCCTGGAACTTGATTTAAAGGCAATACAGGGGAGGAAAAGGTGCAGGAGGGATCTGGAGAAATTATATTCACATCAGTAATGAATACACAGTGCATAGTCCTGCACTGGAGGAGGAGGAGGAAGAGAGAATTGGTACAACCAACCTCTGCTCTAAGGACCAATAAGGAAAACCTACTGGTGGTTTTGTTAGAAGTTCAAATTCAACATTTTCATACCCCCTAAAAGTCCCAGTGTATCAGGAGGTTTAATGAGGGCCGAAAGAGCTAACAACTGGTGAGAGAAGGAGCAGGAAATGCAGAACAGAAGAACTATTTGCATATTTCTGAACTAGCCTTTATTTAAATGCCCATCCTCTTTAAAAATGGAGTAAAGAAATGGTCATCCACCTGTCCTCTGCCAAAATGTGCTGCTATGCAAATAAGCAGATGTCCACATGTCTGGTGCATATCTTTCCATATAAGGTGGTAAAAAGTGTGACAACTCTTTGGGTTTAAAGGACTTTTTTTGCCCCCACCCAAAAGCACAAATGTGTTTGAATTGTGTATAGGAGGATCACACTCTACCTGCATTCTACCAGAATAATTTTAATTGTGTAGATTGGCCCTAGGTTATTCTGGGTTTTTCATACCTTTGAACTGGATCTCAGGAGGGAGAGGGAAAATTAAGGCAGAATTCCAATATGGAAGCACTGAAATCAATGTACTGCCCCCGAGTCGATGGGGCCATTCCTCTGAAGGATTGAAACAGTTAGTGGTTGCAGCTGGGTGTTGCAGTGGTGGGGCAAAGCTCATAAAATTACTTTTCGAATAATGAATATAATGGCATGATAAAGCCATCCATGGCTTGGTCCATTACTACTTATCTTTCAATGGCTTCAAAATGTTAGTATATTAATTCTTCTTAAAAATAAATTTCCAACCTCTGGAATCCCATGCTTGATCTTAATAATATGGTATTGGTGATAGATAGTGGCCAGCCCATGTCTGTTTTGCTTTCTGAGCCAAAGCAGAAAATGGTGAAACCCCCCCCCCCCATCATCATAGTGATCGGTGGCTGCTAATAAGCATTTTGTCCCAAATTGGAGGCTAGTGGTTAATCAGGACATTTGAGCTCTTGTCCTTCTCTTCCCCATCACAGAACCTTGGTGTTAGTAATGCTGGAGACACACTGCTGTCAAGCATCTTCTACTTATGGTATTCTTTGCCATTTTATGTCAGAAGCACCAGGTAAATCTAAATTGCCTAGGACCAGGATGACCTGTGCTAAATCTGAATAATCCAATCCAACCAGATCTGGATGCAAGCTGACTCAGATCAATCTGCTTTAATATTTTGCAATTTAAAAACACAAGTTTAAGTAATCAGAGCAGGGCCCACTTTACCATTTGCTCGGCTAAAGCATTCCATCTTGGGTAACAAATTTGGGGGTATCATTAAAAGGCAGAAAATTATTATATAGGTTAGTACTAACTACATCACCAGGAGCAGGGGTACTGACAGGACTGGGGAAGGGGCAGATACAAGGTTTTCTTTGTTTGTGTGTAGCTCATTCTCACTTGTTAGATTACAATGGGGCTTTCTAGATTGGCAGGAAAGTGTGACATGAAGTTGCCTTTTCCTTAATGCTTAGCAGCTGCACTGCAGGCTTTAGATGGAGCTGCGCTGTTCCGCAGTTTTTAAAAAAGAAGCTGGGAAAACCAGCACCTTTTTAAAGGCGCTTCTTCTCCCCTAAAACGCAAAAAAAGCATTTTCATGGCACATTTTCCCTTTTTCTCATCTAAAGGCTAGAATTTCATGCAGCCATGAACACACTTCTTTTTGCCAATCTAGAAAGCCCCAATATGTACTGAGGCTGAAACCCCATACACACCTATGCGGGAGTAAGTCCCATAGGTTCTCAGGTGTTTTTCCAAGATTTGCACTAATATATTAATTAATATATATTTCTTTTGTTCAGGTCTTCTCGTTTTTATCAGTAATCTTGACATACAAACTGCTGTGGTTTCCCATTAATTCCATGTGTTCTTTTCTTTCTCATATTTCCTTTCTTATCCTGCCCCAAGAGGATGTGCCATGAAGACCAACATTATCCATGTAAAATGCTGCTGTTCACTGGGGCTGGCTACAGGGATCATGTCACTCCTCTGCTGAAACAGCTTCACTGGCTACTGGTCCATTTCTGAGCAGAATTTAAGATGCTGGTTTTGACCTTTAAAGCCCTAAATGGCTTGGGTCCAGACTATCTGAAGGACTGTATCTCCCTATACAGGCCAGCTTGAGCACTAAGACTGATAGGAGAGGGTTTTCTCTCAGTTCCGCCACCTTTGCAGGTGCAGTTGGTAAGGACTCTGGAAAAAGCTTTATTCATTACTGTGTAATTCTCCTCCATGGTAGGTTAGGTTAGCTCCCTCCCTGCTCTCTTTTTGATGGCAGCTGAAAACATTTTTATTCATGCAGGCATTTGGTGTGTGAATTTTTCTGGTGTAATATGGTGTGCTGTTTTAATGTTTGAATGGTTTTTAAAATTGGTTTTAACTATGCTGTTTTTAACTTGGGTTTTAGTATTAGTAATATTTAATTTTTTTAACTTTTGTAATCAGTGTTTTAGTTCTGTCTTTTTAAATTATTCTAACCCACCTTGAATCCCATTGTGGGAAAAAGGTGGGATATAAATCCTTGAAATAAATAAATATATCAATGGCAGAAATAAATAAGTTTGGATGTAATGCAGGTCTGAGTGAAGTGCAGCCCATGGGCCACATGCAGCTGTTGAGACACTTATGTGTAGCTCTCCAAAGCTCCCAGATTTTCAGGTGACTTTTTTGCTTCCCAAACAAGCTAAAACCCATCATAACCACCCAAATTATTTAGAGCCACCCAAACTGCTCTTCTACACAAACAAAAACAAAAAAACAAAACTGGAAAAAATGGCTGAAATTAGCCAAAATAGTGGCCAGATGGGATGTTGCATCATTTTATGCATGCCAAAATGTGCTGATATGTTCATATGATTTACCAGTGAATTATAAGAAGCAGATGTGAAAGGACTAGACACTGAGAACCTAAATCAGAGTTTATTATGGGAAGGCATAAAAAGTTTAATGTAATTAAAATGTAACAAACTGTATCTTTTCCTACTTAGAGGAAGCCACCTTAGCTGAAGAAGGGAGAAAGAGAGCCAGGAGGATGGGCCCTGGCTGAAGCCAGAGGAGCTGGCAGTCCTGCCATGGCACTGGTGGAGATAAGTTTATCACACGGGAGACAATTGGAAGTATAAATGATGATTAACCCGTGATAATCCCACAGTTGCACTAATGATTTTGACATGACATCATGTTCAAAGCGCTATTATCCCATGAATAACCCGTGATAATTCTACAGTTGCACTAATGGTTTTCACACAATGTCGAGATGAAACATGATTAAAATGCCATTATCCCATGAATAACCAGGCAAGAAACAGCAAAAAGTCATTCACAGGTGACTTTTTGCTGTTTATTGCCTGGTTATTCATGGCATAATGAATCTTGTGTTAATCTCATTTTAATCACATTTTAATGCCAATTGCACAATTTTTGTAGATTAATCACTGTTTCAACTCCACATTTCCCGCCATGTGATAAACTCCATAGCCATCCCATATAACAGCTACTGATCAGGAGAAGGAGGCAGACCCATTCCAGCCTGCCAAGTGACATAAATTAAAATGCCAGGATCAAAAGATCAGGGCACACCCTGTTCCAGTTTAAATACAAGATGCTGAGTAAATGAGGCTGGTTGGGCTGATTAACTTCTGGCTATAAATTAGCTCCATTCAGACCATTCCATTGCTGCAGAACAACTGTTCCAAACTTCTTTACAACTCTGACACCACTGGCTTTCTAGCTCTTTAAGCTTTGGATGTACTTTCGGATAAATCTTTCCAACAACTCTCCTGTTGGCATTGTATTCTACTCAGGATCATTGCATCGGGCGTCAGCTATGTAATTCTTGGGACTGGCTTGGATTTCCCCTGCCAGTTCTTGTGAAGTATATGTGGACTCACCTGGACATTCATCAATTTTAAGCAGAACAAAGTGAAGACATGTAGAGGGCAACATGGAGAAGTAGTTTAAGTAATGGTCCAGGGCTCAGGGAAATCAGGGTTTGAATGCTCCACCGAGACAAGGAAACCCACTGGGAAACCCACTCTCTCAGCCTAAAGGCCTGAGAATAATTAATCAGGCCCCTCTGAATAAATCTTGCCAAGAAAACCCTAGGATAGTGTCACCATAAGTCAGAGTTGATCTGAAGCATATAACAATAACAAATGAAAGCAAGCAAAGTTACAGGAGTACAGCTGAGAGTTAGTGATTAATTATTGAAAATATATCTTTCTGAACCGGAATTTGCAATCTCATATAGTCTTACACATTCAGTCATACCACTGCCAGCTTTTTTTGCAAAGAGCTTAAAAATAGCAAGACCAGAGCTTGATGCAGTCAGCAGTATTTATAAAACTATTCCAGGCACCTTAGATATTTTAATACCTCGCATGCTTCCTGCTAAGCGAGCAATAATATTGTTATTGAGATGACTTAATTAAAGTCCAGGAGGTGGCGATGATCCCATGACCTCAGCCAATATGTGTTAGGAAGTGTTTATGAAAGACTTATCGACAGACCAATCCATTTCTAGGGATTATTAATCTAGGCAAAAAAACATGTCACATTATGATCCAGATGGTAGACTTTGAGAAGATCACTGAGAAAAGTAGCAGGGAGGAGGCTCTACTTTCCAATAATAATACTAATAAAATTAGAGAAATAGAGCATGCTAGCTCAGAATCCCTGGTGCGCATATACAGCACTATTATTATGGGTGATGAACAAACAGTAGTAGACTTACTGAAAGTAACAGAGGCACAAATGACTGAAAATAAATGTCAGCAGAAGCGGCAGCAGTGGTTTCAGCTGAGCGAGTAGAAGATAATACTGCAGTGGCTTGCTCAGCTTGCTTTCTCCTACTTTAATGACAACTGATCCCGTCAGTTCTTTGCCCAGAGGTGAAGTATCACACCCAAGTATTTGCTGGACTGTTCACAATGTAAGCAGATCATTTATTTCCTTTTAATTCCCCTTACCCATTTGTTGGAAATAGGTACTAAGGACAAAATAAAACTTGTTTCGTTGACACTAATGGGCTTCCTGGCTTCTGGTTCTCGGAAACACTGCAATAGCAGGTGACAGTATGGCTATAGGCTTTAGCCTGAGTTCATAATGAGGAAATAAGCCCTTGGAAATAGTAGAAAAAAGCTAACCCTACCACCTTATCCCCAGTTCATTTCTTTAGCCAATGTACTCAGATTTACAAAGTGTAAACAATCTTCTTCCCATTTGCAACCAAAGAAGAGCAGGAATATTACTATCCAATTGAGTATTCAGGCCTCCAGTTTGGGGCAAATACCTGGGTCAATTAGGTAAGTGTTAGCGTGACAGTAGAGATACAAAGTGTGATAGGGCCACCCTGGGAGCAGTGATAGAGGGGCTTAGTCTGAAACAGATATTAATAATCTTATCTCACTAGGCTAAATATCAGTGCAACTATCCACAGAAGAAATAAAGAAGCTGTAGGACCTTTGGAGCAGGCAGGGTCATTGGAGAGGCTCTTGCCGATCGCCAGGGGTGTATCCATATTGGATAGTTATATCAGCTTGAAACCACTTCAAGGTACATCTTTTAGAATTTTGGAATTTGTGGTTTAGTGAAAGGCTTAGAATTGTTTTATATTATTCTCTGAACTAATGTATTAGATTTCTCTGGTAGACATTCCTACATCCCGTACCTAACTACAAATTCTAAGATCCTGTAGGATGGAGCCATGATGCTTAAAGTGGTATCGCAGTGCTATATCTGTGGAAGTTGAATTTACCCCGGATTTCAAGAGCAGAATGGAGTAGGGTAAGTTGTAATTATTGTTTCTAAGATCAGAATGAGTGCAGTTCCCTTCTCCAACCAGCAGTCCTAATATGGAGAGAGCAGGAAACAACTGCTTGACCCAGAGGGTCAGAGCCCTGCAGCATCTGTCATGTAAACAGATTTACATCTATATGAGTCCCAGTCATGTCAATTCAGTTTACTTCCAAGCAGTCACACCAGAGGAATTCTGAGAGTGAAAGGCATATGGGGCAAAGCGATGGCATTCAGATCGTAACATCTGCATCCAGGGACAATCTGTTTTGGCATGCCAAGATGTATTCTTTAGGTTTCTTTAGATTTCATCCCCTGGAGCTAGAGAAATGAGGGCAATCTTTGTGCAATACATGAGTAAACACCCGAGGCAAAGTAATAAAGCATTATAGAGATTTTATTTTTCATTCTGCTTGTGATTTTCAACTTTAGATTCACTAAACTTTTAAGTTATATCCTTTTAGAAACATAAAGGCAATTGTGTCATGTTCAGGGACCTGAACCCTCCCTTCAGTTCAGACAATGACCTGGATGAGGTATTTCTGTTCCTCTATGCTAGGAGTCATTTCGCACTGCTTAATGATAGCAATGCCACTTTAATTGCTATGACAGTATCCTATAAAATCTTTGGATTTATAGTTTGGTGAAGCACTAGTCCTTCCTGGTTGAGAATTCTAAATACCCTTCCCTAATCTCAGGATTTTGTATGGTGTTGCCATGGCAGTTAAAGTGGTATAATACTCTTTTAATTATGTGCTGTAGAAGGGATCATTATTCAATTCCCACAATGGACAACAAAATGCCTATGGAAAATCTTCAAATGGAACATGACCACAATAATTCTGTCCTACTCATGTTCCACAATGTTTGATGCTGAGCAGTGTGTGTGTGTGTGTGTGTGTTATGTGCCTTCAAGTTGTTTCCAATTTATGGGACCTTAAAGGTCCCATAAGTCAGAAGCAACCTATAATGGGATTTTCTTAGCAGAATTTGTTCAGAACAGGTTTGCCATTGCCTTCCCCTGAGGCTGAGAGCATGTGACTTGTCCAAGGTTACCCACTGGGTTTTATGGCTGCATGGGAATGGATTCCTGGTCTCCAGAATCGCAGTCCAATGCTCAAACCATTATGCCACACTGTAATTCGGTGCTGATATTCTGACTCTAGTATACTAAATATTGCACCCTATGAAATCCTAGCAGATGCTAGAATTTTATAGAGTGAGCCATGGCAGTGCAAACATAACTGTGCAAATATAACTGTGAGTGTTCTGATCTTTCCATCAAAAAGCCCCTATTACTCCATCTATCTTACCAAACTCAGAAGACACTTTTCAGGTGCCCCCACTATGTCCCCCTTGTCATAAGTGCCAAATATTTTTGAATAAAGCAATCAACCTCAATATACTACAGAAGGGCTGGGTGAATTCCTCAGAGCTTAACCTAATGTTATTGCAATTGTACATATTGCATTTATGTGTAACTGATAAGTCAAATGTGTTTTTATTAAATGTAAACCTGAATTTGAATCCATACCTGGGCTTTGGGAAAAAATTGACAAAAATTTTGAGGTTCTTATAAGATTTTTTAAAAAAATACTATTTCAATATTTCAGGAAAGTAGCTTGGTTTCATATTTGGATTTTTTTATATCTTTGTCAACTCAGAAGCCATTTATAGAATGTACTCATGTTTGCCATGGCTATTGTTTGCTTTTATTTTACAATGGTTGTAGGTGCAATTTTATCCTTCTGCCTTCCAGATTTTTTGTGTGAAATTGTGTGTTCAGTTTTGGTTTGGGGAGCAGGGGTGACCTAACAAGGATAAATTCTAAACTAAAAACAGTTCTACCATATATTGCATAAAATATTTGGTGTGTCTAAATATGTTACATCAGCAAGACTAAAGATAGATACTGGTTCTCTCTGAATAGAAAGAAAGGCCTGTCTTTTGGCTGGAACTTACTGGCTGAGATTTTCTTTCTTGGATGATGTGAAATTTGAATGGTGTTATGAGCCAAACGTATTTTTCTATTATTATAAAAAAAAATAAAAATTAAAATTGACAGAGAATAAAATCCTGTGAAAACTGTATCGGTTGTCTGATCAAGTATGCTGAAGCAACATTAATTGGTACAGCATAGAAAAAAATGTTATCAGCATATTCAGTTGAATTCTTTCTCTGCTTTTATGTAATCTAACAATAATATAAAGTGGTCCATCGGGATATTTTCTCCCTATCTTCCTGACCAGGTGTCCCATCTCTCAGTCTGCAGAGTTTCAGTGTGTTTATGTAAAGGTGGGCAGTTGGGACAGATTAGGGATTCTGTTGCTGTACCACCCACCTCGCTGCACAACAGTCCCCTTGCCTGTGCTAGCCAGGGTAGTCTCGGGTGATGTTGGAGTCTTCTCGGCTTATATTGCTGGGAAACTTCAACATCCATACTGAGACAACGCTGTTGGGAGTGGCTCAGAACTTCATGGCTGCCATGACAACCATAGAGCTGTACCAAGTGGTATTTGGCCCCACTCATGTCACTGGGCGCACTCTAGGCCTTGTGTTCTGTACAGGGGGAGATGATGGTGATCTGGGAATGGAGGAGCTTTCTACTGTTCTATTGTCATGAAAAAATCATTTTCTGGTCAGGTTTAGACTTGCTGGAACTCAGAGCCTCTGCAGGGCTGGGATACCCATTAAGATGGTTCGCCCTGGGTGCCTTATGGATCCAGATGGATTCCTGATGGCTTTTGGGGAGTTTCCTGCTACCTTGGCAGGTGGTCCTATCAAAGCTCTGGTTGATCTCTGGAATGGAGAAATGACCAGGGCAGTTGACACGATCGTTCCTAAGCCTCCTGTCTCACAGAATTGAGCTAAACCAGCCTTTTGGTTCTCTAAGGAGATGGCAACAATGGAGCTAACAAGACGGAGACTACAGAATCCACGTGAATCTGACCAAAAACAGGCTAAAATCTACCTGAAGACTGGTGCAATAGAGTCAGCAAAAAAGGCAATTTTTGACTAAAACTATTGGGGCTGCACAGAATCATTCAGGTGAGTTGTTTTGAGTGGTCAGGGATCTGTTACAATCTGGTCCTGAAGAGAATTTAAACCACTCAACAACTTGCTGGGAGGACTTTTCCTACCATTTTGCTGATAAAATCGCTCAGATGCGCTCTGACTTTGACACCAGAGTTGATACAGGTTCAGTGGATATAACCTTGGCTCCTGCTTGTTCAGTATTGATGGATACCTTTCAATTTGTGCAGCCTAATCATGTGGACAGGATCCTTGGAGAGGTGGAAGCCACCACATTTATACTAGACCCTTGCCCTTCCTGGCTTATTAAACAGGCCAAAGGAGGACTGGTGGAATGGGTAAGGGAAGAGATGAATGCCTCTCTACTACAAGGCAGGGCTCCAACATGCCCAAAGGAGGTAAGACCCCTTTTGAAAAAAAAAACTTTCCTGGACCCTAGTGCCAATCTCCCACCTTCCATTTTTGGGCAAGGTGCTGGGGCATGTGGTGGCCTCTCAACTCCAGGTGTTTCTGGTTGAGATGGATTATCTGGATCCATGTCAGTTTGGTTTCATTGCTTGCTATGGGACAGAAACCACTTTGGTTGCCTTGGTGGATCACCTACTCAGGGAACTGGACAGAGGGAGTGTTTCCCTGTTGGTTCTACTGGACCTTTCAGTGGCTTTTAATACCATTGGCCTCAGGGCTCAGTCCTGTCCCCTATGCTTTTAAACATCTACATGAAACCTCTGGGAGATGTCCATAGTTTTGGAGTAAAGTGTAACCTGTATGCTGATGATACCCAGCTTTATCACTCCTTTTCACCTAATTCCAAGGAAGCTGTTCCTGTCCTAAACTGGTGTCTGGCTGCTGTAATGGACTGGATGAGGCCAAACAAAGTGAAGCTTAATCCAGACAAGACAATGACTCAGGTTCGTTGTTTGGGTGTACTTCTGGATTCAGGGCTGAGCCTGGAAGCCCAGGAATCAGCAGTGACTAGGAGTGCTTTTGCACAGCCATCACTTGTGCGCCAACTGTGCCCGTTTCTGGAGAAGTCAGATCTGGCCACTGTTACATCCCATCTTGGTAACATGTCTTGGTTACATCCCATCTCTCTGTCTCACCACCCTCTCAGGCACATTTGGTGGCAACAAGAGAGAGGGCCTTCTCAGTGGATTCTCCCAAGCTTTGGAACTCCCTCCCTAGAGAGGCCAGGATGGCGCCACTGTTTTCATTCTTAAAATTGTTTAATTATTTTTTAAATGTTATATTTATATATTTTAATATTCTTGTACTGTTTTAAATTGTATTGTTTTATACTTGTTGTTTATCGCCTTAAATCCCTATGTTGGGAGAAAGGTGGGATATAAGAAAATTAATAATAATAATAATAATAATAATAATAATAATAATATAATGATAAGTGTGACTGTAATAACCACTGCATTCAGAAGGAATGGAGAAAAGAATATGTAGGTAAGCTGGAAAGGGTGTTGAATCCCAGTCCTCTTAAATCAACAGGAGATCTACACCACACCATTCATGGATCTGTCATAGATCAATTACCCCTATTAGAATAAATGGGAAGTGCATCAGAATAGAAAAATAATAATCCTTGCTTCCTCTCTTCTGTCTTGATACCAGAACTTCAGATAAAGTGGTTCCTGTACCTTCAGATCTCTCTTCTACCAGTGAGACTGCTCTGCCTGTGGCCTTTCTTGTATTTCTGAATTTCTTTCCTCCTCATTATTTTGTATGAAATCAAATCTCCTTGGCATTTTACAGTCTGTGGGCTATTAATAAACCTGATATCTATCCTTGCAGAATGCAAGGTATATTTTAACTAGGATTGTTTTTCTACTCAGATTTCTACAGCTTCACTCTGAGATCACAGATGCACTGGGCATTTTGTTTCTAGATAACCAAATGCAATAACAATTTGCTGGCACAACTTATTTCCTGAGTTACCATTCTCCGGCATGACTTTCACAGATATAACTGGTGATGCAGTTGGGCATCAGCTGACATTTTTGTTTGCAAGTACATCAAAGAGATAATAACCTATTCTGTTCTGTCCAATTGTCTACGTCAGGCATAGCTTTGCTGCTGGCTCCCTAATGCAAACAAGTAAGTAAAATGTAAGAATCATTTTTGTTCTTGGAAAAAGCTGAATGTGATGATGAATATAGAAAGGGAACAAATAATGAATGTACCTTTGTATTCTATTTGACTAGAAGTGAGTTCAGGATATTCTCCATATAGTCTCTAGACTCTGACTTTCTGGTTCTAAGGAAATAAAAAGTACGCAGTTGGAAAACCATTTTTATATATACTGCAGGCAGACTGAAACAAGTACACTGGGATTATAACAGTGTCAAAATGGCTATGTGTATTTTGATTGACTATGGTCTGAAACACACTGCAGAAATAATCCAGTCTGAGAATGTATTAACTGCCCTGGCTCAATGCTTGTGATCTCTGGGAGTTGTAGTTTTGTCAGACATTTAGCCTTATCTGTCAGACAGCTCCGGTGCCACAATAAAATACAATTCCCAGGGTTCTCTAGCACTGAGCCAGGGCTGTTAAAGCGGTCTCAAACTGGGTTATTTCTGCAGTGCGCTTTGGACCTATACCAGTCCAGAATCAGCATATATAGATGAAGATATTGGTTTCCTAGTCCCAACTAGAGTTATTAATTAACATCAAGATGACTGTGACTTATGGCAGCCCTGTGAATGAGAACCTCCAAGCCAGTCTCATTTTAAGAAAGATATAGAACAGGTTTAGAGAAGGCCAACAAGAATGATAAGGGGTATGGAGAACAAAACATATGAGGAAAGGTTGAGACATGCTCAGCCTGGTGAAGAGAAGACTGAAGGGATGACATGCTTGCCCTATTTAAACATTTGAAAGATTGTCACAGAGTGAGGGCACAGGGTTGATCTCTGTTGCCCCAGAGTGTAAGACTAGGTCTAAAGATTTTAAGTTGCAAGAAGGCACATTTTGATTAGATACAGAAGGATAGCAAGTGCAATTCAGCAACAAAACCAAATTATCTAGACAGGTGGTGAGGTCTCTTTTCTATGGCCATCTTCAAAAAGAGACTGGACAACTATCTGCTGGGGATGCTCTAGCTGGAGTTCCTGCACTGAAATCTGATTGCCCTCAATGGTTACTACTGAGGCCCATTCCAACTTTGTTTCAGCAACAGCTCTGCTCGGGTCCTGCAAACTCAGGCCTATGGCTTCCTTAATTGTGTCTTGTTGTTGTGTGGCTTCAAGTTGTTCTGACTTATGGGGAGTCTAAGGTGAAACTATCATGCGGTTTACCAGGGTTGAGAGTATGTGACGTGCCCAAGGTCACCGAGTGAGTTCACATGGCCAAGCAGGGAATCAAACCTGATTTCCAGAATCATAGTCAAACACTCAAACCACTATTTTTTAAAAAAAGTCATTTTTATAATTTGTGACCTTTCCTCTTCCACAGGACCTTTCCTCCACTTTCACTGGAGTTAAGGGCCCACTCTACAACATGCCTTAGGCTGTGGGGTACATTAGGCCAAGAAGTTTCAGTGGGTGAGGGTTTGTAGAGTTATATCTTTTTGAAGTGGGACTTTTTCAGAAAAGAATGCCCCTGGAATTTCAATGGAGGCTGAGCATTTTCAATGTTGGAGAAATTCACTAATTATGGGGAAAGGAGGGAAAGATAAGGGTGGAGAAGGAATTGAATTGATTATTTTTAAAAAGGCTACAGCTGGCTGGAATACTGTACAGAAACAATCCACACTGCAACACTTTTTTGTAAGTCTCATTTATTGCTCCCTGGCAGCTGTTTTCAAAACACTGCTCTGGAACCCACACATTGCACCACACTACAATTTATGTTTTGATATATGACATACTGCATTTGATTGGGACTGAGTATCTGGCAGTACTTTCAAGTGTTGCTGTGAATAGTTCTTGATGTAAAAAATCGCACGTTCAGCCTTGTGGATAAGTACCCTGAAGGGACGGTGAATCTGACTAGATTTATGTGAGAATCTCAAAAAAAGGAGTAATTGAACATGATGTGCTTTTTCACAAGTATTTCACATTCAGCGTTAACTAATGTTTCCTACTGGACATTCAGTGTAACAGTAACAGTACTGTAATGCATAAAGAAATGGTAATGATTTTGTGCAGCTAACTGGTTGGACAAGTAGCCACATTCAGACAGTCTTGTGCAAAGCATCACACAAACATTTTTTGGAATGTGCAACTATATTTTGGTCCAGTACAGTGAAAACAATAGATTTCAGCTTTACTAGTCAGTATTGTGAGAGCAGAAATATCTATGGAACTAATTGAGCAAGATTCCACATCACTGGTTCTGATGGATGTAGAAACCAAAGAGCTAGAAGCATCAGCAGCTATTAAGCTAAATGAGAAAATGATGTTTTAGAAGCATGATTTTTAAGTGGGATTTACTGGAACTTGTTTATAATAATGATAATAATAATAATGTTTTATTTATACCCTGCTCTTCTGCCAAGACTATCAGAGCGGCTTACAATTTGTTAAACAAACAGCTTCATTTACAATTGTAAGCTATTTGCCCCTCAACAATCTGGGTACTCATTTTAGCGACCTCGGAAGGATGCAAGCCTGAGTCAAGCTTCAGCCCTTTGCTGGTCTTGAACTCACCACCTTCTGGTTTTGAGTGAGTGGCTGCAGTACAGGCATTTAACCACTGCGCCACCAGGGCTGATAATTTCATAGAAGTGAGGAAGTTTCATAGAAGTTTCATAGAAGTGAGGAATAAGCTACCAAAACAATATTGGGAATGCACTGGCTCCATATTCTGTGATTACAACTATGTAGAAATACATGTTTAGATTATATGTCAGATTTGTCTGACCAGATCTAAAGGGTCATTGTCACACAGCAGAAGACAGAGATGTAGTGACTTGGGAAACTGGCACTATTTTTGTTCTGTTAATGAGGTTGTGGAAAACCAAACTGAAGCGGAAAAAGAGTATGGCCATATGCCAAGCAAAATCCTTCTTGGTCAAGTAAAGTAATTGGGATCATCTATAGAAGCTTATAAAGTGTGAATGCCAGGCCTGTACTTCTGGCACAGGAGAGATTTGGGCAGTTGTTTTGTTTGTTTTTTGTTTTGGACTAGAACGACCAAATTTTCCAGACAACATGGCTACATGAAGTTGTGCATGTGGAGGGTGTATCGTCTCTGCCAGCTAGTGGGAAAAAGCTTTTCATTCACAAAAATGCTGTTTTCTGCACAAAACAACCACATGCACATTTTGCACAGAATAAGTCCTGAATTGCAAAGATTCTCATAAGGTGGCGAGTTCAAGACCAGCAAAGGGCTGAAGCTCGACTCAGGCTTGCATCCTTCCGAGGTCGCTAAAATGAGTACCCAGATTGTTGGGGGGCAAATAGCTTACAATTGTAAACCACTTAGACACTCATTAAGGGTATGAAGCGGTATATAAATGAAGCTGTTTGTTTTTGTTTTACTCATTTCTCTCATTGGGGTTTATTAATACTGGAAAAACATATTTTTCAACCATTTAAAATATTTTAAAATATCATTTCCATTAAAAATATGGATAAAATTGTTGAAAAACACATAGCTTGAGAATCAGGAAACCTTAACAAGGAAAATCGTGGATTGGCAAGACTCTTTGCAGCTCAGGACAAATTCTGTACAGAATGTGCAGGGTTTTTTTTGTGCTGAAAGCAGCATTTATTTATTTTTGCTCAGGAAATAGAATTTTATCTGCAGAAAATATTGCAGAAAATGGGGTTTCCTACACAGAAAATGCAGCTTCCTTTGCAAAAAATACTGTTTATTTTTTAATTTTAATTTTACAAGACATGATACTCTTTGAAAAATGTATAGTTTTTTAAGGCTAAGAAATTAACTAAGAATTATATTCCTAGTCCTGACATTGGGACTACTGGGGCTGGGGAAGCTAAATGTACATTGTAAACTGCTCCTTTGGATGGCAGATGCAGGCTTAACATAACTCTGAGTTTGGCTTTAAGAGGGAAATGAATTATGTGCCATTCCAGCAAGCAAAGGCATACAGTTCAGGCACTTAAATCCAAGAATCTTAATGAAATTGAATTCCAGATGGTAACTATGCAATAACGTACACATCTTCAGAATGGATTAATTGGTGTAGCTCCATTGAGTTTCTACATTTCTTGAAAATCTGACCTTCTGTGTCAGTTTTTTCTCTGTAATGAGCCTTGTCTAAATTAATGTTATTTAAGAACCATCATACTGAAGAAGGAAGCATAGGTTTTGAGCTCATCATACAGCCCAGCCCATCCACACCACAGTGATGTGAATAGTCTGGGAGGTTCTCAACATTTCCATAATCAGAATATTGCTTGAACATGAGTACTTTTTATACAAGTTACAACAACAATAGGCTACATGGGGGGTGAAAAATACATTCAGATAGCTGGATTTTGAAAAATATACCACATTTTTATATGAATGGAACCCTAAAGATGATGCAAAGTAATTCATATTAAACACAGCAAGATACTTTTCTTAGCCTGAACAAACAAGTATAGTTGCTAAGATGGAAATAAGCATTAAAAATATCCTCATGATCATTCCTTCCTATTGCATATCTGTGTGTGACAAATGCAAGTCCAAGACTCTTTTAAGATAGGCCTTCTGTCCTTGCCTGTCTTTGGCTAGGAGGTAACTATGCTGTACTCAAAATTCACATATACTAACACCGTTTATGTTAAGAGTGCAATGTTCTGTCTAGTACAGAGGTACAGAAATGATGGTGATACAAATACATTTCTGTTATTAACAGATTCTCTGGTATAATAATATGATTTATTTTTGTTAATGCAACTTTGAGTCATGGCGATCCTAGGGATAAGACATCTTTAAGACCCGCTGTCCAGTTCTTTGCTCAAATCCTGCAGATTCTGACTCCAAAAACATGCCTTGTGATCTTCCTTTTTCTACTGCCAGTTGGAGTAATAACAAGCTCTACAATTGAGCAATTATAGAGTTAAATGACTGTCACACAGTTGATGGAGAGCTATTGGGAACGCAGATGATTTCCAGCTGTGCATGCATAGCTCTGACCAACTCTGGAGGCTTAATAAGGCTAGCTCTGTAGTAAGCTCCTTTTCTCTCCCTTTTGCTCACTCTATTCCCTAGTCACCTTTCTATTGAATTATACTTATTTGCTTGTATTATATACAGTAGTTTGTATTGTTATTATTTGCTGTTTGTGATTATGTTGGCTATTGCTATTATGAATTTTTTGTAGCTGTTGTGCATATGGGATTTGTATGATTCTGTTTATTACCCCTTTTAAATATTTCTAGATAAAGCCTTATTTATAATACTTTAGTCTCATTTGTCTCGTTTCAAATCCATTGTCCCAACACTGCCCTCTTCCTTTCCTAGCATTATTGTCTTTTCTAATGTGCAATGCCTTTTCTACCTTCTCCTTATGTGGCCAAAATATGACAGCTTCAGGTAAGTCATCCTGGTACCAGGGAGAGTTCAAGCTTGATCTGTTCTAACGATCAATTATAGGGCTCTATTATTATTATTATTATTATTATTATTATTATTATCCTTTATTTATATAGCGCTGTAAATTTACACAGCACTGTACATACAATGATTTAATTAGACGGTTCCCTGCCTTCATGCTTACATTTGTTTATCTTTTTCATCCTCTATGGTATCCTCAGCATTCTCCTCCAGCACCACATGTCAAATTAGTGTATTTTCTTTTTGTCAACTTTCTTCACTGTCCAGCTTTCACATCTTGACATGGTGATGGAGAATACAAGGATTTGGACGATCCCCACTTTAGTGTTCAGAGTTCTAATCTTAACATTTTAGGATCTTGTCCAGTTCCTATATAGTTGCCCTTCCCAAACATAGAGCTGATACAGATGGCCACAAAGGGGTGTCCTGCATCCGCCCCTTTCCATGCCAGATTGGGGCCAGGACAACTTCAATGTTAGCCCAGAGGCCCCAATCTGGCACTTTTCCAGGCCACAGAGAGGCGGCAAAATGTCGCTTCCCCATGGCCTGGAAAGCAGTGTCCTTGGGACTTCATGTCCCCGGACACCCCAGGAGCCACAGCCAGGAGGAGAAAGGGGCCACCTGGCCCCTTTCTCCTCAGGATCATTGGCACAGATGTGTAGTGGTTGTGCCAGTGATCCACTTCCCATAAAGGAGCTCCGTTTCGGAGTTCCTTTTTGTGACTTTCCAAGGGCACTGCAAGCATCCTGGAGCATCGCACTGATGTCACGTGCACGCTGCTCCATGTGGATGCGGGGTGGATGTGACGCCCTTGTCACACACAGGTATGGATAGTGTGCTTCAAAATGGTGCCATCCATATAAACTAGGGTTTGCTAGCATGCGGTTGCCATGTGCTTTTATAGGATTTATAGGATTACATTTACAGGATTACCTTTGCCCGATCTAGATGGACCTTAAAGAGCACGATAAGGGCTCTTTAAGGCACCATTAGGGTTCGTGAGTGTGCAGCTTTCACACACTCATGAACCCTAGCATGTGATGACACCAGCATCATTACATCAAAGCTTTTAGACGGCGTGCGTATGCACACCGAAGCAACTGCGCAGCTTCTAGATGAAGCTGCGCAGTTATGGCGGTGCAAAGGCACCAAATGGTGCCTCTTTTGAAAATCACGCCGCAACTGCGACACAAAAAAGGAGCAGGGTTTGTCTGCTCCTTTTTACCTGTGCAGCTACACCACAGTGTCTAACTGCTGCGGTGAAGCTCCGCAGCAAAAAAAAGGTGGTGCCAGACCACCCCTTTTGGACGGTCTGGAAAGCCCCATTGTAAACTATTTTCACTTAAGTCCTATTGAAATTTCTTACTTAGGGATAGGCAGAAACTTTCCCCCTATTTTCTCTTGATTTGTCAGAGGAATCAGGATGAAAAAAAAAATGAAGTTCCACTTTTCATTTCATACTAGGCTTCACAGTATTACTTTATGGTAGTATCTGGTTTCTCAGTAGTGGAAATTTGTGTGTTTATTTGCACAGTTTACATAATGTAATCAACAGTTTTTCCGATTCATGTTTTTGCTTAGGTTTTCCCTCAATTATACATGTTTGTAACTTTTCACATTTTTAAAAATTGTGCAGTTTGTGCATACTGTACTTTTATTTCTTTGAAAGAGCCTATAAATCCCAAAGAAGGGCAAATGGTCAAGGTGAATTGTGCTTTTCTCGCATTATATACCAGGGAAGTGGGAAAATGTTACTTTTGTCAATTTCTTTTTACCTGTAGTTACAATATAGAGTATATTTTAATTTATTGTAAGTTGAATTCCTTGTTTGATGTTTAGATATGTAAAGCTGTTTTAAGTGCCAGATTACAGAACTATGGGCCCCTATATTTCAATATGGCATCATGCCTCTAGAGGGCATAATAGGATGATACTCCCTGGTAAATATTAAGTGCATGATACTAATCCAAGTTTAATGGATGCTCAAGTCCCATTAAATATAATGACATAGTAAAATGGGATTCTTTATTTAAAATGGCAAAAATCAGGGTTTGCTTTTTTGAATGTATATATATATATATATATATATATTCAAGCTGTTGATGGTTGAATCCATTGAATCTGTGAATATGGAGGGCCAACTGTACTTATATTTGTTTTCAGAGTGATAATTCTTTTTATGGAAAGTAGAAGGAGCTTTGCACAATAGTGAACTCTTATCCCCATATCAACTGAAATCCTCCTCAGCTGGGTAGATGCTGAAATATCAGTTGATTCTGCTGGTATGTTTTGTGGCTCTACATAAAGAGCTCTGCACAGTAGTTTCATTCCATGTGCTAATGTGTATGTAGAATAGCTATTCCTCCAAATTTATATTGCATTTATCCTTCCTTCCCACACCCACCAAATATTTTACCAAGGTGGATTTCCAATATGTAAAGAAAATGCAATGCATAAAAATCTGACACTATCAAAAGGAATATGAAATAAAGAACATTAAGAAGAGGGAAAGAATTCATCACAATATCCATCTTTAAGGCCAAGCATGTCAGCAACAGAGAAATCACCATAAGGAGAGTTCCAGGCCACATGTTCAGTTGAAATGGAACAAAGGCTATCTCAGAGCCGTGGAAGAAAAGGCAATGTAAGAAATGAAGAGTCGAGTTCAAATTTCCTGTTGTTGATTTGGCAAAGAACCAGAACTACTAAAAGCTCTAGGAGCACAGAAAGGAGAAGTTACCTTTTTCCATTTCCTGGAGTTCTTGGTCACTGATCAGCAGGCATTGCTGTTAGACTACCAAGGAATTTCAATGAATTACTTGGGAAATCTCTATAATGTTTTGAGCAGGTGGCCTCCAGGGAGCTACGCAAAGCATCCTGAGATGTGGTATAGAAAGTATAAGCATAGTCTAATATTTTAACCAAGATGTATTTGAGTAGGGCTAATGTTATTCTGCTCTAACCATTCCTTGTGGGAAAGGAATGGCTTAATGGACTTATTTAGTGTGTTGTAAGCTAAATGGGACCCTTGTACACCACAGCTTAATTCATGAGGGAATATAGCAAGATCACAGATAATGTAGAGATATATGATAGTTCATATAGAAGAGGAAGGAGGGACCCTTTCTGTCATGATAACTTATAATTCTTCCATTAAACTGGATGGAGCTGTATAGCCATTCACTCTCTATCTTCCTATTAATCTCCCCCCCCCCATATTTCTTTGCCGCCTAATTCATCTATCATCAGAACTTTCCCCTTTTCTCCCATGGCAATAAACTCAATTCCTGAAGAAGAATGGGGGGGGGGGGGGAAGAGAAACACTCTTAGCATTTAGCTCATGCATTTTCCAAATCCAATTGTCTGTATTTGCCTTAGAAACTAAAGCCTTAATGCTTGTGTTAAGGCTTAGTATTAATCTCTATCCCAGAGAAAGTAAGATCAATTGAAATACGAAAGCATGAAAGAATCTAGCTATGGGGAATGCATTTCAGGAACAGGGTCACATGTGGTTTGATCAAAAATGAATATGTCTATCAGGAAGCTGTATAAATTGTATTCACTCTAACTGGTGGGAAGGGGAAATGATTGAATTGTTACTTTCAAAACTCATTTGTGGTAACATTTTTACATTCACAGAAGTTCTTCCCATACATAGATTAGCATAATGCCTCTTCAAGACATGGGAAAGAATTGTGTTGTATTCAATAATCTCGACAAAAGTAGACTTTCTTCACAAATGCACCCACACCACAGATTCATTGTGAGAAGAATCTCATCTCACCTTGAGACTTCTCACATTGGATCACACAGCAATTGAGAGAAGTGCAGTTCCCACAAAACCATGTGAACAATTTAACATAAGAATGACTAAAGATGTACACACTGAAAAAGTACATACCAGAATGGTTTAACTGATGGGGAAAATGCTAGTACTGGGTAAAATAAGCATAGGTAAATGGGGAAAATGTCTCAAATAGATGGAAGAAATGAATGGGAAACACAGTTTCAAAAGACTTAAAAATGAAGAAGCATAAAAAGACGAAAACAGAAAAAGAGGACTACAGTACAAAAATAATCCAGTTTGAGACTGCTTTAACTGCTCTGGCTCAGTGCTAGGGAATCCTGGGAACTATAATTTACTGTGACATCAGAGCTCTCTGACAGAGAAGGCTAAATGTCTCACAAAACTACAGTTCCCAGAATTTCTTAGCATTGAGTTAGGGCAGTTAAAGAAGTCTCAAATTGGATGGTTTCTGCAGTGTGTTTTGGACCACAAGTTAAGAAGGAGAACTTCATAATATCTAGAGACTATCACAAACTAGATATAAGCTAACAAAGCAAGCAAGCAAGCTAATAACTCAGAACTAAAGTAAGTAAGATTCAGTAACCCCCATAGTGTTCTGCTGTTCCTCTTGTTTGCCATCCCTTGTTCTTCTCTGTCCCACCCCAGTTACTTCATTTCCATTGTTTGCTTTCTGATGAACTCCAACGCTCATTTTTCTTTGCTTGTTCTGTTCTTCTATGCATTTGTTATATTGAAAGACAGATATATCATTGTTTATCCAAGTAACAGGACAGTTAAAAATTCAATGCCATTAATCCAGAGCCCGTGCACAAACAACTGTGCACATCATGCTTCATCATTAACATATGAACTGCATATCAAATTAATAAGGAATGCATACATCCCATTAGCATTTGAGGAAGCAGTTGGTGTCCAGTGTCTTCCTAGTCACAGGACTCAGTCTAAGTCTACACTAAGTAAAAATATTAATATTTATTTATTTATTTATACCCTGCTCTTTAGCCCTAAAAGCTATCAGAGTGGCTTACAATTATTATTTTTAATTAAACGGTTTCCTGCACTAAGGCACAATATAAAAAGGCACAACACAAAAGTAGAAGAGAATGGTGGTGGGGAAGGGGATCAGGTCCAGCAGTTCTTCTCTCCCTCTGATGCCTGGACCAAGGCAGATGGCATGGAGGGAGGGCTCTTGTTTCTTAATCTAGACCAGGCCTGATGGAGTTTGGCCTGCTCTTTCACTCCCTCCTAGGCCAGATGGTGTTGTCATGGAGGGAGGGCTCTTCAACTTGAGGCCAGGCTTGATGGTTTTGCTAGGCCTGTCCTTTCACTCCCTCCTAGGTCAGATGGTATTGTCATGAAGGGAGGGCTCTTCAACTTGAGGCCCTCCAAACAAATTTGTCAGTAAAATCGCAGAACAGCAGAGAGGCGAATACCCTAACTGTCATCTAGCCCAGGTTCAGCCAAGAGCCCCATGTTGGTCAGAGGAAAACATGACTTTGGACAACTACAGGAGTCACCTGGTGGTAGAAACTCTTTTGCACTATAGTAGATGCTACCTCAGAAGGAAGCAAAAGCCAATGGAGGACTTGGCTGAAAAGACTTGGCAATGGTTTCCTTTGCCTTTCTGGTGGAAACAGGATAGTTGAGTTGTACAGGGGCCTTCCTGAGATATTTCAATCATTATGTTTGTGAAGCTGGGGAAGTGGAAACACTGCAGGGGACTCTATCTGTGGACAGTTGGGGTATTAAGTCCTGTGGACCTAAGTTAGGTATAAAAAAACCATTTCTCCAAATAAATAGTCTGAGCCTCATCAGAAGAGGAACTTAATACCTGTACATGATCACAATGAAATTTAAGACATGATGGAAAAACTACACATAAGAGCTACATAAAAATTCAAAAAGATTCATGATGCATAGCAAGAAGAAAAGAATCCCAAATTCTACAAACTTCTACAAAAAGAATCCCAGATTCTGGAAATTGAGGTGAAATCTCCACTCAAAGCAACTCAGGTGAATAAAGCACCTGCAAGAGATGACATACTGATAGAATTGCTACAATCCACAGAGGCAGAATCAAGTCCAGTGCTAACTAAAATATGCCAACAAATATAGAAGATAAAGCAGTGGCCCACAGATTGAAGCAATCAATATACCTTCCTATACATAAAAAAGAAGACATAAAAGATTGCCGTAATTATAGGTCCATTGTACTAAGCAAGAAAAGTCAGTCTCAAAATTCTGCAACAAAGAGTTCTACCATATATGGAGTGAGAATTATCAGAGATGCAAGCTGGACTCAGGAAAGGAAGAGGCACTAGTGTCTACATAGCAAACATATGGTAGATAATGTAGAGCACCAGATGTGTAGTCTGTATTCAGGACAAGAGGCTGCCATCAAAACAGAATACAGTAAAAAAGAATGGTTCTCAGTCAGCAAAGGGGTTGGGCTATCTATTTAACGTGTATGCAGAAAATCTCATATAAAGAGCAGGCTTAGACTTAGAGGTAGGAAGAGTGAAGATCTTGGGAAGGAACATTAACAACCTAAGACACAATTCTACTAGCAGAAACCAACCAAGACCTGGAATAATTACTGAAGAAGTTCAAGGAGGAAAGTGCCATGCTAAAATTAATGCTGAACATTAAGAAAGCAAAAACAAAAAATAAAATAAAATAAAAAATAAGAACCATGGAAGATCTACAAGAATTCATCCTAGATAACAAGGAATATAGTCAGTTATATAGTCAAGGAATCCTCAAATTATGGATCAAATACTGATCAAAACAGAGACTGCAATCAAGAAATTAGAGGGCTAGGAATGGAAGAACAGCTGTCAAGGAACTGGACAGGATCTTAAAGTGAGCCATTATATTTCCCTATTAACATATACAGGTGTGAGATCTAAACAGTGAAGAAATCTAATAGATAGCAACTCATTTAAGATGTAGTGCTGGAGAAAAATTCTGAAAATACCATGGACAGCCAAGAAAACAAACATATGGATTACAGACAGATTAAGTTCGTGCTCTCCCTGGAAGCAGCATGGTGCACTGGTTTGAGCCTACAAATCAGAGACTACAAATCTGGAGATCAGGGTTTCATTCCCCAGTAAAGCATTAAAACCTATCGAGTGATCTTGGCCAAATCAAACATTCTCAGCTTCAGAAGATGGCAATGGCCAACCCCCTCTGAAGAAATTTGTCAAGAAAACCCATGATAGACTCTAGGCTGCTTCTTTCCAAACAGCTAAACCTCAAGCTTTCTAATTTCTGTCTCCTTCAGTTTAGACAAACAAAAATGTGTTATTTAGTCATGTGTAGTCAAGTGGGATTTGGGATGCACAAATTCCACTGGTATTGATTAGCCAGCAGCTGTTAAAGCTCTGAAACAGCACCTTCAACTATTAAGCAATATAAAATCAAAAAGGGAAGGACTTTTCATTACACACTGCAGAACAATAGGGTGATAAAATGGGGAATTGGGTTTGGAGAAAGAGGTGAAGACTCCTTTGAGAGAGTTCTCAAAACTTGCCATTTTTGGTATGGAGATTACTACTTAAATGGCTCTAAAGAGCTGAGTAGAGCAGTGGAGGACAGGGAATCTTGGAGATGTTGCCATGGGCTGAGGGTGGCTCTGGGGAAGTTAACAACAACAAACATAAGTGCCAGTTATGTACTTGGAAGGAACTGAGAAGAGATATTCTTTTAACCTCCTCTCTTCACCCTAGTTCTTAGCTAAAGATGATGTAATCTCTATGCATGAAAAGAAACAACACAACTGTTACTTGAGTGAGAAAGGCAGGAAAAGACAAGAGAGGGCAGATTTTAATGGTTTTTATTAAAAAAAATCTTTGCTGTTGGGGGGGGATTTTTTTTAAAAAAAACTTTATTCAAATAAAAGCACAATTTAAACATCTAAAATCATTTAAACATCATCCAGTAATCAAATGTTATCACATTTTCTCACATCAAACAATATCTTAATAGCATGAATGGAAGTAATAAACATCCTTCATTAATACAATATATAATATAGCTATTCAAATTTCTCCTTAAATGCCCATCTATCTTTTCATACTTTACATCTCCTTGTCTTTACTTTTCTTCTTCCATCTCATTTCTCTCTTCTCCTCTTCAGTCCCACTTCTCTCTCCTACTAAACTTTCCTTTTACCAACTCTCACAAATAAAGTGGCTTCTGACCGCTTTGGGGGCATGGCGTTTAGATGACACATGCCCCCAAAGCACCTGGAGGCCGTGATAAGGCGGCAAGATCTTTTAGGAGTAGATTAAATCTTCTCCTGCTGGTGACTGCTTGGGACTGTGGTGGCAGTCTGCTTTGGAGGTGGCCTGTGCAGTCGACATCATCCTGGCATGATCAGGATCAATGCAGTCAGAGACTGCGTCTTGTGGGCCATGTGTTTCAGCCCTATGTCTCCCATCCAACTTACACTTCCTCCTCCTCCTTTCATATGCTATTTCAGGGACTATTGACTGCCTCTCTGGAGAAGTGATGTGGCCTTGTAGAAACTGTCCCTTTACTTACATGTAATCTGGATATTTTAAATAACAGTGTATATTGCAAAATGCCACAAGCCTCCAGTAATCTTTCTCCAAAAGGAACACCTCCTGTAGGGGAGGATTTCACTCTGTTCAGAGAAATGATGTAAGCATAATATTAGGTGTAAATAATAAATAAATAATAACAAATTGTTTATAAATAAATTAAAACAACAATAAGTTAACAGAACAATATTAAATCATTTGCATAGGTCTATTGAAAGGTCTAGCTTGAAGAAAGAGATCCCTCCATGCCAACTGTCATCTTCAGGCCTGGGAGGGAGTGAAAAGGCAGGCCCAACTTCATCAGGGCTAGCCAGAGCAAGAAGAAGAGCCCAGGGAGAGGAGAACTGGTGGACCTTATCCCCTTCCCCAACACCATTCCCTGCTCCTTTTGTGTTGTGTCTTTTTAGATTGTAAGCCTTAGGGCAGGGAACCGTATAATTGAATAATAATGATAATTGCAAGCCGCTCTGAGAGCCTTTAGGGCTGAAGAGCGGGGTATATATACCATAAAAAATATTTTAAAAAATATTGCTCAAGCCCAAGCATCATCAGTTTTCACATATGCATTCTTGTGTAAACTGACATATGAATTTCACATCTGCCTGAATCCCAAGATGCTGTAGTTGTCCTGAGCTTCAGCACTATTTTGATATGACATGAAAATAATTGAAGGTGCATTAGACCTTTCTCAAGATGAATATCGGATTGTAGGTTGGCAATGGAACCTGACTCTAATAAAGTATGTACTAGAAACCTTTAATTTCCTTCAGTAAAAATAGTAATTTATTTCATGGTGTTTTCTTTTTTTGCTGAACAAGTACCTGCATTTCCTCAGTGGTAAAATAAACCAGCTGGGGTTTTAATGTCTGGAATAACTCAGCACTTCAAAATATTGCACATGCAAAGAGAGCTTAGCAGTTTAGCTCAGAGGTCAAAAAAACATGTTTCTTCTAAATGATATTGGAGGAGGATAATGCTTCTTTCTTTAATTGGGCAGAAGAAAGGGGAAAAACACAAAAGTTAGTATATTGAATTGAAAACACCTTTATTATAAGACATACAAGTCAGCAGCATATTTTCATTGTAACATGTTCATATATCCTCATCTGTGCAGTGCCTTCATTCCAATTGTTATTCCCAACTACAGTAGACCCAGGGACTCAATTACTGAATAGGAAGCCAAAACTTTTAATTGTGTTTGATTTTATTGATAGTTTAATTATACTTGTCATTTCTGTAAATGATGTAAATTGTTTAGGGAATATCTCTTTTAATTTTTGTAATGTGCTTTGAATCCCAGATTGGGACAAAGGTGGACTGTAAAAAGTCAAAGGAAATCCCACTGATTCATTGATCTCTGTTTGCTGAGACTATCAGTTGGTTTTTGGTCACTAACCTATGTAAATTAACTGGGAAATCTAAGGTTCTTCAACCAAAAGTCACTGTTTCTGGGCCCTTGTTATTTATCATATTCTATCAACATTTGAAGAGGAGAACATACCAACTAGTGACACTCTACTGATGAGTCATTCAACATATTACTTTCTTCCAGCCCAGAAACATACCACAGAAATGTGAACCATTGGTTTTCATCAGTGGCATCACGAGGGGTGTGTGACTTTATTTAATTCTTTATTTAATTCTTCTCATGCCTGAAGAAGGGAAAGAAATATATTTTCCATTCTCCACACACGAGAAGTGTGAGATAATTAAAATGTTTCATCCCTCACAAGGGGCAGAGCTCACCCATTCCAATCAAGGGTGGGAACATATTCTGGATGTTTTATTCTTTTATTGCTTCAGTGCAGTTAAACAACAGGGGTGCAATAAAGTCTGTGCATCTTCACATTGGGAAGGTTTAGCAAGCAGCATAAGAAGCTGTTTTTGCCAATGAGACATTGAAATTAAATTTCAGACAGGTTATGGGGAAGGTAGCTTGGTATAGTTTAGAGAGGGAGCCCTGGCGGCACAGTGGTTAAATGTTGGTACTGCAGCCACAAGCTTGTGAGTTTGATCCCTGGGCTCCAAGGTTGACTCAGCCCTTATGTGTGGTTTGTTGACCCCTTAGTCAGAGGCTGGTTAGTATTCCTACTGAGAGTGAGAGAGTAGGGAACAGAGTATTTAAAGGGCTGTTATGAGTTTGGTGATAAAGTAACCATATTAAGTTTAAAATAACTCACACAGAATACTTTATTCTTCAGTGTTATTCACTAAAAATTACTGTTTATTTTACAACAGATGTCTATGTCTGAAGCAATTTCTATGAGCTATAAACAAGAATTTACACACTACCTGGAATATCAGAATTGATTTGGGAAGACACTTGGGACTTTGACCCCTTGCATTTAGGAATATTGTTGAAGAGGGTAACAGCAGGGCAGGTGTTAGTGACAAGGAGCCTTATGGTACTGTAAACTAAAAGCAATTTAAGGCTTGAGACAAGGCCCCATTAAAAATACTTGAATGCACTGGACTCAATGGAGGACACAAAACAGTAGTGTCACATTAAATATACATCTTTTCTTTAAAAAAAATGCTAAATGGAACACTGAGCAACATTTGGACTACTGTGTTTCTTTATCATAAAATATGTTCCTTTAGCTATTGTTGGATTGCAAGTTCTGGGAGTTCCTGCAAGTTCCTAACAGATATAGCCAATGCTGAGGAATTTTGGGAGCTGCAGTCCAAGAACATCCAGATCATAAAAGCTATGCCAGGTCAATCAGCCCTGGTTAGTAGTTGGATGGGAGGCTGCCAAGAAATACCAGGTTCTATGGACTATCATTCAGAGAAAGAAACTGGCAAAACTACCTTTGAGGATTCTTTGTCTAACAAAACTCTATAAAATTCATGAGCTCACCATAAGTTGATGGGTGACTTGAACACACACACACACACTTTGTAATCTCTGCAGCCCCTGGAGCCAGGTGGGCCATATCTGACCTGAGGTCATATCTGGCTCAAGGCAAGAAAGAAGGAGTGAAGGGACGAGTCCTAGAGAGCACTGTTGCATTCTATGCATTACTATTCACCTAACCTACCACTGTGTCACCATCATATCAATATTTTGGTAGCACAGGGACTGCATGTGGCCCACTGCCAAACTACCTGAGGATGTATATGTCCCACTAAATCTCTTTTTGTGCCTCCTGACCTCTCCAGTCTCTCTTGGCTGCACTTTTGTGGCCACAAGCAAGTGTGAACTCCCTCTCCTGGAAGGCTCAGAAGCAGCACTTTGCCTTTTAAAAAGCTCACATCACCCCTTACTATTTAATATTCCTCTCAAAAATCCAGAGTAGGTTGGTTTGGGACATTTTCACAATTCATGTGGCCCCCAGAAAGCCCCAGGGGCCAAAACCTGACCCCCTAAACCTACCACAACTGCACACTGCAGCTTGCAGAGATATCAGCCACTCTCTCTCACATACACTCCTCCTCTGGTTTCCCACCATCTTCCAGGATGTGGGTTGAGCAAGCTTGGAGCAAATAGTAATGCCTACTCTGTCCTCAATATCTGACTCTTCTTTCCCCACCTCTCAGCAGGTCTCTGTGTCTTCTTCATCACCACGCCTTTCTCTTAAAGGCTCCATGGAATCTGGTTCCACCAGAACCCTCCTATCCATATAGAGGCCTTAAAAAGGTGGATAGAGAGACTAACATGGAAACAAGAGACCTTCAAATAGAGGACTCTTCTATCAGACACCCCCATGCTCTTCATTTTCTGACCCCATCCCCACCACACTCAACCTCTCTCAGTTAAAATCTGAGACAGCTTAAGGCCATGACGGTGGGGGAAGAGGAGGAACAGGCACATGGCTGTTCCTACTCTTTTCCCACCCTCCCATCTCTCCACGTGCCCCGAGAAATGGCTTTGCATGGCAGAGAGGGCACACATGCCATAAGTTCACCACCACAGATCTAGCCTTTGTTCACATGTTTGTCCACCTATTTACTTCTAGCTTTGTTTTCTTGAACCAGAGGACCATTTCAGACAGTCAGCTTCTTAACGATTGTTCCTATATATAGGTTTGTAGCTCCTGTCACCATTTTGCAGATCTCTACCACTATGCATTAGGACGTAACATGAGATTTGTGATCTGTTCTTTCTCCCTTCCCTTTGAGGCCAATGGCATATTACATACACATGTATGTCATGAAGGCCCAGGAGAAAAGTGGGAAAGAGTTAAAGAAGAAAAAGATTTCAGAATGAGGTACTGCAAGAGGGCATGCTCATTCTTTCCACACTGGTCCTGTCCCATGTTATCCAACCTGCTTCACCTTTCAAAAAATGAAATAGAAGACACCTACGTGTTAAAGAGGAGAACAAATGTTTAGCCATTGTGGAAGCAATCTGAAGGGGATTTGAAGTGGAAAAATACTGGGTAGGGACACAAACCAACATCACTTTTGTTCACAAACATAAGAACAAAAAACTTGAAAAAGTCTTCTCCCTACTAGCATAGACTCTCAGGTTTTTGTACATTTTTCTTTAAAACAAGCAAACAAACACAACAAAACAAAACATTGGGACATTTTCATGGAAATTTCATTTGGACAAAAAAAGTTTTTGCACAAAAATACAATCTGCTCCATCCTCCATATTATTGTATTTTGTACAAATAAGGATATTTTGGGGCAAAATGCCCAAAAAATTGTAGAAAATCATTACTTGAAAAGTTGTTTTTAACCATTTTTTTTTGCAAAAGACATCCCAAAATGCAAAAAAATAAAATAAAATAAAATAAAATACACAAAAGTCTTTATAACACTCAGAGACAATCTTTCTTATCTAGCAGCAGGAAAATTGTGAATATCCTTTACATCCATAATATTTCAAAACACAGGTTAAGTGTGTTGTTTTCTTTCTTCCACAATTACTTTGTGGAAATTCACACCAAATTTCAGTAGACTGCAGACCATTAAGGCTTCATTACATGACTGTTTTCATTTATTTTCCCCCTTTCTCATGTTGGTGTCACTGGTGTGGTTCATCTTAAATGAGGACACAATGATTTGTGATCCTTGACACACCAGATGAAGACTTCTCAGATCATAACAGCTGGGCTGAATCAGACCGAAGGCCTGTGAAATGAAGGGGCCCTTTCATAATATGTTCGCATTACACAGTTATACCACAGTGATACTCATATGACACAATGATTCCACTTTAATTGTCACAGCTCCATCCAATGGAATCCTAGCATGATAATTATGAAACATAGAAGGAAACTACATTCATTCCCCACAACAGCCAACAAAATGTCTAGCAATAGTAATAGCATTTACATTTCTGTACTAATTAATAGTGAACTCAGCACTCTCTAAACACTTTACAAACTGTAAGCCAATTGCCCCCAGCAAGCTGGGTACTCATTTTGCCGACCCATGAAAGAATGGAAGGCTGAGTCAACCTTGGAGCCCTGGGATTGAACTCACAATGTTGTGGCTGCAATACTGGCATTTAACTACTGTGCCACCAGTCCAATAGAAGTCTCCAAATGGCACACAAGATCCTATTTGGTTTTGAGAGGTATACTGCTCTCATACTGAAGCGAATTAAATCTATATTCATCCTGCTCTCTTGCCCCCTTCTTTTACCAATTACTGAACCATGAAAAAACTTCTCCACTTATACCATGACTTTTACATTTTACTATGAGTTTTTGATAAGGGACTTGTCCAGAAGCTTTTTGGAAGTCCAAGGAAACAATTTCTACCAGCTCACATCTCTTAATATACGTGTTGACAGGAAAATGTAAGAGGTAATGCCTTTTCAAAATCATGCTAATTCTTTTTCAGAAAGCTATGATTTGAAAGCCTTTCATGCCATCATAGTCATGGACAGGTTAAGGTTGGGATAAGGCTGAGGGAGAGATCCTGTCCCTATTCCGTCCCCATGTGAAAATCTCCTATGTCCTTGCCCTAAATTATTTTATGACCTTGCATTGTAATTCACAGTGATTCATTGCAGGAGTATGGCCCCTTTGAGGGATCTTTGACACTATTTCTTGGATACCACCACATCTATTACAACCTTCTCTATCATTCCTATATTTCCTACAATGATCTCTGGGTACCATACTTTACTCTTTGCTACTTTATTTTCACAAGAATCTTGTCTGATAAATCAGTCTGAGAGAGAATGACTGGTCCAAGGTCACCCAGTAGGTTTCAAGACTTAGTGACAACCTGGATCTAGTGACAACAAGTCCCAGTCCAACCCTGAGGTTGAGAAACAGATACTATTCAGTTATGATAGGGTCTGTACAAACAGCCCCTCGGGGCGGCATGCAGCTGCCCCTTTCATGGCCCGATCGGGGCCGCAGCAACCTCACTCTGACCGCAATCTGGCCTCTGGAAGGCACCATAGCCATGGTGGCATGTCTGTATGCCCCCCCCTTGGGCGCTGTGTCATCTGGACATAGCGCCAAAGGTGCATCATTACACCCTGGTGGAATTGTCAAGGGTGTTAGTTTTCTGGACACGGCACCCTGACTCCTCCCTCAGGCCAGCACAAAGTGCTGGTCTGTACAGGACCATAGTGACCCACCATATATACACCCCTTTCTTTCAGTTCAGCCACATATTAGCATAGTCCTACCTAGAGCCCAAGAGCAGAATGGCGTAGGTTTTAAAAATTGCCTGCAAATATCTGTCCATTTTAAAGTTAATCTTTATGTAAACCAATCATGAAATATAATCAATGGTGCATTATCTCACTATACATAAAAAGTGAAAGTAATGGTGGCATTTCTGGTAATAAAATGACTTTGTTTGAGGGAAATAAGTAATTTCTGGTTTCTGTCAAAATGACTGTACCAGCATCTAGGTCAGCTCTTTTGGTAGCGGGGAGGGGTGTACCCAAGGGAAGTGTGTCCAGTCAAGTAATCTACTATCTATCACTGTTCTCACAATCAAAATGATTTATTTGTACTCCATAATGTTATGCCATTGAAAGTATCCCTCCCTCACAACTTTTTCTCTGTCCCCCCTGCCCCCAACTCTGTTCTACATTTTCTCAAGGCAGCTTTCTCTTGAACTAAATGCTAATGTAGCCTTTTGTTCAGTCCCTCAGCTGATCCATATGTGCAGGAATGGGAGATGTGGGGATATATTTTTGAAGCCATAACATTTCATACATAATAACTGACAGAGGTGCCCTGTACTAGGGATGTAAATGTCACCTGAAATAGGTAAGACTGCCTGTAGATAATCCCTGCAGGTATTGGTTACTACACAAAATTCATACTCTGTCTGTTCCACTTGCTTGAGGAATCACTGGAGGTGGTAGACACTGGTGGCCTAAATACATTTTGGATTAATTAATGTTCATCTAAACTAGACTGCTGTATATATTTAATTTGTTTTAATAGAGTTCAGATGGAAGGAAAATATTAGCTTTTTCTAACAAATGGAATACAGCATTCTAATCACTATGAATTACATTGTGGATTTCAAGTGTTTAAAGCAGTTCATCTGCATTACCCAGCATTGCTGTAAGGTAGGAAATATTATCATCAGTATATAATACAGACTGAGTAGGGGAGTGCTAAATCTAAGAGATATTGGCTTATCTAAGGTTACAGTCCCATGCAAACCTAGGATGAAATAAGTGGGGTCTACATCACAGTAACAAGTAGAGGATCAAGTCACATGGACATCTGGTCAATTTATGGACCTGGTGTAATCTGAAATAGGAACCTAAGAATTCGTGTTCTTAGGTGTGGTCATGGGACATTTCCAACCAGGTCTTCTGCTGTTTTGTAAGTATAACAGCATCCATAGCACTAAAACTCTGTGTGTGTGTGTGTGTATGTGTGTGTGTAAGAATGGATGCTTTCTCCCTATCTCATATTCCAAATGAAAATTCCCTCCTCACCTTGTGTATGGAAAGCTTATTATATGGTACCTGGATGTTTTGATACTCAGGGCAAATAGCAACTTGTGAGGTAATCTTTTTCAGTGGCTAATGGATGTCTTGATACTTCTATCAAAACACCCAAAAAGCTAAAACTCCTATTAATTTTTTTTTAAAAATAGTAGTAGATCCAATCATGGCTCTCCTCCCATTTAGGGTGGCCCTTGGTAATCCTGTTGATAGCTCACATTCTTTTATGAGATTTTCCAGTCCTTGAAAAGAGCACACAGCAGAAGACTGCTATCCATCCCAAGCATCTGAGGAAAAGGAAAAGAGAGACATGGTTGCCTGATCATATGCACATTAATTCAGATATCTTTTGGACAAAATATGTGAGGGGGAGTCCAGCGATGATCTATGACCCAGTCCTCTCTGTTGTTCAGCCCGGCAGCCTTCCACACATTGGAAGATACCTGTGCAATTGAAAAAGGCAATTGAAAAAGAATGTGGTGCTTACATTCAACAAAGGTTTCTACTTCAGAGGCAGAATTTGGAATAAAACACCCAGAATTGCCCAGTCAGCATGGCTACTGGCTAGGAGAATTTAGAAGCTATAGTCCCCGAATGAAACTTTTTGAACCTCTGGAGAAATCCACCCTTCAGTGCATGAAGGCCTATGGGAACAGGCACCGATACACCATATGGGAGTACAGCCAAACTCATCTGTGGCCTTGTTCTCAGGTGATTCTAATTTGTTGGAAGAGTGAAGTATGCACTTACATCTATTGGCATTCTTGCCTGTCACACTTACATTTATTTCCAGACCTGGCAACATGGGATGCTCCTGGGAAGCTGTCCAAACTCTGCCAAATTAGAGGCTTTTTCATAGGGCAGGATGAGAAGAGATCTCAAGGGAACAGATTTTATGGCTTCAATGGAGAATTGAAATTTTATGGCATTTTAAAAAATGATGTCTCTCCTTCTCTGTGCTCCTCCCCTTTTCTTTGTGGGTGGGGGGAGTAGAGCATGACTGACTACTTTTAAGAACATCTGACATACAAAATTCAGACTTGCAGGCTTTTGTGACTGAAACCATCAAAAATATCACTGCTGAATGAAGAAGCCAATGAGTTACAAAGCTGGCATAAGGTTTTTTGAACTTCTCTTTGATCTAAAACGGGTATCACCAATGTGTATTTTGGACTTTTGGAATATATTTTGAGTGTAAACCTTATGTTATATAAAAGTGTATAACAGAGCTGGGCAACATGTGACTCTCCAGATGTTGTTGAACAATAACTGTTATTATCCCTCAGCATAAGCTATCCTGTCTGGGCCATCTACATCTGGACGGCTACAAGTTGTCTACCCCGAGATATAGAACTGGAGCCTAAGTTGAGGAACAAATAGAAAACTAGGGATGATAAGTGAACTCTCTATCAGCAAGAGACAACAGGCGGACAGGTGAAAAGGGAATGAGAAGAAAAATGAGATGGGTGGTATTGTTGAAGATCTTTCAAAATGCACTGAAAGAAGACAAATGAAATGGGAAGTGAGTCCATACTTTCTTAGAATTTGGGAGAGATGTCTAGCTATTTGGTGATGCTCTGATTTAGATTTAGTTGTGCTTTAAACAGAGATTTAACAGCAGAGCAACTAAAACAGTGGTCTCAGGCTGGCTAGGATAGAATTACTTGTGGAGTCACACCTGTCTCTGTTGTTCCAGCTGTCCTATGATATTGGCAGCTACAGTACTAAGGCCCTGCCACTCAGCTGCCTCCAACTGGCATTGTGTGAGTACCCTTGCCAACATCATTTCTGGGTATAGGTCCAGCTGCTGGCAGAATCCACCTGCAACATTCTGCCAGTAGTAAACCTTCCACCTGAACCTGCCTACTTGATTGTTGAATTCGTTTATGGAGATATAAGAAGAAATGCCCTAATGTGAAATTGGAATCAAAAGAAGAAACATCAAAATACAGAAGAACCCTCATTATCCTCTCATTTGAATTCCCTTCTCTGCTTTGCAATTAGATGTGATACAGTTCATAATAGATCCCACTTAAAGATAAGAGTTTAAAAGAAATGATTGACATTTTTTTTATAATAAATCTCTATCTCCCTAGGGGATCTAACCACACATATTCCTAATAAACTATATAAAAGATACACAGACAGTATTTTAAAATGTAGTGCTATCACATAATCAATATGCTTGGCCTTTCTGAGTAAGTTCTGAACCTGTAAAATAAAATGAAATGATCTTCAGAAGACACTGGCAAGCTATATTCTTTGCCCGTTTTTATTGGCTGCTCTGTGCTCGCATTGAGATAGCAATCTCTCGTATTATGGGGGGAAATTAGAAGAAGAAAAGGAGTTTCACTGAACATTTCATTTGTGAAATCCAGCTAGGACTGTGAGGCTTTGAACTGAAATGGTTGAAAGCAAAAAGCAGATTTGAAAAGCATGAAGTTCCACAAACAAAACAAAATTTGATTTTTTTCTTCATTAGAATTATGATCCTTTTATTATGGTTTTTGATTGCTGCCCTACTTCTCTGGAATGGATTTGTCATGCAAACCTATGAAAGCCCAAATTGGATATCTTTCTAAATTCTATCCAAACTTTTTTAGGGGTGAGGGTGAGGTGGAGGTTAAAATCCATGCTGTTTTTCTACTGGATAGCATTTAGCAAGTATAGGGTTATTTTAATACACACTTGTGTTTTAATGTCAATTGTATTTTTAAATTTAATTTCTAAACGAATTTTTCAATCGGTTTCAATTATATAAACCTGAAATAAAAAAAAAATACACAAAATAGAATAGCCACAAATAAAATAAGGAGTGAGGCAGACTCAGACATCCTATCAAATGAGTGGGGTTTTGAACCTTGATACTCAAATTTTCAGGAAAGATTCTTCCAATTTTTAGTATCATAATTATAAATGCCACTACTGCCTCCAATTGCTGCCAAGATACCAACAATCCCTATTGGCTAGAACTCAATTAGTGCCTGATACAAGTGCAATATTTTTCAAGTTTAAAATTAAACCCTTTGTTCCTAATTTTATGAATCCCAATCTCAAATACAAACCAAGACAGAAATTGGGTACCCTATGGGTCAATTACATATTGATAGAGAAGTTACTGATAAAATTATGAAAATTACAGACTAAAATATTTGCTGCCAGAAAAAAAAAATATTGAAATATTCTGGTTTAATCTCCACTTCCTAGTCTATGGAAGGGAGCTCTTCCTCAGACTGCTGTTATTTTGGCACATCAAAGGGCATGCATGAAGAACTGAATAGCACTGATTCTACCTGCTGAAGAACACAGGTGTTTGAGTTTCAATTTTATTTATTGATTGGTTGGTTGGTTGGTTGCATGTATAACCCAGTTTTCCTCCAGTGAGCTCCAGTTGACATGGGAGCCTGGTAGCTTGAATATCAATGGGCTTTACAAGATTCTGAAACTATTTTGGGGATAGCATTCAGCACTTTGGATAACTCATTTAAAGCTTGGTCTAAAACGTGCAGCAGATTTACCTCCCGACTGACATTTGGAGAACAAAATATGCCAGGTAGCATATACAGTTCTCCCCTCCTCATCTTCACATTCCTCTTTGATAAGGTCAGCCTGAGGAAGAGTAGTTGGCCCATTGTAACACAGAGATATTTATTATTCGGTGGGATCTCCGAATTTGCACCCCAATGTCTTGGAGATGTATCATCCCCAGGGGTTACATCATGATTTGGGGATTACTTGAGGGCAGTTAACAAAAACAACATCATCAACAACAAACCTATGCAGTCATTTTGCAGGGACATAGAAAGATAGGGTTCAAACATTTGGGCATCATCTTGTTTCTGTTCACTGTTACTAGACAAATTGAAATACCCAAATATTTCCTGGACAGTTAAATGTTTCTTGGCTCATATGCCTCTGAACAACAATGTCAAACCTTCCTCATACAAGCTTCCAAATATGGAAAGGAAATAATGGGCTGGAACTGAATGACCATGGTTATATCTAGCTCAGCACTAGTTCTCCAGGGAGTTGATCCGTGTCCTTTCCAAACTGAGACCCTTTCTGCAAGAGGTTCTACACAGACTTCTTCTTTCTACCTAAATCCAAGCTGTCAGTGGTACCTTTAACATTATGAATTAACATACAAGTATAATCTAGGTGGTTGGGAATTTTTTTAAAGAAGCAACCTCTACAATATTCCATTGGTTTTAATATTTTTGCACATTCTCCAGGGGATCTAGCTGGCACCAGATGTTTTTGTCTTCTCTTCTAGGCCTTTATGAGCAGATAATGCAAACCTCTAGCATCTTCTGAACTTCTCAACATGAAAATGCTTCTGGCAATTGCTGCACAATAGGGCACTGGCAGAGGAAACAGATCCAGCTTTCATGGTGTCACTACTTTGAGGTAAAATATGCTAAAATTTGGAAGAAAAATACCTTTTGACTCAAATGATTTTTCATGCCATGCCTGCAGCTCTTCGCTTCCCAGAAGCTGTGACTGGTGCATCGATTTTAAGGTAACAGCATATGGCACACAAAATAGCCTTTCCCCCAATGTCTTGTCATGCTACATTGTACTACAGTAGGCAGAAATAATCCTCTTTTCAGGAAAATTCTATTCTGTAACTGCAGAAGTTAAAATGATTTAGGTGAGGTCATGCTAAATGTCAAGGCCTTTTGAAGCTGAAAAGCAAAACGATTGCTTCTAATTAAATAACTGTTTAAAATTATTCTCTAAAGTATTGCCACTTCAAATATATACAACACCACACTATTATCCTGTCATCTGTATAATAACCATATTGCAACAGCATGATAAAGCCTGCCCAAGCTGCAACCAGCTAACCATTTACTGTGACCTTCTGGATGTGTGATAGTCCCAGGCAAGCAACAAAGGCAAAGATGTTTATCAATTGCAGCAAGCTGGCATGTATCGTTTATGTCAGAGCTTGCAGAAGTTACTACTTGGAGTGCAGTTTCCAGAAATCTCAATGGCTGTGCTGGCTGATGATTCTTGGAGCTATAATCCAAAAGAGAGAGAAGAAAGAAAGAAAGAAAGAAAGAAAGGGAATTTCTCCAAACTCTCACCTTGTGTTGCACATGGCTTGGTACATCACAAGTTATGCAACTGCAGTTCTAGAGCAATGGAACAACTTTTCTTTGTGTATTGTTAACTTACAGCCATAGTGATGTAGTGGTTTGAGCAGTAGATTATGACTCTGGAGACCAGGGTTCAAATCCCAACTCATCCATGGAAATGCACTGGTTCACAGAATCATGGGACTTTTTCCACATGGGTACTTGCGTGCTTCTATCCCCCAAATAGTTAGTGTTGGCATCTTGGAAAAGCAAGCAAATTTGCTAATGTTTATCACACACAGAGCACAACAAGGGGTTAAAAGCACATTGCTTAGGCAAGAAAGTGGGTCAAATGTGAACTTGGGTTTCAAACAGATGAGCCTTTGCTAGCTTTGAAATAACTTTTTTCCGCACGCTTCAAACTGTCATTTCCACAAGTTCACACACACACATGCTCCAGAGAGGGAGGGAAAACTGGGAAGGAAAATCCCCTTTGCCCCAGAAGCTATTTCAGAAGAAGGAAGGCTGAGGTTTTCCTTTGCAAACTCCCTTAAAACCACACACAAACACACACGCACATACTAGGGAGAAAGAGGACAGGGCTGGTCTATAAACTGGCCTGATTTCAGTGAGGGCTGAACCTCCAAAATGCCCTCCTTTTCTAGGACATATCCTCCATTTCTTCCTCCTGTACAGGAGAAATTCCAAAATGTCCTCTCTCTTGCTCTCCCACCAGCTGTTCCTTGCTGCAGGAGGAGGAGAACAGCCATATGAAGGAAAGAGGAGTGTGAGTGTGTATTCCTCTAAAAACAAGGATCTCTCCCTCTCTTTGGCATAGCAATGAACCATGGGAAATCTGGGAATAGGGAGCATCTGGGACATGGATTCAGATGGCTGCTATTACGTAAAGAGAGTGACTTCGTGAATGAACTGGACATACAACGACAGTATTTTTGCAAAAATGCTTATTCCTGGATTCACCTCACTGTCTGGAGTCTGACCGTTTTGTGCACAACGTTGTCTGAAAAGCAGATGTGAAATTGTCTCTAATGCCCTGGATGACCCTGCATTGTGACCAGTTCAACCTTCTAATTTTCCCCATGTGAAAAAGTCCAAAGAGTTGGAAGAGATCACAAGGGCCAAGCAGGAACACAGAATCAAAGTACCCCTGACAGATGGCCATCCAGCCTCTGTTTAAAAACTTCCAAAGAAGGAGACTCCACCACCCTCCAAGGGAGTGTGTTCCATTGTTAAAAAGCTCTTGCTGTCAGGAAATTCTTCCTAATGTTGTGGTGGAATCTCTTTTCCTGTAGCTTGCATCCATTGCTCTGTGTCCTATTCTCTGGAGCAGCAGAAGACAAGTTTCTAATTACACTAAGCCCTTGAATGCTATATATGCCAGTGAACAAGAGAAATTGACTAGTATCACTTTCATCCTACAGATTTATAACTCTGTGATTCCATTGGAACTGTCATGGCTGCTTCCTACAAAATCCTGGGATTTGCAGTTTAGGTAGGGGCATGTAGAATTCTTTGACAGAGAGCAATAATGCCTCACCAAACTACAAAGTCCAGGATTCCAAAATATGTTGCTATGTAGTTAAAGTGAAATCATAGTGGAATAATTGGATAGGATAAAAGGAGTATGAACCAGATCACAGACAAACAGTGTATCTTCTGGGCTAGTTGATTTCACTCGATAGAGAAACTTTCAAACATGTTTTTCAATGGTAGTCTATGAGTAAGAATGTGTTGTGTGCTTTCGAGTCATTTTCGACTTATGTCGACCTATTACGGGGTTTTCTTGGCAAGATTTGTTCATGTCAGTTTTGCCATTGCCTTTCCTCACATTGAGAGAGTGCAACTTGCCCAAGGTCACCCAGTGGGTTTCATGAACAAGCTGGGAATTGAACCTTGGTCTCAAGAGTCACAATCCAACACTCAAACTACTACTCCACATTGGTTCACCTTCCATTTGTCTTTTCTTTCTCAAGTAAGATCCACATCCTGGATATGCTCCTGTCTTTTCAAATAAAAAGTTTTAGAAGAACACCAAACTAAGTCAGACAGGAAACTATGTTACTTGCCATAGGAGTTGCCTGACATCTGACTGTGTGTCTGGGTGCAAAAAAATGGATTTGATCTCTAAGGCAGATTTTAAAAAACCAAGACAACTAGTAATAACAGAAATTGACCAGAGACATAAAAATGAGAACAGAACAGCTTGATAGTAATGCTTCTATCTCTGAAACACCTCTCTCTATATAGTCTTAAATCTTATATATCGGGGTGATCTCTCAGGGTCTGCTTGGATGCTAAATCCACTGCTCCACTCTCCTGCCCTCCATAAACAGTACTAGGACAGTACTAGGACAGTACTAGGACAGTGCACAAACAGACCAAAAGAAAACCAAGTAATTGATAAAGATGTTATTGCTAAAGAGTGGCTTGAAGTCTGTTTTTTATTTATTTTAATGGGAATGGGTTGGATTGGATGTGGGGTGACCTTTTTATGCAAAACAATCCCCATTTCTCTCAGATGCTTCCAAGAGCAGGGGAGAAATAATTAATTTTATGATTAATTAATTTCCCCAGTGTGTGTAGAGGACAGCAAGGAGTGGGGGGTTCTCCATGTGTTCTTAGCTCGGGGTGTATTTTGCCCACTTCTACTGTTTACTAACAAAAATATGTGACTCCAAACAGTACCACTGAGAGCCAGCAAGCTATAGTGGTTTGAGCATTGGAGTATAGCTGACATGCCGTGCAGAAATACTCCAGTTTGACACCACTTTAACTGTCATCGCTCAATGATATGGATTTCTGGAGATTGTTGTTTTCTGAGATATTTAGCCTTCCCTATCAGAGAGTTCTGGTGCCATAACAAACTACAACTCCTAGAATTCCATAGCAGTGAGACGTGGCTCAGTGGTGTCAAACTGGATTAAAGTGATGTCAGACTGGATTATTTCTGCAGTGTAGATGCAGCCTACCACTCTGGAAACTGGGGTTCAAATCCCTGCGTGGCCATGGAAGCTAACTGGGTAACCCTGGGTCTCAGAGGAAAATGGAAGCAAACCTTCTCTGAACAAATCTTGTCAAGAAAAACATGTGATAAGTTCATTTTAGGATCAACAAAAGTCAGAAACCATTGAAAGGCACACAACAAAAAGACACTTTTGATTTCATATTTTTCTAATGTTACACATGAGAAATCTGTACTTGAAACTAGAGCTTCTGGTTTTACTCTGGATTTTCATTGAGAGGAACAAGCTCTGAATGTAGCCTTCCATAAGGAACAAATGACCCATGCTATCCTTACCCTTGTTAAACAGAGCATTGTGCCAATCATCTGGCTCTGATCATTAGACTCTGGGAAACACCTCCACAAACCTGCTCCTTCAGCAGACTCACTCCTCCATTCCTGGCTCACTGCGGTTCATCTACAGCCAGCAGAGACTGATTAAAATGGACAGGCAAACCAGGCATGGAAATGGCTCCAGTTACAGGGCCAGAACTACACTGTGACAATATTCAACATCTAATTGGTATCCTGCTCTTTCTTAATCAATCTTTCTAAATATACTGATTCTTGAATGATGGGTCAGGACTTCATCACAAATAAGCATAGCGACCTTGTGGATGAGGCTCCAGTTGTAAAGCTGAAATCTCATGAAGTGACACACACACACATACTACACAAAATCCCACAGACTCTAGCTTAAATAAAGATGTCAGGAAGGAACTTTTTGTTAAATGATGTCTACATACTTTGATAGAGTATAGCCATAAGTCAGAAATGACTTGAAGGCACAAACAACATCTTAAAGTACATGATGCTTCCTCTCAACAAGACAATGCAGAAACTCCAGCTCTACAAAATCTGAGGCTGGAACAGTTATCTTTTTGGACTGCAACTTCCATAATCCCTTAGCCAACCTAGCCAAGGGCTGTTGCTTGCTAGAGGATTCTGAGAGATTCAGTCCAAAACAGTAACTGTCCAGACAACAGCAAAAGGTCTGTTCTGACATCAGCAACCCTTCTCCCTAATCCAGTTTACAGGTTTGTTACAGTTTACACTTTACAACACACTTTCAAATGTTGGCTGTCAAGTCATTTCCCAGACTCAAGAAAATTCCTTATCTATCTCTCTGCCTGTCTATCATCTATCTATCTATCTATCCATCCATCTATCATTAGCATGCTAGATATCTGTTCTTGCACCTAGCACTTCATGTGTAGATATTAAAGGTCTGTCTTCTGACACAATCACTTATGTAGGATGCTAAATGGAGATGTTTTGTCTTTTCCAATCAACACCATATTCTAAACATTCCTGGAACCAGAAAAGCAAAATATAAATGCCGGACTCCTATATGACCATTGTGTGCTATGTAGCTCCATAACAATGTTGCTATGTAGTAAATTCTGACATAAACTCACCCTCAAACCCACTTACTAGTAAGCACCCACTGGGATTGGCAGGGGTCCATTCCCCTGTTGATTGAGAAGCAGCTGTCTGATATTTCCACCCCATCTCTTGCAAGATCTCTGGCACAACAGGTGGGGAAAAGGCACCATTACAAACCTGCCTTATCCTGGAAATGGCTTGTGCAAGGGGGAATTGGAACATCAGATAGCTGCTTCCTGGTTGACAGAGGAATGGATTATTTCAATTGCGGCAGCTGCTTCATCATAAGTGGGGCTTAGGGGACTTTCATGAAACTAGGGGCTGCATAGGGATTGTGGATATGTAGCAGTTGGGAATGAGTAACTGTTGGTTACATATTCACAATTGCTCAACAGGATTCTGGCCAAAGTTTCTGTGAAATTATCTGGTGTATCTTAAGTATGTAGCCATCAGCGTGTAGTGGTTTGGGCATTGGAATATGACTCTGAAGACTAGGGTTCAAATCCTGGCTCAGCCATGTAAAACCACTGGTGCTCTTGGACAAGTCACTCTCTCTCACTCTCAGAGGATGGCAATGGAAAACCCCTTCTCAAGAAAAATTGCTTAGAAAACCCTACAACAGGTTTACCTTAGGGTCACCATAAGCTGGAAACAACTTGAAGGCACCCAACAACAACAACAACAACAACAACAACAACAACATCGAGTATAATTTTACTTTCAGTCATGGAAGGAAAAAGACATGATACTTCTTTTTTGTGAAATAAGTGACTAAGGTTGTGATCTTAAATTATAATTAGATCCATCCAATCATGATTAATTTAGCCCTTTGGGGACTTGAGTGCTACTGAAGTTTTGCTTTTATTATACTTTGTTGGGTCAGCACCATAAACACATAAATACTGTTCTCTAAAGTAGAATGTAATGTCTGTCTTTTGCTACTTTAAAAAAAAACTTCTTTACATTTCTGATTCTCAAGTTACCTCCCCTGTGAATGTCCCTCCTTTGGCAATGGAAGGGACTTGCAAGTGAATAGATTTAGGATTAGAAACCAGTCCGACACGGAGGTGCAATTGTTACCGAAGCTGGGCCAAAATACTCTCCCAAAGACTTTTCAGTGGTTTGAGGGGGGTGGGATAAGAACAGTCTGTACACCTTGTAATAAAATTCTGGCACATACATACATACACACACACACACAGAGAGACATACATAGGGATGACAGCAAGGCTCATAACACAAGACTAGAGGAAAATCCATTGTACTGTGTGAAACTGTGGGTTCATCTAGCCCAGTTTTGTCAGCTCTTGACTGCTATCCAAGTATCCACCCATCTTAAAACCAAACCCATCCCACCTCATCCCATCTCATCCCACATCCAAATCCCATTTCAGCCCCAAACTTGCTTAGTTTTCAAATTAGGTGAGACTGGGTATACTCTGAGTGGTAAGACACTCCAAGTATCCAAGGATTGTTTTACTTCTTCTTTAAGAAAATTGTGCTGCAATCACAAGCAGCAACAAAGCAGCCCAGCAACATTAATTGTTTGAATGGAAGGGAATGACCCAAGGGGAATGAGGTTATGTTCACCTTTAAGAAGGAGTACAGCTACTTCTCTGTGTCCTCTAGTGATGGCAAAACATTTTAAAACATATACTTAAAAACCTCTATGTGGATGCCAAAGCAGTACACATATTAGCTTTTTAGAAGTTTAATACTACAGTAGCCCCTCCGTTTTTGCGGTGGACCCCCCCCCCCCGTGAAAATGGAAAATCACCAGTATTCAAGCCCCATTGGCGTGAATGATGGCACATGCCCCATTTTGTCCCCCTCCATTTGCCACCCACAAATGGGCGAGGGACGCGGATTCAAAGTTCGTGAAGAGGAAGGGGTGACTGTATTTCGTATGTTTTTAGCTATATGTGGTTTTACTTGTACTGTATCTTTTTTTAGTCTGCAAGCCATCTTGCATCCCACTCTTGTAAATAAGGTGAGATATAAATAAAGTGATTGATTGCTTTTTAAAAATGGCCACCTTGTCAGGAGTACTAAACTTCACTCCCACACTTTCACTAATTAGAATTTAGCAAGCCCTCATCTCTTTAAAACCAATTAATTTTATGGGGGTATGAATGACCCCTGAAAATATCCATATGAGGGGTTACTCAGCCCTGCACTGTAACAACACCCTTTAGCTATAATTTAAATGCCATTATTTGATTCTAAACAAGCATTGGTAGCACTGTGCTACTATGAACAGAGCAGAAATGTGGTGTGTGCTGTCAAGAAGTGGTGTGTGGATTTCCAGACTTGGAAAATTCACTCTTATCTCCATGTCAATTCAATTCAATCTTTATTTCAGTCATCGACCAGTATAAAATAAGATAAAACAGAATAAAGTAAAATAAAAATTAGAATAAATAGACTAAATAAGTAAAATAATAGAGTAAAATACAATTGTTGATACAAGGTATAATTGTTGATATAAAATCAGAGATGATCTCTACCATCTGACATTCGATATTATTACAAAAATCTTGGTGGCTACACTCCTGAATGAATGGCAACTTTGACTGGCTGACAGAGGAGGGGTGTGCATTTCTTGTGAGCTGCTGGTGCAGCGTGTGTGCATGGGGTTGCCACTGCCCTAAAGCCACCATCTCCACCATCCTAGCCTGCCAGCTGGGGACTCCTATTCACATGCAGAGGCACATGAGAAGCTATTTTTCTTGTCTGTCAAGGCAGGCAAGCAAGTACAGAAGGGGCTGGATGGGGCCGATAGAGAGGAAGAAAGAATATAGATGCCTTTGGGCAGCCATCAGAGCCATTGGGGTGGTGGACGATTTGGGGGCCCAGAGGAATCAGCTTCCAAGAGGCCCTCTTTCTCTGTCTCTCCAGCACTCTCACACGTTCACTTGTTCTGTTTCACATTCAGTCACACTGTTTCTCTTGCTTTTTTTCTTTCACGGACTCACTCTCACAGCGGGTTGTTCACACTAATTTTTTGACCCGCTGACCCATTTCTCTGAGAGGAATTTCTTTTGGTCTCAAAAGGTGCTACACAGATTTCATTGATCTCTTTTTTTTCACACACAAGCCATATGCACACACACAGACATGCTCAGTTGCATACTTTTTTCTTGCTTGCTTTCTCCCACACACTTTGGCCAGTATATTCTTACATACACAGTCTCAAGTCATGGGCTCTCACCCTCCCTCACAAACACTGATTCACACACATTCTCAAACTCTCTCTCATGTTGAATTCTCCCTCTCTCACACACACACTATGATGTGCTCTCTCACAGTGACACACACATTAATTCTCTCACACACTACAGTACCTCCCTCAGTTTGTGAGTGACTTTCACACACTAATTCTATCTCTCACACACTAAATAATGTTTTTTTCTGACGTTCTCTCCCTCAGATATGTTCATTCACACACAGTCTCACACAGAAATTCTCATACACTCACTCAGCCACAATTTTCATCTCTCTTTTTTAACATACCCACACATGCACTTGTGAATATTCACAAGTGTATATTCAGAAGCCCTGCGAGAGTGGGCACATGAAAGAAAAAGAGCAAGCGAAACAGTGTGTATATTCACATAGACATGAGAGAATGAGAGAATGAGAGAATGAGAATCTGTGTGACTATGTGTGTGAGAATGTGTATATGAATGAGAAAGCATGAAAGAGCACGACTGAGAGTGTGGCTGTGAGTGAGACACCATGTGTAAAATTTACACATGTTGAGTTAAGTATTGAACTTATTTAAATTTAACTCATTGTTCTAATTTGAGCAATGTGATTTCCTTATAAAATGATAAAATATAAATATATGTACATGGATGTGGGAATGAAAGTACACTAAATAAACCAGTTTTTTAAAATCATATACTACACTGAGTGATGAAGGGGGTGGTGGTGTCAGCATGTAGATGTAAAAGGGGTCATTGCCATACTAGATAATCAATCACTTCTTTAAAACAAAGGATTTCATTTGCCATTCAATTCAGCAGAATTTGGAGGCTTCTACGTGGGCACGAAATGACTTACTTCTTAAGTTTGCACTACATCATCTTACTATCAGGTTTGGGTTTGGCTTTTCCTCACCTTCCAAAAGGCCTTAGAATTACTTTGGAAATTCATCTGCAAGTAATTAACTGAAATTGGCACCTGGTACCACTGTCCTCTGGGTCTCTCACATCTGTGCTTCGCTTTTCACATTCAGGGTCTCTCTGGGTTTCTCACATCTGTGCTTAGCTCTTCACATGCAGCTCTCACTGCAAAGGAGGACAAGGCACCACAAAACGTAGGAGGTTCAAGAAAAATGTAAGAAGTTGCAAAGTAAAAGCTAACAACACCAATATAAACATGAATTCATGCTTCTTAGTCATGCTCAAAATGGAAGAAATTTTGAAATTCCTCCTAGAAGAAGGCTGAAATGTAGGACAGGTCACATTCCACTTAACTGAACTCACTGAAGAATCTTCTGCCTAGTGGAAAAGCTAAAGTGTGAAATTTAATAAACATCAGCAAAGGCTTCTGTACATATTGGCAAAATCCTATTCGTATAAAAATATGTTTAGTGCTCCATCTGCACCACAGACATAATCTAGTTTGACACCGCTTTAACTGCCATGGCTCAATGCTATGAAATTTTGGGTTATGTGAGAAAAGACCACTGTTATAGAACTAAATAAAAGAAAAAATGTTATTAGGGTAATCATTTTGTCTGATGAAGGAGCAGGAACAATTTTACCTGAAAACTGCCATTAAAACCCTGTGATATGCAAGATCCCACACAAGATGCTTCTAAGAGTGTGACTCTTCAAGTGAAAACTGCCATGGGATGGTTACATGAAGAGGCTGTACCACTGCAGTGCCTTAAATGTCAGAACTGGATCTCCACCACAGTTTTGTATTCAGTTGTGAGTTGATTTTTAAGGACAAACACAACATCAAGGACCTAAATCCTTTTTGAGTGTGACAATGAGAAATCACATCTTTGTCCCTCTATGCCTGCAACATGTGGGGAAGATGTTTAATATGAAAGAGCAATTGCAAGAATGTAAATTATGCATCTTGTATGAGTAACTATGATTGCTGAGGCCTTGTGGTATGGACTTCTAAAAATTAGGACTCTTGGATGGTTTGTTTGTATCTTTTTGCTCATTCAGCCAGGCTTTCCATCCAATTCATGGTGACCATATCCTATTGTTTTCTTAGCAAAAATTATTCAGAGTTTTGTCATTGCCTTTTCCTTAGGCTGTGAGAATGTGACTTACCTAAGGTCACCTGGTGGATTTTCATAGCTGACCAGAGATTGGAACCCTAGCCTCTCACACTCCTATTTGAACACTCAAAACTACAGCACTTTAGTTCAGGTGCTATGCACTGAGATATTTTTGCCCAAATTATGCAAACTTAGACCAAAAACAGGAATCCTTTTCCTGTACTCAGGCTGGAGGTGAGAACTTTCTCAGAAGGCTGATTTGATGTAGTGGAAAATCTCTCTCCTAGAGAACAAGAAATCTGGAGGATATGCTTCACAGCCCTATTTAGTCTACAACATCTATACTTAGAACATCTGGTGTCCTTATAACTATTGTTGAAAGTTGTTTTCATAAGTATAAATCCTTTTATCGAAAACTCCCCAAGAATTTCCTGGAAGAAATTCAAGGAAAGAAAAACCAACAACAACAATATTTGACTCTATTGCCCCCCCCCCCCCCCCCGAGAGAGATTTCAGTTGTAATACATTGGGTCTTTTACGTGGACAAATTTTCTGGGTAAGAATAAGTCTTCCAGTTCAGTATCACCATTTGAATTCTTTTCACCTCTTTTGTCCTCTTTTGTCACAAAGGAAACTTGTGAATTTCACTAAGACTGCTACCAGAGTGCAGAAATAAAGTAGTCTGACACCACTTTAACTTTCATGGCTCAATGCTATGGAATTCTGGGATCTGTAGTTTGGTGGGGTACCACTGTGCTATGACAGCAAAGGCTAAATATCTCACAAAAGTACAAAAACTATTCCAAAATGACATTGCTACCCATGTATATATTTCAGTAAGAACCACTTCGAGAAGAAGTCCATCCATACTTACTTGGTGTACAACTGGTAAAAGTCAGGAGCCTCCTAGAATAAAAGAAGTGGCAACTCTAAGTTGGTATTAAAATGTTTAACTATGCAAGGGATTTAGGCTCAAGAATTTTAAAAGGTAATCTCTCAAAGCCTTCTGTCTGGGTGGACAAATTTATTATTATTATTATTATTATTATTATTATTAACCTTTATTTATATAGTGCTGTAAATTTACACAACACTGAACATACAATCTATCATACAAATCTATCAGCTTCAGTATCTCCTACAGTCAAATTGTTTTACACTTATATTCTTTCCATCCTATGTATTATGAGTTTTCTCTTTTTGTCAAAACCAGACTGAAACATCTCCCTATTACCTACCCTCACCTGTTAATAATAGTAAACAAGATTATGATAATGGTCTTTTTGGCTGCCTCTGTCACAAGGCCACCTACGTGTTAGGTCTGGTGAGAGGTCAGGCCCAAGTTGAGACAAGGACTTTGGACTGAATTCTAAATTTGTGGAAACAAGTGTGAATGGTGTGTCCACATTTTATTAAACCCCATGAATTTACATACCCTTCAACTGTCCCAATTTGGCAAGATAGTCTTCATTAATCCTCTGCCATCTCTCTTTTCACCTGCTTTTCAAATGTCCCAGTTTCTCTCTGCTCCTCCTTTGTCCTGGCATACCTGAGTTGCTGCAAACCGAGTCCATATGCAAATATAGTTCACATCCAAGGGAAGAGGAGAAGAAGGGGTGGTACTGTCCTCAGCCCTGCATACTCAGGCAAAAGCAAAGTACTGCAGCCTCTCCTAGGTTGTCAGTTCTTCCTCATCAATAAGTTTGGCTGTATTGAATGCACTCTGATGTTGCATGGTAAGAGCTATGCTGGTTTTCATTTGTGAAATGTTGGAGAGTATGGATTCAAGAAATCTACTTTAGTTGGGATTAATAATAGAATTCAGGCCTATGTCTCTCTTTGCCCTCTAGTGTCTATCAATGAAATTTTGGCTAACAGGAAATGCTTCTGTTGCTGGAGATCACTGGAGGCATTGCAAAGAACGTCAGAAGAGTTTTGATAAGGCTGCCAAAATTTCTTAGCAGGTTTTCTGCTATCACCAGAGTAGACATAACAATCATGATCATGACGGGAGGCAAAATCTCCAAGTGTGTCAACTTCCAACAGCACCATTGTGGCTGTGGAAGGTCACAAAACCTCATAAAACCAATTTGTACATTTGCTCAGATGTTTCTCAAACATGACAAACATGATTAAATGTTGCTTGAAGAAATATAACTTTGCCTCTCTCTTTCTAAATGCCCCATAGTGTGTAATAAGAGAAAACAGACTCTCACTGTGGGTCTGAACTGAAACTGTAGATTACAAATGTGAGCCTGCCATGGGAGATTCTTCTTCAATCCCCTACAGATAAAGGAAAGGAGGGAACGTCAAGGAAATGCATGGCAGTGAATTCATGCAGAGCAGAACCTCACTCGTTGTTTCCTAAGGGGTCAACATTTCTGTTCTGAAACAGAGTTATATGAAGAAGCAGGAAGAAAGTAATCAAAGAGGGATGGGGGGGGGGGGGGGAGAAACAGAGAAAGAAAAGAAGAGATTATAAGAGAGACCAGGACATCTTATTAAAAGACTTATGTTGGACTAATTTCTCCCAATGTGGGGAAGTGGTTTTTCAAACGTTGACATGCATTTGGTTGACAGCAACCATGAGTTCCATTTTGGAGCAAATAATAAGGTTCACCTTGGGGTTGCCATAGGTCTAAATGACACACACACACACACACACACATGCACCCATGACAAAAATTAGAGCTCCCTGTTGGGAACAATAGCCTAATTTACATTAAAATCTGGACCTCCCCCCCCTGCCTTTGTTATTGTGCACCTTCAAGTCATTTCAGACTTATAGCAATCCTGAGGCAATCCTATCATGGGGGTTTCTTGGCAAGATGTATTCAGAGAGGGTTTGCCTTTGCCTACCTCTGAAGCTGAGAGGATATAACTTGCCCAAGGTCATCCAGTAGGTTTTTATGGTTCAGTGGGGATTCATACCTTGCTCTCCAGAGTCATAGTCCAATATTCAAACCACTATGCCACACTGGCTCATATACATTCATGCATGTTTGTAATAGAAGATACACAGACCTTACATGCACAGACATCTCTGTCTGCATGTGAATTTTCCTTTTGAGACCAGGCAGTCATAAGTCTTTATGAGAGCAACTAAATGAACCCTGTTGGAAGTTTTTGTCTTATAAACAAGTAATAACATAAAATTAAATGAATTAATAATGCCCAACTGTTACTTTGATTTCTCTGCACTTGCCCACTATCCACTTGATCAATGGCAAGGGGCATGTATGAACTGACTACACAGGGAAGGCATTTTGTGAGCTAAAACAGAAAGTCTTGTTGGTAGTGTTATCTCTGTGATGGACCACACATAAATTCAGATCACCACTGTAGACTACAGCTGTGAAGTGATGAATATATATATGTCATTCAGCCCACATTCTGTCCACATCTTATACAGGAAAGTGAAGAGTGATTTCAGCCTGATTGGTGAAAGGGGGAGTGAAAAATTAATCTTTTCCTATGTCTTTTTCATCATCAGGTGACTTCTCTCATTCTGATCAGGAACTAGAATGTGCTCCATTATCATACCACATTTTTCCCCACAAGGAGGATGCAAAATGGCTGTTCATGTATGCACCACTAGGCAATACATAAAGGTGTTCAGATTATACCCCCCCCCCACCCTACTGAAAATGACATTCTGGTCACTCGAGATTATTGTTACATTCAAAATATATAGAGATGGAAAAGCACTGCCATTTTTCCATCTGTTATAACAGGTGGCTGCATAATGGAGCCCTATTAACAGGGAAGAAGACTTGCTAAAGACTGACAATTTATTGGATGTTTATACAGGTGACCATGGCCAACAGGTGACAGCTCTAAACACTCCAAGTGCAAGCTGTATTTAAATAGCATGGAATTAATCCTTTGTATGTCCCAGGGTGAGAACCATTATTGTGCTGTCCCATTCCACCATCTGGGAACTATTTTCACTCAGTAGATCAAAGGAGTCAATAGATTCTCACTTTAAGCTAAAGGTCCTTCACATTTTTTCCTGTTCTTTGGGGGTGGGAAGGGTATGGTCACATATGTAAACACAGAATCATAGAATCATTGTCTTGGAATGAGCTGCAAAGATCTGGTCAAGCCCAATCTCATGCAGGGATGCACAGGAAATAAGCCCTGAGAAGTCACCATCCAACCAACTGAGATCTCAAAAAAAGAAACATCTCCCAACATATGATGAAATCTATTCCATTCTCAAACAGGTCTTAAAGTAAATATGTTATTCTTAATGTTTAGGTGGAATCTCTTTTCCTCTAATTTGAATCTATTGGTTCATGTTCCAATCTCTGGAGAAGTAGAAAACAAGCTTGCTTCATCTACAAGCTTGTACAATCTACAAGCTTGCTTCATCTTCTCCCCTTTAGATATTTAAAAGATGGATATCAAATTACCTCTCAATCTTTCATCTCCAAGCCTCATAGGCCTTGGCTTCTTGTCTTTGATAATCTTAGTTACCATCCTCTGAACGCATTATAGCTATATCATTCTTGAATGCTGATGCCTAGAAATGGACACATTATTCCAGGTGAGGGCTGAACAAAGCAGACTAGAATGACACTGCTACTCCTCTTAAACTGGACAATATTCATGTAAATGTAGTATAGCTTGATTTCAGCAGGGCTTTTGACTAGTTAGAATTGCATTGGCTTTTTTTAGCCATTGCATCACACCCTTGACTCATGTTCAACTTGTGTCGATTAAGACTAGATCTTTTGGATTTGTACCGATTTCAAGCCAGGTGTCACAATCCACCAGTGCATTCCATTTTTTCCCCCTGTGTTTATGTAGTACCTTACATTTATCCCTGTTGACATTCATTCTGTTAGTTTTGGCCCAGCTCTTCAATCTGTTAATGTCACTTTGATTCTTGATCCTGTACTCTAGAGTATTAACCATCCCTCCTCCCCAGTTTGATGTCGTCTACAAAACTGATAAACATATCTTTTATTCCCTCACCCAAGTGATGGATAAAGATATTGAACAACACCAGCTCTGTGACAGGATTTGACTCTGAGGCTCACCACTAGGTGCTCCACTCCAGGATGAGGAAGAACCATTGATGAGCTCTCTGCGTTTGGTCCATCAACCAATTACAAACCCACCTAACAGCACCACTACCTAGTCCACAGTTTGCAAGCTTGCCTGCAGAAATATGAAGGACTAACTATTATGTTAAGCTGTGGGAGCAACAAGTTACGTGAGGTTAGAGCTACAAATAAGTTACATCTAATTATTACTTATGAAGAGATATTGTGTTGATCCTCCCCTTTTCAATTTTCACTCATGATCATATGACTCATATGACTCAGACCCCTGCTAATTGCAAATGTATGTGGGGTATAGGGTCTCTACATAGCCCATGAACTAGGGGCTACATAGGGATACTTCCATGGTCTCTACATAGCCCACAAACTAGGGTCTGCATAGGGATTGTGACTACATAACAGTTGTGAATGTATAAATTAGATTATATATTCACAAGACTGAATATGCCCAACAAGATTCCAGCCAGCTATTTTCGTTATCTGTGTTCTCACCTTTCCAATATTATGTGAATCAGTACAGGGCAGTCTAACAGCATTTGCTTGCAGATGCATTGCAATGATTTCAGTTGTATTGTGAAGTTCTGGACATCTAGTCATTTAGATGAAGGCAGACACAATTTCTCTAAAGGCCAGTCATGGCCAACAGGAGAAATGACACTCATCTTCATACCCAAAGGGTCCTTCATTGTATCATCCAAGTAATTTTCCCTTTTACAGGGCTGGCATAAAGCATAATGGAATGATGAAATGACCAATTCCAGAAATGAAGAAATAGAATAGTCTGTCTTGGATGTGACTGACATCCTTTGATGTTGTTCAGTGTATGAATTTCCTACCTCCACATTATATCGACTGATAATATTAAAACTTTTGCTTTCCAAAATAATAATAATAATAATAATAATAATAATTAGCTTGCCTCCCCTTCAGATCAAGGCAGGTTAAAAAAAAAGTAGAAATACAAATACAAAGTGCAAAAACATCATAAAAGGCCACAATCCCCAAACAACTACCAACGTAAAATAAAAGACTTAATTACAAATTGTAAAAAGACATTCAAATTACAATTACAAATTAAAATTAACTTTAAAAAGTTAAAAGGATAGGCAGATGGTAAAGTAGCTATGAGCAGAGGGGCAGAGAGGCCTGCCAGAAGAGATCCATCTTGACTGCCTTCTTGAAGGTGTCAGAGGGTGGTAATCTGATGGATCTCCTCCGGCAGGTCCTCTGGGAAATTGTGGTCAACCTGGTCGCAGCCAGAAGCTGTGCCAAAGCCATGCCCAGGTCCTGAAGACTGGAGCAAAAAGAAGCCAGGATAAACTATCTCTTGATGGTCAGCACCTGCATTCATAGCCCACCTTGGGAGTGGGTCATGTGGTCAATGGGGTTCTGACCTGCTTGTGGCCAGAACAGACTCAGGCTGCTCTTTCAAGCCCATCTGCTTTGGCCCTTAATATAATTTCCAATCCAGACTAACAATCCAGGGAATGAAGAGCAAACTTGGTGATGGAAATGAGTGAGGGTGGAAAGAAGAGAGACAGATTAGTAGCAAAGACTGAGTAGTATTAACTGGACAAGATTCCATGTTTCAGGACAAAACACCTCAGCTTTCAGTTTCTAAATGTATTACACTATAAATACTTATGCCATATCCTCAAATATTTCACAGAACACATGTAGACAAGTTAGCAAAAGTTAAATGAGGAAGAACACACAAGTTTTGAGTGTGTTGTGGCACCAGCATTCTCTGATAATTCAAACCTGCAAAATCCCAGAATTCCATAGCTTTCAGCCACGGCAATTGAAACAATTTAGTTTACTGCACTGCGGGCCAGGAACATTCTCAGAATGGTGCAAAATGGGAGTGACAGCCTTTCTGGTCCATTTGCGGTCCCATCCACTCCTGTTCTGTACCGTTCTGAGAATGTTCTGAGAACATTCCTGGCCCACAATGTGGTAAACTAGAATGTGAAAATGCATTAATTCTGCACTGGAGACACAGCCTGGGTTATTTTCCAAGTAGATGAAAATATTAGACAACAGAAGATTAATTGGTACTATCCTTAATAAATCAGAACAGTTGGAGGTTATGCAATGCCCAGTCAATGATCAAGTTGTGGGACTGATAGCACAATGTATTTGCAAATTATCAGGTTAGGGAAGGCATAATCTGGAAGAAGAGCACTTTAAAATTAACAATTGAATTAATGAATTTATTAACAATTAATGCATTGAATTACATTTCCACCTTCCAAGTGTTAACAAAAAGGAATTAATTATTCTATTTGCATTGATTAAAGTTAACAAATTAACTTTCCAAGTTCTGGATTAAGTCTTACTTAAAATTGCTCCAGGTAACAAAAGAACACAATGGAAACAAAAGCCAAGGTCAATTGGAACCCAGAATAAAGGCACTGACAATAAACAGTGCAAATATTTCAGTATACATGTTGGAGTAGAAATCTTTCATTAAAGTAAAACAAGTTTTATGTCCCAAACCTTACCATCCACAATGAGCTTATTCAAATGACTTTTCAGCTGTAAATGTCATCAGTGAATTCCATGTACGTGAATTCTCATCTGGTCATCGAAATTTTCATCTCCTCTTTGAATCTGTCAGCAAAGACCAATGCACTATCAGTTATCATCTTGAATCATGTTACAGATGTATGGCTCAATAGTAATGTACCTTAGTGATTAATTTCTTGTATGCAGGCACCTGCATTTAAGATGGTGGCCCCAGTCTCAAATATTGGGAATTTTCGCAACACATTAATCCTTCTAACCTCACCGTGGTCTCACCATGGACTTTCATGGAAAGTCCAACTCAGACAAAACATCTATAAAATTTTAAGAGATTCTTAATAATTTGAATCTCTCACAGAATTGACAATTTGTCACACATCTGCAGATTGAAATAGAATTCTGCTTGATGTGGCAGATAAGGTAGATTTGGAGGTACTGCCCAGTTAGTATGCCATGGGAATTTTGAAAAAATATAAATATTTCAGTAGGATACAAAAACCAAAACAAAACACACACACACACACACACAAAGAGATGCTTTTGTACTAATTCTTCCAGTTCCCTTATTCAACTAAACACTGCAGGTTGGACTAGTTAATAAGGCTGTATGTCTGTAGAATTGGAGATAAGGAGCGAAGAACTGAAGGCACAACTGAAAAGTAGCTGAAGTCCACATATGTTGTAAGGCTGATGAGGTACTCTTCTATCGTGCTTTTTGATTGCTTTTAATCCAGCATTTTATACAATAATGTGTACAAATGTCTTTTAATATTGCAATGTTTGTGTTTCTCTCTTTACCTTAGGTAATCTTTGAGGTGCCTTGAATCCCTGTTCCAGGAGGCAATTTATCAGTCAGTCAGTCAGTCAGTCAGTCAAACAAACAAACAAATAAATAAATAAATATCTTCTATTCAACTGGTGGCCTAAATACCCTAAAGGCAACAAATCTTGTCTGAAATCGGAAGATAAGCAGGGTTAGCCTTGTCTAGTATTTGGATGGGAGGCTGACCATGAATAATTAGTGCTGTAGGCTATATTTCAGAGGAAGGAACTGGCAAACCCACCTCTGAGTATTCCTTGCCTAAGAAAATTTCAAAGTATTCCTTTGAAATTTATGCGGTCACCATAAGCAATAGCAAGAGCGCTTACATTTCTATACTACTTTATATTGTTAGACTCACTCCAAGCTGTTTGCAATGTATTAACCATAAGTCAACAGGCAACGTAAAGACCGCCTGCTTCCATATAATCCACCCCACACACTTAGGTCCTCTGGGAGAAATCGGTTACAACCAATAAAAACCAGGTTATCCACAACTGCCCAGAGGACCTTATCAGCTATCGCTCCCAGACTATGCAATGGCCTGCCAGATGTTATCTGTCATATAGCCACCTTGGACAGCTTTAAAAAAGTTGTTAAGACGGATCTCATCTGGCAGGCCTTTCCTGAATAGATGCCCAGCAACCAAAGAGAGGAAATAATGGATCAATCCCGTTTCCTGTTTGCTTGTCTATTGTTTGTCTTTATTGTTTAAGTTGCTATTTATCTTTTGACATGTTTTAAAGTGTAAAATGTTTAATTCTATTTTAAGGGCGGGAGGGTTGGGGGATATGATTTGTTTAATTTTTAATGCTGTAAGCTGCTCCAATTGCTTGAGTACAGATGGAGCGGGATATAAATAAATTTTATTATTATAATAAATGCACATACACACACACTTTCAATTGGTGCTTCACTAACCCTCATGGATGTGCTTTCAGGCTGTAAGTCCTTCCTTAGTATGCACCCTCCCCTCCTCTCTCACAGAAAGGGAACTAGCATTCCAATGTCAGAGACACAGGTCACAACAGATACTGCTGGAAAATGTAGTCCACAGATGCATGCATAGGAGATGAGAGAGGAGAGGGAGTGTGTAACAAAGCATGTGCATGTGCCCTAACTTTCTAGACAGGACAGGCTATGAGATGCTGTTTTGTGTTATTTACTCTTAGATATCACTGAATCCCACCCACAGATTACTAACTTCATTTGAAAATGTGTTGGAAATAAAGAAAGTGGAGAACATTTCTCTTGGATAGAAGGGGCAGTGAAAGTATAGAGAGTGGTTATAGTTCCCCTAATATGTGTTCCTCCTTTGTCTTGTCTGCATTGTTGCTTCCTTATTTACAGACCAATACTGTTCAGGCTTGATTCCACATAACTTTTCTTCTCTCTTAATAATGTAGCTAGTGACAGAAGAACTCATCTATCCTCTCTCCACAAATATACAATACCCTCTAATAATATTTTGTCTTTACTGAAGATGGTGTATTGTTCATGGTTCCACACATGAACAGCTTCCATAAAATAGGGATAGAAATGGTGTTTATTTCATTCTTACAAGCAAGGGGTGGATGGGTTCTTCTTATTGGGCAATGTGCAAGAGCTTTTCCTCATGTTTCAATGAATTGTTGGCATTCTGAAGTGTTTTTTGCAAAAAGAAAAAAGAAATCATTTGTACAAAAATGTAATTTGGGCAAAACAAAACCTACAACAAAACCCAATAAAAATGAAAAATGGGTAAGTGCTTTTTTAAGTCTCCCCCCCCCCCCAGAGTGAGAAACTTCATTATATTTGAATGTTTTAAAATACAATGTCTCAAAATGTCAAGGCACCCTTTCTCACTAAGGATAAGCAAATGTGCTAATACTCTTTACATTCCTACTCTATTGGCTATTGAACTCATGAATGGTTTCAGCTCACTATATGTTCTTATGGATTTTTTTTCTTTTTTTTACAGGCCTCCTTCACATTCCATAATAGCCTTTAGGGAAGTAGACAAAGTCTTTCATAGAGGGTCAGTGCAAAGTGCAAAGGATCTTAATAAACTGTAGGACTCCACTTAGAGTATATTTATCAAAGTACTTACAGACAGGCTCAGAAACAAGAGGTTGATTTTGAAGGAAAATAAAACACAGGGTTGACTACTCAGCATCTATTTAATGGGAAATATAAAATGTCAAAGCAGCTCAAACCACCTGAGTTGCCTGGGTGGAAGATGGTAGACACATCTCTCTGAGCCATAAAAGAGAGAAATAAACTATAAATGTATGGACCTGGATTCCAGTGAAAGAAAGAAGCAGTAACTGTTTGATTCCTCAAGGAGATGGAGAACATTGAGAAACTTTCCTCTGCCTTGCAAGAAGGAGATTGGGAGGGAGTCCCAGCTGATCATATGAAGAGCACTTCTTGCTTTTTCAGTTATACATGGGGTGGACCTGTAGGTTTGAGAAAAAGGTAATTTCACTGGAAGTATGGGTCTGGATAGGTACCATTAAAGGGCCAGAAAATGTGTATGTGGACACTGGGCTATGTATATGTGGACGCTGGTTACTTTGTTTTATTTGTTTGTATGTGGGTGTGTGTATTTAAAAAGTATGCAATTCAGATTTATTGCTTGGAAATGAACAAAGCACATAGCAAAGATACATCGGAGCAATCATCTTCAACCTATCACTAACCAAAGGAACCCATTTTCTTCAACCTATCACTAACCAAAGGAACCCATTTTGACCTTCCTTTTTAAAACTAATTTTCACCTGCTTGTGCTTTTCCCAGTTCATTCTCTTCCTTGGAGCTGCTGCATTACAAAATCAATGCAGTTTAAAATAACTTTAACTGCCATGGCTCCATCCTATTGAATCCCTAGGATTTTGTAGTTTTATAAGGTCTTCAGCCTTCTCTGCCAAAGAGTGCTGGTGCCTTATAAAACTATAAATCCCAAGATTCTATAGGATGTAGCCATGGCAGCTAAAGTGATGTCAACTTACATTAATTCTGCAGTGTAGATTCAGATCTTGTCTCTCTAAACCTACCTAAGCTATAGTGTATGATCACTCATCCTCTGAAGATCTTCCAGCCACTTACACACAGTTCTCACTCAGTCTCCCCTCCACTAAGCTTGGCAACAGAACAACATACTGTGTCTTTGAATGAGTCCATGCCTCCTAAACATTAGCACTCCCTTCAACATTAAAGTTGCTCAGTGGTTCTCCGGATAGTTACCTGCTGGGAGGAACAGTGTTGTTGCTTCTGGAAGAGAAGGGAAGAAAGGCCAGAAGGGTTTAGAGGAGATGCAAGAGCTGCAACCACAATGATTTTTTTAAAAATCCCTCAAAGTAAACAGGTAGCGGAAAGACAGGCATTATTTTAAAAGCACTGTACTGTGGGAGTATATTCCAAATAGATAAACAAGGCAGCAGGCATCCTCCTACACAGTCAGCAAGCACACAGGGTGGCAGGAGAGATTACGGCTTGCTGCAACACTTGAGATTAATGACACCTGTTTTACAAAAGAAAATACTATGCCAGAAGAATCTTGAAACTCCTTTTGATATTTACACTGTGAGATGTTAAAATGAATAGGTGATTCATTACACTGACAGCATATAAATGCATTTATTCTAACTTGTCATCACACAGGATTAATAGGTAGCTATTGTTCTTTCCCTTTTCTCCAAACCTACCCACACAATAGGGTATGGTCAGCTCCATTTTAGGACCCAAGGTAAAGGTGTTTATGAACATAGACAACTGCCTTGGAGCCTGATCCTATAGGTAGCCAAGCATTACCTGCTTGGATTACTGTCCCTTCTGATGGTTCAGGGTCAAAACAGATGGGACACTGAGTTTGGAATTAGAAGCGGTTAGCATATTTTTCCATCAGCAGCAGAATAGTTTGTGAAATATGAATCTATGCAATCTGACCCTCAAGTGAAGTTTGTGCTGACTTCCAATGAGCAATCACACTGCTGCTAGGAAAGTCCTCCAATAATTCTCTATTTGTCTTTTGTTTATTCCTCTCTATAAGTCTTTCCTTCACTGGTGATCTTATTTTTTCACACTGGATTTTTTTCAAAGATGTGTGTGCAATCTTCTGTATGAGAGAGAAGGGAAAAAAATAAAAGTATTTTCTCATGCATCTTCAGTAATGGTAATTTCTTCAACAGTAACACTGCTTTTCTCTAACTGACATTACTAAATAAACAAGAGCAATTGTATTGGGGGAATAGGCTTTGTCCTCTGCTTCACAATATAATGGACTAGTCTGTCAGATAATGTCTGAAGAAACAGAAGAGGGAATGGTGGGATCAGAATTTATCAGTGGCTCTCTTCTCTTCTACTGCAAACTGGATAGGTGAGGATATATTTATTTTCTAGAATCAACCCTTGTATAAAGTGAGCTTGAATGTGGGGGAGAGGAGAGGGGGGGAATGAAGATTGGCCTAGGGTCCCCATCATTCTCCAACAACAAACTAAAAAGTTCAAAAGACAGAGATGGGGATATAAAACAGATACAATTTACACTGATGTTGCTTGCCTGGAGAAATAATTATTTCAGACCAGGAAAAATTATTTACCTTTCTCTCATGCTCATTCTTTCCATTCTGCCACCTCTTAATGCCATGCTGTGGGGCAAGGTGAACCAAAGTTACATATAGAGTCCAGAATTTTCATGGGGGGATGGGGGATAGGGAATGAAATGCACAGCAAAGAAATCCTAATTAAGGTCCCACAAGCTTTGAAATCAAGTCTCAGCCCTCTACTTTAGAATAGTTTTGTAGGGATGGATGGGTGGGAGGTCTGATCCACTTGCCCCCCTTCCCCCAACTAGTATTATGCATTGGGCAGATTGAACGGATTTGTTAGGTGTCACTGATCCTGGGAAGGAAGGTGGTTCTTTTTTTCCTTCCCTTCCCTTCCCTTTTCTTTCTTTTCTTTCTTTTTTGGGAAAAGATAGTGCCAAGATAGATGATCTGCTGTTTAGTTCTGTGGTAAGAACCTGAGATGCAGAACAGAAGGATCATAAATATGAAAAAAAGAACAAAGAATGCAAATGAAAGATGCATACTTAATGCATACTTGAGAGAAATAACTTGCTTTTGTAATTAAATATCTTTCACAACTTACAGGAGTCTTCTTTCCCTTGAGGCCTATACAGATGGGCAAGATACCACAGACCAACTCCATGATATTCTGCTCACAGTTTCAATCTGATTCAGCCTCTGGGACTGGCATGACAATGGGTGGGTGTGTACATGCCAACCTGGCACCATTCTGTGGAGGTGGCACCATGCATCCCTTGCCTGCCATGGTAATCTTGTAGAGGGGTGTGATATAAATAGATATTATTATTTTTATATTATTAATCACATCTGCTCTGAAGGTCCCCACTGTGGCCCATCGGGGTGGAAACGGGGTGCCTGGCTTCACCCACATGGTTACACACTCCCTTCCAATGTCATAGGCCATGGTAAGGTTCGTCAGAGCAGATGTGGCAGCGACTGTATGTAAGAGGTGCATGGGGCTGTGTATTCTGCCAGCTTTCATGACAGAGTATTGTGGAAATTCCACCTAAAGTAGCTGGTCTTTTAAAACCAGAATGGGTGGACTGGTATCCAGACTGGCTGTGTCATATGTACAGATGGTGCTAGGCAGGGTTGGTTCTCCCAGTCTTAGAGGGAATCTGTACAGTCAAAATATTTCCTCATCCATGGATCATCCATTACTTTGTTTTGTAATGTTGTGCATTTACTGATCAAACAATGCATGCACATGTATGTGTGCATGCACACACGCGTGCGCGCGCGCACACACACACACACACATATTGTGCCACATCCACCTAACATTGGTTCTTTCTTCCTCAACAACAGCTTTGCCAAAAAGTCACAGATTGCTTCACACTCCATTAGCTTAATGAAAGTTCTCTTTAAATCTGAACAGTTCTAGAAGGAAATTTGAATGACCTATTATAATTCATCTCTAACAATGAATTTGCTCAAGGTTCAGACTCTGCAGTTTCCTTTGTGAATCCCTTTTAAAAACAGCAACAACCCCACGAAAAGACTTTAACTAATACAGAGTGAAATAGCACAAAACAAAAAAGTAAACAATTTTTTATTTTGTTTATAATGCATCATATGCTTCAGGGCATATTACTTTATTGGATATATGACAGTCCTGGTTTTTTTTCCTTTTGTTTCCCGAGGACAAATTACATAAATTAAATTAAAACAGAGCACATAGATTTAAAGCCAATTAAACTATTATGAATCAGATGCCAAGTTCTCCAAGGCTGGGAATTCAATTTGAGTATTCATTAGATGAAACCGACACTCCAACTAGGTTTACTTTCTTTTAAAAAATGTTCTTCTTTCACCTGCCCACCCAAATCTCTTCTCTCTCCCTCCCTCTTTCATTATTTCTCTCAATCTCATTCTCTCCCTAATAATTCAATTTTTAAATTAATGACAAGAGTATGCATTGAACTATCAGGATCATTCCAAGGAAGTGAGTTCAAGTCCCAGACACTGAGAAAGAGGATTGTTTACAAGGGTGCTCCTGGTGCATTAATATGGAGTCAAGGAAGTCCATATTTGCACTTCCTGTATTTCCCATATGGGGAACAACATGGCCCAGACTGAGTTAAGCTGTTGGAGGTAACTATATACTTGGATGTCTGCAGATGTGGGGATAAAACTGTTCCTTTGTTTTATTTGCATTATTTTTCACCCCTACCCATCACCACTCACCATAATGCTGTGAAGTTTTGTATAAATCCTAATGTGCTAATGTTTCTACAGAATAATTGAGCAGTGGGGCTCCTTCACCATAGCTCTATAGGTAGTTGCCTGGCTACACAGTATATGAGTATTTGGGTACCAGTATCAATTCTATTTATAATTGGATTTTGAACCTCCTTTAAAATCAAGACATGTCACAATCCCTATGATATGTCAACCTCAAATAAAGACTGATATATAAAAATATATTTATGGAGAAGTACTAAACATGTTTACTCAGAAAGGAGCCCCACAATGAAATCAGTGGGGCCTGGGGAGACTTTGGGATTACAATCTGTGACAAGACAATACAGAGCACTCACACAGCAGTCCATTAAAATACCACCTGATAGATTTATTAACCACAATTTCCCCCAAACAATGCTTATATGCAATGATTTCAGCAGAATCTGTGAAAGTTTTTTAAGTACTATACCATCCATTTTCCCTCAGCCAGCACTGCTTCATCTGCTCATTTTTCTTCTTCTTTCCTGCTTCCAATGAGTAGCACATAATGCTAAAAGGAGAAGGGGCATATATGGGCCATTGCATCTGAAATGGTAACAGAGAGCATTGCTTATCAGTGAATACTTTCAATTGTGGGTACTAGTCTTTATCTGTTTAAAGAATGAAAAAGCAAATGCCACCAGATGACTGAGACAGACAGGAGGCAAGTGGAGAGAAAACCGTAGGTAAGACTTGGTTCCTTGTTAGTTTTGGTACTAAGGATGGAAACAATGGTCAGTCCATCAGTATTTGTGTTACTATCACTTGCTGTACCTCATTCATACTCCTGTTTTTTGTATAAGGTACAGTATGCTATGGAGGAGTGTGATGGTGGAATGAGGGAATTGCTTTTTACAAATAAAAAATATGTTTCTCAAAATCAGATATTTCCTCAGTCCCCAAATTCCTAGCTTTGCAGAAATGTAAAACTTCACTAAAACATTTAGAAATACAGTTTAGGCAACCAAAAAAAAAAAAAAAAGGGGGGGGGGAGCAGAGAAAGTTACCATGGGAATGTGAACACAGGAAATAGAAGAGTTCTAGATGAACTTTGGAGACTGATAAAAATTTATTCACAACGCTCTCATTTTGACCACCACTGCAGCCACAAACTTGTATGTACACACAAAAAAAGATTATGGCTACCTATTCAGAATGTACCCCTCTGCAGTACAAATAAAAAAAACGACTCAGGATTGCTTTTGCCTCCAGGGCATATAAATGAAATAAATCCTGAAGCTCCAACACATTTCCCATAATATTAATGTAATTAAACAACTGGGTGAGTAAATTAGTATTTCAGTATTCACCAGAATATGATCCGTTTTTGAAGAAGCAGCTGCATCCATCCTGTGGGCCTGGATGAAAATGCATATAGATGAGTTTGCCTTAATTTTAATCATACATTTGTGTTTACTCACTTTCTTGTAGATTCATTTCCTAGCAGGATTGGGGGACAGGAATATTTGGGAGGGGGGGTCTATCATCAGTAACATATATAACTATTTATGGTCACTGAGGGGATGGATATTGAACAGGGTTCTCCTGACTTATGAGAAAAAAATACACTCAAAGAAATCATGGCTGGCATTCTGTTAATCCATTACAATGTTGTATGCTAGACTTATGACAACATTGATGTTTCCTAAATTAAGTCATCAAGAAAATCTGGGTGTGTGTTTTTTTTTAAATATATATATATATATATATATATATATACCCTAGGTGTACAGTATAGAGAGCCAGTGTGGTATAGTGGTTTGAACATTGGACTATGACTTTGGATATCAGGGTTGGATTTCCTACTTGACCATAAGAATTTACTGACACATTCTCAGTCAAATAAAACATCATGATAGGGCTGCCATAAGCTAGAAATGACTTGAAGGCACATACCAACAATAACAACAAGAAGTTTAGCTCAAATACACAACGGGAGAATGATCTTTGAACCAGCAACATACTTAAAAGCAAAGTAAATTTAAAATGTATTGAAATGATAAACAAGATGCTAGAAAGAAATACATAATTATATAACATATTTACAAAATATGAGGTATTGTTAAAAAAACACCAACTTGATCAACTATAATATGGTTCGCAAAGAGGGAAGATTAAAGCAGAACTATAACACAACTTGGAATGTGCATGTTACATTATATACATATCTGCTGCAAAACTGTCAATCATCTATTTAATTATTTTAATTATGGGCTATGTTTATATCCAGTATTTCAGTGGGGGCTTCCATGGCAGGGATGAAGTCTGTGTTCATTTAAAACTTTAAGAGAACTATCCAAGCTACTGAATTCTATTCTCTATGCTGCCTTTGCTCAACTTAGCTAAAGGTGTCCTACATGACCATCCTCCTCTGCACTTTATTTTCACTGTGACCCTATGTGATTGTTCAAGGTAAAAGAGATTGACTAATCCAAGATCCTGTTAAATCAGGGTGTAGAAACTGGGTCTTCTAAGTCCCCGTCCAGTATTCTAATCTCTAACAACATAGGCACTTCTCCCCAGGGTCAGTATGACAATTTATAAAGTCTGAGGCTCATATAAATGATATCTCCCTGTCTAACATTTTTGGCTTTTTCTGGCTAGCAAGATATCCGGGGGAGGGTTATAGAAAGATGCATGTCATAATGTGTTTCACCCTTGAATATGAAAAAGTTCCTGTTAGAGGAGTTTTTAAAATCCAATGTACTCACATACACACCTTTAATTTTGTATGAAAGAATGGAGAATACATATTGCTTATTACTAATTCAGAAGACAGATATGTTAAGCCACCTTTTTCTTTTTGCCCAAGTGCTACAAGTGTAATGGAGAAAAACATTTCTAAGATATATTTCGGAAGTGATACTTATTTTCAAATGAGTTACAGTTCACTCACTGGAAAACTTAACAGTTAACATATTCCCCCTGTTTGGCAATATCATTATCAAACTGGCAACATGCCCTGGCAGAAACTATTTCCAAAAGTTCTTGAGCTGGAGAATGCATAATATGAAAAATGCCCTTTTTTGCAAATACTGACAAAATGCTAAGTATGAGAATGCATTAAGCATGAAGTTAACTTCTCTTCTCATATTGCCATATAGGAAAAATTCACCCTGGAAACACTTTTGTAGAATTTTTAACAGGTTCAATCATTATAAAATATGATCTTCCAGCTGAAAAAACATATATCTATATTACCATGGAATCAATGCTGCTGAGGTTAATTTTGTTTGTTTGACACAGGGCATAAGTGTTGTAGAATGTAAACTATACATGCATTATATACAAGCTATAGTTTATTGAATACTATGAAAGAAATTTGGTGGTGTATCAATTATATACTTATCTATTTCATTGGGGTTATGAAGTAGCATGGAAAATATTTGTGGCTCAGCTTATAATTTCATAAATCACATTTTTTATTTAGTCAGGCTTATTCATAGACTTTTTGACTGAATAATTTTGGGGAAAACAATTCTTGGCTTATGGAATTTTTGCCACAAGTGAAAAAAGTACATATCTAAGAGCCATCGAAATAGTCATATACAACAAAGCCTCCTGTTCTTGTCCACAACAGGTCATATGTTTCAGTGATGAAATCTTGTGGTGTTCCAAAAAAAAAAAAAATAGTACTTCTAGGTTTTTTTTTTGTTTTGTTTTTAAACTAATAATGTGCTAGGCTTCCTAACAGGGGTCATCAGAAGAGAAACCAAGGAATCATCCATCTGTTGGTAGCATCTGATTAGTTTAGGATTAGAGGAACCAAGAATGGCAGCAGTTTTCTAGGCTCTGAATAGGCCTGTACCTGTTCTATATGGTCACAGTGGACATTTATCAATATGGGTAGTTTATTTGATCTGAAGTACATGAGAAGAGCATTCAACTTAGACAGCTGAAAATTATAAAAATGGTGTGGAACTGGGGTGGTGATAAATAAGAATCCTGTAGCAGGGCAGGATAATAATAATAATAATAATAATAATAATAATAATGTCATTTTAGCAAACTGCATGAATTAAGGGTTATTTTAGGGTACAGGGTCATTTTTGGAAACTATATAAATTAAAATACCCTCCCCCCATTCTTTTAAAAAAGGAGAGTTATTTTGTGTTCTTCCAGAGATTATTGATTTTTTCTTCTTCAGAGTATTTATGTAGAGGAGAAAGTGCACCTAGACTTCTGTGCTACATCTCTCTTAATTGATAACTAGATTGACATAGATTGTACACTGCACACCAACCTACAAAGATTCTTCTAGCCTTCTTTAGCAAAATATTTTGGAAGGATGTAATTTCTTCATTGAGATTTGTTTGAACTTCTCCAACTTGATTTCATTACTGTCAAAAATCTGTTTTTACTGTTTCCATTTTTGTTGTTCTGTGCCAACAAGTTGATTTTGACTTCAGACAACTCTGTGGATGTGAAACTTCCAAAAGAGCTTGTTTTTGTTTTTAATTGTCTTATTAAAGTCTTGCAGGCTCAGGATTGTGGATTCCTTTATTGAGTCAATCCATCTGTAATGTGGTCTTCTTTACTTAGAATCATAGAATCATAGATTTGGAGGAGACCACAAGGGCCATCCAGTCCAACCCCCTGCCATGCAGGAACTCCCAATCAAAGGACACCCGACAGATGGCCATCCAGCCTCTGCTTAAAGACCTCCAAGGACGGAGACTCCACTACACTCTGAGCGAGTGTGTTCCACTGTCAAACAGCCCTTACTCCTCTCTTTTACTTTCAGACACAGCTTGAACTGAATATAGACTTCCCTGTTGGGTTTTGTTGCTGTCTTTTCCTGTCTTTTAAATAAAGAAATAACTTTTTCCTCCAAAATCAGCTTATCCTTAACCTGATTTCCTCCCTTCTACCTTAAACTCACTTGGTGTCGCTCTGGCTAATTGCCCATTTTTAAAATCTTCAGCCCATAAGGTCCTGCAGAGAGTTAGTGCCTGGAGGAGCTTTTCCCCCTAAATTGGTAAAACCAGTGCACTGGTCTTAAAAATGCCCTGAAACCCACCCTAAAATCCAGCCAGCTGCACCAAGGGATGAAGTTTCGTAATTCTGGTGAGTGAGGTACTAAAGGATGATGTGTTTGCCCCTTTCCCATGAGCCAGTGGCAGTGCACTGATGACTTGTGAAAGGACTGCGTAGCGGTCCTGCTTCTGATGTCACGTTGTCACTCAGTGCTGAGAGGAAACTGAACATGTCATCCTTCTCTGTTTGCTAACAGTGCAGAACTCCATCCCTCAGTGTAGCTGGCTGGATTTTAGAGTGAGCTTCAAAGATTAGAACTGGAGACAGATCTTAGATAAAACATCATGTTTCTCTGTCTAATGCAGGATTTAAGCCTAGATATTTGTATACCACATTAAGGCTGTAAATATTATACCAGTAATCTTCCCAACAACCCTGCAAAGTGGTCTAGAATTAGGAACCTCATAACATTTGAAGAGATAAAAAAAATGTGGATACAATTAATGAAGAATATTAACAATATAATTTCAATTTTATTTCTCATAATCCATCTCCACAACGAATTATTGAATAATAAAGCTGAAATATTGCCCATATTGAAAGGGCATTTCATAAAACTAGCAAGTTTCAATTAAAAACACAAGAATTAGAAATGTTATGTCATTGAAAGGGCTGCTGGAGGGTAAAACTACTATAATGACTTCAAATGGCACATAGTAAATTAACTTTCCCATTTAATCAAAAAGCACAAATGTTCTAGACTGAGCAAGCCAACAGTTGCTATAAAAATATAAAGCAGCATCCATTATGTCAACCTTACTTGAAAATGTTTCATATTTTAGTGGAGATGTCCTCATGCACAAGATATGTAGCATTATATACTACAGAAAATGGAAAAAATTGAGGTGTTCATTATCACATTGTTATTATTTATGTTTTCTACATGCTTCTTCCAAGGAGTTCCTGATATTTAACTTGATCTTTTCCTTCCTTTTTATCCTCATGGCAGTCCTAGGAAGTATTTTAAGACAAAACATTGGATGGGATTTTAATGTAAGTCTTCTCAGTCTGACTCAACAGTCTATTAGGCTGTGTATAATGTCTGCCATCTTGAAAATGTTTCAAATTGCTCAAGATTATTGTGACCGTAATGAAAAAAAAAGTGGTAATCACATTAGCATTAGGAATAGTTCTTTTGTTTACATCTTTTATTTGTCACTTTGTATAAGAGATATGGGCAAAGTCCACAGTGCAGATCCACAATGCTCAAAGGATCACTATAAAGTTGGTGACAGCCTACATGTGAGGTGCTTTAAAGCAGCCCATACCTGATGGCCTTAAAGGAAGAATGGACAACTTGTCATGTTCCTGATATTACTGGACTGCAATGCCCATCATTGCTCATAATTGGTTATGATGGTAAGGGCTTCTAAGAGATGCCCATTTAGAAGTCCACAGTTTGTCCATCCCTGCCATGAAGCATTCAATGGCTCTTACCTGAAGGCTCCCTTCAAGTCTGGAACTTGAAGAAGGGAGACTTTTGATGCTATGCATAAAAACAGAAATCATCTCTTAAATCATAATGTTCTCCATCACTGATATCATCCACTTCTGCAATGAAGATCACTTACTAAAGGAAGTTATAGAAGTTACCTTGGTGTCTGCAAGTGCATGAGGTATGTAATCTGCTGAGCATTTATGACTATGACAGAATGTTCGGTGGTATTTGTTTTTGTGATGACCTATAGCTTAAACAAATAAATCAAACTGAACTAAACCGAACTCCTGTTTACGGTTTGTTTTCAGCAGAATCTAATGCCGACTACCAGAAGGGAAGAAGAATGAAAGAGCTCCTTTGCTGGATCAGCAGGCTTTCACTATTATAAAGAGCAATGGTCTTTCACTCCCACTGCTGCTGGCTAGTTCCAAGGTTTTTATGGAACCTATCGTAACATTTTCAACCACCGATGAAGAATGTTCCATAAGACTGGTTTTTAGGGCAGAACTCAAAAGTGTGTGTGTTTTTCATCTCCCTCCCCTTGCATGCTTTAGTTTGAAAGCCAAATCTTGCAAACTTTACTGTATCTGATCCAAGAGATTTAAGAGAAATGAGATGACAGATCAACAGGCTCTTTCTAATATAAACACAGCATCTTAGGAGCTATTTCCAATACAGAATCCAAGTGCTACAGCCAAGTTATTCAGTATTCTCCAAGGAGGGGAATGACAATGGTGTAAAGGCATGAAGTAGGAATACTGACTCATCATGCCTTGGAAATACAGTATGAATCAAGAGTCTGAACAAACTCTGTTTTGATTTCCACACTATGGCATATGAAGTGTCCTGCTGCCAAGTACTTACTGACATGCACTTACTTGTTGACCCTTCGTGCGTTTTGTGTGTGTGTGTGTGTGTGTGTGTATATATATATATATATATCTAACACTCTTCACCAAATATATTGTTCCCCTACTTGCAATACATAGTATGCTGTTAAGATTAATGACCTCCTGATTAATACCAGAGAGCACATTTTGAATCCAATGGGCTGTATCAGTGAAGCATGTGAAGAACATTTTATACATGAATTCAACAGTTCTTGGAGCAGTACCATTCCTGGAACTGAAACTGCCAGTTGTTCACCTTATGATCACTTGTCGAGTGTTTCAGAAGACCTTAATCATATAAAGCAGTGCTTTTGGATCTTTAAAATAAATGCTTTTTAAAATGTGGGTTGGAGGCTGTACACTGGCAACCAGCCTTCATGGTGCTGGAATGCCAAATGCAACACAATGCAATGTGCTCTAAGTTCTGTGACTGCAAGCAGATATCTACAAATAAAGGTCAGTAGACATCTTACCCATTATTCAGATGAAGACATGGTTGCAGAAATAAGCATCTACTTTGTCATTCTCTTGTAGAGGAAAGTCAGTATCAGCAGCCCAATTAAAACAGACTGCTTTTTATCAGTGCTACTGAAGAAGTGGCCTTGTGCTGAGTCTGCTCATTGGTCCATCAAGTTTGGTATTTTCCAATAGGTAGTGGATGACTGGTAGTGGATGTCCAGAGTTTCAGAAGGAGCTTTTTGCAGCTTTCCTTGGAAATGCAAAAGACTGAGCTGCAGACCTTTTGCAGGCAGAAGATATGGCCTTCCATAAACGTACAGTGCTCACTACAAACTGTGACTTTGTATGTCTTTGTTTCCTTCTGAATTTTTTTTCTGAAACTGCCAGAATACTGGGGTGTTTTGTCTAAAGAGAGATTGGCCTGGTATTGGTGTGTGAGAGTTTAATTCTAGTTCTTCCCTTTATGTCATCATCTCCATGTACTTAGAAGCTGGCACGGAACGCCTTCATTTTCCTTTGACTTTCACAGCTCCATTCATGAAGTTATTAAATGGGCTTATTAATGGGGCAGATTAATTAGCAGGAAGCTTATTTTATTATGTCTTCCACTATTACTCAACATGAGACTGTTAAAAGACCGCCTGTAGCTCTGTAGCATTCCACTGATGGCTGTTCGCAGATTTGAAGGATAATTTATCAGCCTTAGAATAAATAACTTGTAAATACAGGGCCAATTCTACAGTCATCAATTCCACCTCAGTGATTGGTCTGAATTCTGTGTCAAGCCCAAGGATAGTATTGAATTGTTTATGACAGAGTATGTGATAGGAGAGGGAAAGTTTCTCTGATGTAGTGCCTTTCAGATGCAATGGACTATAGCTCCCGTCATCCACAGGTCTATTTGGAATGATGGAGGTCATGTTCCATCATATTCTATACTTTAGTTTGTGGCCAAAATAAAACTTATTCACAGATTCTTATGGCAACAAGCATAGCCTAGGATCAGGAAGGGTGGGTATTAATTTGAAAGGATCCTACTGAATGAAGAATGGTCAACTGATAAATATTACAGCCTTCTCCCCTCCTTCCCTCTAGGACATACAAAGTAAAGGAATAATGGCAAATATTGTTGGACAAATATTGTTATCCCTCACCACTGGATACAGTGGAGGGCAAATGTACTGACCAAAATACCAATAAACAAGGAAAAACAAGACAAAACTGGAAGTGTCCAGATGTCTGGTTCTGGTTTGGAAAACAACAGTTGTCTTTCAGTGTTAAGAGTGCAGGGAAGGGCTACAACCTGGATTCCAGTTACAAGAAAAGATATCCCATTAGGGAGAACGTCTTCACTGTAAGAGCTATTCAGCAATAGTGTAGACTGCTTGGGAGAGTCAAAGACTTTCCTTCTTAGTAAGTATCACTGCATGACACTGGGTTGGTTTCTGTGTTTTTATGATTTTGATTTAAAGGTGAACTGTCTCCCGGGGACACTGGGAAGAAGGCAATTTGCCCTTTTATATGTACAAGAAAATGGAAAGTGAGGAGCTGGAAGGCTTCAAAGCAGCCTGGGCAGTGGCTATGTGTTTTCCCAGGACTATATTTGGTGCAGTAAGAGACATCCCAATCCACAGTCATAGCCAGTGATTACAAGCTAAAAAGGAAGATCAGACAGAAGGAGAAATCTTGCCCATTTGTTTTCTTGGGAGCACTGCCCTAGCTGTAGACTAATAATTTATCTAAACGGCACTTAAACTGATTAATGCCCCTTTAATAATTGACAGCCATACTCATTTTCTATCTTCTGGACTTCTAAAGCACTTAATAGATTTTTAGCTGCAAGACAGGAACAGCTCAGTCTTGCAGAATATTGTCAAATGCATCTTAAATAGTGTCAGGATTGCTGGCCTGGAAGAGGTGAAACAAAGCAGACAGAGCAGCTTGGCAAAACAGAAGGCTTCAAATAAGTAGACTTGCAAATTCCCAGAAAATGTAGAAGCAGTTTAATGATAAATATTTACCCAAAATGCTTACAAGATGTTCAGGCTTAGAAGCCAGTCATCCAAGGGCTTTATAGGGCAAGTTCGAACTTCCTTGGTACCTCATGAGGTTCTATCCTCTGGCCATTCACAATAGTGGCTCCTGAATATAAGCCACCATGTCCTAGGTCCCCCAAGATGCTACAATAGCAAATGAGCAATTAATGGTTTGGCCCTACCTAGGTGACTCAATGCGACTCATTGCTGGATAGACATCTCCAGGATTATGCTGCTTGTTTTTGATAAATACTTAAATATCTCCCCAATGCATTATTTTGTTGCAAGGCTCAGGTCTGCTATGTAAAATTATTGAGAAGGTTTTGTTGTGATTTTTTGAAGATTCACAGCAGTTTGATAGCAGCCCAGCAAATTTTTGCTGTGCTTTAAAGGCTTTTTAAATGTATACTTTCACTTCCTTAAAATAATGATCACACCTGGAATTTACCTCTACTATTAACTCATCAAGCTGATCTCCTAGGAACTTGATGTTGTATCCTTTTGAAGATCATCTGATGACTCCCATCACAGCTGTCCGTTAATAGTGACATTCTCCTGCATAGCTGTTAGATGTTCAGAAGCATTTTGGTGACAGCCTGTTCCAAGCACTTGGTCTCTACAGGCTGATCGGCTCCAAGCCTTTGCATGAAATGCCTGCATTTTAAGTTACGAGGGGGAGGAGGGAGGGAGGGAGTGGGAGGAAGCCACCAGTGTCAAGGGCAGTGCCCCCATCTTGGCTGCCATTTCTCTCAAAATCATTCACTCATGTGATTCATCCTTGTTATAAATGTAATAATTTGAATATAATGTGAATGACAGATGACTTCTTCTTTAGAATGTTGTTTTAAGGAAGTATTGTTTCCATGTTTTGACAGCTTTATTCATAAAGAAATGACTGGGTGATTCATAGATTTTTGAAATATATATCTTACTCTTCAAAGGCCAAGCAGCATTCTTAGGACAAATTATGAAAGAAAAGGTTAAAATATTAGCAATATTTGAACATTATAAAATACAAACACATGAACAAATGCTTCTCCGTAATGCAACACATTATACGCAGAGAAATAACCAGTCGGTCGCTTCAGGAAATCTTTAAATAGACTAGAAGTAGGAAATAATTAGATGAATATTTGAGACTTATAATGAAAGATACAAAAAAGATTCTAGTAAAGGGAGACTTAAATTCACGTAAATAGATAAGAAGGTAAAACAAAAATGCAACGCTACCTAGTGGGAGAAAGAGAGAAGTCCGGTATGAATGGACCAAGAATGGAAGGATGATGACAGAAGGTCAAGGTAGGTGAGGAAGGTATGAGAATGTAGTATAGAAAGAGGTTAGAATGAGAGGAAGAGAAGAAGGATGATTGAGAGAGATTAGGAGCGAGTTCAGGCCGAAAGGCCATAATGGAGGTTAAGGAAGGAAATACACCAAGTCTAGGTGAATAAGAATAAGATGGATTAAGGATTAAGGAACGAAACTTTACAACTTGAGAAGGCAATCACTTAGGAAATTCTTAGATGATTGATATTTATGGAAGTAAACAAGTACTAGAAATGTTTCTCCAAGTTAAGCAATTTATATATCACTTTTATAAATGTTCTTTTATTGGGTGTTTAGGAAAATTTGAAATTGTCTAATTTTGTACTTCTTGTAACCTCTATTAATCTACAATTGTGTAATTGTGTATGTTGTTGTTTTTAATTGCAATAAAGTTTTAAAAATAAAAAATAAAATAAAATATTAGCAATAGCAACAGCAGCTTTATTTATATACCTGTTCTTACTGCACTGAGCAGTCTCTAAGCAGTTTAAAACTGTAAGCTAATTGCCTCCATCAAGCTGGGTACTCATTTTAGCAACCTTGTAAGGATGTAAGGATGAGTTGACCCTGAGCCCCTGGCTGGACTTGAACTCACAACCTTGTGGTTTGTCCCAGCCAGGGGCTCAGGGATGACTCAGCCTAGCATCTTTCCGAAGTCGCTAAAATGAGTACCCAGCTTAATGGGGGCAGTTTGTGAGTGAGTGGCGGCAGTACTAGCATTTAACCACTGTGCCACCAGGGCTCATAAATATTACAAAATAGTAGAACAGCACAGAACAAAATAAAAACTCTGATTAATACAAACTCAGAGAAGTTTAAGGGAAGTGAAACTTTAGCAGTAGTTGATGATTTATTTTATTTTATTTTATTTTATTTTTTGTTGTCTAGCACTGAAACAAAAACAAAGCAAACACCAGGTGCATTTCTCTTCTTACATCCTATTCCTCCCCCCCCCCCACACACACACACCTTCCATTCCTGTTGTTTTCCTTATGGGAAAAATTTGAGAAGAAAAGTGCCATTTTTAAAACATGTTTTCTGTTTTTCTCTGAATCCCTATTGCTAATAATAATCTTCATATATGTTTAGACTTGGATTCAGATTGCTTCAGAGGAATCCTGCTTAGATTGATGGCTGAATCAGTCCAATTCAGTCTTGGATGCAGGATTTCTCTGGCCTGATACAGACGGGCACTAACAGGCACCTGGGCAGTGCCATTAGGGTTCGTGAGCGCACAGCATTCACACGTTCATGAACCCTAAAGTGTAATGGTGCTGCCGCCATTACATAACGCTGCTTAGATGGCATTCGTAATGGCGGTGCCACAACTGTGCAGCTGCTACACACAGCTGCGCAGTTGTGGTGGCGGAAAGGCACCCAATGGCACCTTTTCTTCTACTTGCGCCGCAACTGCGGCACAAAAAACGAGCATGGTTTCCCTGCTCCTTTTTTGCGCCGTAACTGCACTACAGCATTTGGCTGCTGCAGCGCAGTTACTCCGCAAAAAGGGGTGGCGCCAGCCTACCTCTTTGGGGCAGTCTGTATCGCCCCTCTGTTTCCACAGGACACCTCTGCTGCATACAGCAGGGATGATAAATCTGAATCCAGTCTGAGACCATGTTACATATTCCTCACAGCACTCTATGGGCTGGATGACATCAGAGGTCATGCCTTTGAATGCTGGAGGCATAGCAATGTAACTTGACAAAAAGCATACAAAACAAAACACCACAGGTTGAGGTGTTCAGTAAAGCCTGACCAGCCGGAACTTCTTCCAGACACCAGGTTTCACTCCTCTTCCCTCTTCCTGCATAAGGAATGTGATGGATTGTGAAATCTTATTATGTGGCACTTGCACACATTGGCTGAAAATACAGCTGCCTTTTGTCATACTTGGAGGAATCTTCTCATCAGAGGAGGAGAGCTAGGATGACAAGACCCAGAAGGTGTCCAGGTGCCCAGCCCTTTTTTGCTATTTGTGGTTTTGTTTGGCAACCTTACTTTTAAAAAAATCACATATTGTTTTTAAAAGCTACCTCCTCCAGATCTTATTCATTTTTCTAACATGGGCCTGTTTATTAGCAGCTCCCCAGCACATTCAAATGATGGTGCTTTTCTGAACCTCCATGCACTGACCTAGACCTGACTCTGGTTCTTCTCCATGCTTTCCCCCCTAACCCATTATTTCCTAGGCAAACTCTCCAGTTCTACTTGCTGTGGTAGAACAAGACAACTTTGCTTCACTTTCCTGTTTTTCATGGAGGGAAGAGGATAGAGAAGGAAATGCAAGAAGGGAATCCTAGCCCTCATCAGTAATCAGAGATAGCAAGGATTCCTTTCTTGATAGTTTTAGGACCAAGCCTGGGGAGAGACATATTTGGAAGCCTCCATGGGCCAGATTAGGCTGGTAGGCTGAAGGTTCTTGTGCCCTGTCATATAGTCTTAGGGTTTTCATCTGGGCATGGCTGTATATGTTCATCACATTTTACCAGAAATATTTAGTAATATTGTTTTCATTGTTGGCCAAAAGAATTTTAATACATTGGAATAACAAGATACACATGTTAAATGTTTTTCCTAATCCTCTATACACTCGCCGCAGAATTCCTCTTGTCTCTGTGTATCTTCATCTGCCTTCAGAGTGCTCATTTTAAGTAGACCTTCCTCGTGTATCCTTATTCACAGTGCAGATATGACAGAATTCATTGCTCTGACTGATTGACACAATTCCCAGCTTATAAGAGTGAAAGTGATTGAGATAAGCTGAAGATACATCTCTCTGTTCTCCCAGGGTGTTCAGAACAATAGGTCTCCATCTTCTGATAAATCCGCCACCTCACCATTGCATGCAAGGATGAAAGTCATCACAATTTCACTTGCTTAACACCAGGAAATATATATATATATATATATATATATATATAGCCCATGAAGAGCTCATTTGGGAAAGCTAAGCCTCCGACCTTTGTGAGAAGCGTCTCATATTTCAGTGAAGAGTCAAGAAATTTCAACCTAGGAGTTCCAGTTTGTACAACATACTTTTTTTTTTTACTATGGACTCCTTCAGATTGCTCAATAGTTCCAAAAAATTGGGGGTATTCTCTCCCAAGACCTCATGTGTTATAACACCTTGTTAATGTTGTCTCCACTCCTTTATCCAATTGTACTCCCCAAATATATTGGAGTTTTGGTCCTGATCGGTTGCTGGTTATAGCAGATTTTAGACCTACCTCCAAGCTTCATGTTTCTTCTCAATTGTATTTTTCTCCCACCTGAGGTGTTGTTAAATGGTATGGGCATGATTACCATCCATCCTTAAAGTTTCCTCCATAAACTTAACATCTCCCTCATGTTCTTCCCCCATTATCCATGTTCCCTGTCTAGCATCTTCCTTTTTTTAAAAAAAAAAAAATATGTTGTATTCACAGTGCTAAAATGATAGAAGTCTATATCGCTTTAACAATATAGCTGTTGTAAAAAAAAAGGAGGAGGGAACAAAAAAAATAAGTATTCAGCCTGGTAAACAGAAATACAATGAGGGAGGCAAAGGTCATCAGAAACCCTCCATGGCAAAGGTCACACCACCGTTCAATACTTCATCAGTGTACTGGCATCATCACTACACAGAAAACAGTCAGAAAAAGCTGATGAGTGACATTTACACCAGCCTCTATTAGCAACTTCTGTGACAGGGGGAAAAAAATCCACCCACACCCTGCTCTGATGTCCTGTGTTGCACCATAAATTAGACTAGAGTCTCAAGGCCAGGGTTTAATTCTGCTCAGCCATGGAAACACACTGACTGACCTTGGGCGAGTCATATCCTCATTCACAGAAGACACTGTGATACGTTCACCTTAGGGTTGTCATATGTCTGAAATGACTTGAAGGAACACAGCAACAAAGTGCAGTCAGACTTCCACATCCACAGGTTCTGGACCCTCAAATTCAACCACCCACAGCTTGAAAATATTCCTCCCCCTGCCGCCTCCCCCCAAAATGCCAAAAAGCAAACCTTGACTTTGCCATTTTATATAAGAGACACCATTTTACTAAACCATGGTCTATAATGGGACTTGAGCATCCACAAATTTTGGTATCCATTGAAATCAAGCCCCAGCAAATACCAAGCACCCACAATAACATATGCTAGAGGGGGAGATCCTTTTCAGTCTCCCAACATTGCTTTGCAACTTTCTGGATGATGTTCTGAAATATCCTAGGCCATTCCAATGACTCTTACAGTTATTGTTCCAGGTCATTACATTGTAGGCAAATGGAAAAATTGCTTGTAAAGGGAAGCTCTGGATACTTCCTTATAAAAATAAATACTAAGCACAACCGCAAGTGCACCCAGAGTTATGGCAATATAATGCCACAACAGGATTCTAGCCAGAATTTCTCTGATGGGCTGTATTGTTTGATTGCATACATTAAATTGCCACAGAAGTATTTTTGTATATAACATGCAAATGAGCTTGAATTTTTTAGGGCTTATTACTAGAACAATCTGCCCCACAAAGGAGTATGTTGGAGGAGAATTTCATTTCAAGTAAGCAAGGGGTGGGGAGTACTGGAGACGTATAGCACAGAGCCAGAAATACAAGCTCTGAATCACTACCGCTTTGTCATCACCTCAGAAACTTAAACATTGCATTTCCAAACGATGAAGGAAATTCTGACAAGGAAAGAAAAATTTACAGTAATCATGAGTAATTTCAAGAGTACTGAAAAAAAAGGTGGGTCACTCAATAAATAATTATCCTTCTTTTAGTTTCCTTTCAGGTAAAAATGCAACACTGGAGAAGAAAGTCCTTTGGGATTAAAACAGGGAAATAAATTCAAGCTATACCCATGGACAAAAACCACACAATTTAAATAGTAATTGCTAGGAGTTCAGCCAGTATCTCCAGTTTTTCCAGAATGTATGAGGAAAACTCCTTGGTCCATATGGAATCTGTGACACCATTTGTAATCCTGCTCTACCCATTAACTTGTGATATATGGACCTTTCCCTACAGCTATGCACTGAGATCATCTTACAGTGGAAGGAGGGATAAAGAGGTAATTCAGATGCTAAAGATCTGGCCTTGTTAAGTCTTCATTCTAAATATAGGTTTAGTCTTTATAAAAAGAAAACAGCACACACACACACACACACACACACAGGAAACTCCTTTCCTAAATCCTAAATCAAAGCATATCTACTTAACCATGTTTGCCATGGGGATGAACAAGAGCAAAGCCAGAATGAAAGGATGTTGTGGACCTTCAGATTTGCTCTCTGCCATTTGTGTCTTTATGACTCTCACTGGTGTGCAACTCTGCAAACAGACCTCTTAATAGCATATAAAAGCATAAATATCTCATTCCTACAACTGGAAAGTTGCAAGTATGATTGTCCTGAAGAGAAACAGAAAGCATCACCCTACTTAGATAAATACTTGTACGTCATTTGTAAGGTTAAAGTGGAGATAAGGAGGTGGGAATGCCTATAAGACTCTTCTTCATGTTGGTGCCAGTGTGGTGTAGAAGTCTAAGCACTGGAGTAGGACTCTGGAGACCAGAGTTTGAATCCCAGCTTGGCCACAGAAACCCACTGGGTGGCCTTGGGCAAGTCATACTCTCTCAGCCTCAGAGGATGGCAATGGCAACCCCTCTCTGAAGAAGCTTGCCAAATATGTACAGCACTGTGTAAACCTACAGCGCTATATAAATAAAGGATAATAATAATAATAATAATAATAATAATAATAATTATAGGTTCACATTAGGGTTGTCATACGCTGGAAACAACTTCAAGGTACACCACCACAAGAAGAGCCCTGGTGGTACAGTGGTTAAATGTCCACACTGCAGCCACTCAGTCACAAACCACAAGGTTGTGAGTTCAGTATCTGCTACGGGCTCAGAGCTGACTCAGTCTTGCATCCTTCTGAGGTTGCTAAAATGAATACCCAGCTTGTTGGGGGCAATTGGCTTAAACATTGTAAACTGCTTAGGGAATGCTTATGTGTACTGATAAGTGGTATAGAAATGTACTTGCTATTACAATAAGGTGGTTGGAATACCCACAAGCCTTTCACAGTAATTAATTTTTAAGATGTATGTTTTGTTTTCATATATACCAATGGGAATAGGTTTAATCTATTTCCCTATTTCAATCCCAACAGATTGTCTGTCTGGTAGCATTCCAAATCTTCATGTGTTGAATATCAAGGCCTGTATGGGGCTCTATAACCATATTTTGCTGACCATATTCTTATTTTTATTGGAAAACTGGTCTCATCAAGGTTTCTGAACAAGGCGCTTGCATGCTAATGAGGCTACAGAGCCCCTATGTACACATGCACTTTTAGCTTGTGAAGATTGATAACTATGCTAGAAATGCAGTGATATTTCTGTCCATGAATGCTGATGTGCTGGCCCCTGGAATTCTCTTACATACAAGGAGGGAAATATTTGGTTAGGACTATAAGAGGAATAAATAGATGCAGAGGTTGGACAGATATAATATTATGAAATATGGAAAACCAACCCCTACCCGCCCCTAAAAAAAAAAAAAAAACCCTATAGTAGCCACTGAGCAATTTGCTGACTTGACATCCATTAAGAACCATAATATTGGGAGAATTTAACAGCTGTCACAGTTTCCTGACAGAATGAGAAGACCTTCTTCCCATCTCTTATTTGAAATACTGAACACAAACTTACTGTTACATTTGTTTTATGTAGTCAATGGTTTTATGGTCAGATCAACCTGACATGCTGTGTATCTGTAACAATCCATGTTCTGAACTATTATTTCCTAGTTGTGTCCTATTCATTTGTTTTATATTTAGGTCTTTCTTTGGGTTATTCTGTTTTTGATATTATCTTCACAGTTACAGCTCTGCTCTTCTAGTGAAGACTTGGTGTTCTTTTAAACTTTGCTTTTGTCTCAGTGGGGTTTTCTCCTGATGAAAAATGAAGGCCTATCTTGGTTTTTTTTTATGTCCTTGAGTCAAGCCCAACTCATGATAACACTGTAGATGAAACATCTCTAAGCACCCCTATCCACCACTGTTCTGCTTAGGTCATGTAGATTCAGGCCCATGGCCTCCCTAATTGAATCCAGCCATCTGGTATGTGGTCTTCCTAATTTTCTACTACCTTCTATCTTTCCTAGCATTATTGCCTTTTTGAATGAGTCATGCCTTCTCATGATGTGGCTGAAATATGACAGCCTCAGTTTGACCATCTTGGCTTCCAGGGAATGTTCAGGCTTGGTCTGTTCTTTTTCACTATCTTTGGAACTCTTCTCCAGCACCAGATCTCAAATGATTTTCTTTTTATTGGCCTTCTTGACTGTCCAGCTATCACTTCCATACATGGCAATGGGGGATACAATGGAGAGTATGATTCTAACTTTAGTGCCCAGTTGTTTAGCTTTACTCTTTATGATCTTGTCTAGTTCTTTCATAGCTGCCCTTCCCATTCCTAGTCTCCTTCTTATTTCTTGACTGCAGTGTCTGTTCTGAGCAATGTTTGATCCAAGGTATAGGAAATTTTATCTATTTTGATTTCCTCATTGTCTAACTTGAATTTATGTAGATCATCTGAGGTCATTATTTTTGTTTTCTGTCATATTAACAGATGTACCCTCTTTCTCCTCCTTGTAGCGTTTTGCATTATCCAAACCTTCTAATGCTACATATGGTAATAATTTGAGACTGCAAAGGGGAGGGGGGGTCACATCTCCTGTTTGTGGATGGAAGCACAGTCAATCCATTTGGGCCCTGACCTAAACAACTGCAGGGCCTCTGTACTAAGAAATTACATTGATTAATGCTGATTTTTACATCCATCCATATATTAATCCTTTTCATCCTCCTTCCATCCATTCTCAAAATGAGGTTGTACTTACTGAAAACAATTGTTCCAGATATCAGTAATTATACAAAACCAGTGAACATCCTATCTGAAGTGCTTCATATTTTCTCCAAGTAGAAACAGCCATAAACACTGATGTGGCCAGTGTCTAGTCTTTCAGAAAGACCCAGTCACTGTGAAGTGTCTTACCCACCTGAAGCATGTACACTTTTCTTTGAATCTTTGTGGTCATCTGCTTCTGTTTTTCCTCATTCCAGCTGACTTCAGCCAAAAAGAGAGCTGCCCAAAAGAGCTGACACACACTGATAGTAACTAAAATGTAGTTGTATGTGTGTTGGACTAGAGTTTTAAGTGATGAGGGTTCAAATGCTAACTCGGCCATGGAAGCCCACTCTCTCAGATTTAGAGGAAGGCAATGGAAGGCAATGGCAAATCTCTTCAGAATAAATCTTGTCGGGAAAACCATATGACAGGGTCACCATAAGCCAGAGCTGGCTTGAAAGAACATAACAACAACAGTAAATATTTGATTAAATTATTACTAAGTTATAATGTGTCTGTTTATTGTATCCAAGAAGCTATCATAGTGATAAGAAATTATTTTTGCAAAAACAACAAAGAATCTTGTAGTGCCCATACTAACACATATATTATGGTGGAAGGATGGGATGGGGAAACCATGGTCTGCAGGCTACATGTTTCCAAAGGGCTTTTTGCTTCCCATGGATTCCCCCCAGCCCCTCTGAGACCGTCAATGTTCTCCCACCATCTGGATTGCTCACACTAGAACCTGAGTTTGGATGACACTAGAAAGGGAGAGTAGGTGATGCAGACAAGGCCTATGTCATGCAAGGACTGGAAATGTTCCATCATGTTTCACTGCCTGAACACCAAAGAATAAACATGAGTTACATTCTTAAGCATTATTAATATGGATGATAAGGATGAGAGCCAGAAACCAATCATCTTGTCTATGGCATTGTTGTGTCTGCCATCCAGCTACTGCCTCTTCCTCCCCATGCTTCTTCTAACATGGTATTTACTGAAGAGCATACCATGCAGTTTCCTTGGAAACAAAATTGCATTCCATTAAAGGCACAACTGTTAAAATAGATTCTTATTCCACTTGGAACCTGATTCAGGGAGTTCACAACTGGGAAAAATGCAAAGATAAAAATGTTGAAATGGAAGTAAGGTATGCTCTAGACCTTAAACAACAACAACAAAAACCCTCTTCTGATTGTTAAGAAATATTATCAGTGTTTTGATAAGTAAGCAGCTACTTCTGTTTGGAAGGTCTGTTTTATCTGTGGTTCACCATTCTAGACTCAGTTCACTAGCTGAGTACTGGTGGCCTACTATTTTTGCAAATCCAGACAGGTAGCAGAAAGAACTTCCAGTAGGTAGCAATGGGTGCACATGTCTGGTAGCAGCATTTGGCATAATGGGTCACAAGTTAATTCTCTCTCTGTGTGTGTAGTCTGCAAATCCTGACCAAGATGCTAGAGCAACCAGAGGCCAGGTATTTCAACTCGAAACCGCAAAGTTGCTCTGATTTGCTCCTATTTACTACTGAGGTGCCACCTTTTTCAGGGATTTTGGACAAAAGGAAGAATGTCTGAATTAAGACACTAATACAACATGGTCTCAGCCTAGAAGATAATACCATGATCCACTAAAGATTTTTTACACAAAGTGTTCAAAACTGCCATTTTAGATGTAGCTCAGTATCGTCTTTGTTAAAAGATGAATGCAGGAGCCAAATCGTTTTACTCATTTTATATTTTTAGTTCTGTTTGTTAATCGTTATGCACACATGCATGCACACACACACAACAGATACAGTGTGCATACACATGTACACATATACTGCACTCGTGTATTGTTGCTGTATGCCTTATGTCAGGTGACCCTATCACAAGGTTTTTTTGGTAGAATTTCTTCAGAGGGAATTTGTCCTTGTCTTCTTCTGAGGCTGAGAGAGCATGACTTTCTCAAGGTCACTCAGCGGGTTACCATTGTTGAGTGGAGATTTGAAACCTGGTCACCCAGTGTCCTACCCAGTTTCCCCGAAAATAAGACATCCCCAGAAAATAAGACCAAGTAGAGGTTTTGCTGAATTGCTAAATATAAGCCCCCCCCCCACCGAAAGTAAGACCTAGCAAAGTTTTTGTGTATATATATATATATATATACAGAATATAATAATGTTCTTTTTTGCTGTTGTTGTTGTTCAACAATAAATGTGAATTCTTCTTCATGGGAAAATAAGATATCTCCTAACCTAAGACCTAGCACATCTTTGGGGGCAAAAATTGATATAAGACACTGTCTTATTTTCGGGAAAACACAGTAGAGTCTAACACTCAAACCACTACACCATGCTGCTGCTGCTGCTGATGATGATGATGATGGAGGATCAAGTAATAAATAATAACAAAAGTTTTCTGATTAGACTGTGAAAAATTTGACAAGTATATGTTGTAAGAAAATGACAACATAACAGGATACATAGGGAAACACATTTCTAAAATTTAAAACTTTGAAATGTCAGGGTGGGGAGTAAAATCCTCACTGGATTCTGAGAATATAAGAATAGAGGAACCTTGAAAAACTCACTGGGGAAGCCATTCCACAGTAAGAAAGACCTCTGTCTTATAGACATTAGTGTCGATGCCTTCAGTGGGAACATCTGTATGGAAGCATCTGAAGTTGATCTAAAAGAAGAGTGGGAATCATGCAGCCTACTGCATGTTGTTGAGTTGCAGTTCCCAACTTCTCCACTCTTGAATACAGTAGTAAGGTAACTGCTGAGGGATACGCTATTCCCACCCCTTGCTAGAGGATATAATTCACCTGTAAGACAAGCTTGTATCATATACCTTCCAATAGTTAGGAAAAGGGTATTATTTTAAATTTGATGATGTTCTGTCTTCTTGTTTCTTCTAGGAGGACTGGGTGGCCATGAAAGGCTCCAGACATGCCCAGTCTGTAGCTGATTGAAAACTCATTGATCAAGAGTGATCAATGTTCTGTGGATGAGAGTTTCCTTGGATGCTACCTTACAATGGGATAGGAATAAGGGGAAAAATCTGACTGGAAGTCATTTGGTCAAGATTTTCAATAAATCAAAACTGATAACTTTCTTTTAAGTAAAGGACAGCCTAATAAACTTGAAGTGGTCAAGGGAGAAGTGAAATGGATAGGGCTTTTGCAGTGATAAAATGTGTAGATATTTTCCCTCCAACTGGTGTCACATCTCAGAACAGTTTGACACCATTTCATAAAAAACAGATGCACCTCCTTGATTTACTTTGGGTTTAACGGCAATGTCTGTTTTCTGGAACTGATGACTGATGGTCAATCTACATTTGGTGGGTAGGCAATACAGTGTGTCATAATGGCTGACAAAGCTATGTGAGACTTCCATAATGTATTAGTGTCATCAACTTGGATTCGAGTTTGTTCAGACTCCATTAAGTTGGTGCCTCCCAGATAACAGCATTGGAAAGTTACAGACCATGTTGACTGGGAGATTCTGACAGTTCCTTTCTCCCAAAGGAAGCAGTGCAAGCTCTGTTCCAGATGTGTTAGACAACATTTCTTGTCATCTTGAAATCACAAGGTTGTTGTACCTCAATACATCAGTAGGTATCAGGTAGGGCAATAAGCTGAAGAAGAATTATGTGCATTACTGTGTTATTGTTTTTAAAGGGCTGAAGAGAACAGTAAGGAGGCAGCAGGGAATAAGGTATAAACAACAGCTTTCCATCTGCAGTCTGACCCAAAGGTATTCAGCTCTTTATTTCTTATTCATCCCCACTATTGCAAGTGGCATTGGCATTCAAATTGACATCCTTGGATTCTGATGTAGAAATCTGATATATATGAACCTCAACCCACCAAGCTTCAAGGAAGAATCTTTAGGAAGTATTCACTTATTCTATCATGAGAGGGGCAACATGGCAAAGAAACAGCAGGTATGGCACATTTTGAATGATGCAACACAATTGCTTAGTAGGGTGGCATATGTTCCCTTGGAAGATGTTATTTATAGGATTGCCACAAATTTTCTACCCTCAATAGAGCAACTGCATATGCATATTTGCTGGTGTTGCAGATACATGACCTAAAAAAGCAGCAGGTTTTAGAATGTTATCTTCAGATCGGTGACTGGGAAAAGAGGAGGGCCGGGATGAGCAACATGAGATGCAGCTGAGATTTATATCTGCATTATAAAGCTTAGTGAGCCTCTCTGTTTCTGAATAGAAGACATGACGTGTAATTAAGCTTATCATGGATAACAATATGCATGTAGCACACAACAATGATTCAGAGAAAGCAGATTCTGCTTCATGGGGGGGGGGGAGGGAATTTGCCAGAGGTATAAAAAGGCAGAAATGTCAGTAAAAATAAAGGACCATGTTCCATACAATCCTAACTATTTTACAGTGCTAGACAAACAAAAAACAAAATTAATGCATCTTGATAAAGAGGGAAAGAATCCAAGTTGTTCCAAAGCAACAAAAGATAAAAGAACCAAATCGTATGAGAAAAGGATGGGAAGGGGAAATCTGGGCACATTTACTTCTGAGGTAGATAATTAACAGTATAGTCTTTATGTTGTTTATGTAGAAGCGAGCCTCACTAAGTTCAGTGGGAATCACTAGCAAGTGGGCCAAAGAATGTAATTAAGGTAAGTGCTTTTGGAGGTGATGAGGATGATGTTCATGATGATGATGATGATGACAATGTTTTTGCAAATTGTGTTAAAAAGTCTCAGAATTGGAAGAGCATTTGGCCTCCATACTCAAGTCACACAAGAAGCAGTAGTTTCAGACTCTGGGGAAACAGGAAAATTTAGATAAACCTCAACCAATATATATACTTGCTAATTCTGTTATTTGCTGAAGGAATGGGAACTCTGATATTCTTGCAGTAGCAGTCCCACCCTTCACTTTTTGAAAGGCAGTTTTGCTTATCTCCTGGAAAACAGAGGCTCTATTCATGCTAATAAACACTATGCCAATGGTATCTACACTACACAGCTATAGCAGTTTGGTGCCACTTTAATTGTCATGGCTTCTTCCTTTGCAGTTCTTGGATTTGTATTTTGGTGAAGAACATAGAACGGCCCCTTAGTGCTAGAAATCTCTAGTACCTGAAATACAGCAGAGAATATTAAATAGCTCCCCAAAGTAAAAATGCAGAATTTCATAGAATGAAAATATCAACAGCTAAAGTGACACAAAAGTAAAATACATTGATTTGTGCTGGACAGCTTAAAAAATATCTTGTATCTAGCAAGCAGGATACTGTCAAATTTTTATCTTCCAGGACTGACCTTACTGTGAACCCAAAAAAAAGGATGCAATTTTCCTGCAACATAAATTCCATTTTGCTAGCATTTAAAACACTGTATGTTGATGGGAGAAAGGAGGGAGGGAGCATAGTGCTGAGCTACTTCGATTTCTTGCTTTGCAGGTGATCTAAGGGACTCCATGGATGACATGGGTCATGTGTATGGAGAAATAGGCAGGGCAGCCAGCCTTCTCCTTGCCATCCTCAGGGTCTGGAAGCTTAGTCCACTGCCCAGCAGGCTGTGTATAAGAAGGCTTTTATTAACCAATTATTAGATGGAACATTTTACTCCCTTAATTGAGACTGACCATTTGACTTGTAGAAGATTTTCATCTATATCATGCTGGCATGGAGCAGAAGTTTGTTTAAAGGATGTTTGTTTATATTTTGATACATGAGGCTTTTCTAGTATCTTCATTAGTTTTTAGTACATGTGCTTTGGGATACATAGTGTTGGAACATTTTGCTATTCTCTTCCTATTGTTCTGGACTACTGCTAGTATAACCCTCCTGTTGTGTTAGATTTTCATCTATATCATGCTGGCATGGAGCAGACGTTTGTTTAAAGAATGTTTGCTACATACCAGTTATGAAAAGGCAGGGTCGGGTTGAAGGGGAAGAAACCAGAAAGCAAAGTTGATGAACATCCTGGTGCATCTTTTAAAGGCAAGGAGAAGGTTCCTCGGATTTGCCTCTTCAAGATCATGAGGTGAGAAGAGATCAGGATAAGATCTCCATTTAAGGCCTTTCTGACTGAACTGAGCAACCCCTATGAAATGACACTGTTTTTCAGACTTGACAAATAAGAGTAGACATAAGGTCACCTGGCCACAGAGATGCCCATTATAATGAGGAGTACTGTATTCTCTATTTACTTATACATAGGCAATGTATGCAAATCAACCACACCTTTTCCATTAATTTCCTCCTTGATGTCAATATGCAAGTGACCACTTTATGTGTGGTCCAAGAATATGAGCCGGCCTTTCTTAACACAGCATTGGGGAAAGGGGTGATGGTTTGGAGGAAGACTAGTCATTCTGCTAATGCAGCTTATCCATGAAAAGGCTCATGAAGGCTCCCTTAAGTCAAATCAATAAGATATCCACTCTGAAAAGAGCATGTATTTATTATATAAAACAACACTCTACTGCAGATTACTATAAAGCGTCAATAAGGTTTCTCATTTAAATTCCCAATAGTCTTGCTTCTTGCCTCTTCATTTTGAATAGGGCAGATATATATATATATATATATATATATATGTTTTTTAATCTTTTGGCTCCCTCTTCCTTCAGTAGAGAAGATGCTATTAGCAGTGGGGCAGGAGAACCCACAGGACTGCATTTATGCATGGGTTCGACCACAGCAATATGGATCACTCTTGTCAGATCAAATCAGAATTTAGGATTACACATTTATGCTTTTTCTTTCTTTCTTTAACTTCTATCTATCCTTCTCCTAGCAAGGCACTAAGGATGCAGTTCTTTGGTTTCAGGCCTGTATATGGAACAGAGACAACCTTGGTCACTCGGTGGATGATGGTATCCTTCTGGGCCACCACTCTGGGATGGGACTGGGAGGCACTGTTTTACAGTGGCTTCATTTCTTCCTGGAGCGGCAAACTCAGAAGGTAGTGCTGGGGGACTCCTTCTTGACCCCCTGACCATTGGCCTGTGTGGCTCATCAGGGTTCTGTACTATTCCCTATGCTATGTAACATATATATCAAACTGCCGGGAGGGGTGGCCTGGAGTTTTGGGATCCAGTGTCATTAATATGCAGATGACACTCAACTTTACTACTCTTTCCTACCTCAATCCAAGGAGGCTGGTTCTAAACCAGTGTCTGTCATTAGTAATAGACTTGATGAGGGTAAACAAGTTGAAACTTAATCCAGACAAGACAGATGCACTCTTGGTCAGTTGGAAGTCAGATCAGAGAATAGGGATCCAGCCTGTATTCAATGGGGTCACACTCCCCCTGAAAACACATGTTCACGGTTTGGGGGTACTCTTGGACTTAGCTTTGAACCTGGAGGCCCAGGTCTCTACTGTGACCAGGAGTTCTTTCATACATTTAAAATTTGTGCACCAGCTGCGCCCCTTCCTTGAGATGCCGGATCTGGCCATGGTGGTACATGCCTTGGTTACATCCTGTTTGGACTTCTGTAATGGGCTCTACATGGGGCTGCCTTTGAAGAGTGTTCAGAAAATTCAGCTGGTATAAAGAGCTGCTTAACAGGGGCAGATTACAGAGACCACACAATACCCCTGCTGAAAGAGCTTCATGGGCTGCCAGTATGTTTCCAGGCACAATTCATGGTGCTGGTTATTACCTATAGAGCCCTATATGGCTCAGGCCCACACTATTTGGCAGACCATATATCCTTGTCCAAATAGGCCCAGATTCTGAGATCCTCTAAAGAGGCCCTTCTTTCCATCCCAACACCATCACAAGCATGGTTGGTGGAGAAGTGAGAGAGGGCCTTCTTGGTGGCTGCCCCTAGACCATGGAGATCAGAATGTCTCCCTCCTTGATGGCCTTCAGCCAGCAAATTAAGACCTACCTGTTCACACAGGCTTTTAAGGAATTGTTGTAAGGACAGGCTGGGATGTTGTACCATTTCAAGAAATTTGATACAGTTTTTGTGTATATATAGTTTTATCTTTTAAAAATATGATTTATTCTTTTAATAACTATCTGTTTTATTCTTTTAATAATTTAATTCTTTTTTATTGTACTTTTTCTATGTTTTTAATTGTACTGTTTTTTAAAGTTGTGAAGCTGCTCTGAGTCCCAGTTCTGGGAAAAGAGCGGGGTACAAATAAAATAAAATAAAATAAAATAAATAGTTTCTTGGAGGAAACAATGAATAATTCTCACAATTTGCTTGTTGTAACAAAGTTGTTGAAAACTTTGTCATTTTCAAATAGATTTTCTTGTTCAGGAAACAGTCGTTTCTGCACAGAAATTGAAGAAAATGGTTTCTGCATAAAAACCATGGGCGATTTTTGTACAGGCAATGATGTTTCCTGTACAGAAAATGCTGTTATGGAAAATTGTAAGCATCTGTCTAACTTTAGCTCTCAGTTCTTTATGGGCTGAAGATAATAGTAAGGAGAGTTTCTGTAGATTTTTACTGAAGTCTGCTTCCATGACATCTTTTGGTTTCACACATCCATTATAACACCAGTGCCACAAATGTATTTAATTTTCTGCAGTTATTTCTAACACAATAGGCCATAGAATTAGGGCGAGTTAACTAAAGTTGCAAGTTCAACACTGCTGAAATCATGCACCAGGATCATACACAAAGATCAACAACCAGACCTCACAAAGAGTGTCAAGCTGGTGTCTAATGAACCTTGTAAACCTCTAATGATTTTTCTTTCAAATGATAATACTATGTTGAGTCAATATGTGATGCTGAGTTGGTGTGGGCTTGAGGCTAGGAAAGGAAGAGAGAGAGAGAGAGAGAGAGAGAACATTATCTCAGTCCACAGACCACAAAAGTTTGACATCAGAACCCAGTTAAAATTAAAAATATATCTATTCAATTTATGCAACATAATTAAATTCAACAAAAGTAATATACAATAACAAAAGGATGTGATAACATCAAATTCAAAACAACTCAGCCTCACTGAGTGCCACTGACCTTGTTCTAATTGCTGCAGCAAGAAAGTTGGCTGAGACATAAAAGTCATTGCAAACTCCTGGATATGGCACCATAAAATGAGTTTTTCTATAGAAATGGAAATATTGAAGGATATGGGGTAGTGTTTCTGTTGCATCATCTCCAAATTGATCTTCCATGTGCATGTGTGTATATGTATAGTGATTAACAGCACACTGCCTAGAGGATCATTCAGTCCAAAGTCCGAGATAAGTCATCTAAACATGTAAATAAATGTACACATGGCCACAATGCATTGAAAAAATCTTAATCATTCATTCATCTGTTCATTCATTCAATCATTCATTCATTCATTCATTATTTACAGCCAAGCTTACATTGGACAATGAGTGTCCAATTCTCAATTATTTTAGTGGAATTTCAGTAGGATAAGTAGCTTCCAGGAGATCATACCCCACAATTATATCTGCACAGAATAGTTCATTGAATGACATTGTCTGTATCTGGCTGGTGATACTAGAGGATGGCAAAGTCCCAAAGCCATCATGAGTTCAGAATAATAATGTCATATAAGGACTGAATCTTTCATTGGAGAAAGGTGTTTCTTTCTTCCCCTGCCCAGTGATTTTTCTCTTGAAAATGCCCCATGTCTCCTTCCTGATGGATTAAGAGGCTGTAACTTTACACTTATTGGAATAATCTCTAGCATGGACCTAAAAGAGTCTCTATTGTTATGGCTATGGGCCAAAACAAACCAATGAATATGAGTCCAGAGACACACTTCCTCAAGAATAAAGGGTTGTATTTTGCTAAACCTCAAGAAAAAAGGTGAATGACTGTGTACAATTGTATAGATTTTGTAATAAAAAATGTTAAATATATGTTTAGCTATAAATGCAATAAACTTATCAGGAGCCAGTGTGCTGTAGAATTGATTTTAAAAAAAAAACAACAACAGAAATTTGGTTTATACATCATTGAAAAGCAACAAAAACTCATAAAGCAAGCAGAGTCTGCTGGCCTTAGTATCATAAAAATAAAAATTTTGCTTACAAGAGATGTCTGGGATGACATTAGCAAAATAGCTTTTTAAGCAGATACTACATTTAAAAAAATATATATACCACAAATTGATCTTTTGAGGTTTGACCTACTTTTTCCTGGAATCCAAACCAAACCTTAAAAGATACCACTAATGAAAGCTTAGTTGGAGTCAAGATTTATTTCCAGAACTTTATGTTTTATATTTTTATCAACATTTTTGTATAATTTTAAATCTGTATTGTTTTAGAAATGTTGTTAGCCACCTTAAGTCCTGCTGTTGTGAAGAAGGTACAGATATTCTGAATAAAACAAACTACTGTTTTAAAGAGTTTTAAAGTGCCTTTATCTTTTAAAACTGCATTTTATTCTTTTAATGAATGGTCTGCTTTAATATTGTAATAGTTTAATTCTGCTTTAATGCTCTCTTTTGTATGCTTTTAGTTATATTTTTCTTTTAAACTTTAAGCTGCTCTGAGTACCAATTTTTGGGGGAAAGCAGGATATAAATACTACTACCACCTCTGCTACTTAATATCTAGGAATCACATCCGGAAGAAATCAGAAGATAAGAAAAGAGTGCTTTTGAGTATGTGCAAAGTCTGGGAGAAAGGGTTTCGTAATACATCTATTAATTACTAATAGAGCTTGGCTTTGCACCAATGTCTGTTCCAGATGGCAAGGGCAGCATTAACATCTGGCATGCTTTGGTAGCTGCCAAGCCTCTAGTACTTTGGCAGGACTCCTGGGTGATTCTGGTTCTCCTGACCTCCTCTATTGTGGGAGGCCAGGTCTGGAGCTGCCAGCTGCTTTAAACCCACAATGCCTCTGATATAGGATTTTTGAGGGGAAATGTGGGAAATCTACACCTGTTACTATTTCTTCTGCCTTTTGATTCTGATTTCTTCTGATTATAGCAGGAGTTGGAAACTTTTCACTATCCAGGAATGTTGCACTTCAGCTCCCAGTAGCCCCAACCAACATAGCCAGTAATGCTAAGGATTTCTATGATCTGCACTGGTGGCGCAGTGGATAAATGTCTGTATTGCAGCTACTCACACACAAACCACATGGGTGTGAGTTCAATACCAGCCAAGGGCTCAAGCTCGACTCAGGCTTGATTCCTTCTGAGGTCGCTAAAATAAGTACCCAGCTTGTTGGGGGCAATTAGCTTACACATTGTAAACCACTTGGGGTGTGCTTAAGTGCAATGATAAGCTGTATAGAAATGTCTTTGCTATTGCTAAAAATAATAATTGATGGACCAATTCTACTCCTGCATTACAGCCGCTTGCTGGAGAGCATGGAGAAGATGCGGCCTCTGCAGGGGGAGAAAAATTGATAGTAGATGGGGGCTTCATATCTGTTCCTCCCCAGAGAGAGTCCAGGGTGGAGAATGCAGTTCCCATAGACTTTCCAAAGTATAATAGTGAACCATAGAGTTGGAAGAGACCACAAGGGCCATCCAGTCCAATTCCCTGCCATGCAGTAATACACAATCAAAGCACTCCCAGCAGATGGGCTCTGTATAATAACCTCCAAAGAAAGAGACTCCACCACCCTCTGAGGCCATGTATTCCACTGCAAAGCCACTCTTACAATCAGGATGTTCTAAACAAGAATGTGTTTCCACCTCATATTTGAGGAACCTTCTCCAGAAAAGAGGCCCGTATAGAAATCCACTCGTGGAGAAGGCCCTATCAGTGGAGAAAAATAGCTCTTGCCTCACTCTGCTTCACCATTATTACTGTATTGTTATTATCACCATCAATTATTTGTATAGGGCCATGCATTTACATAGCCCTTTACAGAAACAATCTAGTCAAAACATTAACACCTGCCAAACAATCTAAAGATAATAAAATATAAGTATGCAATAATTAATGATCCACAAATAGGTCTTCTTGGTCAGTCAGGGTGTGCTTGTCAGTGATTTTTATAGACACATCTTTTTCTTTTTAAAGTTAAGACTATGCTCTAAATCAGGTATGATATTACCAATGGATACTCATCATTGTAGACTCAGATTGCTGGGAGTTGCAGTCTGATAATTTCTAGAGGACTGCAAGATTTGCATCCCTGCTCTGTGTCAAGTTAGATGCATATCCACTTCCATGTCAGTCTAGGGAACTTGGTATCAGTTATGTAGAAATGGAGCTATGAAATCTGTCATAATTTTAAAAAGGAAAACAATTATTGAGTGCAATGGAATGCAGCTTACATGTATCACAAAAGGATGATGCTAAAATCTAAAAAGCTCAGAGGTGAAAAAAAAAAAGAGCTTGCAGTCGTCTAGAACTTCCATTAATATGTCATCTGAAGCAAAAGATAAAGTGATTTTCCAGGTTCTTCCTCGGGCAAAACAGCCACGGAGTTCTGAGGGAAGCTAAACCAAGTTTTGATAGGTTTAGTGAAATTTCTCAGGAAGGGAACTTTCATTGACCCCAGATTGTGACCTGAAATGGCCTCAAACAAAATTAAAATGAACCTGAGGTTCCATACAAGGAAAAATATATAAAGCATCTCTCTAAGGAAAAGCATACAGTGCACCCACTCCATATGTGGACGCACCATATGTGGCTTTCTGGTTTATTTTTTAAATAAATCGTGCTAAGAGCACGATACCTATTATACTTAATGGGGCTCAAGCATACACATTAATCACCTCACATGGGGGGGGGGTCCGTAATAGATCCCCCACATAAGACAAGGCTCCACTGTATACTTCTGAAGAGCTGTTAGCTGCCACCCTTTGCCACAACTCTAGTTTCTACCTTTAAATATTTATATATTTCCCAACTGTACAAGCTGTTTACCCTTAGCGTTCAGAGTTGTTTGTATTTAACACACCTGCTTTATCTCAATTTGCAATTATTAATTGATGATTTCCTACATTATGAAAATATATTGTCAAAAGTCCAGTAGTGAATGGTCCTCATCGGGGGTGATGGAGTAAAGGGCAGGCTCACCATATACATAGCTAAGTTGCTTTGGGTGGTATAGTTTGACTGGGTCCCCATAGGCCAGAATATACAGGAGGAGCACGGAGTATTCTGGCCCAGAGCTGTCCAAACATCCCCTCCCCCCATTACCTGGGCCCTCTGTTGTGATGCCAGGTGGCTGTTCATGTGTGTCCCACCATGCCACCTACCAGTGCCAGTGTATGTTGCTCCCTATGAGGCTGAAAATGAGGCACCCAGACTCAATCAAATGGCTGGCACCAGGTTCTGACCTCAGAGAAAGCAATGTGCTGTGGTGGCAGTAGGCAGTACAGAGGGACACATTGTAAAGACACATCTGCCTTTGCAATAGAGGGTTCCAGAACAATAACATTTGTTATTTTATAACATTTTAAGGGGGTTACACAGTGAGTTTTGTGCTGAACTGTTTGCACAAGAACCAGGGACTGAGCCATGTATTGTGCAGACTCTTCACCTTGGGATAAAGGAGTAGGACATTTTATTTGGCCCATGCAGACAGGGCCTGTTTTGATGGTAGCAAGTAGCCTATATAAAAAAAGTATAAACTGAGTATGTAAAAGTTAAGACCATGCAAGCACAGGGTGGGCTGATAGGTAGGCAGAATTCATATAGCTACCTTTGGAGTCCTAAGCAGTACAACCATTCATTTTAAAATCATTTCTGTAAAGCAAGCATGTGGATGGGACAATGAGGATGTGATATCTGGTTCTGTCAGGTCTAGAGACCATGGACAAGTTTTTAAGATGTGGGGAGTCAAAACTGGCTGGCAAGTCAATATTCATTTTGGCTAATTGTACATATATTTTTATAAAACAATGAAAACTCTATACATTGCATTAAAACCATCATGATCATCATCAAGCAACTAAAGATGGTAACAGTTAGAGTATCCTGAAAGCACTAACAAAATTGTGATCATTTAGTAAACTTCTAATTGATCATTCTTTAAGGGGCTCAACTACATAGAAGTCTTGTTGGTCCAATTGTGGTCATCTTGGGAGGGAGAAGCTCAATAATGTTGGCAGGGCTTGCAATTTCCTCAAACTGTCCTATTCTGAGGTCCATAATCAAGTCCTGACCAGGAGTGGAGCTCAATTCTTCATCTCCTCAACTCCGTTTCCCTACAGAAACAATAAACTACAAGCTTCCCTAAGGTGGAGTCATGCCACTTTTCAACACCTATGGGAGAACCACAACTATTCTAATGGGACTAGTCTTTCTGTTAATTAGTTCAAAGTCTCTTCCATGTACAGGAAAATGTTATAGTTATAAAACACAAAGGAACACCTGGAAAAATATTCTGTCAGAGTAGAAGCTGGAATCTGTGGCCCTCCTCATGCTGTTGAACAACAGCAACGAGCATTTCTTACTGTTGGCTATTTTGGCTACAACTCTTGGGATTTCCATCTGGATGACTGAAAAAGTCCCACTCCTGACAGTTATAGCTAAACCCGATTAGCTGACAATCTAGGATGCTGCCACATTGCAGAATTAACGCAGTTTGAAACAATTTTAACTGTCAAGGCTCCAGCCTATGGAATCCTGGGGTTTGCAGCTTGTGGCACCTGAGCTCTCTGACAGAGAAGAATAAATAATTAAAAAAAAACCCAAATCCCAGAATTCCACAGAATTGAGCCATGGCAGTTAAAGTGGAGTCAAACTGCATTAATTCTGCAGTGCAGATGCAGCCCAAGAAACAGTCAATTGATCTTTGTACAAGTCTTTACAGATACTTCAGTTTGATATACAACCATCTTTCCACTCAAGACTCTGAATCGTGTCTCCCCTGCCCCCACTCCTGATGCCCAGATAAACAAAGCTTTGTTATCAATATCTTTATGGAGAAATAAATAGAACAGCAGCCTAGTTATGAAAGCAAATGAAATAGAATCTTGTTTCCATCTGCAGGTGATTGTTTCCACCTAAGCGATTGTGAGCACGCAGGCTCCAAATTAATTCCCATCTGGAAGTAAACTTATTTGCAATAGAAACAATATGGCTCTAAAAGAGCAATCTGGAATCAGTCAGCATCCTGAAGTATTATTTCAAAGCCATGTTACACTATCACCCTCTTATTAAGAGAGACGCATGCACTGAAATTTATTTTTATTAGGAAATATAGTTTTCAATATACATATGTAAATGCTCGATGTTTATTGGCCAATGCAGGCCAATTAGACTGCCTAGCATTAAAACGAAAGTAATGTGTATGTAGCAGGCAAATAAGAAACCTTGACAGTGCAATGAAAATCATCAGATCATCCCAGCATATAAAAATATAGACAAGTCAGAATGGGTTGAGCTGGGGGTAATGCCAAAGACATTTTGCTGCCTGAGGCAAAGGAGAAGATGGGAGATTTCCTTCAGTTGGATGTGTAGAAGCCAACTAGACTTGAACACATTGGTGTAGTATAGAGTCCTCTATGAAACTCAAAGACAGTAGGCTCATTTAACCTACTGTGCACTAGGGTAAAAACTTCAGATCCCTGCGAGAAATTTTATATATTGAGGCTTAGATTCATGGTTAGGGTTAAGTTCTAATAAACACTTTTATTTTCTCACTCCAAAGAGATTTTCAGTCCCCCCGCCCTCCTTTCACATGGAAGAAAACTTCAATTTCAATTTCTGCCCAAGGAGGCAAACCTATTGACAAGCAGAGTATAACAGGGACCTTTCATACACAGTTATTGCATGCTGATCCCAATTTAACTTCTGTTGCTGCATCCTATGGAATTATGTAGTTTGTTGTTTGGTGAGGTAGGAGGGGATCTCTATGGCTGGTGATTCTAAAATGAAAATCCCAGGATTCCACAGGATGGAGCCATGGCTGTTAAAGTACAGCGATAAAGCTGTGATCGTATAATGGGAAAGGGCCTCATGCCTGCTTTGTTGCATTATGGCTAGCTGGAAAATAGCATGAGCCCTTTTTTGTCCCAATACATTTCACTGGATGGGATCAAAAAGTATCCCAGTGCCAATAGATATGTTAGGATGTGTTTTCATTTGTGCCTGTTATCTGTAAAGAAAATGTCTGAAATCTGTGGAAACAGTTTACAGCTGTGCAAGTAACAATGTTATAAAACGCTTATGTTTTGGGTCTCTGGATTCTGCAACAAAATGTGATTCTGGGGATTAAATACCCTTTCCTAGTGCATGAGGCTTAAAGGGTTCAGTACAGTCTTTGGGGTTCCAATGAAATGGTAGAGGGTTGCCACTGCTATCCCTTACTGTCTACAACCTGTGGCAGTTGTTTTCCTTACAAACCAAGCATCTAAAGAGAACAAGCCACAATCTAGATAGGCTGGACTAACCATTAAGCAAAATACGCACGTGTTTAGGGTGACAAGTGAAGAGGAGCACCACAGAAATTCTCCATTGCTGGATTTACCATGGACCATATGGTGCAAAACTGCAAATGGTGCAGCTGAACCAGGGTCCACAAAAAAAGATCCCTACAATAAATAAACAATCACATACATGAATAAATAATAAAAATAAAAATAACAGTCGAGCCCTTCCTATGCATGGATTATTTATCTATGGATCCAACCATCTACAATTTGAAAATATTTAAAAATATATTCAATTTCAAACAGCAAACCTTGTTTTTGCCAATTTATAAAAGGGTCACCATTTTACACCATTTTAAATGGGACTTGAACATCCATTGGCTTTCATATCCACAAGGGGTCCTGGAAGTAAACCCCAGCAGATTCCAAGGGCCCACTGTAAAATACTAATAATACTCTTATTAATTAATTAGCATCAATATTACTACTACTACTACTATTTGGGAGCATTTTCCTTTTTTATTATTATTACAAAAATCTAAATAAAAATTATTACATAGAAAAAAAATCCTCTAAGTACTTAGGGCCTCTAATGGTCTTGATCAGACACTGAAAACAGATTTAGCATATCCTATTTCAATAAACTGCTATAGTACTGTGAATACTAACATTTGATTCCTGACTGATCTGGGTACTTTTATGCCCCATTCTTCCAGAAAAGAAGCAAAGATCTAATAAGTTTGGGACAATTCAGTGACCATCAGACTGACTGGTAAACTGCCTGTGATTAAATTGGATTGACTAGTTAAATGCTCATGTACTTCATGACTGAGAGATTCAATGTTTCTGTTAGAAATGCTTCTGGTGAAATTGGGACCATCTGGCATCCCAGTCAGAATCATGGGTGCCGGCTGGGCTAGAAGTGTTTTTGAAATGAAACCAAGACCTGAAGCATTTGAGAAATAACTGGAGGTCTCCAAAGTGGCAAGTGCGTATTGAAAACAACACACCTGTGGGGTTTAGAGTGTGAGAGGCAAGAGTCTATTAACAAGAGTTCTCCCTAAAACCATAACCTGGGATTCTTATCCTTCTCTGAACTATGCCATCCACGGGGGCCTACAGTAAAAGCCAGCTTAAATGAGCAGCTAAATGGCCCACATTTATTGCTGAAATTAAACCTCACTAAAACAGACAAATGGTTTTCTAGCTGCCACCACCTACTGAATTCAGAACAGTAGGACACTACAGTAACATGAGATCCAAAGTGTTGCAATTCACACAGTCTCCTTGAATCAAACTTATATCAACCATACTTTAAGCTCTTTAATTAACAAAATAGACCGAACATTGCAATGCATGGATTACAGTGGGCTCTTGGTATCCTCTGGGGTTTGGCTCCAGGACTCTCCATAGATACCAAAATTCACGGATGCTCAAGTATCATTGTATACAATGGCATAGTAAAATAGTGTCCCTTATATAAAATGACAAAATCTAGGTTTGCTTTTTGGAATTTCTTTAAAATATATATATATATATATATATAGAGAGAGAGAGAGAGAGAGAGTATTTCCAAGCCATGGATGATTGAATCCATGGATGTGGAGGGCCAACTGTATAGTAATTTAAATGAGCAATACAGTTAATATAAACAACTAAATATATCTATCTATCTATCTATCTATCTATCTATCTGTATTTTACTCCATTCTTCAACTGAAAGGCTCTTAGAGCTGCTCATGATAAAACAAGACACTTACTGCCTCAAGTTTAAAACAGCACGACATTTCAAAAAATTGACATGGAGGGAAGAGGAAAGCAAATAAACCCAGGCATCATTTTTTAAAATAATGTTACATACAGGATCTTCCAATGCAGCTGCAGCCAACAGTTGTTGGAGTGGAGAAACCTCATGGAATAGCTTTTAGAATAGCTGGTAGAATGATTGTTTCCATCTCTCTCTCAGCTGTATCTTTAGAGGATGGAGGGACAAAGAAGTCTGATTGATACAATCTTACAGAATAGTTAGTAGAACTGTTTCTCTTTAGATACTGAAGATGATCCCATTCAGGCAGCAGTAATTGACTCTGGTATCAGGAAATACTATCCTTTTTGCTGGGGGTGGGCAATCTGATGGTTTCCCAGATACTATTGATTTTCAGATCCCATCATCTTTCATCACTGTTGGGAGTTGCAGTCAATTGGATTTGGAGAGCCAGAGGTTGTCCAGCCCTGTTCTTGGCAAAGTATGTGAAGCCTTTGGCCAAGTATATTGAACATTACCAACTATGAAGCATAGGATTTTGTCAAGCATTTCTAAATGTTTATCTGTATGACTCATGCCACCATCTAATCTGATTCAAGATACTAGGTTGGACAGAACCCATTAGGAACACATGGAATTAGTTGGAGACATCCTGTGCAGTGGCCAGTTGACACATCCCCAATTGCTGATTCACAAAGGAACAGAAGAGTGTAAGAAGGATTGGTTCTTGAAATTACAAAATATCAGAACACCAGTGTGGTGTAGTTGTTTGAGCACTGGACTACAGCCCTGTAAACCAGGGTTCAGTTCCCTGCTCAGCCATGGAAACTCATTAGGTTACCTTGGGTAAGTCACACATTCTCTGACCCAGATAACCCAATGTAAGGTTTGCCTTAGGGTCACCATAAATTAGAAATTACTCTAACGTGCACAAGAACAAATTTGAAAATGATCTAATAATTCCTCACATATAACCCTCAATATCTCTAAAACTTTGTGACAATATCCCTCACCTGGCCATGCTGTGATGTTGGGCAAGCAAACTCATAATGATCTTTTACCCACACTCATTTAGGCCCAGAACACAAGACAGAAATAATCCAGTTTGAGGCTGTTTTAACTGCCCTGGCACAGTGCTAGGGAATCCTGGCAACTGTAGTTTATCGTGGCACCCGAGCTCTGCTAAAGGTCTCACAAAACTACAGTTCCCAGAATTCCCTAGCATCGAGCCAGGGCAGTTTAAACAGTCTCAAACTGGATTATTTCTGCAGTGTGTTTTGAACCTTACTTGGTAATATTCCCCTTTTCCCAAACTCAGATACTTCATTCTGAGTTGGAAGCATTCATGCACATTGATGCATCCTCTTCTAAATCTGTGGCCGCTGCCTGGCATGGACCAGGCTCTGCATCTGTAACAACAACAGGGCTGCATGGCTCTTCCAACCACAGCTGGGGATCATCCTCTTGGTACTCTTCTCCTTCATCTTCTCCTCTATATAGGGTATGCAACTACTGGGAGGTTGCATGCAGCAACATCTGGAGACCTACAGTTTCTCTAGCCCTGCTTGGAGATGCTTACAAATTTAACCTAGAACCCTGTGCATGAAAAACAAATGGACTACCAAACTACAGCCCTTCTCCACCCTATGCAATTCTAACATGCTTTCCACAGTAAGGTTAGAGATGGTCTTTGATGAACCACTTGCAGGATAACTGGTAAATATGTATCTGAAAGTGGAATGCACTCACAAAGAAATGCAGAAATCCTTGCTCTTTTTATCTCTGTTAATAAAATCTTTATGCTATGGTGAAGCCATCACACTGGCCATTCTTCCAGATGACCAAGAGCTGTGCCTCACAATGTCAGCCACTGCTATGGACAGGCAGTCTTAAATTCATCATTCTGAATATCATCCAAACATTCCCTTGTTCCCACTAAGCAACATCATAAGGAGATTTATCAGCCAAAGTTAATTTCTTTTCCTCATCTTTGTACTCTCAAGTAGCTTCTTTAGAAAATTGGGTTATGCATGAGACCATTTCCAATTGCTCAATCGGAAGCGCTTATTTAAAGGAGTGTCTGCATTGCTAATATGGCTTCTTGCCAAATGCTACAGTTCCAGGTGGCCAGCTGAGCTGCCTCCTGAGTGACTCAGCTGGTGGTATTTGTACTTCTGTGCATAGCATGGCTGTTGACTAGAGCTTTAAACCATTAACTGTACACATTTTAAATCTTACTTCAAACCACTTCCTTGGGCAGCAATGTGTATCCAATCGCTCTCTCTTTTTTAATTGTACAACACGTCCTCAAAACTCCTCGGCAAATATTTTCTCAGTCAAGCACTTGGGGAGGATATAACCTGAATTATCACATCAAGACTATATTTGTATTTAATTAGCCAAATATCAGATAAAGAGGTAACGTTTCTTGTTTAAATGCATGTTGTTGATTTCAGCTTCTCTGATCTCAGCTTCTTCAGCATCCATGGCAATGCTGTCCAGAGAGATCCCCATAGTTATCTCATTAATGCTTTAGTGCCTTCAAAAATTAGTATGCCGTAGATTCTCCCTCCTGCAAATAGCCAAATGTCAGTATCCAGTTATATTCCTAACAAATATATATGAAATGGGCACTGCATATTACAAATAACTTTAGAGGATGGTTAGATGAAAAGAGAACAAGGAGCTTGTATCTCTATTAGTTATATAGATCAGTGCTACTCAGTGGTAGTCTGGGCCTTGGTTCTGGCCTCAGACCTTTGGCCACAGAAGCAAAGAAACCAATAGTTATAAATACAGCAGCATTCCTTGTAGCACAGTGGGGAGAAAACACAACAGGCCACCTAAATCATTTTAAGAAACATGGATATAGATGGAGGAATTTTAGTAAGCAAAACATGCATAACCAACTGCACATGCTGAAATTCTTGTGGTTGTCATTCTGATGGTTGTCATTCATTCATATCTTACATCCCATACTTCCATTAAATAGACCCCACAACAGCAGAAACAAAACCCTGAATCCTGTTGGTAGTCACAATTAGATTAGACCCTTTGAATCAGGGGATTTACATTATGCATTTCAAGAAATAGTCTACTCTAGCTGGTTCTGGCAATAGGATTTAGGCCATGAAACACATTTGTTCTTTTTATTTATTTATTTATTTATTTTAAATTTTATTAATATTAAAAACAATACATTCAATCAGTTTAAAGGTGATTACAAACTTGATTCTAATACATGGTCAATGTAATATAAACAGAAAGAAAAGAAAAAGCAAAAAGGAAAAAGAAATAATTAAAGATAAATAGTGAATATATCACTCCAATAAATATCTAAATCAAAATATACATAAAGTAAAATAAACACTTAATAATCTTTCCATTATCTTCTTCTCTTCTGTCATTCATATATTTAAAAAAACCTTCCATTTATGTTCAATCTATAGTCTATTATATAAGTACTATTATGTAGTTCAGATTTGGCAATTTATAACTGTAGGCTATCACATATTAGTTCTATTAGTCACCATATTATACTTTAACTTTCTACTTATTCGTATCTTCAGATTCTTACAGTGTCATTCTCATATAATCTTAGGTTTACCTTTCTGGAATTCCAGCCATTGTGAATGATTACTTATTGCTTTAATGGTTTCTGTTTACGTTACTTAATTGAAACCTTCTTTATATTTTAACGGTTTTGCCCGATACCTTATTGTTCACTTCTGTTGGTTTCTCGTTTAACCAGTACTTTCTAGTTGTCCATAAAAGTTGCAAAATTAAGAATGAACCCTTTTTCTTTCATTAATATATTTCACAACCAATTCCCATTCTTGATTGCATTTGTCTATTTCATCTCACAGAAGATATGTTAACTTATCCAAAGTCATCATATCATACAAATGTGGGAAACACATTTGTTCTGAGAGGGACACACATTTGCAGGGATTCTGTTGCTATATACATCATGACAATCAGTTGAAAGGATATTCATAGTTTCATTAGGAGTAAAAAAAGACAGACAATAACAATTACAATACAAATGGAAATACAGCATGGGCCTAGGATATTTGAAGGAACGTATCTCCCTATATAAGCCTGTTAAAGTACTAAGATCTTCAAGAGAGAACCTTCCTTTTGTACCACTATTACTCAGGTGTATTTGGTGGGGAAAGGGGAGAAAGCTTTCTTGCTGGCTTCTCCCAGAACTCTCCCTAGACAGGCTAGAATAGCTCCCTTTTTGTTCTCTTTCTGCCAGCAAATAAATCATTCTTATTCCATTTGGCTTTTTAAAATTGACTGGGATGGGATTTTCATGGTGTGCTGTGCTGTTTTGTTGATTTTTATAAGATTTTAAATGATTTTTCAAACTGATGTTTCTGTAAAGTTTTTAATCTGTACTGTTTACATTAACTTGTAAGATGTCTTGAGTCCCATTATTGGGGAAAGGTGGCAAGTTTTTGCGTTGCAGCAATGGCTTGCCAACATGAAATGGTGTCTTAACTTATTGAGTACTGTAATTCTCGATTTTGTGTAAATATCAGTAAATATCAGTATGGTATAATGGTTGGGGTACTGGACAACCATGCTTAGAGAGTAAGGTTTGAATCTGCTCTTGGCCAAGGAAACTGGGTCACACTCTCAACCTCAGATAAAGGCAAAGGCAAACTTCCTCTGAACAAATTCTGCCAAGAAAACCCAGCAATAAATTTGCCTTAGGGCACCATAAATCAGAAATGACCAGTATTACTATTGGGAAATAATTTTGTGTTTCTATGACTAAACACCTGTGCCCTGTTTAGACCATTTTTGTCCCACTGGTAGTACATATGTCATTGTTTGAGCACAAGTGATCTATATAGCTATTAAAAAGTACAGGAATCTTGTGCTATTTTGGACCTGGCCTAACAGAAGGCTGCCTAAACATGAGGTCACCTATGATTGTTTTAAAGCCTGTGCTTCTCCTATAGCAATGATTCCCAAACTCCCGTTCTCCAAGTGTTTTGGACTTCAGAAGCCTCAGTCATCTTGGCCAATGGTCTGGGATTCTGGGAGGCAAAATCCAAAACACCTGGAAGGCCAGAGTTTGGGAATTGTTGTCCTATAGGATGGTACAGCCTTTCTACTACCTTAATTAAGTATTTAGTTATTTCTTTTATTGGGTCATTTCCCCCTTTACCTTCATTTGACTTGCAACCACATCTGGATGAAGGCAATGCCATAGTGTAGACAGATATATGAAGCTGATCCTCACATTAAGCATCCCTGCATCTTGTGTTTGTTTTGGGGTTTTGGTTTGTTTTTATTTATCTTGTTTGTTAGGTGTTCCTTTAATATTTTAGTCCCTGTGTTTTGGGATTGCACTGATGCTGCTATTTATTTCTCTCAATCTTCTTTTATTACCTAAAGTCTATGATTTGGAAAAGCAAACATGCTTATATTTACATACATTTCCAGCTCCAGTATTCCCAAGGAGCTTCTAAGTGAATTCTAAAATCAATTCAACTGCCAACATTTCACCACATTTAGACATGATGTTCTTCAATATGAAACTAAACTTCTGTATAGTTGGAGCTCTTCACAGCACAAAAGCAGCTTAAGTCCACACAAGCATATACACACAGAAAGAGAGAGGACATTGAGAGAAAACACTAAAGCCATGGTTCAGTAGAAGGATAGTTCAGGGACTGGCAGTCAGCACTTAATTAGGACAGAGGAATATATTAATTTAAATTTAATTGCTGGAGTCTTCAATATGAATTCCCAAATGAAAATGTCTCACCCAAATATGAAGTGAAACCAAATCCTTCCAAATTATAGCCTGGGCTTGTACTGTGGGACACTCAGATCTCTTGTGGCAATGCTTACAATAAAGGTCAAAGCTTGATTCTAGTATGACCTTCTGGGGGAAAAAAGAAATATGAAAATTCTTGCATTAAATGATTTGACCTAATCCTTTAGTCCTATGTTCTCAATGGAAACAAAACAGAAATACGCGTTAACTTCATTGATTCACATATCCTTCTGACCCTGGACTCTCTAACTGTTCTATAGTTTCTGTTAATTGACTGAATCTCTACCCTCTCTACCTTATTCCTCTCATCCAAGGCTGCATCTGCATTGCAGAATTAATGCAGCTTGACACCGCTTTAATTGCCAGCGCCCAATGTCATGGGATTCCCAGTTTTGTGAGATATTTAGCCTTTCTTTTCTGAGATCCCCGGTGCCACAACCAACTACAGATCCTAGGATTCAATAGGATGAAGCCATGACAGTTAAAGCAGTGTCAAACTCCATTAATTGTGCAGTGTGGCAACAGCCCCAATGTTGAAATTTAAGCTATAAGCTTTCTCAAGGCAGGGATTCACTAAGGCAGTTGTGAATGTGTAACCTAGGGTTACACAACCTTGACTGGTCTGTATGCACAATCCCGCAGTCTGCACTTACTGGGCATCATCCATTGCAAGCAGCAAGAATCTGTTCCTCTGTCAATTGGGATGCAGCTGACTAATGTTCCCACTTCGCACCCTCTCACATGAGCACTGCCATATGCAAGGGGGAACTGAAACAGGCCTTGCTGTTCCTGTTGCAATGGAGATTGCTCATGGAAGAGCTTAGGAATATCAGTCATCAGCTTCCTGATTTACAGGGAAAGACAGATCATAACAGCTATTGCCCAATAAAGGTGGACTGAGAGTTCAGGCCAGGAGACACTGCACAGCCAGATAACTGTGGTGGTTCTGTAGCTACATAGTTGACAGAGAATTCTGGTGCTTCTTTTTTCCCCCTCTCTCCTTTAAGTTAGTTTATAAGGCAGTATATATATTTATGGTGATGAAAGAGAGAAAGAGAGAGAAATGGATAGATGTAGAATTCCAGCCTCTGCAAGTGAACCACAGCCTGAAAATGCATAAGTTTTCAAGGGACAAGTGGTAACCATTAATATTTTAGAAAGCAGCAAAATAGAGTAAAATGTATAGTCATCATAAGAATGGACATGACCTCTTCAGAAGCATTTGTTGGCTAAGCAACATTTACACGAAGAGATAATCTCATTGTCTGATCTCAAATTATGAAATTCAATTAGAAGGATGGGGGTGTACGTATTGGGGACCTTTCCTTTTAGAAAGGCTGGGTATTTTTTTTAAAGAAAACTGATGAGCTGTGCATAAATCTGACAAAGTGTACAAAATGCATAAAATGAATAATGTAAATGACTGAAAAATGTAAATACATGAACTACATAGGTATTTTCTGGCCTTTACTTCTAAGACCTAATTGTGATGATACATAACAGGAGGAGATGAAAGCACACAGGCTTAGTTCCTAAATCCATCATTCTGTGACCCACTTGGGAATGCAGAGAATAATGCATACGGACTCCTTTTAACTAGGCACTAGGTATCAGAGGCCCACATTAGGCAACATACCATTTGTTCAAATCATTGCTTAGCTGCGATCTCACTGTCTGACATGGACTGCTGCCACACCTGCAGAAATAATGCATTTTGACACTGCTTTCACTATCATGGCTCCATCCTATAGAATCCTGGGGGTGTGGTTTGTTTTGGCACCCGAGCTTTCTCACAGAGAAGGCTAAATAGCTCATAAAACTACAAATCCCAGAATTCCATAGCATTGAACTAAGGCAATTAAAAGGTTGTCATACTGCTTTATTTCTGCATCGTTGGGGCAGCCTTGGTTATGTCCCAGTGTTGGACCCTATTTAAATTAAGGGTTTTTTCCAGCATAATGTTGCCACAAAAACTCAAAATTAGTTTATATATATACTAATCTAGTAGATTTCCTGAATATTTAAGTAACCTTGACTTTGATGGAATCAACTTCATTGATTCTTACGATTCAAGCCGAGACTGATTATGAATTAATTTCTATTTTCTGCAGTTGTACAGTCTTCATGAATGTTATGACTAAGCAGTCAGACTCTGCCATCTGCTCCATGACAGTATTAGCAACATGTCAAAGCTCACGACAAACATGCTTCCCAGTTTCCTCTGCTACGTGTACTTCTGCTGCAGCTCTTATAGTACTTCTGTTTCTGCAGTCACTTCTTCCATCTGTGGTACTGTTGTAAACAAAGCACATATGATACCTTCAAGCAGTCAGAGAAGAATGAACTGCACTGCATGCTTTTTGTTGCACACACATGATATTATGCACACCATGTTTGAAAGACATACACTTTGGTATCACACGTGTACAAAAAAATTGAGAAAAAAAATTGTATAATAAAAGAGAATATTCACCCAAGTGTATCAGTTGGATTCATAACTTAGGGAACATTATACATTATGATGGGATCAATTCACAATAACCAGAATGATCAATTCACAAAAACCAGAATAACCACAATAAGTTTTGGAGTGCACAACTAGATATTTCTGGTCGACCGAAGGAATATCTTGATTCATTACTGAGGCCCCTGGGAAAAATAAAAAATTGAACTTAACTTTGGTCAATTTATTTTGGTAGCTGATTTTTTAGAGTTGTCCATGTTTTCAAGTTTTTTTCTTTTTTCTCTTTCTTTCTTTCTTTCTTCTTTCTTCTTTCTTCTTTCTTCTTTCTTTCCTCCTCCTCCTCCTCCTCCTCCTCCTCCTCCTCCTCCTCCTCCTCTTCTTCTTCTTCTTCTTCTTCTTCTTCTTCTTCAATTGAAAATTAGTTCTAGTGGAGGACTTTTAAGGCAGGGATATTAAGCAATAGGATATTTACCCAGCATTGCCCAGGTTGATGCTGAAGATGTCACTTATGGTTTAAATGACACAAAAGTTTGTGTCTTATAGACCTTAACAGTTGTTTCATGTTAAACCTGTATGAAGTGCCAACCTAAATGTAAATTTCTAGTTTGGTCAAAACTTATTAATGAAATTTGCATTCTGAAGCAAAACTAAACAAAATTAAAACAGCCCTGGTGGCGCAGTGGTTAAATGCCTGTACTGCAGCCACTCACTCAAAACCAGAAGGTGGCGAGTTCAAGACCAGCAAAGGGCTGAAGCTTGACTCAGGCTTGCATCCTTCCGAGGTCGCTAAAATGAGTACCCAAATTGTTGGGGGCAAATAGCTTACAATTGTAAATGAAGCTGTTTGTTTAACAAATTGTAAGCCGCTCTGATAGTCTTGGCTGAAGAGCGGGGTATAAATAAAAAAAAAAGAAATGTCAGAAACAGAAATCTAAATTGCTGATGGATCAACACCAAAACTTTATTAGTTATTTTGGTACCATTAATTAATATAAGCTTGGTTACTCCATAACCAAGCATGGAGATTTGTATAGAATGAAAAACAGGCATATTGATAAACATGCCAATTTCCACACAAAATAGATCTAAACTTTCCTGAGAAGAGTCATATTTTTACCAAGCAGTCCCAAACCTGTATGAAGTGCCAACCTAAATGTAAATTTCTAGTTTGGTCAAAACTTATTAATGAAATGTGCATTCTGAAGCAAAACTAAACAAAATGAAAAGAAATGTCAGAAACAGAAATCTAAATTGCTGATGGATCAACACCAAAACTTTATTAGTTATTTTGGTACCATTAATTAATATAAGCTTGGTTACTCCATAACCAAGCATGGAGATTTGTATAGAATGAAAAACAGGCATATTGATAAACATGCCAATTTCCACACAAAATAGATCTAAACTTTCCTGAGAAGAGTCATATTTTTACCAAGCAGTCCCAAACCTGTATGAAGTGCCAACCTAAATGTAAATTTCTAGTTTGGTCAAAACTTATTAATGAAATGTGCATTCTGAAGCAAAACTAAACAAAATGAAAAGAAATGTCAGAAACAGAAATCTAAATTGCTGATGGATCAACACCAAAACTTTATTAGTTATTTTGGTACCATTAATTAATATAAGCTTGGTTACTACATAACCAATCATGGAGATTTGTATAGAATGAAAAACAGGCATATTGATAAACACTTTAAATTATGATATAATATAAATTAGATAGTATAAAAGACTATATACATTTTCGTATTATAGTCTAGCACTTATGCACTGTGCCTTTTATAAATCCCCTAAAGCCCAGCTGCACCTATAACTGGTCATTCTGAAAATAATTAAAAGTGAAATTTTAATTCAGCTTACTGTAATGAAATTCAAGCTTGGAAAATTGTTTTAAGTCTTGATTCCTCCCCTCTCACACACATACCAACTCTCTTTTAGAGTTGCCCTTGGTCTTTGCCCATTCCTATTTGTTTCTGTCCTGTGATTAATAGAAGAATGTCATGGGGCACTGATCTCCATCTGAGGATTTAAGGCTACCGTCACAGCAAATGTTACTATATCAATACTGTATTCTACTGTTGCTTGACATGTATACTTTTTTCTAATATGTAACTATAGCAAAATGCATTATAATTGCAGCTAAACGAATCAAAATGTTACTCCTTTTAGGGTGTCATGGTGACCTTTGGTTATTTTCATAATTATGAAGGTTAGAGGATTATCACATAATTTAAGTTCGGTCTCATGCTGTGCCTTGTGCTGCTGATCAAGAAACATCATATTTTAAAAATATTTTTGCTAATTTTGAGAAATGGGGAAGATTTGCTTTTAAATAACTACAATAGTGTTAAAAATTGTGGCTTATATTGTAACTAATTATTTTCAAAGGTACTCTCTAAGTCCCAGATATGCATGCTTGCCTTTGATTTCAACAAATCTGATTTCATTATTCTGTAGGAACACGCCACTATTGCTTTCTCTTTTCTGAAAATTATCTATCAGTAATGGGATTGTGAAGGGGCAGACAGATTCCATAATGTACAGAATGATTTGTTGTCTTAAGAAAATATTTGCATGTCACAAATGAGAAAGCTATCTAAAACAGCATTAGCTGTTGAATAGAAGGATGAGCTTCATATCACAGGCAAAATGAAATTGTAAAGAAGTTTCTGTATCTACAGCATTCTCATAATATTAAGCCAATAAAATACCTTTCATGATGTAAGTTCATACTTTCATGTTTACGTCTTTGTAAATTAAAGCCAGTTTTTTTTTTTAAAAAAAAAAAAAAAGATTAAAGCAACACCTTTATAACAAATAGAAGAACAGCAACAAAAGAAAATAAGGAAAATAAAATCTTGTGTCTATTGGCCAGGTTCCTGTTGGGTCAAACAATTTATTCAATGGATTAGAATGCAAATTGTTTGACATTTTCATTGCTTGTGCAATGAGGCATCCCAGATCTCTTTGTGCAAATGGAAGTCCCATTATCTCCAATGGCGACTGCTGTGTATACACAACACCAAACCTGAGTATCCACTATTATCACACGATCAAACTTTCTACTATGGTCCCACTCAAAAGGATCCTGGCCTACAAAATATTTTTGTATTGTTATACACTTGAATACTATACATGTTGAATTGCACACATGCCTCACTGTGTTCAATATTTCTTGTTTCTGGGGACGTTGTATGGAGTTGCAAGCAAACTACTCTCCTAAATAAATTTACTATATGGGTGGACAAAGCACAATTCCTCCATGTGTTATCCCTCCTACCAGCCTTTGTTATCAATGATAACAAATATTGGGAGAGATGGTCCAGCACCTGGAGGGCTGCACTTTGATTCCATTGTCATAATCTTCCTTGAACATACTAGATTTTGTCTGTTCCTGTATTTACATTCACACATCCTTATGATGGGTGAGTAGACAGTGGTATTATATAAATAGATGAACCTCCTGTGTCATGTATAAAAATTGGTCTTACCCTCTGGCACCTGTAAGTACATTGTCAAAATTTTGAAGATAGGATGATTTCAAAATACAATGTTAACTTTGCACAATATTTGGATCTTGCTTTTATTTTCTCATCAGTTTTCTAGCTGCACTGAACAGGTTAGTATCTCTGCCTTATTCCCAATCTATTCTGACTGTATTTAGAAAAAAAAATCTTTAAGTGGCATCCTGTGAGTTATTTCCACCTAGAGTACATCCTTTCAATCAGTTATTAAATGATTATATGACATGCAACTAGATCTAATGAATTCAGTGGGTCAACTCTTGTTGTTTTGTGCCTTCAAGCTGTTTCTGAATTCTAGAGAGCCTAAGGCAAACCTATCATGGGGTTTTCTTGGCAAGATTTGTTTAGAGTGGGTTTGCCATTGCTTTCCTATGAGGATAAGAGAGTATGGGTTACCCATGGTCACCCAGTGGGTTTCCATGGCTGAGTGGGGATTTGAACTCTGGTCCCCAGTGTCCTGGTCCAACACTCAAACCACTACATCATGTTGATCCTCCACTTCATTCCCTATTCTAGTCAGCAGTAAAAGAGAATTTAGGCCATATTGGGTATTTTGATTCTGATTTGTCATGTCACTTGAAACTACATATATTCCATTCTCACACATATTGTAAATAAAATCCAGAGTGATTACAACTTTTTTTTTAAAAAAATAATAACAAAGAAGTTAAAAAAGAAAAGTGCAATCGAGTTGCAAGGCCCATTTTAGCTAATGCTTACTTTAGAGAAGGGAAATGTATGTTTCTTGTCAGTTAAATATTAAATGCACATATACACAATGAAATGTAGTTGAAGAGACAGCAACTCTTTCTATAATGAGCATAGAAAAGGAGTTATTATTATGGATAGGCATCTGCGGGTACATCATATCAGTTTAAAGGGCACAACTGAAATATATGACAAGATAAAAGCTTTCTCCTTAGAGATCATAGGCTGGACAACAATTTTGCTCATGTCAACATAGCAATCCCACTAGTAAGCCTTCTGGACTGTCATATTGATTGTAGCAAGGAAGTTAACTGTATACTAAAGTAGTCAGCCATGAACACAGCCTCGAAGGTTTAGAAGACCTTCAATGGTGTCTATTTACTTCCAGATAAACAAGATTGAATGAAAAATAGAACCAAGGGACCAGGCATGATGTTTGGGATAGATTTTAAGTAGTTTGAACAGGAAGAAATATAAGTGCAAACACTCTTGCCTAGGAATGGGGCTTGGATTGTAACAGGTACAATAGCATCTTCCTCTAATGCCATTCTAACATCCCCGCATTGATGTAAGTTTCTGGTTATGTGATGCTGGCTTGCTATTCAGCCCTATTTTAAACTCATTCTGTTGTGTGTTAGAGCACTCCTGAACTACACTTGACATGTCTCGGGAGGGAAATATCATATGTATCTTGCAAGGTTTTTCTGCATGCAGGTTCAGCGTTTTTATCTGACAGACAAGTGAAGAAAATTTAAGCTAGAAGGGAAAGAAGAGGCCAATTCCAAATGGAAATATAGAATACAGATTCTATTTAAGGTAGTGCATAAAGTCACATCAGTGTGGGCTCCTATGCTCCTTGTATACCTGATTGAACCATCCCACTAGAACAGTTCCCTAGCCTTATGATGGCATCTGCTTTGCCCTCCCCAGTCCATTAGCTAAATGCCACACTGTGGTGCTGGCATTGGGCAAGGCTGCACTAGGTTACGCAGGCCGTTTGACATTTCTGCTACCCAACCCACCCATCTTTTCCTGTCACCTCCTTGGGACTTAGTAGAAATTTTTTGCCACGTCTTTTTGGGCTGTTGGCTGTTGACATGATTCCTCTCCCTACCATCTAGGGTTTTCTTGGCAAGACTTCTTTTTCTTCACAAGCCTCTTCCACTAAGGCTTAGAGAATATGACTTGCTCAAAGTTAACCAGCAGTTTTCCATGGGTAAACAAGGATTTAAACTCTGGTCTCCTGGTTTTCCAGTGCAACATTCAAGCCATAATACTATGCTGACTCCCTCAGGAAAGACTGCTAACCAAGTATTAATGAAATATTTTAAAGAATATTGCAATTAGTAGCTGAATGGTCTTTTAAAAACCTGCCATTTGACCATAGTTCATTTATTGTTTAAAGATGTCATCAATGAGCTGACAGTGCTTCACTATATATTGCAGAGCTTGAGTTTACTGCTGTGCATGAATGGAAGCTGGGCCTCTGTATTTGATGCCATATCTTAATGTAGTAGAGCAACCACTGATATGAGACATATACTTGACAATGAAATTGGGAGTACATTTGTTTCTACTCAAGTAGTCTTGTCTTACACTATTCAATTCAGAGAACATTAAGGGATAGGTGTGTTGGCCATTTAGCAAATTCAAAGCAAACAAACAAACAAAGGCTAACCTTTGTTGACTATAAATATGAAAAAGGGAGATGTTTGGAAAGGAAGACTTGAATGAAATGAAATTCTCACTTACATTTTAAGTCTAGTTGTAGACCTAGGTTTGGAATTGCATGGGTCTCCAAATGTTGTTGAATTCCAACTTCTAGCAGTCATATCCAGCATAGCCAATGATGCAGTATGTGTAGTAGTTCAACAACATATAATCATAGATCATGAAGGGACCACAAAGATCATATAGCCCCACCCCTTGGCTGTGTAGAAATCCACAGCTAAGGGATTCTTGACAGATGACCAAACTTTAATCTAAAATGTTCAAATAAAGGAGAGCCTACCATTATATAAGGTAGTCTTTTCCATTGCTGAACAGCTCTTACCATCAGGTAGTACTTCTTAAAGTTTGATCGGAATCTCTGTTCTTGTAATTTGATTCACGTCTTATCTCTTGGACCAACAAAACCAAATCTGGTCCATCTGGTACATGACAGATGTTTAAAGATAACTATCATATTACCTCTCAAGCACAGTCTCCAGTTTGTTACAGTCATCCTGAATCCTGATTCTGCTTTTTGAAGTATTAGCTACCTTTTCCAGTTTGGTGTTATCTTCATGTTTGTTGAACATATCATCTGTCCCTCCATTCAAGTCATTTGTAAAGATGTTGAATACCACTGGACCTATGAAAAATTGTTAGACATCCCACTTGTCACTTCTGTCCAGGATGATGGGATCCATCAGTGAGTCTAAAGTCCACAAGCTAGCTACAAACTCATCTAACAGTAACATAGCCTAGAACACATCTTACTAATTTGTCTGAAAGAATATTATGAGATGTTGTCAAACTATCTATAGAAGTCAAGATATACTAAATCCACAACAATCCCCCAGTCTACCAAGCTGCTGCTGCTGTTTTTCCTCCTCCTCTTCCTGCTTCTTCTTCTTTTTTTTTTTTTTTACCAAACATTTCAATCTGTCAAAGAGAGAGAGAGGGATAGATGAGTGATAAGATTATTCTGGTATGACTTATTTATGGAAAAACCCATGCTTGCTTGCTTGCTCATACTAATCGCAGCATTGTTCTCTAAGTACTGACAGACTGTTTAATGATCTGTTCAATACCTTTTCCTGGTATTGGCATCAAATGGATTGGTCAGTAGTTGCCCACATCCTCCTTTTTTTTCTTTTCCTTTTTTTGAAAATGAAGATGAAGACAACATTTTCCCTCCACCATTCTTCAGTGAATACTTAAAGATTATAGGCAGCATGACCGACATTGTAACCTGCAATTTCTTTTAGGGAACTTGCAACAGCTGTATGTTGAAGATAGACTCTTTAGATCTATAATCATAAAAGTGAGGACTTTGCTCCAGATTTCCCCTGAAGTCTTTGGTCTGCAGCTGCCATATTTTCAGACAACTACCACTAGCTGTCAGCCTTCAGCAATTCTCCAAAGGCTGCCTCCAGGTCCTCTTGCACAGACCTTCTTCAGCAGCTTTGCCTTGAGTGCTTCCAGCTTGGCTTCATAATCTTGTTACTGCCACTCTCCTTTCTGCTGAATTCTTCCTCAGATTCTTCCCCAATGAACCCCTGACTTTAACCCTTCAACTAAACTGATCTCTATGGTTCCTTATATTCATACCAGCCAGTTATAGCAAGGGCATAATTCCATGTTATTTTGTTCTTGTAGAAAGCAGTGAGTAATTTTCTTATCATTACAAGAATTTTCTTACCAGTAAAAGAAAACCTTTGAAAACCAGTTTTCAAAGCCTCTTTGCAATTCAGGGCTTATTCTGTGCAAAATCTGCATGTGGTATTTTTGCACAGAAAAGAGCCTCTTCTAAGAAGGAAAGAACATTTCTGCACAGACAATAATATTCATGTGCAGATATATCATTAGTCCAAAACACACTACAGAAATAATCCAGTTTTAGACAACGTTAACTGCCCTGGTTTAGGGCAATTCTGAGAACTCTAGTTTGTTGTGGATCTCTGACAGAGAAGGCTAAATGTCTTACAAAACTACAGTTCCCAGAATTGTCTAGCATTGAGCCAGGGCAGTTAAAGCAGTCTCAAACTGGATTATTTTTACAGTGTGTTTTGGACACCTTTCTATGTAGAAATATTATTTTCAGTACAGAAAATACTGATTTTTGCATGCACAAAATTCATCTCAATCCAAGACTCTCCTAATCAGGGTCCCACAACAGTTGAAAAACAATTTTTTTCCTGATCATTAAAAAAAAATTCTAATATTCTTTTCATTACTACTTCACAATGGCCAATATTCCACCACATTACTCTTAAAAACCAGGACCAATGTGAAAACACTTTAACAATGTTTAGATGAAGCATGCCTTGGATTATGAAATATGAACTCTAGAAACCTAGCTTTCTCATAGTTTTTTGTAATAACAATGACATTTTCACAGTCAAACAACCAGCAGACTGTATAAACATTGTAATTTGCTGTTGTCAAAAAAGAGGAAAAACACTTTTTTCTCAATGACATTCTTCATACTTCAGTCCTTTCTTCATAACAATTTGAACAGATTAAATACAGAACTCACAAAGCAGTTTTTTTCATTGGTGGCTTTTATACTGCTACAAAAGTGAGTGTACACAGGCAATCCCATTTACCATCTAGATCAAATGTATCACTCATCCTCAGAGCTGAGAATCAGGCAGCCCACTAGATGATCTTGGACTGCAAATCCCAGCATCTCTGGTCAGCAAACCAATAGGAGTTGCAGTTCAACAATATTTGGAGAGCGTCATGAGACCCACTTCTCCTCCAGATGTGTCAGTTCAATTCTTACTGCAGAAACTTCTTAGCCATATGCTAGACTGAAGGAGACCCCTTTTCATTTTTGTGCAGGACAAAATAGACTTACATATTTTTGAAAATGAAAAACTGCCATAGGAGGTTGCACTTTCAAGTGGAAGGATGTTGGTGAAAAAGAGGTGTATTTAGTGTTCCAATTGTCAGTTATTCCTGTGCTCGGAATAGATTCCCAGCACAATGGTTATTCTCCAAAAGGGGTTTCAAATGCGTTCACATTCCATGTTGTGTTTTTCAGGCCAACAAATCAAACAAGGCAGCATAGAATAGTTGAAATATTCATCACCGTATCTGATGCTGAGCTCTAGGGAGACCCGCTTGATAGCCTACAAAATTAATTTGATTGCAAAATACTATGTTCACTGCATGTTTACTGGGGACAAGGTTTACATTAAAGATGGGTGAAGGCAATTTCTAAATGGATGGCCACCTTAGCCTATTACAGCTTCTTGAAGGCAAACAAATTTATGACAGCATGGAATTTTGTTAACTGTGGCCTATTCCCATGACTACTAGGCTAACAAAAGCTGGAGACCAGCACATCCAGAGACAACTGGTTGGGGAAGTTTGTTGTAGACCCCGCAATCCCCCCCCCTTTTAGCATACCTTATGATCGACATGATGATTTAGAGCTAAAAAAAAAAAAAACCAAGACTCTAAAAAGGGCCTCAGAAGTGTATTGTAAGAGATTTCAGCTTAAAATGACCATTATTTCACATACCGACTAGTAACCTTAATCATCTTATGGGTTGACTAAGCAGTTCAAGAATTACCACAGAATTGAACAAAAAGCTGATGCACACAGATTCACCTACTTAATTAGTCAAGCTCTTTTCATTTTTTTCTTAAAGAAAAACAGGACATTTCATGATGCTCGAAATTTTTTAATCTTCTCTTTCAACAAAAATCCTGACTTTAACACTATTAATACAGGGAATATTGACACTGAAATAAACACACACACACACACCAAAAAGTTTTAAAATGGGAAATGGAGAAACCTAGGCATAAAATAGGATTCCCTTGAAAGCTGCAGTAACTGTCACTAAACCTTAGCTGTAGGAATAAAAAAACAGATAATTCTTGTAGCCATGGGAGATATTTACCCAGAGATCTCCTTCTACTGTATTTGCTGGGCAATCCAAGGTTGGAAAAACAAAATGATTTTTTATGGGTTGACTGAAATCTATTAATCATCCCCATCTCATCCCAATTTATTCCCTTAAGACAATCTTTTCCATATAGGAAACTTCATGGAGAAATCTCAGTGTCACTTAGGCTGCCCACAGAGGAAGCCTCCAGCGATTCCTGCTATTCTGGTGGCACTTTTTGCAACTTTTATGAAAATGGCTATAGGCTATTTCTGCTAGACATGTTTAAAGAAGTGTGTTCTATCTGTGATACAACTTAAATGGAACTTTTGGGCTGAATCCTATTGTTAATCCCAACTACACTAGGCTCACTGAATCAATAGGAATTACTTATGTGTTGGTTCACCATTCAGGTTGGTTCACCATTGACTCATTGGATCTAAGCTGATGATTCAGCGGGTCCATTTGGAAATAAAATTATTCATGCCTCTGTGTCCAGATGCAGCCTAGCTATCTTGAATATCTTAAGGATCCATGCTCTGAACAATCTAAGTGGGCACTCCATGTTTTCATTGTGATGTGGTAGCTAAGAAAGCCAATGCAATCTAGTCTGCATGAGCAGGAGTTTAGTATCTAGATCAAGGGAGGTAGTATCTCTACTCTATTTTGCTTTGATCAGACCTCACTTGGAATATTGTATCCAGTGCTGGTCCCTACAATTCAAGAAGTATGTTGACAAGCTTCAGTGTGTCCAGAGGAGGGTAGTAAAAATTGTGAACGGTCTGGAAACCAGGCCCTATGAGGAGAAGCTTAGGGAGCTGGGTAAGAACAAGAAACATTTTTCCTCTGTTTACCTGTGAGATATTTTTGGTTGGTCTCAGCAGAGTATTTGCATTTGCAAAAATTCTTTTTCCATAAATTGTGTAAATTGCACAAATTACATGGTCAAACTTTTATCACTGTTGCCTTCTTTCTTATAAAAAACAAACAAATAGGGGGGGGAGGGGGTCCAGAATGGATCCCCCATGAAAATGGAGGGCTGACTATATATGTGTGTCTTTGTGTATGTGTGTGGTTGGTTGAATCCATGGATGCAGAATCTATCGATACAGAGGACCAACTATACTTGTGAGAGTGGTGGGACTAAATGCTACATAGTTATACAGCAAGACATAAACAGGTTAGTCCACATTCAAGGTTCTTCTGGACACTAGCCAAAGCCATTGTTTGATTCTCAAACTTGAGTCTCCATGCACTGTTGGAATTCAGATCCCAGAAGCCTCCATTGGTATGGAGCTTTCAATTGGTTTTTTCAGCTTTTTTGTCTTATTGACCTGTGTTTCGGTGCTTTTTAATCATTTGATTTTCAATAATAGTAATTTTTTTTTAAATGGCATGCCTTCCTCATATATATTTATTCTGATGGTTGCTTTGGAACATTCTTGCCTACCTTGAGCTCCTCAGATGCTTTTTTGGACCAAGATTGTTCCTTTAACATTCTTCAAGACCTGTCAAATCACATTTAAAGTTCTGTCTTCCCCACGTCAACATGTGGCAACCATTTAACAATCCACAGGAGTGAAAAAATGAAGAAAGAAGAAACAAATGCTTATTCTTTTCAACATATTATACTTACTTTATAGACTTCAAAGAGATTTTATTGTGGGAAGCAAATCACCCTGCATTAGCTTAATGTAAATTATTTCATTAATCTCTCAACACGTTTAAACAGGACAAATGCTGGGTGCATTTTTTTTCAGAGGCTTGCTTCCTACTGTTTTAGAAACAAAGCTTCGGGAGGAATGGGATATTCCTTATATAATGAGATCAGTAAATTATCTGTCAAAACCAATTCTCTTAAGCCTCTATTTACAATAATGACAAAATTTGCTGTCCTAAATGTATGCATATCAGTGGGTTCCTTTTCAGATCCTTTGCATCTTTTGATAAGTATGGAAAGCTTAGTGTCACTGCTGTGAGTTTGGCTATCATGATGAGCAAAAGTGGGTCTTGCACTATGGTTTTGCTAACTGGGAGGTCTAGCCAAAACACACACACACACAAAACCCACAAAAAACCCAGTGTTTCCTAGTGGCCAGACCATGGAGAGGAACAATGAGATAGAGAAATAGGGGGCCTTTCACACTACAAAATTGTAATGATCTGATTCTACTTTAACTGACATGGAGGCATGCTATGGATTCCTAGGGTTTGCAGTTTGGGGAGACACTAGAGCTGTCTGGGTGAGAGTTTTAAATACTCACTCCACAAATGTCAAATCCCTGGATTCCAGAGGATGTTGCCACATCAGTTAAAGTGGAATCATAGCACTATAATTCATTAGTGAAAGAGGGCACATGATTGCAGTTTGATTTGCCATAAGAGTTGAGAAACATAGACTGAGTGCTGTACATTTTTAGCTAGGGGCAGGCAAAACTGGGATGCAGTTGGTCTATGGATATCTCTTGCATGATTAGCAGCTTCTCTGCCTCCTTTAGGAATTTGTTTGCTTCCAACGGATTTGCTTATCTATTTGTAAATACACACACACGGAGAGTTATTACAAAACTAAGCCCTTTGGGTTTAGCATGGCTTGCTGTCATTTTGCAGATGGAATTACTTCCATTAGTCAAACTAGGACTGGGGAAATGTCCTCAGTATCCTGCAGCCTCGAGTCCTACTTCTACTAGTGTAATGCCGGGTTTAAAACTTTGGCCCTGCTAAAGTCTTTTAATTTTCAGTATTTGTATAATGGTAATGGTAAACCCCCTTTGCAGAAAGTTGTCAAGAAAAACCCTTATGGTTGCTGTAAGTCAGAAACAACAACAACCTTGTATAATATAGTTAGCTCTCCTTATCAACGGATTTCTTATCCACAGATTCAAGCACCCACAGCTTGAAAATTTAAAGTATAAAAATTTCCATAGGCAAAGCTTGATTTTGCCCTTTTATATAAGGGGCACCATTTTACTATGCCATTATATTGAATGGGACTTGAACATTTTGGTATCCATGGGGGCAAGGGGGGCAGACTGGAACCAAACTCCAGTGAATACTAAGTTTTCTGCTTCCTGTTGTCTAATGAAACACAACAACAAAAGGTTCCCTGTTCCCAACTGTATTAGGCTACTGAAAGAAAACACTAAGGTTGTGGAGAATCTGAAAGAACTGTGAGGTCTGTTGTGAACTCTAAATACAAATTACTAGACTGGGGGTGTGCTTAAGCCCATATACAGCCTCATATAATGTTTTGCTACCTTGGGTCTACATGGTAGGAGATGCTGAAATAATGACATTCTCAAACTTGAGGTATCTATGCACCCTTGGGTAAAAAATGAACAACCAAAAGTCTCAGAGCCAAATTTTATGTTTTATATCGTTACCAAATCTGTCTTGTTACCAGTTCAGAACCAAATGGCAAGAGAAGTGTGTGGTGTTCATGACCCTGAGTAAAGCATTCAGGTATGAGGAGCATAGATATTGCATAGATATGGCCCATCATCATCTATCCAAAGTCATCTCCTTAAAGCTTACTGTCACTATTAGTCCTCTGCTGGACTCTATTACAGATGAGCATAAAGTCTAAGACTGTAGTCCTAAGCACACTTTGTTGTTGTTAACTGTCATCCCTGATTGAGTCTATCAATCTGATATTCAGTCTTCCTCTTTTCCTACTGCTCTCCACTTTTCATGACATTATTGCATTTTTAGGGAGTCATCTCTTCTCATGAATTGGCTGAAGTGTAACAACCTCAATTTAGTCATCTTGGCATCCAGGAAGAGTTCAGGCTTAATATGTTCTAGAACGCATTTATTCATCTTTCTAGCTGTTCATGGTACCCTTATCATACTTACCAGTTAAAAGTTATCTCATACTTACAACTGTGGGCCATGAACATGACCTGCAAAGTGGTTGGTTTCCTTCAGACTTTCATCATGACTCCGGTCTAATCTTCACTGCAGAAATAATGCAGTTTGATATCACTTTAGTTGCCATGGCTCAGTGATGTGGAATTTTGGGATTTGTAGTTTTGTGAGCTGTTTAGCCTTCTCTGTTAGAGAGCTCTGGTGCCTCCAAAACTACAAATCCTAGGATTCCATATCAGTGAGCCATGGCAGTTAAAATCATGACAGAGTGCATTATTTTTGCATCTCAGATTAGATCGCCATCAAGCCATTTTACAAGGAAAATCCCAGTTCCTAAATTCCCATTGCAGCTAAATGTCAACCCTCTCAGAAACATGCAACTGAAATGCAAAACTGAACACAATATTTGCAGCTTCCTGTATGGAAAAAAAGCAACAATACAGCACCCCAAAGCAGATGCATGATTATTTTGGCACTTTGCAACTTCCGTTCCAGTTCACAAGGCCTATGCACAGCATGTTACATATGCAATTGTTTCTGCTTTCAACCATGCATATTTTATTTCAGTCACTTCTTGTCTTCAGAATAAATGCAAACAATAATGAGTTGCCATATTCAGCAGATGCACTGTTGCTTCAAGAAAGAAATGTGTTGGATTATTATGATTTTTTTTAACTTCCACTCATTTTGCAAAATAAAAAGAATATCCACAGTCAGTTAATTCTATTTTTTTTCTTGGAGAGACAGCTATGTGATAAATTATTCAGATGATGTATATTAGATTATTTGGGAAATATCTTTCTTAGGAGCTGGAGTAGATATAACAAACCAGGAGATTCTTCAGCCCAGCACACACAGTTTTGCTGAACATTTTCCATTTTATTTACAGCAGCATTACAACAAAGAACAACAAATGAAGAAGACTGTACCAGACAGTCAGAACTGGATGGGGGAGATGAGCAACCATGCTGGAATTTGAGCTGGTAGATACACTCTGTATCCCAAACTCCCCAAGACCAGCAGCTAGCACTAGAGAGATGGAGGGCACTTGAGATACAGTTTGTACCATTGGGGAAGATAGCCTAGTGTCCTCTGGATATTCTGGACTACAATTTCCATCATCCTGGCAATGAGTAAGGAATTATGGGAGTTATAATCTAATATATCAGGAGGTGAGAGGCAAGGTATTTTGATCTGGTGACATAACAAATTCATAGCGGTGCATAATGTTGTGGCCTACAAATGCTATGCAACTGAAGTTTCCATTAGTCACACCCACAAAGGCCGGTTGTGAAGAATGGTGGGATTTGCAGTCTAAATTATCTGGAGGGCACCATGTTGTATATTCCTGGAACAGCCAAACACACTGCTCTGTTGACATGGCAAATTGATAATGGTAAACAATCTGGTCCCCCTCAAGATGCTTTCAAACATCAATTTCCATTAGCCACACCCAAGACAGCCAGTTGGCAGGGATTATGAGTGCTGTAATCCAAAACATATGGGAAGAATCAGGTTGCTTTCCTTATGATAGGTGATAGGCTGCTTTATTGAGCAGACAAATACAGATAGGCAATCCAGTGCTTCCCAGTTATTTTGAAATATAGCTGTCACCAGAACCTATGGACATAGGGCTTATGGGAACTGTACACCAAAATAGAACAAGTCAATTCACAGGCTTCATATTGATTTATAATTGCTGAGGCTGAAGAATGCTCTGAGGTTAAGCACATGGTATATGTGTGTGCGTGTGCGTGTGTGTGTGTGTATTTAAAGCACATCTGAATGTTACAGATTGATGGTACAAGGCACGCTCTCCTCCAATTTACCTCATAGTCATTTCTGCACCCATCACAGAGCACAAAGCTACAGCACAAGGCACTTCATAAACCATCATTTGAACCATGTGATGTATTACCCTTTCCACATTTACTGAGGCTACATCCCTACAAAGAAACTTTAAAATAGGCATGCAAATTTTCCTTTCTCTCATTTTCATGTGTGAGAATGAAAAATTGCATACATTTTCCCCTTGCTTCCAATACAGACAGATGTTTTCTGTCCTTTTCAATTAAATTTGTTGCATTTATAAGTATATTTGCTTGCACTAAATTGCAATGACTACTGCCTTGTTTCACAGACTTTGAAAAGCCACAATGAGTTGTGTGACTCTTTCTCATTCATCAGCCAGTCTTCCCTTGTTTTCTAGGCATGTGTGAGTATTGCTTCCAGCAGAAATCTTTTCCTGCAAATTATGGAAAAACTTACCAAAATTTTTTCTTCCTGTATTATTCGTACACTGGAAGCAAAAGTTATCATGGATCCTGAGAAATTTTCATCAGGTTGTCTTGGACATATCAAGACAATTATTCTCTGTTATTTTACAAATATTCTTCACAGTAGTGACATGACAAAAGAAGTGTATTTATCTCTTATTCATTTACACATAATACAATGTAGCTATAATTTCAGTACTGGAGGGGAGAGAGAACTAATTAAATGTACCTAACTATTAGTAACTTTTTATTTCTAAACTCTGACAGTCCGGCCAGAGAGAGGAGAAGGAGAGGAGCTGCTTGGCAGCCATTTTGGGACCGTGTGCTTGAGACCGTGTGCTCGTTGCTGAAGGGGAGGAGCTTCTGTGAGTCACATCTGTGAGTCACAAGGGGGCGGAGCTAGCAGACTAGCTTTATATACCACCTTCCAGAATTTTAGTTTTCTTTAACTGAACAACTCTGCTCAAGTGGCATTAGGTTAGAATCAGATATTGAAACAGAACCTTCCCTTTAAGTGTAAGATAGCAGCCAGTACTTACCCCTAAAGAAGTATTCCCAGTAGATTGACTGTTATATTTATTACTAAAGACTTTGCAGTATGGACAACGAGGGATCTGCCACAGTCACCTGCAACTCTTGTGGGATGTTTCTCTTCTTGCCTACAGTAGTGGAGAACTTCACATGCACCAAGTGCAAGTTGGTAGCACTCTTGGAGGAGAAAGTGCAGCAGCTGGAGTCCAGAGTAGCTACACTTCAGCAGATTAGGGAACAAGAGGATTTCCTGGACACAATAGAACTAACCACCTTGGATGAGTACCATGCAGAGGAAGATGCTAGGGTGGAAGAGGTCACTTGCCAAACAGAGGAGGCAGACAGCTGGAGGAATGTCACAAAGAGTAGTAAACCAAGAAGGAATTGTTCGGGGAGCTTGCAGCTAGAGAATCGATTCGAAGCTCTTTCCCTTATCCAGGAGGATGAAAAAGAGCAGCATGGACAGACTTCAGGGACAGAGCAAGGGAGCCTGAGAGTCCCACCCGAGGGAACAGTCGCTGCTAAGCCTCGGAGGAGGCGTGTGGTCGTAGTGGGGGACTCCTTGCTGAGGGGTACAGAAGCAGTGATTTGTAGGCCTGACAAGATGTCTCGAGAGGTGTGCTGTCTTCCAGGTGCAAAGATCCGGGATGTGACAGAGAGGCTGACAAGACTGGTCAAGCCTACTGACCAATACCCCTTCCTTTTGGTCCACGTGGGAACTAATGATACTGCAAGACACAGCATTCAGAACATCAAAAGGGATTACGAGGCGCTTGGTAGGAAGCTGAAAGGAATGGATGTACAGGTTGTCATCTCGTCTCTTCTGCCAGTTGAAGGGCATGGTCCAGGAAGGGAGAGGAAAATAGCAGAGGTGAACAACTGGCTTCGCAGATGGTGCCGCCGAGAAGGATTTGGATTCTTGGATCATGGGCTGCGGTTCCATGAGGAGGGACTTCTTGCAACAGACGGGTTGCATCTCACGCCAGTTGGAAGAAATGTTTTTGCCAACAGTCTCAAGAACTTGATCAGGAGAGCTTTAAACTGAGTTCCGAGGGGAAGGGAGACAATATTAAGGAACGCAAAAGGGATGGCGTAAATAGTCAAACTGACATAGAGGAAACAAGGCAAACAGTGCAAGGACCCAACAGTGGGAGGCAAAAAAACTTGCACAGGCAGCAAGTAAAAGAGAACCATGGTCTGCAATGTCTCTACACTAATGCACAGAGCATGGGAAATAAGCAAGATGAACTCGAACTCCTAGTACAACAAGGCAAATATGATATAATAGGCATCACTGAAACCTGGTGGGATGAGTCTCATGATTGGAATGTGGAAATAGAGGGGTATAACCTTATTAAGAGAAATAGGCCAAACAGGAAAGGAGGAGGAATAGCACTATATGTCAGAGATATTTACACCAGTGAAGAGATCCTGGACATCAATCATGGAAGCCAGGTGGAGAGCATCTGGATAAGAATCAAAGGGGAGGGAAACAACAAGGGTGTTACGGTGGGAGTCTACTACAGACCCCCAAGTCAGACTGAGGAATTGGATGATATCTTTCTAGAACAGATGACCACACAGTCAGAAAAGAGAGATGTAGTAGTGATAGGCGACTTCAACTATCCTGATATTTGCTGGAAGTCAAACTCAGCAAAATCCTCAAGGTCTAGCAAATTCCTCACTTGCCTGGAAGACAATTTCATGGTCCAAAAGGTGGAAGAGGCAACAAGGGGGTCAGCTATTTTAGATCTGATCCTAACCAACAAGGAGGACTTGGTTAATGGGGTGCAAGTGGTGGGATCATTAGGTGGAAGTGACCATGTTCTCCTGGAGTTTGTAATACAGTGGAAAGGAGAAGCCAGGCAGAGTCAGACACGCATCCTAGACTTTAGGAGAGCGGATTTCAGTAAACTTAGAGAAGTATTGAGGGCGATTCCATGGTCAGAAATACTAAAGGATAAAGGAGTTCAGGATGGATGGGACTTTCTCAAAAGGGAGATACTGAAGGCACAATTTCAAACAGTTCCAGTGAGAAAGAAAAACGGGAGGTGTCTCAAGAAACCAGGATGGATGACTAAGGAACTTTCAACCGAGCTAAGTTTGAAACGGAACATGTATAAGAAATGGAAAAAGGGGGAAATCACGAAAAAGGAATTCAAAGAAATAGCAGGCATGTGTAGGGGTAAAGTCAGAAAAGCTAAAGCGCAGAATGAACTCAGGCTTGCTAGAGAGGTTAAGAACAATAAAAAGGGCTTTTTTGGATATGTCCGCAGCAAGAGGAAGAAGAAGGAAACGGTAGGGCCACTGCGTGGAGAAGATGGCAAAATGCTAACAGGAGATAGAGAAAAGGCAGAATTACTCAACACCTTCTTTGCCTCAGTCTTCTCAGAAAAGGCAAAGGGTGCTCAACCTGAGGATAATGGAGCAGAGAACAGAATAGGGGAATTTCAGCACAGAATAAGTAAAGAGATAGTAGAGGAACACCTTGTTAATCTAAATGAATTTAAGTCTCCGGGACCAGATGAACTCCATCCAAGGGTATTAAAAGAACTGGCAAAAGTAATATCAGAGCCATTGGCAATCATATTTGAAAACTCCTGGAGAACAGGAGAGATCCCAGCAGACTGGCGAAGGGCAAACGTTGTCCCCATCTTCAAAAAGGGGAAAAAAGAGGATCCCAACAATTATCGTCCAGTTAGTCTGACATCAGTTCTAGGAAAGATTCTGGAGCAGATCATTAAACAGAGAGTCTGTGAACATCTAGATGGCAATGCCATAATCACAAAAACTCAACATGGGTTTCAGAGAAACAAGTCATGCCAGACAAATCTAATCTCTTTCTTTGATAAAATTACCAGCTTGGTAGATGAAGGGAATGCTGTGGATATAGTATATCTTGATTTCAGTAAGGCCTTTGACAAGGTTCCCCATGACATTCTTGCAAACAAGCTCGCAAAATGTGGGATAGACAAGTTAACAGTTACATGGATTTGTAATTGGTTGACTGGCCGAACTCAAAGGGTGCTCAACAATGGCTCCTTTTCATCTTGGAGAGAAGTGACCAGTGGGGTCCCACAGGGCTCTGTCCTCGGCCCAGTGCTATTCAACATCTTTATCAATGACCTGGATGACAGAATTGGGAGCATACTTATCAAATTTGCAGATGACACCAAATTAGGGGGAATAGCTAATACCCCAGAGGACAGGATCAAGATTCAAAATGACCTGAATAGACTAGAAAGCTGGGCCAAAGCTAACAAAATGAAATTCAATACAGAGAAATGTAAGGTATTGCACTTAGGGCGGAAAAATAAAATGCACAGATATAGGATGGGTGACACCTGGCTGAATGAAACTACGTGTGAAAGGGATCTAGGAGTCCAAGTAGTTCTGGGCGCCACAATTCAGAAAGGACATTGAGAAACTGGAGCGGGTCCAAAGGAGGGCAACTAAGATGGTGAAGGGTCTGGAAACCATGCCCTATGAGGAACGACTTAGGGAGCTGGGGATGTTTAGCCTGGAGAAAAGAAGGTTAAGAGGTGATATGATAGTCCTGTTTAAATATTTGAAGGGATGTCATATTGAGGAGGGAGCAAGCTTGTTTTCTGCTGCTCCAGAGAACAGGACCCGGAACAATGGATGCAAGATACAGGAAAAGAGATTCCACCTGAACATTAGGAAGAACTTCCTGACAGTAAGGGCTGTTCGACAGTGGAACGCACTTCCTCGGAGGGTGGTGGAGTCTCCTTCCTTGGAGGTCTTTAAACAGAGGCTGGATGGCCATCTGTCAGGGGTGCTTTGATTTGGATTTCCTGCATAGCAGGGGGTTGGACTGGATGGCCCTAGTGGTCTCTTCCAACTCTACGATTCTATGATTCTATGATTCTATGATTCTATGATTCTATGATTCTATGATTCTATGTTTCCTCATAATTTGTGCACTGGTATAGAAAAGGAGATGAAAGGAGGAGAGGACGGCAAGCAAACGGAAGGCACAAAGACAGTGAGAAGAAACAAGAGCTTGTCCTTCCAAATGTTTATAGTGCTGGCTTTTCATGGTTTCATTTTTTAAAAATAAAGCTTTTTTTTTTTTAAAGGATTTGCAAAACATATATAAACAATCTGACACGGTCAAGGTTATGGTATTCTTAAAATGATTGCTCTCATTGTTGTGTGCTTCCAAGCCCCTTTTGACTTATGGTGATGCTAAGGCCACCAAAATCTTCAGGTTTTCTTGGCAAGTTTCTTCATAGGAGGTTTGCCATTGCTATCCTCTGAGGCTGAGAGAATGTCACTTGCCCCAAGATCACCCAGACGGTTTTAATGCTCAAGCAGGGAATTGAACCTTTGGTTTTTTGTGGGTTTTTCAGGCAATGTGGCCATGTTCTGGAAGAGTTTATTCCTGATGGGTCACCAGCACCTGTGGCTAGCAATTTCAGAGAATGCTGGCATGGAAGTGAGTGGGGTGTATATACTGTGTGACCCTTGGTTGTGACGAAGTGATTTACGTGTTAATCTCTGTGTTGGTCTGTTGTTGAAAGGCAAGGCCTCAGGGTGTCTATTTAATTAATGATCCATTGTCTGCTGGGAACCCCCCTGATCCTGGTTTTCATTTGCATGTGCTGGGTCTTGATTTTGGTGTTTTTCAGGCCTGGTAAGCAAACTTTGTTTACTTTAAGGGTTTCTTCATGTCTGTTGAAGTTGTCTAGGGGTTTGTGGATTTCAATGGCTTCTCTGTGCATTCTGACCTGGTATTTGGGGGCATGGTCCAGAATTTTGGTGTTTTCAAATAATATTTTATGCCCAGGATGATTCATAATGTGTTCTGATTTTTCTGGCTGACCCAGTCTGCACTGTCTCTCTAGTTCCTTGATTCATGTTTGAACACTGCATTTGGTGGTCAATGTGTAGACTTATCCACTACTGCATGGTATGCAGTAAACTCCTGCAGCCATGAGAGGGTCTCTTCTGTCCTTCACTGAGAGCAGCATTTGCTGGATATTCTTGGTTGGTTTGTAGATCATTTGGAGGTTGTGTTTCCCCATAAGTTTCCCTATTCTGCCTGTGACTCCTTTTATGTATGGTAAAAATACCTTCCCTTTGGGTGATTGTTTGTATTCACTCCTATGGGTTTTTCTGGGTCTGAACCTTTGTCTCTAGCATCATACTGCTTTATCACACTAGGGGGAAAACAGGATTTAAACATGTTTGTCACAGGACATTTCCTGTTTAACTCTCATTTAAATCCTGTTTGCTCCCTAGTGTGATAAAGCAGACAGTCCCACACACAAACCACTATCACACCACCCTTTCCCATTCTTTCCTCCCAAACTAGGCACAAGATATAAATTTCAACATGCTGATTTTATCGCACATCTCTGTACTCAGGCAGGAGGCATCCTGTACCCAATCATGGCATCCCATACCTGATCCGGACTTCTCCCACACCTCACAAAGAACAGTAAAAAGCTGTTCTTTCAAAAAGTATGAGAGAAGTCAAGATGAAGTACAGTATGCCATGATCAAGTATGGGATGCTTCCTGTCTGGCCACAGAGGTGTTTGATAAAATCTCTGTGTTAAAAGTTACATCCTGTGCCTGCCTTGGGAGGAAAGAATAGGAAATGGCAATGTGATAATCTTTGAAAAAATGTGTTGGTAGGATGGAGTTTACCACTAAAGCCAGGAATCTGCAAGCTCCCATGCTTCCTCTATTATCACAGTACCTCTGTTAGTTGAGAGTAACATTAGCAACTCCTGAGTTCATAATAAACGAATAAGCTTTCTATAAATTCTCTTCAGAGATCAGCACGGTATCCTGGCATGTATTAAAATATAACTTAAATGGCCTTTTTTAAAAAGAGAAAGAAAGAAATTCAAATGTTTGAATGAAAATGTATTTAAACATGTGAACAATTTGTTTGTATGTATGTTTGCTATCTTGTGTAGAGATTAGCCTGTTTGTCTATTTCCTAGTCCATGGGGTGAAACAGAGGGGCAAAATAAAACTTCTTCCAGCTGCTTTGAAGGTGGGGCCTTTATAGGATGCAGGTCTCCAAAGCAAGTGGAAACTGAAATGAAGCTGCACTCTGGGGCTAAAAAACAGAGTAAAAAGAAGCTGGGATACTCTGTGCATCTTTGTGCCTGCTTATAAACTCATACAACCACTATGGGGCTGCAGCAAAGCAATAAATAAATAAATAAATAAATAAATAAATAATAAAAATAAAAAAATAAAGTGAAAGTGAGACAATGCCAATGGATGAAATGACAACGTTCACAAACTAGACAGTCCAACAAGGGAGTATAGGGTGAAGTGGGAGTGAAGGTGGCATGTAGGGGGAGGGATTTCATAATTGTGCTTTGCCAGTGTATCACTTGCACAGCAGCGTATTGATGTGTACAACGGAAGGCCATGCCATGGGATGGTATCTGGGTAGACATGGGAGGTACCTGGAGGTCACAGGCATGTGTTTATGGATTTGTGTGGATGCATGGTGTGGAGGCAACAAAAAAGAAAATTACCCAGTGGCGTGGCTTGACACTGCTGTGCAATCTGCCCATTGATATTTGGCCTGTCTTGAGAGTGGGCCGTAAGTACAGTGGGGGTTTGATCTGTTCCAGCTCCATGTCACCTTTGTATGTTTTCACACAGATATATACCATCCTATTCCCTATGCCCTCCAGCTGTCCTCTTCCCACTTTTTAGCCATTGTTCTTAACATACTTCAGTTGTTGCAAATCAAGTTCAAAGAGTAAAAGTAGTTTGTACTCAGTTAACTCAGCAGCAGGAGGAGAAAGGCTCTGGCAAAAGCAAACTACTGCAGCCTCTCACAGTTTGGATGCTCTTCCTTACTAATTACTTTTGCCATTTTGATCAAACTCTGGTGTTGCTTGGTCACATGCATCCCTGTTTTCATCTGTGAAATACTGGAGAGTATATCTTCCATATTAATATGCAATAATTAAATAAATATAAATGTTCACAAAGATACTAGAACTGAAGATATTCAAAAATCGTTGGAGGGAACACTTTAGATAGGTATGCTTGAACAAAACCTCTTAAAACAGATTCTAATATGAAATTAGTCAAGAACAATTTATGAAGGAATTCAACTCTATTTCTTGTGGCTTGAAATGGGGCCTGAATCCTACTGTTAGTCCAGATTTGAGCAGAGCCACTAAATCAGTTGGACTTGACTATGTGTTGATTCACCATTCATCAATTGAGTCTACTGTAGTTGGAAACTAATGGATTCCAACAAGAGTTTTCTTTTTAATAAAATCATGCCATATCCATCTATCAGTTTGCCATGGCAACCCTTAAAATCATGGTCTACTCAGGAAAGGCATATATGTAGATGCCTTGACTGATAACATCTGGGAAGCTGGGTAGCACTAAGAGCCTTCAGCTTTATAGGCAGGGAGTTACTCCAACCAGCATTGAAAATAACCAGGCTTGACTCTTTTCTGTGTGTTTGGAATCTATGACTGCTGTTTATGACTCAGACTATTTATGACTTTGTTTGTTGCTGAATCCTTGGAATCTTTGTTGCTGTTGTGTTCCTTCAAGTCATTTCTGGCTTAAGGGACTCTAGGGTGAACCTGTCATAGGATATTCTTGGCAGAATTTGTTCAGAGCAGTTTTGCCTTTGCCTTCCCCTGAGGCTGAACGTGATTTGACCAAAGTCATCCAGTGGGTTTTCTTGGCTGAGCAGAGATTCAAACCTTGGTCTCCCACTGACCTGGCCCAACACTCAAACCATGCACCATGCTGGATCTCATGACATTGATTCACTTGCTACCTTGAACTTGGATTGTTCTTAGCACATGGTCTTCACTCTTCTTTACAGCATTTCTGACCTCCTGGTAACTGGCTAAGCTTTCTTCAACCTTTGCTTATAACATCACTGGCTCTGATGAGCTGGACTGACTAGAAATCAATTTAAAGTCAGAGTTGAACACCTCAGTATAAAAACTGTGCCAACTAAGATATCTCTCCTTGCATCTGAAGTATGCATCTGATAAAATATGCTCTGGGCTAGAAAAGATTGTGCCAAAATCAATTGGTTAGTGTTTTAGATGCTGCTGTGAGTAGACTTGTGTGTAAACTCAGATGATGTGTTGTTTTATATGATGCCATATTGTTCAGACTGATAGGGTTTAGGTGTGAAGTTTGTAGATATATCTTAGCCTGAGTCAGCAAACATAGTAGAGAGCTTTGGAGTGAGAAGGGGGTAAGAGATTAATCAATAAGCCTTATTCTAAATTAGCAATAATGCTAATGGGAGCGGGTATCTGAACTTATCTGAAGCTGAGAAATATCACTGTAAAATGTGTCAGTACCAAATAAGTGTGTGGGGGAGGAGAGAGATGTAAAATTCCTATTACTTAAAGTCACCAAATATTTCATACCCATGCTCTGTTCTCATTTAATAAAGAGGCACAGGATGTTCAGCATATGAAAATATGAACGACATTTCATTAAGGAATCTGCAAAATGTATGCTCAAATCAGCATGCATTTGGAATGCTCTTTTTAGGATCCAAAGATTAAGAGGAAGCTACTCAAGTCTAGTCCCCGGTGGACATCTCCTCACTTCACACAGTCATCATCAACTTAAGGCATAATTTGCTTTCTTTGTCAATCACTCCTTAAGAGAGCTGCTGCTTCTTAAACCTAATCCTGAAAAACCCTTGCTGAAATGTCATCAGTGTGGCAAACATATATGTTTCTCATGTCTGCAGATAAGGCTAGGAGGCCTTCTGAAGTGCAAATGATAAATTTTGGAGTTTCATCTTCACTGCTGAAAGTAAAGGGATGTCATACAGAGTCTAACATTTCACCTCACACAAGCCAAACATCACATTTCAGACTTTTTAAAGAGTCTGAATTTTGGGTCACTGTAGGATGTAAATCCTACTCCCTTAAAAAAACCATAACCTCTCATATGTAAATATTTTAGGTTGAAAATCTATCATCCCAAGCCAAATTCAAAAGTGGTGCTTATGGTAGCAGAAGAATGGCTCTTAGAAATGTTTCTGTGGATAACCTTTTGTTTGAAAAAAGCACACCCAAAATGTTTTACACTAGATAAATCAAGAAAGTATTCCAATGACCAAACCTCACAGGCTTCAGGAAAAAAAAAGGTGTATAGGCCATAGAGATGGATAGAGCTGTTCATAGTACTTTCTCCTACATGCAGAATCTGAGATTTTCTCATCCTGTGTATGACAAAATCCATGGATTTGGGGTAAAATATGAATCAAAATTATTATTAAACCCTCATGGATACCACCAGACAAATCTGTTTCCTTCTGGCCATGGGGACTGTGTGCATTTCAAAAATTTCAGAGTCATGTTGAACAAAGCATGTGTGATCTTTAGAATCAGACTGGCTGCAACAGTACTCATAAACTAGTACCAGACTAAAAGATGGCTTCAGAGAGCAGATCATGTGAGGTACTCCAGTGATTGACCAATGACAAACAAGATGATTAGTAAATACACCAGTTGTCTTGGTAGTCCTATGAGACTAAACTGGAGGCCCCTTTAGAGTCATATAAGAAGCCTACCCATATTTATTCCAGGCTGTGATCCCATTGCACACGTCAAACGCAATGCTGGTTATGACAATCAACAGAAGCGGAAGTACAATTATTTTTTTGTGACTGTACAATTATATTGGGACTATACAATTTTTTGTTGTGAGAAAGGCAAAAATCTGAAGCTTCTACTTAAGAACCCAATGAAATCCAATTCCAGTACTAACTAGTACTCAAAAAAAGTTATAGTAAAGGAATAAACTAATCATAAAAGAAAGATAATATGCTACATCCACTGGGGCTGCATCTACACTGCAGAATTATTGCAGTTTGACATGACTTTAACTACCATGGTTCAATGCTATGGAATACTGGGATTTGTAGCTTTGTGAGACATTTAGCCTTCTCTGTCAGAAAACCCTGTTGCCACAAACTAACTATAAATCTCAGGATTCCATAGGATGGAGCCATGGAAGTTAAAGCAATTGCAAACTGCATTAATTCTCTGTGGCAGCAGCCTGGGACTTTCATCAAGCCTTGGCAGAAATTTGTGTGTTAGTAGTAGTACAGGGAAGAGATATTTCCTTCTGGCATGCTTTTGTGTAAAAAAAACCCTGAACTCACCTGAGGAAACATAAAATGTGTTAATATGTTGTGCTTGGGTACAGGGACTGATGTGTCAAAGAGGAAACTCAGTCTTTCTTCTGTTCTTGGCTAGGGCCAAAGAGAAGATACAAAGTTTAAAGATTTATGCTGACAGTCTGGCAATTGATAGCTAGACTGTCATTGTTGTTTATTGTAACCTAGGAGGTGACTAGGTTATGTATGTTTCATTTTATACATGGCTGATAAAATAATAATGCACTTAAGTACAATTGATTACCGTAGTTGACTAATTATTAAATGTAGACATTCTGTTTCAGGCAGTTGGCCTATTATTAAAGTTATGGAATTCTAATCAGAAATTAACAGGTTGGCTGGATGAATTTGGCCAGACAGAATATATGCATAGGCTCAATTCTAGTTTAATTTGACAAACTGAGTCAGGCAATCCACCTAGGTGGACTACAGAGAGGAACAGCAAGAAATAAGCTGAGGGAAGCCTGAACAAACTGCTGTGACTAAGGGGCTACACAGACGGGCAGCAAAAAGCCACCCTTCTTTGCCCTTGGTCAGTGTCACAGCAGCCACACACTGTGGCACTGACCTGCTCCCTAAAAAGAAGCCATTCTAGGCAGCTTCTTTGAAGCTGTGCCATAATGGCGCCCACACGTCATGATAATGCCCCGTTCTGCAGAGTGCCGTTTGGGTGCTCAGATCCCTGTGCATCATCATGGCGTGCCCTATATGGACAGGTGCATGCCAAGATGGCGCACGGGTGATGAAGATAGGGATGGGAGCCTAAGAGTTGAATGCTAAAGCTGCCATATTACCCTGATGACTGGGTTTTACCCAGATCCTAGGCAATATACCCAGTGCCTAATTAATTTAATCTAGCACTTCTGGAAACTGAGATATGATGCAAAATGTGTGGCCCTTTTTTCTTTTCTTTTTTTGAGACATGAACCTTTCAATGTTTAGCCAATGAGTGAAATTTCACAGTTTCATGGAAATTTAAATTGTGATGTTACCCTCTTCCAACTCCCTGTATAAATATGACAATAGGGTTCATTCCAGGTTTTGTCTCTTCAGCTTTGTTGAATAGCTTAGTCCTTTTTCAGATTGCAGAGGTCTCATTTTACAAAGTTGGCTGTAAATGTTACAGGGGGGAAAGGTGGAACCAAGCCATTGTAATGAATAAGTGGGAAGCGCAAAAAAGCAAACTATATAGGCAAAGCAGTGTTAAATGTCATAATGCAACAATAAAATTGTAATTCTTAAATTACCAATGACTGGATGTTTGTTTTTTTACAACAGACTTGGCATGGTAATGTTATACATTTTAATTTATTTACAGAAAAAATGGAAGTTACAGGAGTAGAAGCAATACAACTGCATGAGGAAGCAGAAGATAAAGGGCCCTCAGGAGAAAGAAGAATGGTGCTGGACATAGTGGTTTGGGATGGGAAGGGAATGAATTGACGCAGCAGAAGCAGAGATATGAATTTGGGTCTTTCTCCTCCATGCATGGCTCCCAAATTACCACATTATAATTGGTCTCTTAGGTCAATGTTCATTATATAAATTGGAACAAACTGGAGATGCAGTGATAGAAAAATAATGCAGCAATTGGGGTGGTTAATTTGTATTTTCATAATATCAAAAGGAGTATAAGCTGCAAACTTTGGGTAGTAGGACTTGGGTAAACTGGAATATGACAACTGATGGAAGACTGTAGAACCAACCCAGGCTCTGAAATCACTTGAAGTTAAAACTAATGAAGGTTTGAATATGTGTGTGAGATTCCCAAGGCAACCATCAGCAATGTGCTGAGGTCAGAATGACAGTGGATTATAGCAGAGCTGAAGTTACAGCAGCTGCTGAATAATACTGAAAACTAAAAGTCTTGGGATAAGTATATGAGGGAAGATGGCATATTGAATTCTCAAGCTCAGTCTGTGAGCTAATTATAGTGAAAAGGGATAGAGAAACTAGCTTATGGCTTTGGATAGGGAGTGGGACTATCACATAGCCATGGGTATTTATGAGTGCTTTATCAAAAAGGAGCAATCACTAACAGAAATGTTAAGCTTTAGCACATGACTTAAGCAAAGGGACTCTGCTGTATGTAAATTTAAGTTCATGTGTATAATTTATCTATATATTTTTCTCATATAAAACAGTGATGTATAAATCCATAAAAATGATTTTTTTCCATATTTTCTTTATGCACTTACACTACTGGGGGCTTTCATGTAAGAACATAGATCAGGAGCTCTGGGGTTTAATCATTATCTTGATACACCAGCCTTGCTGCCTTAGCCAATGGGTAGGGGATGGTGGACCTTGCAGTTTAGCAGCCTCTGGTGGAACGTATGTTTTGCCTATTAGGTCTCCAGTTTTACAACACAAGAAATAAGTGAGGATGATCTGCAAACAGAAAAGCATCAAGAACAGGAGCGAAGCACAGCAATGACATTGTCTCCTGCTGCCTTTCACCTTTATAGTTACAGGCAGGATCTCTGGGTTGTGATCTGTCAGTCAATACTAAGACACATGCTTGAGAAGGATTTAACAGAGAGTAGCTGTGCCTTTAAAGCCCGTCATGGCTTGGGCCCATCTTATCTAAGGGACCGCCTCCTCCCATATGAACCCCCCCGCACACTCCGGTCCTCTGGGAGGAACCTGCTTCAACCCATGAAGACCAAGCTGGTACAGACCTCCCAGAGGGCTTTTTCGGCTGTCGCCCCCAAGTTGTGGAATGACCTGCCGGACGAGATGCGTCTCATTACATCTTTAGAAGGCTTTAAAAGAGCCCTAAAGACGCATCTCTTCCGGCAAGCCTTTCCAGAGAATGTGAATATCCCCAGCTCCATACCTAGGTTTTAAGGGCTTTTTAAATCTTTTCCTACATTTTTCTCCATACAACCTAAGCTGGGTCCACTCCCTACTATTGTGTATTGCTGTTTTAATTTATTATGTTTTTTAACTCCATTGTGATTTAATTCTTTTTTAAGGGAGGGTGGTAAGGGTAAGGAAGGGGTATTTTAACTTGATATTGTTTTAACCTCTGCTGTACTCCGCCCCGATTGCTTGTTCAGAGGGGCGGAATAGAAATAAATATTATTATTATTAATATTATTATTATTATTTCCCATGAGTTTCCTGAACAATCTGAGGCATTCATACTGACTCTCTCTCTTGTTAATTCCCACTGAACAAACCCAGTTTGCCAGCACGGTGTGTTTTTAATGAAAATTAGCAAAAATTGAAAGTATCTGTGTGAACATTTGATCACCTCAAGGTATTTAAAGAAATCCTCAGTGTGGCTAAGACGTGGAGGAGAACACTGAAGCTGTAAAGCTTCTGTCTTTTAAAAGTTACAGCAGAATGTCTCACAGAGATTAAGCAAAATGGCTCCATTCCAGGCTCCATTTCTGAGAACAAAAGTATCTCCCTCCAGCACTAAGGCTTGATTATGCCCTCAGATATCTGTAGCACTGAACAGAGAAATAATTTATGCATGTGAAGGGCTAGCAGCAGCTTCCATGACGAACTGTTGTTCCTCAGAGATCCGTCTCCCGCTAAAAGGCGAAGAATTTGCCAGATACTCAAAGTGATTTTACTCCTCAACAATTTCTTCAGACTAAAGAGGATACCTGACCATGAGTTAAGTTCTCTTTCATAATGCGCAAATGCAAAAGAGCTGTTTATTTCTAAGAAAAGCCTCTTTGCGGGCAGTGAGTTTAGAAGTTTCGACAAATCAGCAAGGAAGTACCCCTCTTCAGAAAATCTTAACAGAAGATGAATAATTTTAACGTGCATTTGGGCAAACTTTAAAGATAATTAAAATCAAAGTCAAACACAAAACTCAAAAAACAAAACTTTATGCAATAATCTTTTCGATATTCTTCACCCTATTTGTGGGTGAGGGGATTTAATACTCTGAATGCACCAGGTCCCATTTGATCTCAGAAGTTTGACAGGTTGAAGCTGTTTATTACTTGGAAGGGTACTAATATACCAGGGAATACCCAGCGCTGTAGACTATATATAAAGGAAGGCAATAGAAAACCTTCTCTTGATATTCATTGTCTGAGAAAACCCTATGAAACCCATGGGGGTTATCATAAGTCAACATGGGACTTGAGGTGGCTTTACGTTTGTCAGAATACTCCAAATGCATCTGAGGAAGTAGACTTAAGTCTACAAAAGCTCATGCTGCCAACTTCTTTTTTTCACTTAGTCTCAAAGGTGCTATAAGATCTCTCTATATACTGATTCTACAGAGTAACATGGCTATATCTTTGAATTCTGGAAAATACTCCAGGCTGTCCATGGAATAGTCTGGCCCCTAATTTCCTCCGAATATGCCCCTTACCGGCTCTTTTTTGCTGTGGGTTTTTAATTTTTGCAATGGCTACCTTTCCACATCCCCCCCCCCAATTATCACCCAGAACGGCTGTTAAGGTCAAAACAAGGCACCCAACTACGTTATTTATGCTAGGTGCCTTTTTCTAAATTCTGAGAGATTCACACTCACCGAGCAACTCACAGGGAATATGAGTGAAAAGGTAGCCACTGTTCTCACTGTGAACAGAGCTGAAAAGAGAGGTGAGTTATTTAAATGCAAATTAGGGGGAGGAAGTCCCAGATTGGGTGCAGGAATTGTGAATACAGAGCACAGAGGTGTATTTTGGCTGTGTGCACAGAGGCTAGTTTTCTGAGACACATATTTATACCTAAAAAATTAACTCCAAGCGGTGGGCTATCTTGTCAGGTAACAAAGGCTGGATGTCCTTTCATGGGAAGCGGCAATGGGATTCCAGACTGGTTGATGGCTTTAATTTTAGTGTGACAAAAACAGTGATTGATCAGGATATCCCCAGGACAAATGGACAGGGAAGTTTGGCTGGAAGCACAACAGCAGGTCAGCAGAAAGGCTGGCTTACTGCTTTGGGTGCAGTGAGATCCCATGTCTCAAGGTACATGTCTCAAGGTACAAGAGGAAATGTAGATTATTTGGGGGAGGAAATTAGCACTTTATACACCCATCTAGATTTGTCTTATTACCTGGATCTGAACAATTTGTGGGGCTCATTCCTTTTTTCCTGGAAACCTGACCTAGTGTTCCTGTAAGGTCGCCAATCTCTCAAGAACATGCTGTCTCCAGATATGAGATATGAAATATGAGGGCCCCAAAATACAGTGCAGGGGGTGCTAACAGAAAGTCATGATGAACATGGACACTTCAAAATATATCGCTATACCACAGGTAATGATGGGAAAGGCAAAACTATACAGGTGAATTCGGAAACTGCAGTAGTGTGGATGGGCAGCTTCATGAGTTTCAGATGGTAAGAGTCCTGTGATAAGAAGGAGGTGGGCAACTGGAGAACAGCTACTTCCAGAGATTCATTTGAGGATATTAGGTATACATTCAGGCTGTATTGGGTAAACTTCAGCTATTATTACACACAAAGCAGCTCTGCAGCTACCCAAGACACCCTATATCAGAATCAATAGGGACACCATTGATTCTCTCCTCTGGAAAACTGCATGCTTCTATTGCTGGATGAGGACATTAATCTTTATTTCAGCTCTAATAAATAAATATTATTAATTTGTTTTAAATTGATTTTACCTTTAAGTCAGGGTTGTGCATATTGTACACTTAAAAAGATCGAAATTCTGTGGCATGGTAGTTGTAAGCCAATTCTTAGTTAAGAAAATTTTAGACTGAGACAAGATGGGCTGTGCAATTTGTGAAAACTGTGAGCATCTATATACTAAATATATCAAAAATATTTGCACATGTTCACTGTTTCACACAATTCTTTAACTCATCATAGATGCTCAAGCTTTAACAGCCAGTCATTGCCAATATTACTTTTTGGCTTCCACTATTAGAGGGGCTATGTGAAAATGGAATGTTTATTAACATTTTGTGATCAGAGAACAGTTTTGTGACAGACAGACAGTCATAGAGATTCCAGCCTCTGCCCACCCACTCAGCTCAAGGACTCTCAGTTGATACTGTTGATATTGTTTACTGTATTCTATGTTTTAACTTGTTGTTTGATTTAATCCTTTTTTAGGGGGGGAGGCGGGAATGGGATCTGATGTTTTAACTGCTGTTGTTTTAGCTCTCTTTTGTAACCTGCCCTGATTGCTCATTCAGAGGGGCGGGCTAGAAATAAAACAACAACAACTACTTCTTCTTCTTCTTCTTCTTCTTCTTCTTCTTCTTCTTCTTCTTCTTCTTCTTCTTCTTCTTCTTCTGTATTTCAGTTTACATCTGCACTAGGGATGGAAGGATAGTTTAAAAATTGAAAAAAATAATCTCCATGTTTCTTTAGTATCACCAAACCCTGATGAATCCTGGACTGACTACAATTTCATTGCTCAGCACTTATTCTGCACAAAATTTGCAAGTGTTTTTTTAAAGCAAAAAACAGCAATTTCACTGCATAAAACAATGTTTCTTGCATAAAAACCCACTACGTTCTGTGCAAAACTATACAGATTTTATGCAGAACTATAGCATGTTCTTCAAAGAACACATTTCTGGGCAGAAATATTATTGTTCTGTCCAGAACATGCTGCTTCCTGTACATAAAGTGATTTTTTTGGGGTAAGAAGACTACTTGCAAATTTTTGGGTATCCAAAAGTTTTAATGATCACCTTTTTAAAAAATTGACAGAAAGTTTGTTTTGATTTGTAGTTGTTAACTTATCTCTATGTAATCATTATCTAGATTTACACATTTTTCCCAGCGTATCTTGACCCTCCAAATACCTGATATTGTAGAAGTCTGCAGATTACGCCTTACGAGGGGGTATCGTAAAGTAATAACTATCACCCAAATGTTATTATGGCATATTGATGAAATTTTGTCAGTGTCATCATTGGTCCCTAAGTGCACGTTGCTGACAAAATCAACTCATTGCATCCTTTATTTTTGTGACTGGCTATGCCAGAAGTGACTAAAGTGTAAAATCTTCGTCAGGCGCAATCTACAGGCTTCTACAATATCAGGTATTCGGAGGGTCAAGAAACGCTGGGGAAAATGTGTAAATCTGGATGGTGACTACATAGAGATACAATATTTGACTGTATTGTAAATTGTAATTTATTTGATTTGTATTGTAATTTTGAACTTTATTTGATAGCATTGTATGTTTTTGCCTATTGTTGTATTGTGTTTTATAGCTTAATTTATTTTATATTGTTTTTGTTTTAGGTTTGGGATGGGAGGTTTTCTAGAGATCAATTTTGAATTTTATTTGACTTGCTATCTTGTACTTCATTGGATCTTTAATTGATTTATATGGTATTGCCTTTCTTTATTGTTGTAACCCACCCTGATTTTACATGATTGGGAGAGCTATAAATAAATCTTTACTATTATTATTATTATTATTATTATTATTATTAAGTTAACAACTACAAATCAAAACAAATTTTCTGTCAATTTTTTTAAAGGTGATAATTAAAACTTTTGGATACCCCCTCGTAAGTCCCAAAGTGACCATTCTTTGAAAAATGCAGAGAAAGTAATTGTTAATGAAAAAAAATTGTTAATATTATTTGTTGCTTCCTCTCAGCATGAATTTAGCAAAATAATAATAATAATTGCATTGCTAATTTGCAAAAGATTAAAGTTATAATATTTCACCTTTAGTGAAGGCCAAAGACAAAATCCAAATACAACACTCTAACCTACCACCATAAAGCATATTTCTTTTTAAAGGAGGGCTATTGGCTAAGAAAACCCCTTTGAAATTGACAGGTGACTTGAAAGCACACACACACAAGTTCAGTGGCAGAAGAGAAGATGTTCAAAAAGACTAGTAGATCTGTTGCTGATCTGTAAGGTCAAACAATATCAGCAACTCTTTTTTGCCTCCACTCCAGAAATAGGTTGCTGTTCCTAAATTTTTGGCATGTATATATCCCTTCAAGAGCTCTGGTGGTGCAGTGGTTAAATGCCTGTATTGCAGCCACTCACTCACAAACCACAAGATTGCGAGTTCAATACCAGCCAAGGGCTCAAGCTTGACTCAGGCTTGCATCCTTCCGAGGTTGCTAAAATGAGTACCCAGATTGTTGGGGCAAGTAGCTTACAGTTGTAAACCGCTTAGACACTCCTTAGACAGTATGAGGCAGTATATAAATGAAGCTGTTTGTTTTTCCATCCCCATTTGTGCCACTGTGTCTTTTCACCTTGGCTTCAGTTGGTGGGCCTCAAAGTTAAAGTAGAAAGACAAAGTATATCCCACAGAACTGAAGCTCTACCATTCATATGGTCTGACACTGTGGACAGACACTGGTAAAACTACACTGTCGGATCAAGGTTTTGAGGTACATTTCAACAACCCTTGCTGTGTGCTCCTTCCTGGAGCACATGGATTTTAATCTACTACAACAAGGTGATTATTTTTATTTTTATTTTTTAAGAAAAGAACCTATAACTCTTAAGATTGGTTTCAATAACTATCATGCCTTCACTAAGACTTCGGTTACTACAACTGTGCAAAAAACACACAATTTAATTGAACTGTTGGAGAAAGGTTTCAAGAGGCATGGTATATGAGAGAGAACACAATGGGTGCTGTGGGCTTTCAAGTCATTTCTGACTTATGGTGACCCTAAGGCAAACCTATTGTGGGGTTTTCTTTCCAAGATTTGTTCAGAGGAAGTTTGCCATTGCCTTCCCCTGAGACTGAGGACTCTTTCAAATGGGAGGAATTTCTCCCAATTCCGAATGGAGCCAATGCAGATTCATGTAAATTCGCTTGTTTAGCGAATTTACCTGAACCCCTGCTCCGTTTGGAAGGCATTCGGAATGACTTCCCATTACCCAAAAATAACCCCTCCCCCTTGCCCGAAATCGCGTGAGAAGCTTAAATTCGCAATAACATTAAACCCATGATTGCATTCGGAGTGACTTCCCTTTTGCCCGAATTTGAGTGAGAAGAATTAATTTGCAATAACGTGAAACCCCAGGATTGCGTTTGGATTGCCCTTGGATTATACTTCCAATTTCCCACGTCTGAAAGAGTCCTCTGAGCGTGTGACTTGTCTAGTGGGTTTCATGGCTGAGTAGGATTCAAATCCTGGTCTCCAAAGTCATAGCCCAACACTCAAATCACTGCCCCATGCTACAATTAAATTAAATTCTGTCTGTCTCAACAATGTTCAAGAGGCTGGGGATAAAGATTCAAGTCAATGCATCTTCATCCTGACACAGGGAGGGAAGACTTTGACATTGGGTGATAAGTGATCCAGGAACATATTCTGGTGGCCCATACAAGATGACTTCCATTTAAAAGACCGTCTTTCATTTAAAAGCTCTGAGTTTGTCTCCATGGACGTTATCACACGGGAGGAATTTCTCTCAATTTCGAAAGAAATGAAAGTGGGGACAGTTCGGAATTGAGTGAATTTGCTAGTTCAGTGAATTTACGTGATTGCGTATTGATGCCGCATCGCGTTTGGAACTACCCGAAATTGCCTCCCAGTGCCCAAAATTGCATGTGATAGTTCCTCACGCAATCACGTGAAACCCCACAATTGCGTTCGGAAGGACTTCCCTTTGCCTGAAAATGCATGTGATTGGCTTTCACGCAATAACGCGAAACCCCATGATTGCATTCAGATTGCCATTGGATTATACTTCCAATTCCCATCATGTGATAAACTCCCATGTTTTCATCTTGGATCCGTTTAAACTACACAGTTATAATGCTATGACTTTAACTGTGATGGCTTCAATCCATGGAATCCTGGATATTCCAGTTTGATAAGGTGCTAGAACTCTCTTGCTGAGATGTCTAAATGCCACTCCCTAAACTGCAAATCCCAGGATTCCATAGGAAGGAACCATGACAGTCAAAGTGAAATCACAATACTTTTACTGCCATGGTTCCTTCCTATGGAATCCTGGGATAATTGTACAGTGTGAAAGGGCTGCTTATCTTTATCTCCTCCTAAAGGGAATTTGGGCTCCTTCCAGTTTTGTTTGTTTGGGGGGGATAGGAATTGCCGTACAAATGGCACTAAACTTCTAGGAGTTCCAGGTCAATAGTCTCTCTTATCTGGAATTCTGAAATCCAAAAATGCTTCAAAAACCAAAACATTTTTTTTTTTCATGGGTAGCTGAGATAGTGACACATTGCTTTCTGCTGGTTCAATGTACACAAACTTTCTTTTGTGTACAAAGTTGTTAAAAATATCATTAAAAATGAATTCAGTGTGTTTAGACTTGGATTCCATCTCCAGAATATCTCATTATGTGCAAATGCAGGTATTCCAAAATCAAATCAAACCAATCAATCAATCAATCTGAAATCCAAAACACTTGTGTTCCCAAGCCTTTCAGATAAGAGAGGAGTTTATCACAAGGGAGGAATTTCTCCCAATTTTGAATTGAGCCAATTCGAATTCACATAAATTCGCTAGTTTAGCGAATTTACGTGAAATCTAATTTCATTCAAAATGCATTCAGAATGACTTCCCATTTCCCGAAAATGATCCCACATTGCCCAAAAACTGTGTGAGATACTCTAATACGCAATTACATGAAACTCCATGATTGCGTTCGGAATGACTTCCCATTGCCTGAAAATTGTGTGAGATACACTCATTCGCAATAACGTGAAATCCCATGATTGTGTTCGGATTGCCATTGCATTATACCCCCAAATTCTGTCATATGATAAACTCCAGAGATTCAACCTGTAGTGAGCAGGTGACTCCACAAGGCTTCCACATTTCATCCACTCAGCAGTAAACTATGGGATTAGCCAGGGAAACTGCTGAAAGAGTCTATACATTGAAGTGGGGCCAAGGAGAAACCATGAAGGCTGGCACACAGACAGGAGCACTTTGTTTGGGTTTTAAAGATAAATTCATTTATTTATTTATTAAAGAAAAAAAATCTAAGTGGCAGATCTTAAAGACATTGTGAGATGAAAGGAAATTATTTTTATGGCCAGAGAGGAATGTGTGTGTGTGGAGGGGGGAGGGGAGGAGAATAGAGTTGTTCCTGGATCTCTCAGAAGCTGCATCCACACTGGAGAAATAACCTGGTTTGGGACCGCTTTAACTCTTTGTCTGGCTCAAGGCTATGGAATTCTGGGAATTGGAGTTTGTTGTGGGCCCAGAGCCCTGGCATGCTCATTATACACACACACATATAGTGACCAGGCTAGAGAGAGAGAGAGACAGAGAGAGAGAGAATAGCAGCATGCTCATTTTATATATGTATATATACACACACACATACATACAGATATATATGGATAGATAGATAGATAGATAGATATGACAGAGAGAGAGAGAATGGCAGTATGCTCTCTCTCTCTCTCCATATATATATATATATATATATATATGATCATGTTGCCATTCTGTTTCTCTCTCTTTAACCTGGTCATTGTGTATGTATGTATGTGTGTGTGTGTGTGTGTATATATATATATATATATATATATGCATTCTGCCATTCTCTCTCTCTCTCTCTCTATATATATATATATATATATGTATGTCTGTATATATATATATGTATGTGTGTGTGTATAAAATGAGCATGCTGCCATTCTCTCTCTTTATATATATATGTCTGTATGCATATATGTGTCTCTGTATGTGTGTGTGTGTATATATATATATATATATAATAAACATGCTGCCACTCTCTCTCTTTATATATATGTCTGTGTGCATCTCTCTCTCTCTCTCTATATATATAATGAACATGCTGCCATTCTCTCTCTCTTTATATATATGTCTGTGTGCATCTCTCTCTCTCTCTATATATATATAATAAACATGCTGCCACTCTCTCTCTTTATATATATGTCTGTGTGCATCTCTCTCTCTCTCTCTCTCTCTGTATATATATATATATATATATATAATGGACATGCTGCCATTCTCTCTCTCTTTATATATATATGTCTGTATGTATATGACTCTCTCTCTCTTGAGCATGCTGCCATATACAGTCATATAATATGACCAGGTTAGAGAGAGAGAGAGACCAGGTATGTGTGTATGTGTGTGCATGTATATATGTGCTGTATGAGTAAGTCTATATATTCTTCCTGTATGATTCTTGCCACTTTTTTGCCTGAAGAAGAAGCCAGTGGGGCTCCCAAAGCTTGCACCGTGTGTGTGTTTGGTGCATTGTGGTCTCACTGTTTTGTGGGGATTGTTGGGTGCTATTGGACTTTGCTCCATGGCCCAGGCCTGCCTCTGCCTCCAGCCCTCAGAGAGGCAAAAGAAGAGGCGAGCAGCCCCTCAACAAACTCCAACTCCCAGAATTCCATAGCGGTCCCAAACCGGGTTATCCATCCAGTGTGGAAGCAGCCATACATAGAAATATAAACCCAGGCTCCAAATGGAGGACATCTCCCGGAAAAGGAGGTCCTGGAAAAGGAGGCCTTGCTCTCATGGCTCCTCAGAGAGAGAGAGAGAAAAAAAGGAGGGAAAACCCAAAAAGGAGTCTTTTTAGGACCCTGCAAAAAAGAGAGAGAAACACACACAGAGGACCCAGTCTCTCTCTTTCTCTGAGGGAGAGAGGGGAGAGGAGGAAAGGCAACGTCGCTTTTTTTAATATATCTCCCTCGTCTTTCATTATTTATTTTTTGTTCCTTTTCTTTTTGGACAGCAGCTGAGAGAGAGAAAGAGAGAGAGAGAATGAGAAAATCCCCTCAGAAGAGCCCCGGCTGCGTTTGGGCTTCCAGGAGGGGAGCCACGACAGTCACCTGGCGGTGAAGGACAGGAAGACAGGAGGAAGGGAGGAAGAGAAGGAGGGAGGGAAAGAAGAAGGGGAAAAAGAGGAGAGGAGGAGGAGAGGGAGGCGAAGGAAGGAAGGAAGGAAGGAAGGCGGACGAAAAAAGGAAGGAAGGAAGGAAGCTCCTCGACTCTTTCTCCTCAGTTTTTGTCTCTCAGAAGGAAGGAAGGAAGGAAGGAAGGAAGGAAGGAAGGAAGGAAGGAAGGGAAGCCCCTCGACTCTTCCTCCTCAGTTTCTGTTTCTCGGAAGGAAGGCTCCTAGACTCTTTTTCCTTGGTTTCTGTTTCAAGGAAGGAAGGAAGGAAGGGAGGGAAGCTCCTCGACTCTTCTTCCTCGGTTTCTGTTTCTCTGAAGGAGGGAAGGAAGGGAAAAGAAGGGAAGCTCCTCGACTCTTCCTCCTCAGCTTCTGTTTCTTCGCAGGAAGGAAGGGAAGCTTTCAGCTCCTGTCCCTCGGTTTCTGTGTCTCTCTGCAGGCGAAGGGAGGGAGGACTCTTCTTCGTGGCCCTCTCTTTCCAGTCCGCAGGAGGCGGCTTTCTTTCCCGACTTGGGTTTCCCTTCAGAGACAGAGAGAGAGAGAGGCGTCCAAAGGGGCCTGAGAGGCTCTTCTCCCTCGAGGCCCCGAAGCGGAGGAGCCATGAAGGCGGCTGGGGCGGCGAAGGAGGACGACCCGGGGCTCCTCTCCTCCTCCTCCATCTCCATCTCCCTCCTCTCCTTCTCCTCTTCTCCGTCCGCCGCCGGCTTTGCTGCCCCGCTGCCGTCCGGAGCCCCAGCCTTGCCTTGCTAGAGGAGCAGGATTTCGTTGGGTCTCTCTCTCTCTCTCTCTCTCTCTTTCCCTTTCGCACCTTTCGTTCCTTTTTGGCGGGGCTGGCCTTTCCCCTTCGGAGGAGCACCTGTCGCTGGCTTCTCTGGAGAGCCCACCCGAGGGCCCTTCATTCACCCCGGAGGAGAAGGAGGAGGAGGGAGAAGAGGATGGCCCCTTCCGACCCTGGAGCCGGAGGCTGAGCCCCCCCTGGATTGGGCTGCGGGGCTAAGGCTGGCTCCTATGTGCCCGGGACCACCGCCACCGCCTCCTCCTCCTCCCGGGAGCCCCTTCTACCCGACGGCTGCCGCCTTCCCTCCCTCCTCCTCTTCTTCCTCCTGGGGCCCTTCTCTCAGCCGGCCCCGATGGAAAGAGGGCCCGAGCTGGACATCGAGGAGCTCAAGGTACGTGACCCGCCTCGCTCTCTATGAGTGTGTGTCTCCAGGTGGAAGGGCGCCTTCTTGGGGGTCTGGAGCAAGGAAGGAAGGAGGGAGGGAGGGAGGAAATAGAGGAAAGTAGAAAAGAAGGGAGGGAAGGAAGGGAAAGGAAAGGAAAGAAAGGGGAGGGAGGGAAGAAAGAAGGAAGGGAGGAAGGAAGGAAGGGAGCAAAGAAGGAAGGAGGGAAGGAAGGAAGGGAGAGAGGGAAGGAAGGAAAAGGAAAAAGGAAGAAAGTGGAGGGAGGAAAGATGGAAGGAAGGGAGCAAAGAAGGAAAGAAAGAAAGAAAGAAGGAAGGGAGTGGGAGGAGAGAGAAGGAAGGAAAGAAAGAAAGAAGGAAGGGAGGGAGAGGAGAGAGAAGGAAGGAAAGAAGCAAGGAAAAGAAGAAGGAGGGAGGGAGGAAAGAAAGAAAGAGAAAGAAAGAAAGAAAGAAAGAAAGAAGGACTATGAGCTTCCTAACCCTCCTTCTCCTTTGGCTCTCTGCCCGGAAGAGTTGGAGGAGATGCCTGGGTTTGGGGGAGAAATGGAAAGGGAAGAGGAGAAGGAAGGAGGAGAAGGAGAAGGAGAAGAAGAAGAGGAAGGGGAGGAGGAGGAGGAGGAGGAGGAGAGGGGCTTTTGGTCCCCAACTGGGATGGGCTCCCGCTTCGTCCTTCTCCCTCTCTCTCTCTCTTTGGAAAAAGACCAAGGTCCGTGAAGCTTCCTTTAGGGGCCGGTTGGCCTCAGCACTTCGGACAGCTCTCGCCTCCTCTTGGCCTCCCGAGAGCTGGGTAGAAACACTTCGAATTCAAGCCAGAAATCAATAGCCACACAACACAACACACGCCGAGGAAGGGCTGGGATGGAAGGCTGGCCTCCTCCTTAATTCCCTGGGGCTATCTGCTTAAAAATGATGATGATGATGATGATGATGATGATGATGATGATGATGATGATGATGATGATAGGGCCAGCTTTGGGGGTTTCGGCAGATTTGTGTGTTGCAAACGTTAGGGAGGAAGCTGAGAAGGCTTTTGGCCGAGGGTGGATGGATGCCATTTTCCAGGAACTGTGGTGGCTTTGGGTGAGGGTTCAAGTTAAGAAGAGGCTGCCCTACAAGTTTCCTTGATGTATCAAGTCAGGCCCTTGGGCACCATCCCTCCCTTTCTGCATCTCCCCCTTCCCAATAGATGCAATGGGCAACTTGGGTTCACAAGTAAAGTTTCGTGACAATAAGGCAATAAATACACACGTCCCAAAGTGTGGAGTGTGTATGCGGATGTGTGCTTCTGGGCAGTGTCTTACAGGGGATGCGTCCAGACTGGAGAAATAGCCCAGTTTGGCCCTGCTTTGACTCTTTTTCTGGCTCAAGGCTATGGAAATTCTGGGAGTTGGAGTTTGTTGTGGGGCCCAGAGCGGAGCGGAGCTCCGCTCTGGACCCCACAACAAACTCCAACTCCCAGAATTTCCATAGCCTTGAGCCAGAAAAAGAGTCAAAGCAGGGCCAAACTGGGTCATTTCTCCAGTCTGGATGCGGCCAGAAACTGCTGGCCTTTTTTGTCCCTGCTGTGCCTTTTGAGCCCTGTAGACCAAACATAAACACAAAAAAGGCGGCTAATACTTTTGGGAACTGGTTTATGCTATTCTACTGATCACCAGTAGGGGGTGATGTGTCTGTAAGATACTTTTCTATTTAACCAGGCTGATCAAATGACCGGCAATGGTAGCTGGGTGCACACAACACACACGCAGGGTCTGTGTGAACATTTCATAAAACCAAACATTCATCCACCTCCTTTCAAGTACCCCATCCTCTTTATTCTATACTTGACAACTTGGACACATCTCACTTTGCTGTTCAGGCATAAGCTGAGATATATTTTCTTTGAAATAGGTAAGATGCCTTACCCAAATGGTCAAATATTTCTGTTTTATCCGTCACTTCAATTTGTACTGAATCATATTACATTATACTGCGTTATTTCTTTGGGTCTGCAACCAAGTTATAATTACATAACCATATATGGATTTTCTTACCATTATACGATTATATTTTTGCATAGTAGGCCATCTTTAAGCTTTGCTAGCATCACTGAAACAGCTCCAGGGCATAGTAAAAATGCAAGGAAAAAAAAAGTATACATCACTGAGTCAAATGTATCTCCTGAGTCACAATATATTGTATTGATGACTTTGAGAGAACATTCTCTTCCTTCTAGCTACTTGTTTTCCTACTCTGCTTCTTTTTTTCTCATGTCAGTGGTATGATGCCAACTTAAAGTTGTTACTCTTACTAGAGAAATGTCCCTGCTTTCCCACATATGTGGCAGGTATGCAGAGCGTGTGTGCCTACAATGCATTTGTGCTTGAGCCATCTGACTACATAGCATCAAGACACAGTGAAAAATAAGCCCAGAGGCGGTTGGAAAGGAGAAAACAAAACATAGTTATGTATGTCTTCCTTTGCCAATGACATTTACATTGTAGGCTCTTTGGGTGGTTGTTGCTGCTTGTAATTATGTTAATCTGCAAATGGATGCCACAAGGCTTCTACAAAAAGCAATAATAATAATAATAATAGCAAAACATGTCCCCTTCACACTGCATAACTATAGCTCTTTGATACTACTTTAACTGCCATGGCTGCATCCACTGGAATCCTGGGATTTGCAGTTTAGGAGCTAGGTAGGAGAGAGCTCGATTTCACAAGCAGTTAAAATGTTAGCATAGTGCTATAATTATGCAGTGTGAAAAAGACCTAATGCTAATAGTTAAAACAAGAACAGTGGTTGCAATTGTCATTAGGAGTTAGTAATGTTTGAGTATCAAAAACCCAAACTTTTTAATACAGAGCAGGGAGGATTTCAGTTTTGTGCAGTCTACATTTGCTGTTTTAGAAATAACCACGGTCTACAGTTATAGAAAGCAAGCATGTATATTCAGCAGCCTTTAGCAAGTAATGTCTCTTAAGCAACCATAGCTATGTATATGTGCTTATGAGCAGAAAACGTCATTTAGTGGATCCCCTTGAAGTCTGCCTAGTGTCGTATTTTTGCAAGAATAAGAGCAAGCTGCCGGTTGAACAAAAGAGGTAGCTGGTGGCTCCATGGTGCTGCAGTTTCTAGTTTGGGACCCCAGATATTACTGAACTACAGTTCCTAGGACCCCTGGCCTTTGGACATGCTACCATGAGCTTCTAGGAGCTGAGGTTATATAGTCCCAAGGTTGGAACCACTGCCCTAATAGACTGTACTGGCCACTCTAGTTTTGTTATTATAACATTTATTTCCTATTTCTGGGAGGAAGGATCAGACCAAAAGCCCTTCTTCTAGGATATCTACAAAATTGGACAACAAACATTATATACAACCTACAGCAAAAATAGGGGTCATAAGAATAGCCACAAACCTTTAAACCAGAGCTTGGAAGTAACTAGCTACTAACAATAACAACTTTGTAAGGAACAACATGCAAATATTTTTTTACCATGCACAGCCAAGTTATAAGTGAGACAAAAAAAGAAAAGAAAGGGACAACATTTCTTCCTTGGCAGTGCATCTTTAACCATCTGAGGTACTTTGATAGTTGCAGGGTGTGTAGCCTCACTGCTCAGGTATGTAACACAGGCCATTTGTTTACAGCATTCAAACGTTTATAAATAGCTCCAACCAATTACTTTAGCCCCTTTTAGAAATCCCAGCAACAATGGTAGCTAACTACTTTGGGGACCTTGTCACTGTACCTAATTCATTTTGAAAACTTTCCAAGCTCTGCCTCGAACACCATACAGACAAAAATGCAAAACATATCAAAGGGAGGGCAGTTGCTAGGATGAGTATTTGGCAGTGATCCCTGACAGCTGGAAGAACCAAGAACAATTGTGATCCTCACTTGCAAGTGAATCCCTTCCACAAGTCCCTGTTGCATCAGTTTTTTTAAAAAATGTAGTGATTTGAGATACTTGCAGTTCTTCTGAATAATAGTTTATGTCATATTGCTTTAAAGATATTTAGTTTTTTAGAGACTTCCAAAGTCTTTTTTAAAAAACAAAACACTAAGATTCAGAGTTTAAGTATAGATTGGTTTTGGGGTGGGAAAATGCTAGTTCTAGAATTGTATTTAAAGTAATTGTTCTAGGTCCATTAAGCTGCCCCTTTTCTAACCAAATTTCCTTTTTAAAATGGAAAATTAAAAAGAAGAAAAGGAGAGGGAAAAAAGGTGGAGTGAATTGCATGCCATGAAAACCCTCATAGACAGCACTTATAGACAGCCTTACAGCTTAACATAAAAGCAACCAATTTTTCCAAACCAGAAGTGGACATCTAACTTGTTGTTGTTTTTGCTGTTGTCTTTTGGCAGTCCAGGTGGTCCTGCATGGCCACAGGAGAAGAAAGGTGGCCTCTAGACCGGCAGCAATGGTCTCTCCCACTGAAAGACCAAAATAGTAACTACTGTATATACTCGACTATAAGTCGACCTCATGTATAAGTCGAGAGTAAGTTTTGGGGCCAAAATTATGGAATTTGATATGACCCGTGGATAAGTCAAGGGAAAAACTTAGGGGCATGTAAGAAAGGATCCTAAGAAGGGAGCAAGGAAAACAATCCCAAAGAATTTACAAGATTCCAGCAGGCATAACTGTTTGTGCTCACACTAAAGCCTGGATGGATGAGAGAGTACAGGAGGGTCAGTGCTTCCTGGACAGATTTCACTCTTGCCTTTCACCAGGGGATAATTCATTTTTTAATAAGAGTTAAAGTGCAGTATCCATGAATAAATTGATTCAGGTTTTTGGGGTCAATTTTTTAAACTAAAATTTTTAGACTTATACATGAAGTATATACAGTAAATGAAGAGCCTTAACTGAAAGTGAAGGTCAGCTGGAGGAATGTTAGACTTGAGCAGAAATCCTATCCCACCAGCCACTTATGCTAGCCTGAATCTGATGTGGTTAATTTCACTGGGAGGGAAAACTCATTATCTTATCGAGACTCTAGTAAGCCTTGCAAAATCTGCCAGATTTTTGCCTTGTAAAAATTCTCACCCCAACACAAATCACTTAAGGTTATTCTGTAACTTTCTGGAAGCATTATTACTACTTCTTCCAAAGTACAGTCTAGTCTGGCCAAGGGATGACCAATTAATCTGTTTGTCACAGTATGTCATTTTTCTCACCCACATATTTAGTGTATGATTTATTTGTGCTTGATCACTAGAAGGTAAACACAGGCTTAACTGCTGAGGCCTTCATTTCATTTCATTTCTATCCCACATGGAACCCAAGGTGGCTTAAAACAAGACCAAGGCGAGACAACAAGACTGAAACAATAATATGTGGACAGGATATGCAGGAGAGAAAACAGGTTAATTACAGGAAATATGAATTGCCTTTGATACCTAGTTTTAGTTTTCCGTGATAAATGAAAAAAGGAAATCTGATGGTGGTGCATGTTGGCTGGATGGGGTCTCTGACTGTAACCCTCAATAGAAATTCTCCTCTTAGGCGGGAAGTTACACTGCAATAGTACATGGAAGTTCCCACTCATTTATTAAATCTCCACTTCATGCAGATTCTGGAAATGATGAAACACTTTGGCCAGTTTGCCTCTTGAGGAGATTGTTGGAGTAGCACGTTCATTTTTCACTCGCCACAAACAGTGACATTATACTATCTGAGCACAGGTGTGCCTTATTTGAAGCCTTCAATGGGCGAGCCACTTTTCTCAAACTCTGGAGATGCTGGGTTATTCTAGAGCTGGTGAATAGACTTTAGAAAAGGGTGGGCAAACATCAGGGTTCTGAGACCAGCGTGTGTTTTTTTAAAATGGGTCCCTGAGATCTGTGTGTCAAAATCAGGTGGACAATAGTGGCTTGGGAAGGAGGACATAAACTGAAAATTAAGGTCAGACTGCTCCTAAGCATATATACTCAATCCAGGAAAAAGTCAATTCTCAGTCTCCTTGTTTCAGAAGTTAAACATAACTGTTACAGAACCTTATAGCTTCATTTGTATCTAATCGTTATACAACTGAGAGTCAAAAAGACTTGCCAATCTACATTATGTCATAAAGAAATCTGCCAGTATATCCATATCCATTCCATGCCACCACCTCATCTAGAGATTAGGATAGCCTCCTAGATGTTGCCTCTTCCTGTTTGTGTATTGTCTAGAGAAATCTCATCGTTCTCTGATGGATCCTGGGAGACACTGTGAGAAGAGCTGCCATCTAATTTTCTGTGTAGTTTGGCAATAGGTTCTTGGTTGGCTCAGAACAGTATAGATTTTTATTTGTCAGCAGAAACCTTAACATTAAGGCCTTTCCAGAGTCCATTTGAAAGTTAGAGTTTCATTAAACACTTAGCCACAGAAAGAAAACTATAATAAAGCTCACTGCCGGGCATCTCTTTGAATGTGTGTTGTGATATTTTCAAAGGTGCTGGGCACATTTGAAAGGTCACTTGCTACAAAACGGAAAATGAAAGGGTGGGGGTCATGTTTCACCTCACTAGTCTGTGCACAAAAGTGTGATAAAAAGATCAGATCTGAAGTGTGAGTGTGTGTGTGTGTGTGAGAGAGAGAGAAGAATTTATCCAGAGATTTGGAAGCTCATGTACTTTTTGCTTTGATCTCTCTGCTTCTGTTTCCAATTCATGCATGAAGATTCATATTTTTTTTTTTAAAAAAATCACAAATCCGTTGTGTTTTGTTTCAAAGGAGTACTGTCTTAAAAAATTAACAACAGCTGCAACTCTCTGTCTTGTTTCTTGGAAGTAAAATGTGTTAAACTCAACAGGGCTTACTTTGAAATGGGATTCTCATAGCCATCCAGCCATCATTTTACTAATATCTTGCCTTTCTCCCAGACTGGAACTCAAGGCTGCTTATACAGCAGGTTCAAGAATCATGTCACACTCTGGATGCTTTAGGACAGTAAGTTCCAGCATCCCTAGCCCAATGACAGGAGTTATTATGGGAGGTATATGCTTCTCCCCCATGCTACACGTTTTCCTGGAAAGAATCTTTACTGAACACAGTGGGACCTACTTATGTACTTCTATAGCATACGTATATAGGAGGATTTCACTTTGCAGTGATGCCATTTGACTTAGCATTTTAAATCTGATTTTTATTTAATGCATGTCTGTCTGTGCCTAAGGAGCTTCTTTGTATACATATGAGCTCAAGCAGAAACATTTTTGCATACCTATCTCCCACCTATGGCATCCTTAAATTCTGTGTCATACTGAAATAACTTCTGTTTCCTGTTTATGTATTCAGAAATAGTTGGAATGCATTGGAATCCCCATATCTCCTTTAAGCAGGCACTCAAAACATGTTTCAAATGGCCTCTTTGGCCTTTGCCAGTCTCCAACTAGCATGGGCAAAATTAAGCATCATTACTATATATTGATTTATCCATAAGAGATGAGAGCATGTGCTTAGGGCAGCTATTCCTTGACTCACTTCCCTCAAGCTCAATGGGGCTTATTTCTTAGTTGGTTAGTAAACAAGGAAAATCAAAATGTGCTTCAATATGGGTTGAAGGTGCCCTGTGATTGTGAGAGCAATAGAGTAAATGAAAAGTATCAAAGCATAACAAATCAACACTGTCCCAAGTGTACATGCACCAATGGTAAAGTGTAAATTCAGTAACATGAAATGTTTACTGTAGTTTAGAGTTATATGAATGACTTTTCAGTGACTTGCATGTTTATATACTTTAGCCACCTGCCACATCTGAAGGGATTTGCAATCACTTCTTATCTGTTGACATGGAGATAACATGGAATCTGAAGGGAGACAAAGAGAAGATTTCACATTGCAAGCATATAGGTTTCATTGCTGTAAGTCACACCAAGATGGGCTATATTGCTATCAATTTGTCACTTGCATTTTCTATTTTTTTAAAAATACTAAACTCTTACAGCATCTTGTATTTCTAGGCTTCTCCCATTTGCAATAATTGAAATATGTCTATAGCTCTCAAATGGCAGGTGATTGTGTTTTACAGAGCATGGAAAGCATCATCTTGACTGTTTTCACCCTCTCTGGATGAATGCACCATGCATCTATATAGAAACATTTTTCAGGTGCTGTTATTATCTTGATGTAATTAACAACGCTGGTGAAATGAAACAGTTCAGTATAAAAATGACAGTTCTAAGAAGTATTAGTAAATCTGAAGCTGTGTTGATTTTGATGGCACTGATTTTATTTCTGGTGGTTAGTATGAGGTTTTGAAGCCCATATATTACAGCTTCAGAGGTGGTTTTCTAAAAGTGCTACTGAAGATTATACCTCTAATAAATGCCGTAGGGGAAACCACAGTAAAGTCAAGGGCACTTAAGTTCTGCTGATTTCACTAAAAATCTTCCTGCAGTCTTGTGCACTTGCTACTACTATTAATCATTATTAGTATCAACAATACCATTAGTATTTAATGATTATTATTAATCATGATAAAGATCATGGTGATGCAGCAGATCCTGCAGCAGACATAAAACTTCATGTTAGAAACACCAGACATCGTATACTAAAAAGTCAGACTTAAAAACAGCAAATAAAACAGATCTTCAAAAAAATTGAAGAAATTATAAAAAGATGTATCCAAAAATACTGGAGTATCTTGGAAAAGTGTCACGCCTGTATTAGAAAAGCAATCTAAACTCAGGGCATCACAACTCGACAGGCTCCGACTTTAGTATTCATCTCAGATGATGGAGAAGTCTCATTTCTCATTCATGGGTTTGGCATAAGTTGAAGTCGACTTGATGGCAATGGACAAGAACAATGAGAAACTTTCTTCTAAGATGCAAAACAGTTCCTTCTAAAATGCAAAGCCTGCCTTTCAGTGGTGGTCTCAAGTACAGTACGGTAGAAACCAGGTCAGCAGTTCACCCCTCTGGCAAGGTATCTGGGAAAGGATCTGAAGACCCCTGGTTTGAAACTATGTTTATAGTAGCATTATTAAAAATATATATCAAATACTCCCCAAACTGAGTAAATAGCATTTCAAAATAAGGAGAAGGAGCAGGGATGGTGGAAAGCAACAACAAACCTGGAATTGTTTGCTGATTTGACATGTTTTAACATACTTACAAATCTCAGTAGTTTTTGGTTTTCAGATGAAATATGGCATAATCGTTAAAAACAGTAGACTACAGATCTAGCCACAGATGGAGAGTTTTGAACAGTCTTCTGGCACAGAGTAGATTGATGGTATTTAAGAAATGCAGCATATGGCATATGGAATACTAAATGGAGCCACAAGAGGTTGATTCAGCAGTTCTGGTGGTCCTAAACCAAGCAGTCTTGTAAACTGGTTCACAGCTTCAGATCACAGAAAGAAACAGAGCGATTTTTGAGCCAAGCCAAGTTAAACTGGGTGCAGTGTAGGAGGATTTTTGATGGGAAAATCTAAGTAGGTGGCTTTATTTCTGTGACATGTTAGTCATTCCATAATGCAAAACTACTATTCTGTAGCAACTGACATATTTTAGTGCTATATATATATTGTATACGCATCACTGAGTTTAGAGCCAGAAAAGCATTCTCTGGTTAGAGTGTTTGGGCGAGTTTGATAAACAAACAATGCATCTTTCTTTTGTGCTTCCCTTCATTTGCCATCCCAAATCCCATCATCTTCACAAAGCCTGTCATCATCAGCATTGGATAAGAGACAATTAACCTTTGCAGTTCACCTTCAAAATATCTAGTCTTCAAACTCTTCCTTAATTAAAGGTCAAGCAGGAACAAAGTAATACTTGCAATTTTCTTTTCTTTTCTTTTTTGATTTGGAAAGGATGAGAGAGATGCCATCATTCCTATCATGTTTAATACTGATGCCCTTTACACATTTACTTGGGAGTAAATCTTACTGATCTTTTTGGAGCTAACATCAAACTTGTAAACATAGGTGGGGCTGCAGATTAAGGTTGCAATCCAATGCCCACAACTGGGACTAAACAGTGTTGAATACAATGCAACTTATTTCTGAATAGATAACCATAGGATTGTACTGATAGTCACAAGGTCAGTTAGAGGCATGATTACCTTCTGTGTAAAACCAAACTGTGGTCCAGACAAGGATTTAAAAAAGCCTTCCTGGGTAGAGGAGTGCCAGTTTTATGCACATGAACAAACAGTCGTGTGCCATTGCTGAGAATAGCCATGTGGATGGTCCTTTCAGACTGCTTACAGGCAGGGGCTGGCTAAAGACATGTTGCTGCCTGACATGCGGCAGCAAACAGTGCCTTATTTCTACTCAAATCAAGCTGCATTATACCTGAGGTCAAGCAAGGAATGTCTGCACATATAGCAAAATATCCCACAAGCAGTTCTTGTCTGCATACTTGGCAGAGGAAATACAACCGCATCAATTAAGTAATAGATGCCCTTTCATAAGGTTGCCATAATTCTTTTTCATAAAGCTGGGACAAAAGTATTTGGGATTGTAATGGGTGGCACCAGAGCTCTCTGAGAGAGACTAAATATCTCATAAAGCTACAAATCCCAGAACTCTATAACATTGAACCATGGCAGTTAAAACGTTGTCAAACTGTGTTATTTCTGCATTGCAAATTAAACCTATGCCTCTGAATTCTAGCTGCTTGGGAGGGAACTTACCAAAGGGTTTCTCTTTTCTTTTCACATACCTCTATGGCGAGGGATGGAGAGACTCTCACAAGCAGCCATGGGAGTAAGAGGGATTCTCTCCTACTCTTGCAGCCTCTTGGGAGCAAAGTTCTGCCATCTCAAGCAGCATTGCCTACACACTTACCATGCAATGAGCATTTAACATATGACACAAGATTTAACATATGACTCAGAAGATAAATGCCGGTTAAGAAATAAAGTAGCTGAAAGTAGTCTTAGGTCCAAAACACACTGCAGAAATTATCCAGTATGAGACCACTTTAACTGCCCTGGCTCAGTGCTATTGAGTCCTGGGAATTATAGTTTATTATGGCACCAGAGCTCTCTGACAGAGAAGGCTAAATGTCTCACAAACTACAGTTCCCAGAATTCACTAGCATTGAGCTACAACAGTTAAAATGGTCTCAAACTGAATTATTTCTGTAGTATGTTTTGTACCAAAGTATAAAAACCACCTTCTTTCATTATTAGGACTTTGCTGTTATTCCGTCTGAGTTCTTCAATCTCGTATTAAAATGGAGATTTTGCTAAGCTCACAACTTTTTGAGCCAAAAATATATCAACACTTGAAGGCTTGATTTAAAGGAAAATCCTTCTGACTTGTACTTATTCATGGCTTTTTATATGTACTATATCCACGCTTTTAGAAACTGTCATATTGTGCAAAAAAAATGTTCATAATCAAATGAGGTTTTCAGTTTAAAATAAGCAGTGGAAGCTGCTGTCTCAATCTATCCAAGAGGTCCAATTAGAAAAGTGTTACTTCAAACATTCACAACATGAGAACTTTTAATATGTTCCCAGGAAACAAGGCATTTAAGAAATGTGTGCTCTGCAGAGTTATAATAGTTTGACACCACTTTACCTGCTATGGTTTCATTTATATAATGATTCCATTTATATTGTGGTTTCATTTATATGGTGATGTATTTATTTGTCTATTTATATAGGATTAATTTATATTATAATTCTGGATCTTGTAGTTTGGGATGTAGCGTGTGCAGTGTATCTAAATGCTGCGCAGGTTATGATGCTCTGAAAGTGCATCCGTATGGACGCCGCCATCTTAAAATGGCGGCATCCATGCGCTTTAGGCCTAGGGAGGGTGTAGACGCTACGCCCTCCCTAACCCTAAAGGCAGACTTTTTAGCCCTTAAAACGCTTTTTTTTTTTTGCCCGTCTAGATCGGGCCATTGTGTTTTTTTTAATCTGCTGTCAGCGATCTTGAGTCCTGATCAGGTGAATGGAGGGATATATATATATAATATTCTTTAGTATGGAGCAATGGCATTTAAAGTAGTATCATACTGCTATTACAGTGTTGTGCAGATACATCATTATTTCAGTTGCTGTCCATTTTCTGGATCATCAAAGGTACTGTAGTAACATACTTCCCTTTCTATACAGTCATTTATAATTTTTTTCTGCTTCTTCCATTGGGTTCCTAGAAGAATGGTCCCCTCTACTTCCAACTCCCCACTTCAGTTTCATCTTCTCTCTGCTGAAGCATTTGGAGAACATATATTCTGTATTCTGTTCCTTTTACATACCTATATTGTACAATCTGTGAGCATATATTTGTAGTGGGTCAGCAATTAAAAGCACAGATGCTCCTATGCAGCCCACCTTCCCAATGTGTTGGATTTTAATTTTATTGGATCTGACAATCTCAACTAAAAAAATAGCCCTTTCACACTTCCTGAGAGTTGTTGTGAGAGTTGCTGTGAGAAGAAATGCACCTTGCTTTTAGTATGCACATATTTGTAAGGCATTCTTGACATTTCAGTGCAAAGAAATGAATGAGCACATTTTAAAATGTAGATATGTGAACAATGAAAAATACAGGATTTCCTTGTGGGGGAAAAAAACATCCCTATATTTTGCAATTAATGTGGAAGAAGAATGGGAAAAATATAGGTGGGATTCATAGAAATGCAATGAAATGGTGACTGGGAGATTTTCACATGCCTAGTTGGAGTGTGTGAACTAGTGTGGTGCGGTAGTTAGAGGGCTGGACTAGGTTATTGAAAGACCAGAGTTTGAATCCCTTCTCAGCCATTATAACCACTGCATGACTTTGGGCAAGTCACACTTTCTCTGTTTCTGAAGAAGGCAAGGCACACACCCCGCCCCCGGGCAAATTCTACCAAGAAAACTCACAATGGGGTCACCTTAGGATCACCTTAAGTCAGAAGTGACTTGAAGGCATACACTGTGACTCTACTACTTGGACTGTGACTCTACTATTCCTTTAGCTAACATGGCTAGTGCTGGATGATGATAGACACAACGTCTCAATTGCTGGGAGCACCAGATTAGGGAATTCAGCTCTAATCCCACAATGGTCTGGAGCTACTGACTGATTTCCTTCTAAATACAGGATGGGAAATGTGTTGCCCAGATATAACTGCACTGCAGTTCCAATCAGTTCTAGCCAACATAACAAATGATGATGAGTAATGAGGGTTGTAGTTCAGCAACATATGGATGGCCATATATTCCATCCATGTGCTAAATCCTGAGTGGTCAACTTATAGCACAGGTGCTACAAGGCCCAGGCAAACTGAATAATTTCGGTACAGAGTAGGACGTGTTAATTCATCTATAAATAAACTCAGGGTTTCTTTCCTATCTGGAACTCCAGCATTGTATTGTTTATTTCTGGGATCAGTTGATTAAGACTGAAGCCAAACTAATACTCACACACACCAAACAGTGATACCTTTATTGGCCAATCAAATGCACAATATGCTTGTTGCAAACTTTAGAAGCTCCACTGGCTTATTTATCAGAGCTGATGAAGAAGCCTGTGGTGCTTCAAAAGCTTGCAGCACGAATATTGTGCATTTTGGTTCACCAATAAAGTTATGACTGTTCAGTGGATTTTTGTTTGAATTTACTAAATGGCCAACACAGCTACCCCTGCATGCTTTTTAATACACATTGCACTAGTATGGTTCTCTCTTATTTGGGGACAGAGTTCTGGTGCATATGCCCCAAAGTCAGGGCCCCCTTTTTCTAAACCATACTTTAGAACAAACTAGGAATAATTTAGTTACAACCATTCTTTACTATAAAATATTCCCTCAAAAACCTATCTTGTCTTCCATATGCATTTTCAAGGCACCTTTGTGCACTTTACTACATCTGTGATCACACTTGTTTATGCAGTAGAATTCTGATAAATTTTGATGTTGCCTGCATTTTGGAAATATTTGTGCAAATAGGTATCTTGTGTGCAAAATTACTATGAGACCTTTTTTAATATGAATCAATCAAGAGAGTAAATGTGAAATTGATTTTAAGCACAGAGAATTTGATAGGAGGATGTGGCATTGACAATAACACAATTTGAACACAATGCTATGGATTAATTCACAGACACCTAAAAACATATTACTTCCTTCCATTTCTAGGTATAACAGGAAAGATTTGTAGTCTTTGCTATGTCACAGAAAGATATCAAACCATATGCAGATGAGTGTTGTTTTTGCATAGAAAAACATTGCCTTCCATTAAACTCTCATCCTACCAACAAATTATCTCTAATTGTAGATGGCTTCATTTCCATTCAACTTAAAAGACTATAAAACATGGGATTTATGAATTGCCAGCATACATCCAACTATATATATATATATAGAGAGAGAGAGAGAGAGAGAGAGAATGATGCCAAAAATCAATAGGAGTTTCACTCCTTTATAACACTCTATGCTGATCATTGGCAGTGACAAAAAGCAGAAGTCGATTTAATTTTTCAAGCTACAAGCTGTTTCAGCTATAACTGTGGAAGAGCAAAATATGACTTGTACTATGGGCTTTCTTTACAAAATTGGTACAATTGCACCATAGGAGTCATTTGGTAGAAACTTTACTTAGCAGAAAATAGTCTACTTTCTTATCAGATTCTTTTATGTGATACTGAAATGTTATAAACATATTACTATTAAAGTGGGGAAGATGTGTGTAGGTACATATTGAGTTTAACACAGCAATCCTTTGTTCCCATTGCGACAGGACTGGTGATAAATTATTGCTATGTTAGTATGGATAGGATGGATGGATGGATGGACAAATCACACTCATTTAACCATAGTCTAAGTCAGTAATTCCAAAGCTTTGGTCCTCCAGATGTTTTGGAATGAACCTCTCATAATTCCTTACAGTTGGCCAGGCTGGCTGGAGCTTCAAGGAGCTGAAATCCAAAACACCTGCAAAGACAAAAGTCTGGAAACCACTGGTAAAGGTAAACCTCCCCTGAATAAACCTTCCCAAGAAAAACCTATGAGAGGGTTCCCACAAATTGCATAGGGTGCATGACTGGGAGTAAAGGACATGGTAATTTCTTGTTTGTCAGGATAACAAGCCTTGATCATGAATGTGAATTAGCTGGGTACTATTACATGTGGCTCTTGAACTAGTATGTCCATCAAAGTTCTAGAACAACGCTGAGTCCAATCAGATGTTGGAAATGCAATGGAAGAGAACAAAAGTTAAATATGGTGGCTTTGATTCATATGTATTGTTGTAAAATGTGGCTGTGCAGTATTTAGTGAACTATAATAGATAAGTTGGAAATGCTGTGGCCAAGAAGAAAAAATGATGTAGCCCTATACACTGAGAAGATTTATGTTCATATAAGATAAATAGTGGTAAGAAGCATATCAATAGCCTTGGGATTTTTGGGAAAGGTAGTAGAGGGGCTTTCCATGAAAATGTGTGTGTGCCTTCAAGTATCCTGTCAATTTATGATGACCCAAAGAATTTCATAAACAAGGAATACTCAGAGGTGGTTGTGCCAATTCCTTCCTTTGAAATATAGCCGACAGCACCTAGTATTCATTCACAATCTCCATCCAAGTACTAACCAGGGCTGACTCAGTTTACCATCCAAGTTAAACCAGGATTTGGTTCCTTAAATTTTCTGCACTTATTTATGTATATCAAAATTCACAATAATCATTACTTTTAAAGGAAGTAATTACAATGATGACTTCCGTCACAAGGAAAAATACAACAACAACAACAACAACAACAACTACTACTACTACTACTCATCATCATCATCATCATCATCATCATCATCAAAGTATATATTTAAAAATCTGCAGTTTAAGGGCATTTCCAGATAAGAGTGTTGTATTACTAGATGATAAAAGATGAGTGGCCATGGTGTAGAATTGCACCTGAATTTTCAGTCATGTCCAAGCCCTGGAACTGAGCACATCACCATCAGTGTGTGCATACACATACACACACCATCTATAAACTCATATATAATTGACTTAAAAAGAGTGTGTTAATGCTCGTGTGTACGTGTAAATGCTGGTTACCTAACTTCTGTGGACAGAGATTGTTGAAGCTGGGTTAGTTAAGGACAGTTGTAGTCTTATGAAATTGGCAATTCTCAGTGCTCCAAGATGCTTAGGCTGTTCTGAAACAATTTAACTAAAAACTGTTATTATTACTACTCTTGCTTTGGACACACAGTACTTCTTCACATATATGTAGATTATTTGTCTGTAGCTCAAATGTTCTAGGGAAACCTTTTTCTGCAACAAGCCTGCCTCTGCTCTTTCAGAAGACCAGCTATTGATACTGTAAGACTAACATGATATACAGGAACACGAGCATGCATCACTTCAGCTTATTTAGTGAAGGAGTGAAGTGCTCTCACAGAGTATTTAGGCAAGCAACAAAATTAAGATTGGAGCTTTTTTAGAAATGGTTTTTCATTGAGAAAAATGTAACAAATGTCAATTTACTAGTTAACTGGTTGTGGCTGTCCCAGAAACAGAAAAGAGAGAGCAGATAATGAGCAGTGATACTGTGAATCAAGAAGGAAGTGTGTTTATTGCTTGGGTTTTTAGGAGTGGAGAGAAAGAAATGAAAGATGGAAAATTAAGCAGGGGAAAAAATTATACCTTTTCTTTCCTTCTGCTCAAATCACAGAAAGAGGAATTTGCCATTAGCTAAACCTCTTTATCAAAAAGAAGGTAAAAAGGAAATACTTTCAGGAGCTGAGGCAAAACTTTATAAAGCAGACTCCACTAGGAGTGAAAGTGGATACTTGGACCCAGACTTCCATACTCATTCTTTTTGTTGTCTGCGGAAAACTTTTTTTGAGCAAAAATATTGTTTTCTGTGCATAAATTCCTGCTTTCTATGCAGGAATTGTAATTTTTTTTCTGCCTCCAAATATGGCATTTTTTTTTCTTTTGCATGGAGTAGGACATGAAGTTTTAAATTCCTTTTTTTAGTAAGGAGAAGAATGATAAAACTATTTGTTCTTGCCTATGGGAATGAAATGTATGAATACTGATGTCCCTACCTACTGTGTTTCCCCCAAAATAAGACAGTATCTTATATTAATTTTTGCTCCCAAAGATGTGCTAGGTCTTATTTTCAGCGGATGTCTTATTTTTCCATGAAGAAGAATTCACATTTATTGTTGAACAAAAAAAAATATGAAAATTTATTATATACTGTATATATATTTATATACAAAAACTTTGCTAGGTCTCACTTTCGGCGGAGGACGTATATTTAGCAATTCAGCAAAACCTCTACTAGGTCTTATTTTATGGGGATGTCTTATTTTTGGGGAAACAGGGTAGCAGTACTCTTCATGCTTTAGTGTGTTAATGTTGCAAATGCAGAGTAATGCCATGGACTTTGCCTCTTGCCTGTTCGGTGCTCTAAAAAGATGTGTCTTGACTTTTAATTGTTCTTGAAAAAATGACCAATGCACTTTCTTATTCAGGCATATGCCTTCTTGAACTGGGTAGGCATGTATAGGATGCCAGTGAATAGGTCCTGTGAAACTCAGTAGACATGTATAGGATTGCCCTATAATTTGTCCAGACTAAAGACAAAAATGTTGCACTTACATTTGCCAGTTTTACACCATTGTTGTTGTTGTACTGAGACCAAGAAAGCTTCTCTCACTCTCTCTCACATGAACACATACACATGCACAAAATAACTTTCAATTTTTTCTCTCCCATTCTTCAATCCTAAAGCATCCCTAAACCACTCAATAAATCAAGACAATGTAAAAGCAATGATAAATTGAAAGTTTAATAAAAATATTAACATTTTTTAAAAATAATTCTGAAACAGTAGAACTGCAGAGCCAGAGAGCCAGCATAGGGTAGTGGTTAGAGTGCTCGAAACGAGGAGACCAGGGTTTGAATCCTCAATTGGCCATGAAAACTCACTGGGTGACCTTGAGCAAGTTATATTCTCTCAGTTTCAGAAGCAGCCAGGTCAAACTCCCTCTGAACAAATTCTTCCAAGAAAGCCCCATGATAGAGTCCCCTTAGGGTCACCATAAGCCAAGAATAGCTTACCCCTGTCAATTATGAAATTCAAAAGATATGAAAAAAATGCAAAAAATGAAAAGAAAGAAAGAAAAAGAGAAAAAAGAGAGAAAAAGTCTTCTTTCAGTGCTTATAAATTGCCATTATTTTAGTACATTTAATTAAGGGAATTTCACATGCCACACAGAGGCAAGCATCAATTAGCCACAGGTCACAGAGAGTCTTCCATAAGCACTGACAAACTACACCTTCTTTTCTAAATTACAGCTATGAGTTTCTTTCACTCATACGACACTTGTTTGCTCATTATTACTGTATGCCATCAAGTCAGCTTTAACCTAAGGTGACCCTTTTTAAATGAGAAACTTCCAAGAGTTGTTGTTGTTAGCTACCTTGAGTCAACCTTGACTCATGGTGACCCTTTGAATGAGACATCCCCAAGCACTCTATCCTCCACCTCTCTGTTCAGGTCCTATAGGCTCAGACCCGTAGGGCCGATCTAGACACACCAAAAGAGGCGCTTCTAGGGCCCAAAAGTGCGCGAATAGGGTTAGGGAGGGTGCAGCTAGCACGTATGGGTGCCGCCATAATTAAATGGTGGCATCCACACAGGTGCGCCATGATGGTGTCATGGCGTGCACAGCATTTAGACATGCTGCACAAGCCATGACACCTTTGCACCGTGGGAGGGTGCAAATCGCGCCCTTTCTGCGGAGCAAAAAAGAAGCTCCAAACGGAGCTCCTTTTTGGCATCGGTCTTTGCCGCGGCTTTTAGACAGCCATGGCAAAGACCCAGGGAGAAAGGGGCCGCGACGGCAGCCCCTTTCTCTCTTCAGGCTTGCCTCCTCAAGTGGGGTGCAGCGGGTGCCCAGGGCGCCTGCTGCACCCCACTTAGAGGCTGTGGGGAAGCAACAGTTTGCCGTTTCCCTGTGGCCTCTGGAAGCAGCGGGATGGGGCCACAGAGGCTGCCAGTATGGCAGTCTTGGCCCCATCCCTCTGCTTCTGGAGATGGGTGGAAACCACCCCTTTTGGGCGGTCTGTATCGGGCCAATGTGTCTCTAATTGAATCTATCCACCTGGCATGCAATCTTCCTCTCTTTCTATTGCCCTCCACCCTCCCCAGCATCAATATCTTTTTTAATGAATCGAACCTACTCATGATGTAGCCAAAGTATGACAGCCTTAATTTAGTCATCTTGGCTTCCAGGGAGAGTTCAGCCTTGATTTGATGCAGACCATTTTATCAATAACCCTGCTCAGGTCTTGCAAGCTCAGGACTGGGACTGAGTCAATCCACCCATAATGCAATCTCCTTCTTTTCCTTATGCTTTCAGCTTTATCAAGCATTACTGTTTGTATGTTTATCTTTAAACATATTTGTAGTGTTGCCAATCAGTAAAATTATTTCCGATGGTTAAGTGATCCAGTGGCCAGAGGAAAGAAAGGAATTATTAACACAAGTACAATACTGGAAAACTGGAACTTGTAGAACTTGCTGGATTCAAATGCACTGCCAGAGACTGTCTTAATAGCTCTGGAAAAGGTGCCAAGCTTCTTTTTTGTTAGAGAAATTACAGACAAAATAAATGGCCCAACATTAAAGGCAATCCTTGGGACTTTTCTGGAAGGTGGAGAAGATATGCCTTTCTCTTTCCACCCTTATAGCCATCTGAGGATGATGTAATCTAGGTGTCTGTGAAATGATTCAAGGACAAAGACTGCAGTTTGGAATGAAAGTGATACTGAGAAATGCTAAGGGATAGAGTTTGGACTTTGTATGCATCTTAAAATCTTTGCTTTCTGCATAGATATCTAGTCTGAGAACAATTAAACAGTTGTATCATTAAGTTCCATTTGTACTCAGCCTTTATATTTATAAGTAAATAAAACACTGAAGTGACGATAAATGTATAAGATCCCTATCTAAACTTGCTCTAGTTACTTGCAAAAATGGGATGGTTACCTTTATGGTGTTTGTGTTGGTGGTGGTCAACTACAGATACACTCTGGTTAACCTGACAAGCTTCCCTCTCTCAGCAAATCTCCAGATTGCTGTCAGATTTTATTCATAACCTTTATTCATAAGATCCCCTCCTCTTTTGCACAAAACTGTGCAACATAGATGGTATTTGTACAAAGCACATGGACAGTACTGTGCAAAGAACAAGTTCTTCATTTTTTAAAAAATGGGGTGGTGGTGGTGGTACAAACCCCCAAGAGTTTTAGAGCAAATAGTTTCTCAGAAAGTTTCAGAATGAGAAAAACATGCAAGAATTCCCTCCTATATTCTCACCACTGGTGATAAAACATTGGAAACTCTTCATTCTTGTATGTGAGAGCTAGATTTGCTTCTCTGTCATGGTCCAGTTATTTAACAAAAGAGTCTTTTATCTTTTATGAGATAAAACCCATTCATGTTTATTTTCCTGCATTTACTTATTTTAATACACATCTCTGAAATTATGTAGCTAGCTTGACCAAATCCCTCTCTCCCTCCCTGAAGTTTGGATAGGCTTAAGTTTTCCACACATTTGAAATGTGCTTATTTTTCTGTGTACACTTTTCAAATATGCAAATTTCAGAGTGCAAGTGCATCAAACTGAGAAGTATGGACTGGACAAAATCAAGAAAAAAATTGTTTGCAAAAACAGATTCCTCTGATACTCTGGCTAGTAATGTTACATAGTAAATGAGCATTTACCAGTTGTGAAAATTGCTAGGATAAGAATGGTATAAGCTTCTCAATATTTTGTACTTTCCTTTTTTCCTTCCTTCCCTAACCCCAAGCAAATGTGTGATTGAGGCATGATCTATTTGCCCGGCTCAAGCTTCTGCCTAGTTAAGCTCCCTATTTCATTCCGTATTAATTTAGATGAGGCAGATAATATTTGCTGTTCATGTAAATATGTCATCTACTCAGTCTAGCAAGACATTTGCACTATTGCATAATAAAATTATGGGGATATGAGTGGTGTCACTGCATTCTATGATAAAATTGCCGTCATACTGCTGACAGTAATAAAACAAAAGCTTCTTTCTGCCAACGTGCCACCTGTCCTATTGAACTTGGGACATTTTCTAGGTCTTGATCAATGAACAGAATCTACCAGGCTGTAAAACTGTAGCATAATGATAAACAGAGCAAGAAAGCAGAATTTGGAGATTGAAGTCAAGCACCTGGCATGTCAGGGATTATAGATTATATTGGCAAAAATTTATTTCATGTGAATGCATGCCACACTTAAGCTTAGCTCTATGTGAGATATAACCAGCAACCTTTATTTGAAGAGCCGAGAGGTAAATTGTAAAGATCGGAGACCTAACGGGGCGGGCAGAAGGAGACACAAATGGAACAGAATGAAACATTTATAAACTAAACAGCCACATAGCAATCAGATGCTGAGCTTCTGAAAAAGGCTAGATCTAGATAGAATAATACATGCTTTAAGAAACTGCAGTTATCAACAAAGAAAGAGGAAAGATTAATTGCCTCATATTGATAGTATTATGGTGGACTTCTAATTTCTGGAGGGAACATTTTCAGCACCTTGTGATAGTCATTTCCAGGGATGCCACAATACAAATAATAAGAATAACCTAAACAAGAAGTATGTATGTATGTCAGAATATGCCAGATTCTAACTGGACATGATCTCAGTCATTTTTCCACACCAAAATAGGTGGTGATCACTAACCAGCTAGGCAGGGAGCATCTCAGTGCAAGGGGATAGCTGTTGATTTGTTATCTGACATTAATAACACCAGTCAAGAGTCATCACATGAGCAGCTGGCCAATCTGAACTCCCAGTTCCCATCTTCTGAGACCATTCAATCAGATCAGATAAATTTGTTTAGTAGTGGAGAAATATAGTCAGACACCTAAAAAACTGAGGAGTCCAGAGTTGGTGGGAAAAGTGATCAGAGTTTGGAAGTCAGGAGCCTACAATGCTAGACAGAAGAATTGATAATGGTATAGAAACCAAGAGCTGGGATATGTGGTTGCTGGACTAAAGGAAAGCACAGAATTCAGATCTGGATTAGATTCCACAAGAACTTGGTTTGTGGAATACGAAGATTTGGGAACTAAAAAAACCTTTTAGGATTCACCTGTTCATGATAGTTCATGTGTAGAGCCAGTGTTGAACATCTTGGGTTTCAGAGTTCAATGTGGCCAAAGTTAGAGAATTATGAATACAAGTCTGGTAGAATATAGAACAGCTGAATATAGACATTTCTGAGGCTCCACCAACACTTGTTACCTCACAGAACACAGCCAAGTTCATACAATACTGGCTGTTTGACTGATTTCTTATGGTATTAAGTTAAAAGACATAAAGGAAAAAGGTTAGAGGATTCCAGATGGGCTTCTGATAGTTTACTCCTTTTTTCCCTCAATCAGAGCACCTCCTGCTCAGGTGAGCCACTGTCCATCTTTTGGAATATATATCTATTGAGATTCAAGCTTTGTCTCTGGTCTGAACAGCTGGTCAGATTTTCATCAGCCCATCAATAACTCAGCATGACAGTCTACGTGTCTCAAATTCCTAAGAGCCAGTTCACCCATGCATGTACATCATGCTGTTAATTTTTATAAACTTGATTACTCTCAAGTTGATGACTGGCAGCTGAAAATGTACACTGAGTGCACTGAAGAGATCTAAGGTGATAATAAAATTTATTCCCTTGTGCTGGATCTACAGTTGTCAATTTAACACATGCAAGTCATTCCTTGATGCTGCATTAATCATGGGATAATCATGTCCCTCTTAGTTACCACCAAGTCTCATTCATACATATGATTTTGATATCCCACAGTTTGTGCACACATGTAAATATCATTAAGCGCCACTGTCATCAGACGGGAGCATGAGCAATCTAGCTCAGAGGTTCCAAACATAAAGAATGGACCCACCATATGATGTGGGAGTGGAAGCTTTAGCATTGTACATTTACATGTGAGGGTCTCCTGCTTCTAGTGAAATGAATGGGACAGCCTGCACATGAAGAGCTCCATGTACCAAGGACATGGAAGATCTGGACTGAGGTGCACAGAGCTGTGAAGCACAACTCAAAAAGATGTGCCTTCCTCTGTCAACCTATTGAATGGGATCAATAATCCTCCAGAAGCATCTGATTTAGTGGACTCTTTTCCCAGTCAAAAGCTGTGAATCATCAGGGCATAAAGACACTCCATTGGTTGTTGTTTTAAAAAATTTTGAGACACTTGTCCCACCAACCTTGTTCAACCAAAAGGGAATAAGAAGACATTCCAGTGAAACTGCACAAATCAAAGTGTTATACAGTACTGTGCACCTGCATCAGGAAAACTTTGTTTTTCCAGGTTTTGTCAGCTAGTCTGGCTTTGTTTTGCATCTTTCCATTAGAAGTCACATATATTTATTGTTTCCCATAGAAAGAGAAATCCAGGAATTGACTACTGTCAGAGTTTGGAGGCTGGTGGGAATGCACAATGAGACCAAAGCCTTGAAGTGGAAAAATAAAACAAGAAAATAGAGTTCAACTTTTTAAACAATCAATTTTATTTTGCACATAGCAATTACTTCTGCTGTCAGTAGGGATAAAGTTTACTATTGCAGGAAACCATAGAAAGTCAAAAATGTTCTTTTAAAATCCAGTGTGAGCTGCAAAGTCAATGACATCGTATCTTTGGAGGAGGGCTGCTTTCAGATGTTTAGGTGTAGCAAGCGGCAATACATCCATGTAAATAAAGCTGTGGCATTCTATTGATGACATCTCTGTAAGAGCAAGGAAGCTATTCAATACATTTTTAGAAAGTTTTGATATGATCACCCTGTCCTCATCAATGTTCCTGCACAGGTAGCCATGAATGAGAATGTGATCAAAATCACTGTAAAGGAAATGCTTAGGACTGAGTTAAGAGAGATGTTTATTGTAGTAGAAGAAAATGTGACAATGTGAACAAAACTGAAGACATTTACTAAACAACCTACATTAGGGCTAGCCCTAACATTAGGCAGAGTGCAACAGAAGGCAAGGCATCAAACCAGTATGTTTTCTCCCCCACCTGCTCCTCATCTTCTTCTAGGTTCTCATCAATGGGTAATAAAGCTACCAAGGCGAGAACAGGAGAGGAAGAAAGAATAGACAGTATATATACTGTACATTCAAAGTTTGAATCCCTTTTCATCCAGTGTAGAATCTCTCATGTAGAGTCTTATAAATGTAGTACCACAGAAATCCATACCAGAAGTTGTTCAAATTGGAAATCTTGGATTTGTATGGAACTGCGACATGTCATGAGATGTTTTATTGGATGTGGGAGCAGCTGCCTAGGCAGTTTAGTATTACAGGAAAGAACATAAGGAGATGTCTTATGCTAAGTCAAACCATTGGTCTGTATAGACCTATATTAAATTTGACTTGCAGCAGCTTTCTAGGGTGCAGGCAGGATTCATTTTCTGGATTGAGCTGATGATCCCTATTATTCCCTTGAAAATGAAGGGACAACCATGTTGACCATGAAACAAAATCAGGTGAATATGCAAATTTATCTCACTAGACTAAGCTCAAATTGACACGTTTTCCCGTTTACCTCCAGTCCTGACAGTACAGAGCTTCCTGAGACACAAGGGCCAGTGGTTTCACACAGAATAGAGACAAACTCAGTCCTCAAAGAGAAGTACTTTGTGACTGCAAATGGAGAAAGTAAATTTTATCTCTTTCTTTGCCCCTTTTATTCTCAGTCATCTCAGCTGCCTCAAGCACTGAAGAGGTGGGGTATTATTATTATTATTATTATTCTCTTTCTTTTTCTGCAGCCTCAACTTTCTATCTGCATAGACTACCTCTCTGTAACTCCCAAGCAAGTAAGATGCAGACCTGTGAGTCTAGCAATGTTATTTTGCTTCCCCTGCATGATTAGTTTCAAACCATCTTTGCCTTGTAAAGAAGCCAGTGGGCTTCAAAAGCTAGTGTGATGAATATTGTGCCTTCTGGTTGACCTAATAAGAGTATAATCACAATGTATACTTTTGGAGTTTGGGTAGTATTCCAGGGTGGCCTTTGAACCAAATTCTAAGTGAGTCAAAATCTACTTAGCTTCCTAAATGAGTCAAATTTGAATGTGTTCAGGTTGTTCTGGTAGCATCGTCTGGGTTTGTTCTTTCAAACTGTCTGGACAGGAAGATGTGTTCATATGATACACTAGTTTGTCGTTCATGGTGGAATCCATTTACTTCTCATATGATAGACATGTGTGTCTCAACAGTAATACCACCATCAGTACTCTGTTTTGGTTTGATTGGACTTGAGGAAGCAAGAGAATGATTCCATTTAAGATCCTTTTTATTCATATAAATATATGAATATATGGCAAATCCCAGCATTCCTTGAGTGGCAGCCATCAGTGTGCCTAGAAGCTGCCCTTCAACAATATCTGGATGGTTACCCAATTCCCACCCCTGATTTAAAGTCTTTATAGACAAAGGTAACTAACGTGGTTCCAAGCAACTAACATTACAACATATTAGTAACCATTAGAGCCCTGGTGGTGCAGTGGTTAAAAGCCTGTACTGCAGCCACTCACTCACAAACCACAAGATTTGAAGTTCAACACCAGTGGTGTGCCCTAAATATACATCAGGAGCCATTTCATCTCATATAGTGGGAGTCAAGGGTGCCCAGAGGCTTCCACTTCAATGGTACGTGATCTACTCTTTTGTTTTATTCCAGAGTAACCTGGAATATGAGCTATCCAATATGCTGAACCTATTTTGGACACAGGATTCAGCACCTTGAACAGCTCCTTTTTTGGAATAAAATGCAGAGTGAATCCACTACTCTAATGGCATGAGAATATTTAGAGAAGTACCACAGAAGATCACCTTAAAGGGCAGGCAGCATCTCAGTAGAGATCCCAAGTTGTTGTTTTGTATGAAGGATTGTCTACATCACAGCCTTCTTCTTGGTGGAAATGATTTTCTCAGATCCATTTAAATTACTTTTATTTTCTCAAAAACTGTGGGATTAATTTTGGGTTGGTTCAGAGGTATGTGGTGTGGGGGTGAAAGAGGAGAAACCATGCTACTTTATTTATTTATTTTTAAATATACATCTTCTTGAAAATAAAATAGATAAAATGGCAATGCATCCCTGATGTGCAATCCATATCAGGGGAAGTTTAAAGCATAGTTTGCTTTTTTATTGATGCCTTCATCTGAAAAACAAAAGAAACCCTATAGTTGTAAATTCTAAAGACCAGGGAAAAGAATGAGATGCTGATACTGTGTACCACAGATAAATCAGGTGGTGCTAACAGAATTTCAATACCTAAGGTTAATAATATCACCATCAGTGCTTTTTGAAAAAGCTTTGACTGCCTTTAGAAGCAACTTAATTTTAAATCTCAAGAGAAGTCAATCAGTATACATCTAAAATATGCATTGGGATGTGAATTGCATACATTAGTGCTATGTTTTTCTGCCTACCTAAAAACAGATCTTTTTTCTTATCTAGTTATTTCACAGACTAAAACTGGCAGCAGACTGAAGACAGAAAAGAAAGGTTGAATGTAAAACCCTTAAGAAAGTGCATGAAACAGAGGTATCTGCACTCATCAGATTGGTTTGATAACCTCATCACCTCCTGTTCACTGGATGAAACCCACAACTGAGATCCTGGAACACAGGACAGTGAACTTAAAGTGGGGTGTGGAGTGGGAGAACCTTATTGCACACACTTTTACCCCCAATCCGGGCAGGGGCAGGGGACGTGCGTGGCTGAATGAAAACGCATTTTATTGCATGTAATACTATCCTCAAGGTGGCCCGACGTCATCACCCAGCACTAAGGCATCCCTGATCAGTGCTCAGGCATGTGAATTTTGAAAGATGGAAACTTTCCAGTGGAGAAAAATCACACGGCTTAGCGCCAGGCAATGGCATGGGGACACCTTGAGGATAGTATGGCATGCAATAAAATGCATTTTCATTCAGCCACACATTTCCTCGGCCCATGCCCAGATCAGATGCAAAAGTGTGTGTGATAAGGTCTGTAATGTGGCCCATGAACCATCCACACTCCCCTCAAGTAAACAGATCACTTTCTGTTTAAGACAAAGAAAAACCTGTACAGGCCTGAAAAAGATTAGAGAGAGGCTGAACACATCTCAAAATGTGGCAGAATGGCCAATAGCAACTCTGCTAGAGGGGTGGTGGTGATGGTGGGGTGTATAGACTTTGGCCACTGGAGGAAAATCACTCCATTTTGAGAGGACATGAGAGTGACAGTGAGAGGTGAGGCATTTCCATGTTCCACATCCCCTAAATCCTGGTAGTCTCCCAGCTCTGATTTAAAGACTGGGGTGAAAATTGAACTCATTTGTTCCTAATCTCTATTTCACACTGGTTCTATAGTAAATCATTGTGATGTTTTTGGAGCTATGGATTGACAAAGTGCTACACGTCAGCATTTTTTTTAAGGAATTAAATTTGGGACTCTATATTTCTTGTAGTTTTCTTGCACTACAGCTACTGGGAGGGCAAGCTGAAGATATTAACTTATCCTGAGCTCAAATACTTACGCATTCAGATTTGTCTCCCCCCCCCCTTTCACCCTCCTAATACTGATTATTTGAATAAATGTGCCCACATTAGGATGATAGTGAGAAATGGCATAATTGAAACAGAGTAATAAACAACAACAACAACAACAACAACAACAACATTCATCCATCATATAAGGTGTGCAGCTTTAAAAGACTATGAACTTGAAACCTGGGAGAGTCTGCTTGCTTCCTGATTAAAATGTGATTATAAATTACAGTGTGAATGCTGCAATTTTGTCAAGGGTTTATATCCTTGAACTTGACCTTGAGTTAAATAGCAACAAACATCTGATGTTGTTGTTGCTTAGCTCATTTTGATGTTTTCTTCAGACTTGTCTGAGTTCCTTTTCTATAAAAAAAATAGACACATGATAGAGATCTACATTCTGCAATGAGCTGAAGAGCCTCATGGATTTGACTTTCTATATATTAGTGTTTGGTCAGCCTATCTACTTTCAAGGAAATCTTTTTAAAATCTGGATATCCAGCTTGAAGCCCCTAAGTTTCATAGATTCTAGAAGATTCCCCACACTATTGGTTTGTAAATTTTCTGAATTGACATAGAAATGGTTGGCAGAAAGGATTGTCATTGATGAGAAGAAGGTCAGCTGTGGTGGATAAGAATCTTTTATAGAAACGTGTCTCCCATTCCTGATTCCTCAGTGACTCTTGATACGGTTGTGAGGAACCTCAAGGCTCCAGAAAGTAAACCATTAGTCCATGTGATATATAGTGCCAATGTTTAATATTGCCCTCATTAATGAAGTTTTCTTCTTCAGTTCATGTTTCATTACAAACTATGGAAAGCCCAGAAATCATCTGTATTCTGAATTCTGTCACTGAATTTTAAAATGACACTGACACTGTTTTTAAATCAAGGTTCTCCGCCGCCCTTGCTCGAATCTGCCCATTTTCCTGTCTTGCTCCCTATGCCTGGAATCTCCTCCCCACACAACTAAGGATATTATTGCATTATAAAAAACAGATCTTATCCCTGATGGGATACAGTCACATTTTGGACTGCAAGCGAGTTTTATCGCACTCAAAAATGCTGCCAGTGCCACTGGGTGAGTGCAACCCGCATGCAATCCAGCTGATTTTCAAACATGGGAAGCTCCGACCCTCACAAGGCTTGCTGGGGTGGCAGGAGGCTCCGCAAACATGGAGGTGGTGGGCGCCAGCCCGCCACAGTAATTGCGCCAGCCCACTTAGGCGGCACCATTTTTGAAAGCCTGCAGAAATTTTTGTGACTTTTTGGTTGTCTTAATGCAACCATCACCACTATATTGACTAAGGAGTTTGTCTCATGGTCAACACAGCTTGAATTTCTGTGACTTAAAAGTCCAAGATGCACAAGAGAAGTGTGTGTGTGTGTGTGTGTGTGTGTGTGATATCCTCTTTTATCCCCACAACATCCTTATAAGGTTGGCTAGTCTGAAAGAGGCTGCAGCTTAAAGCCACCCAGTGAACTGTAAGTAAGGCTTACAAGTTATGGCCAGAATTTTATCCATTGCCCATACATTCTTCCAGTAAGGGAATGATGTCACAGTAGCAGTGTGGCACCTAGGTAAAATCCTAGACCTGGTAAAACTGTTGGACTTCTTGATCTTACAGAGATCCCCTGCAAAAAGGCACCAAATACCATTTCTTTCCCTACCTTCCAACTCACTATGCTTTACAAATGCTTTTGTATTCCTGATACCTTAGAATAAAGAAACAAGATAACAGTAGTTAATAGTGCTGACTTCAACTAAATTAAGAAAAACTCTGACTATACGCAGGTTTTGCTTTTGAGTTCATTTAAATCATAGCAAGAATAAAATGGACCTTGCTTTTTTGCTGATAGTAAAGACATTTATTTGGCAATCAGCACCATTTTGTTGTAGAAATGGATAATACAGGTATGAGACCTTCCCTGTAATCCCTGACAAACACAACCAAGAGAAAAGAAGAAAAGATAAACACAAATAGAAGAGAACCAGAACTCAAGACAACTAGGTGGTAAGGGAATTGACAGTTGGACTAGATCTTGGTAAATTTACTTTCTATATGGGAGGAAAATGCAACTTAGAAAACGGATAAGGTGGATAAATATTTAGCAGAATTTTTATTATTTGCTTTTCTCAGGAAAAGAAGATTATGTGGAATGGATAAAGAAAGAAATATGGAGCTTGAAGTGGGAATTTTTAATAGAAAAGTTTAAAGAGGAATTTTTTATAGAAAAGTTTAAACATGCTAGATGGTGCATGTACTTAGGTGTCATTTTTCAATCTTCAATCTTCTAGCACTTTGGCATCCCATCTGATTTTTGCTATTCAACCAGCATCTAATAATACTAAAGCTATAGTTTTATACATGTACAAACTAAAGGAGGGCAGTTCATTCCTGCTGCACTCAAGGTATTCCAGGCCAAGATGTTACTATAACTGCTGTCTGGCATCCTAGTCTGAATTCTGGGTTTTCCTTCAGCCCTGGAAAAAATACTTTCAGCTTTTTTGTGGCAATTGCATGCTATCAGTACTCTTAAACTTTTTATCAGTGGAATGTACTGTTTGGTGTTGGGTAATAAGATACTAGTTAAAACTAGCTAAAACTTTTTAATGTGAGGCATAAAACAGTTTATGCAAATCTTCTTCAGAAAGACAACTATACAACTAGTGGTCTAAGCTATCAAAATTTTCTTATTTCTGGTGGGGAATGTTTTATATGTCAGCAGCTTCAGTCTGTCTCCAAATTCATGTTTTCCCACCCTCCCCCACTATCATCATAGTGCAAGAGGAGAGAATATATGCCTTGTAATTTACAGCCGAAATGTATTTTTCCCTAGCCTAAAAACCTGTCTGAAATGAACCAGTAATTATTGGAGTTGTGTTGTAGAGTGCCATTTTTTGAGCTGCAAAAAGCCCCAAAATGATATTAACCTCCCTCCCAAGCCTTAAGTATCAGGTCTGACACATTCAGCTCTGGAAACTTTGCTTTGCTGATAGGTAGATTGATCCACTGGCTCATTATCATGTACTCTCTGCTTCCTTTGGCTGTGTATCTGGGATTTGCCAGGTGGTTTAAAGTGTGATCAGCTGCTCTAAATTGATTTCTTTCCCCAGGAATAGGGCAGCTTATTTCCTCTTTGCAGCTGCAGACGTTATAATAGGGTTTTCAGAATAAACATAGACTGTACTTTAAAATTTATTTATTTATTTAGTTTTTTTGTTTATAGGGAATTTTATATCCCACCTGTCCAGTGTATAGTGCTTGCTTGGACTGTCTAATTGATTAAAAAGAAGAAGAGGTTAAAACTTTCTAATTTCTGCTCAATGGGTCTTACTCCCAGAAAGATATGCTTTAGGATTGCAGTGTCCAAATGTAGCTGTATAAAGACTTAACTGTAAACAAGAACTGCTGGATTCAATGAGACAATACGTATCACACACTTATTACTGACAAAGTTTCCTTGAACACTGTGGACAGCCAGTGGGACTTACTATATAAGTCTGCCCTGTCAAAGAGTCAGTCAACTTAAAGACACAATCAGTCAATTTAAACAAGCTCTTTGAGAGATCAATGAATAATGAGTCAAATTATTAAACAGAGATAACCAACTTAACCAAGTTCAATATTTGTCAGATAATATGATCTTCTCTTGGATTCCTAGCGGATATACTTCTGAGAAACGTAGGGCATTCAGTTGACCTCTAAAGTTGCTTAGTCACACAGGATAATACAGTTCTTGTAGTGTATGGGATTCAAGTTGTGAATATGGCTCTAAGTATGATACACTTGGAACTGAGCCCAGGAACACACTGGTAGGCTACAGTACTAAAGCAACAAAGGAGCTGTTGGTGGTGGTTGCAGCCTCCCTGTAAATGAATCCAGTTTGGGTTTTAGCTTGCACTTCAAAAGAGTTCTCCAGAATACTTTCTCCAAAATACATTCAGCAAATTGGATAGCACCTCAAAAATTCAGACAAAAAACCTCCCAGAGTGGATTCAACACAAAATCCATGAGTCATCACTGGGAGTCCCACATTCCGAAGGAACCTACCTGCTCATAATTCTCATAACAGCATTCTGAATGAATTAAAACTTTCATTTGATGGTGTATAAACCCTTTGTAAAGTCTGGTATGGTGAAATCATAGAAATAAGAACTGACAAAACTCTTATTTCTCCAAATGTACCTCAGCTACAAATTCACCACGACGGCCACCAAACAATTAATTCTCAGCTTCAGAGTGCCATTGGTAGTGTGTGGAGAACAATATTGACATACCACTTGGGCTCTTGCAGTGACTTCTGAGAAGCTGAAGTATGGATGCACTCAAAATGAATGGAAGAAATGGATATTTGAGTTAGTTTTCAGAAAGCCATGAGCAGTGAAAAACAAGTGATGAATGGATACAAGTGGGTTCATTGTCATTTTCCAATTCCACTCCATTTTGGAGTGGATACTTACATTTGTCTAACTTTAGTCACTGTTCTCAATGATCACTTCCTTGCAGTCATTTTTTTTCATAATGTCTTATATGACACAGTATGCTTGGATACTCCATAACAACACCAACAACAAAATAGATAAAAACGTTGCCTCTGGTGAGTAATGCCATCCATTCCACAGACTTTCTAGCATGATGGGTTTAGGCCCCATTGCAATGTGTTCCTAAATAAGGTAGGGTAAAATAATCACCTTTGAATCACCTGCTGGATTAACTTGACCCCATAAGTTCATAGGGCTTTTCGTAGGCAAGGAATACTTAGAAGTGGTTTGCCATTCAATCCCTGTGAAATATGGCATGTGGTATTCCTTGGCAGTTCACAACCAAGTACTAACCAAGACTGAACCTGCTTACAAAGACACACACACACTCAAGTTAATCAATGCCATGCAGTTTTACAGAGTGGGAAAAAAAGCAAAAGAGTGATACTCCTGTTTTTATTTAAGGTTTTTTTTTTCTTTATCCTAGCCATTCATTCTCTAGCCTGCACCTATTGGTAGAGTATCATTATGAGTTCTGTTTCTTACTCCTGGTAGCTGGCTGATAAACTTTTTTTCTTCTTTTTAGAATGCTCTTTAGCTTAAAATGGACCACAGTGGCATTAACCTTTGGCAACTTATAAAAAATATATGTACTTCTCATTCACTGGCTCCATTTGTGGGCTTTCACTGTACTGGCAACAAGATTAAAAATGCTTTTAATAGATTACATATGCACATTAGACACTTGGACCTGACAATTGACTTTGGCTATTATGATTACTGTTTCCAGCATTGCAGTAGAATTTGTAAGTTTCCTTCATTTGGGGCAGCACACATTGCTGTACTAAATATTTTCTTTCCCCATAACTACAATATTTGAGGATTATGAGAGCCATCTTTGCACAGTGTTTTTAGTTTTGGACAAAGACTCTGGAGATCAAGGTTCAAATCCGCGCTTGCAAGGCACATTCTCTCAACTTCAGAAAACCCTATGATAGGGCCACTTTAGGGTTTCCATAAGCAGAAAATGACTTGAAAGCAAACAACAAAGCAAAGAGAAAGAGAGAAAGAAAGGAGTATTGTTGCCACTATGTGTACCACAGATGTATTGTTCAAATTTTCAAAACCTATTGCAATTTTTATAGGAATGTTCAGCATTTGAACAATGGAGATGAAAGTATCCCAAAGGTCATCTAGTCCAACCCTCTGCCATGCACCAATACACAATAAAAGTAGATCCAAGAGTTGGCTGTACACCTTTTGTTCAAAGAAGGAGTCCAAAGAAGGCAACTTTCAGAGGCATTCTCCCTCTCTCATCCAATTCAAGAAGGACCTGAAGACTCACCTATTTAAGCAGGCATACTCTTGAACAGGCCTTGTCCATCATGTAAGCCGCTTATTGTATTGTCATTACATAGCCCTGCGTGATATTGTTTTTATTGTATATGGATGATTTTAACCGATGTTGTTTTATGATGTTTTAATGTTTGTATATGTTGTACACCGCCCTGATCACCGGAAGGGCGGTATAGAAATAAACTTTATTATTTATTATTATTATTCTATTCTGCTCTCAAGCAGCTCTTATATGAATAAGGTCTCCATAATTATAAGGCTAGTTTAAAACAAAAGACTGGTTCTTTTGAAAAGATGCTCTAAAACCACCAGTTGCATAAGAACTGGGTTAAGGGGGATTTGCACCCTCCTGGAATTTGGGTCAGGAAAAACCTGCACAAGTGTGAACAACCACCTTTTAAACCAGTTTGCAAACCAGTTTATAATGTAGTATGAACAGACCCCCATTGTATACAGCTTGATATTTTTAAACTCTGACTTATAACTGAGTTATTTTGCATAGCTCTTCTTACAGCTTTACTTTGTAAACCACTCCAGGATTTTCTGATATATCATGTACAGAAATATATTAAATACATAATTAATAAATACATTTTGGGATTAAAAAGATGTGTTATAGAAGTTACATTTGAAAGCCTATACTTTAATTATATAAACCCAAGAGAAAGACCTCCAGTCTAGATATGCCTAGAGTATATCTCCTGCACTATTCGGAGTTCATAAATTATCATTTATTGTGCCCATTAAATTGCTGAAATCACCAGAAAAACTATACTGCATAAAGGTTTACCTTTTCATCCAACTTGTCAGGGCCTTCGATGGCATTTGTATAATACATTTTAGATTAAGTAGCATCCATCAGGGGGAAAAGAGAGATGGGGTAGGATTGAAGGGTTATGTGTTTTAAAAGCAGATAATTGAAAAATCTGTGTTTCAATAGCAGGGTTTTTCTTTTCTTTTCTTTTTGCACATCCCAGCCTTGAATCCTTCCTCTTTAGACCTTTCAAGCCACTTCAGCATCTGTGACTTGAATTAGCAGAACAGCTTCTGACCTTTTCAACATACAGAGCACAGAAGACCTATCACAATTCCTAGTGGGTCACACAGAGCAGTTTCTTAGATAGCACCAAGAACTGCATTTTAACAGTAGCTTGCTAGAGATGTTCACAGAGAATTTATCTTCACTGTACAGACCTGGTTCCAACATGTCTTTCTACGAAGACCCATTTCTTTTCCCTATAATAAGGAGGCAACATTGCTGCTAGTTCCATATTATCTGAAACACGCAACGGAATAAGGTATAAAACTGGACTGCCTTCATAGTAAAGTATGTAGCTTCTGTAGACTGTGAGTTCCTTCCCTAATCAGGTCTATTGAAATCTGGCTTTTCAGGCAAGGAAGACTAGGAATGCCTAAAATGTCATCTAAGCGCCAGTAAAATTATCAGTATAAGTGTACCCCATCACCATCACCATCCTCACTATCCTTATCTTTATAATAATAGTAATAATAAAATTTATTTATATACCGCCCTTCCGGTGATCAGGGCGGTGTACAACATATGCAAACATTAAAACATCATAAAACATCATAGATTAAAACAATCCAAATACAATAAAAACAATATCACCCAATGCTATATACAATAGCAATACAATAAGCGGCTTACATGACAAGGCAGAAATGGAAAAGGCCCATTCAAGAGTATGCCTGCTTAAATAGGTAAGTCTTCAAGTCCTTCTTAAATTGGGTGAGAGAGGAAGACAAGCGGAGCTCAGTGGGCAATGAGTTCCAGAGGCTAGGGGCAGAGATGGAAAACGTCCTCTTCGTTGTATTCACTAATCTAGCCTCTGGGACTCTCAATAATTGTTGCCCAGTGGATCTTAGTGTGCGGGGCGGATTATGTGGGGAGAGACGGTCCTTCAGGTACCCTGGACCCAAGCCATATAGGGCTTTATAGGTAATAACCAGCACTTTGTACTGAGCCCGGAAGCGAATCGGCAGCCAATGAAGGTCTTTCAATATTGGTGTTATGTGGGAGGCCCTGGGAGCACCAGTAACCACCCGTGCTGCCATATTTTGCACTAATTGCAGCTTCCGAGTGTGATACAAAGGCTGCCCCATGTAGAGCGTGTTACAGAAATCTAACCGAGAGGTTACCAGAGCATGTACTACAGTTTCAAGGTCCCTCCGGTCCAATTAGGGACGCAGCTGGCGTATCAGCCGAAGCTGAAAGCAGGTGCTCCTGACTGTCGCATCCACGTGAGAAGTCAGATGGAGCGACGAGTCAAGGAGCACCCCCAGACTGCGTACAGTGTCCTTAACGGGAAGCGTGACCCCGTTCAGGACAGGTGGAACCACCTCCATACCCGGACCGGGGGAACCTATCACGAGTACTTCCGTTTTCTCTGGATTCAGGCTGAGTCTGTTTTCCCTCATCCAGTCCATTACCGATTCCAGACAGGCCATGAGAGGAGCGACGCCATCCCTGGTCACTGCATCAGTCGGAGGCATAGAGAAAACTATTTGGGTGTCATCAGCATACTGATAACCCCGCGCCCCATGCCTCCAGATGATCTCTCCCAGCGGTTTCATGTAAATGTTAAAGAGCATGGGGGACAGAATGGCTCCTTGAGGGACCCCGGAGGTGAGGGCCCTCTTATCGGAGCACACGTCCCCCAGCTGCACCATCTGGAACCTCCCAGAGAGGTAGGACCAGAACCACTGGAGCGCAGTGCCTCCGATCCCCACCTCTGCCAGGCGCTCCAGAAGGATACCATGGTCTATGGTATCGAAAGCCGCTGAGATGTCCAAAAGCACCAACAGGGACACGCTACCCCTGTCGATGCCCAGACGGAGATCATCGACCAGGGCAACCATGGCAGTCTCAACCCCGTAGCCCGCCCGAAAACCGGTTTGAAATGGATCTAGAAAATCCATTTCATCCAAGATCGATTGAAGTTGGAATGCAACCACCCTCTCGATCACCTTCCCCAAGAATGGCAGTAGCGAGACTGGCCGATAATTGTTATGAACCAGGGGGTCGAGGGAGGGCTTTTTTAGTATAGGTTTTATTATGGCCAATTTAAGATTGTCAGGAAACTGCCCTTCCCTCAAGGATGAGTTAATAATCCGGTGTAACAATCGGGTTACAACCGGTCCCCCCTGTGCCACTAGCCACGAGGGGCAGGGATCGAGGGAGCAAGTTGTCTTCCTAACACTTCTAAGGATCTTGTCCACATCCTCGGTACTGACAGACTCAAACTGATCCAGTACAACCGAGTCCACGGAAGCTCTGGACGCCTCTATTCTGGTTTCTGTTTCAACCCTGGCATCCAGACCTTCGTTTATCCGAGAGATTTTATCCGTGAAGAAGTTGTTAAATTGGTCACAGCAGGCCTTAGTAGGTTCAAGGATCTGGCTTGAGGCAGGGGGGAGCTGAGTTAGCTCCCTTACTACCCTGAACAACTCTGCTGGACGCGACTCCGCGGACGCGACACGAGCAGCATAGAACGAATTCTTAGCTGATTGTATCGCCTCTCCATAGTCCTCCAAAAGGTGGTCTAGGAGAGCCTTGTCAGATAAACGCTGGTGTTTCCGCCAGGCATGCTCTAGCCGTTGCAGAACCCGCTTCCTGGCCCGGAGATCTTCCGTATACCAGGGCTTCCTTTTGGAAGCAGGCCTGAGAGGGCGCTTGGGAGCGATACTGTGTATAGCCCTAGAGAGATCCGTGTCCCAGGTGTTAACTAGGGCATCAACAGTGTCACCGTCACTTCCAACCATATATCCCTCTAGGGCTTCTTGGAACCTATCAGGTTCCATCAGCCTTCGAGGGTGGACCATTCTAATAGGTCCGCTACCCCCGGGGGGGGGATCTGGGTTGATGCCTTGATGCTTGCCTCTACCAAGAAGTGATCCGTCCATGACAGGGCAGAAATATTAGTAATTTCCGCCCACGGATTTTCCAAGTCCGTACAAAAAACCAAATCAAGAGTATTCCCCGCAAAATGCGTTGGGCCCGTGACAAGCTGAGACAGGCCCATGGCTGTCATGGTATCCATGAATTCCCGAGCTGCACCAGATGGAAGATTGTTGGTCGCGAAGGGGATGTTGAAGTCACCCAGGACTAAAGCCTGGGGGACTCCAACACCAGCTCCGAGACCAACTGTGTCAGCTCGTTAAGGGAGTCTGTTAGCGCACGGGGTGGCCAGTAGACCAACAGAATCCCTAGACTGTCTCTAGCCTTCAGGGTCAGGTAAATACACTCGATATAGGTAGTCTGACGAACTTGGTTCCTGCATAGAGACAAGGTGTTTTTATGGACCAAGGCAACACCTCCCCCCGCCCACCTAATCTGTTCTGGTCCTTCACCGAGTACCCGGAAGGGAGGACCTGAGCCCACACAGCGTCTCCTTCAGGCCCAAGCCAGGTCTCGGTTATGCAAGCCAGGTCACAGTTGTTATCCTCTATTAGGTCGTGTAAGATGTGGGACTTGTTCTTGATGGACCTGGCATTGCACAGGAGCAGAGACAGGGTTTGTGGTACGGCTGGAGTGACCTTCAGGTCCCTTTGGTTAGGAGAAGGACTGGAAGGAGAGATAGATATTAAACATCGATCTCGCCTTCCCTTGTAACAGCAGTCCTTACTCCTACTGTCATACTTCCCCTTGCCCCACACAACTTGGATAGGAGCCCCGCTTGTATCGAGGAAGTTACCCTCTTCCTTCCCAAATAGTCCACCTCCTCCTCCCATATTAGGATTCCCCGTCTCCTCCTCCACAGCATAGCAGTATGGTAGAGGGGAGGATAAAAGGAGGCAAGAGTTACCAAAATCAATATAACAACCAAACAGGGTCCATTGCTAGCAGAGGGGACAACAGTAACTACATAACAGCCCAGCCAGGTGTTGCTCGGCCTCTCTCTCTCCCCCAGTGCTGGCTCCGAGGGCTGAGGGCTTGGGTGGGCTGAAGGGTTGCTGCTCCCACCAGCGTCCCTTTAAGCCTCCTCCTCCGTGGGGCCCAGGTGTTGCTTGGCCTCTCTCTCTCCCCCAGTGCTGGCTCCGAGGGCTGAGGGCTTGGGTGGGCTGCCCTGGAAACTGGGACTTAAGTCAGCTTACAAATTAACATCAATATAATTTATCTGAAAGATACTCAGTGACAACATTAAAATGGAATCAAACAGTAACATTACAATAGTTTGAAAGATACAATTCTAAACAATAAAAAACAGTTTTAAAAGATTTAAAACTTTTTTTAAACTATTTAACCTCTGTTTATCCTTCCTTTAAAAATCTTCTCAGAAGCCTCTTGGATTTTTTTTAAAGGGCTTTGTCTGCTAATGGAAGGGCAACTGGGGGGGGGGGGGCTTGTGTTGTTCTCTAGGAAAGACATTCCAGAGCCTAGGGGCAGCCAACGAGAAGGCTGTGCCGTGTTGCCCTGTCATACATTCTGTGAAAGAGGTGGAATGGAGTGAGGATTCTGTCCTGAGTATTGCAGGTCCATGTTGGGAAATACAGTTTGAACCCAAGCTTTCCTGCTTTTAACCTTCAAGTAAATATGGCTGAAGATACTGCTTTTTGCTCTGACTAGTAGCAATTATGACAGGCCCATCAATCCAGTTAATTCAAACCTCCAGCTACTTTTTTTGTAGAAACTGGGCTGTCTCACTTATACCTGAATAAGGTTATGCAGTGAAGCTTGAGAATATGCAATCCCATGTAATTTATTAGAGTAATCATCTAACTATGAGGTTACCAGTTCAAGCCTCAGAGCTCCTGTCACCGTACAAAAACATCTCCGGTTAGTAAAGCTTTCTTAACCTTTCACATGCAGTGAATAATGTCTTTCACTTAGAAGTATTTTCTCCAACATTTGCAACAGAAGGGAGGCCCTGCCTTTTGTTGCTTGTGAGTCATGGCACATAATATTTAAAACTTTGTCTGGCTTGGAAACAACTTGTTAAAATTCTAGTACAGCGCTGCTAACTCTAAGGACTTCTTCCTATACATTGCACGTAGTAAAGGTTCACATCAAAAGAGACAAATTTGATTTGAAGCCGAACTCCAATTGTGTTGGCAATGCTTGGCTGTATGATTATTCTAAAAGGATAATAATGTGGTTGAGCTGTTGGTGGCTAAACTGAGGAAGTTGTGTCACGTAAGGAAATTGTACAAAAGGAAATAGAATTTGGAGATGAGGCTGGTTAATTACAAGGAAGATAAACGAAAATTAATTAAAAGAAACAACCCATGAGCAGTTTAAAACATTCCTATCTATAGGGCAATTGGCACTAATTGGTTATTTTTTTAAAAAAAAAAAATCCAAGACTTATTTGATTTATGCAAGGATGCTATCCCTCATTTCATTACAATATTTCATTGAACTTGCAAACCTACAATACTTGAAACATAATGGACCTTATTCCTAAGGCGGTGTAGTGGAAAAGTAATCACGGATTTCCTTTAAATGTCTGTGGAATATTGACAATATGTGCTTTATCAGTGTGAATTTGAAATTTAGGCAAATGAACATTGTGCAATCAACTGCATTAGAGCCCCAGGGAGCAATCCACTAAGCTTTACCACCCTATGTGAACACCATTAAAGTGAATGGGCATTACGTGAAATGATTGTTGACAGATGCGCTACAGGAGGTCTTATTTTTAGGCTTGAAAGCAATGGAAGTCTAGAAGGAGGGCCAATTTCAAACAACATTGAAAAAATTATGAGTATAATACTTGAAAGATTTCTTTGAAATTCCAGATTTTATCTATCTCAAGTAGGGGTTTTTCTATCACTACAACTCCAGTTTGAGGGACAGCATTGTGTAGTATTTTGAGTATTGGACTATGACTCCAGAGACCAGGGTTTGAATCCCTGCTCTGCCAAGGAAACTCACTTTGTGACATTGGGAAGTCACAGTCTCTCAGTCTCAGAGGGAAGCAAAGGCAAACCTCTTCTGAACAAATCTTGCCAATAAAAACCTGTAATAGCTTTAGGATTGATTTATGTTGGCAATAACTTGAAGACACACAACAATAACCCCTCCTCCTATTACCTCAATGTTCAGATTTAGCTATCTATCTATCTATCTATCTATCCACCATTACTCCAGCAAAATCCGGAGGATCACAGTGGGTCTACAGCAATCTGTCTGTGGTGCCATGCTAAATATAAGGTTTGGGACAAGAGTTGATAACTGAAACAAAAGTCTATGCTTATCTATACAGAAGTAAGGTTTGATAAAACTAAAGTTCAGTAAAAAACTAAAACTATTCAGTTTGATAAAACTAAAGTTCAGTAAAATTTTACTAAGGGGATCAACCATCCACCCCAAAGGTTGGCTCTGTGTTGCCCCTTTCCTCGCCAGATCGGGGCCACATCAACTGTACACAGTGGCCCGAATCTGGCCTTTCCACAGTGAAAAAGAAGCCACAAAAAGCAGCTTCTTTTTGTGCCACAGAAAGGGTGCCCTAATTGCCACTTTTTCACCACTTCTTCGACACAGCACGACACTGCCCACCATCTGGTCAGGCAAGCAGTGTGGAGGCAGAGTCAGAGCAGCTGGAGTGTAGTCACCACACCCCCTCTCTGCCCGCATGGTGGCTGTTTCTGCTGGTCTGCAGAGGCTCTAAGTTCAGTAAGGCTTTATTAAAATCATTGCTACTGTGTACAGAACAGAAGCATAAATTTCTACAGAGTAATACAATTTTTTGATCTTGAGCCAGAGTTTCATATAGCTGGATGTGTGCAACTAGTGGCTGATCCAGATTTAGCCCAATTTTGAGTGACATATTATTGAGTGGCATTCTTTGTAGATCATTGGACTGCACTCTTATAGTGTTGCTATTCCACTTTAACTGCTCTGGCTGCCTCTTGTTGTATTCTGGGATTTGCAGTTTAGGGAGGGGCATCTAGAATTATCAGCCAGAGAGCTCTGAGGCCTCACTGAAGTACAAACCCCAGAATGCAACAGGAGGCAGCCAGAGCAGTAAAAGTAGAATAACAGCAATATAAGAGTATAGTGGGATAATCTGCTTTGAGTGGTTTCCTTCTCAACAGTTGGGAAGATTGCCTATTTTGGAAATCATTTTTCATGGTCTGCCACTAAATCTGTTCTATGCCATTGAGAGAGAACCAGCATGGTGTAGTTGTTTGAGTGTTGAACTATGACTTTGGAGAACAGGGTTTGAATTACCACTCAGCCACAGAAATCCACTGGGTGACCTTATGCATATCACAACCTCTCAGCCTCAGAGGAAGCAAAAGGAAAAACCTCTTTAGGCAAATCTTGTCACGAAAACTATGTGATAGGTTCACCTTAGGATTGTCATCATGACTTGAAGGCTCACAACAGCATAATGTCATAGAGAAGTAGTACAGCACCTGAAAATTTTTCAAGCCATATGGATTATGATGGTGGTGGTGGTGATGATGATATTTATTTATAATGCCTTTTTCGTGAGGGTGGGACAACAGACATATATAATGAAAGAAAAAACATTAAAATTAACAATGTCATATACTTAAGGTAAAATCTTCATGCCAAAACATTTCAAAGGTAAAGGCACCAAAGTTAGGCTGGGTCTCTGTTGACATCAGCATAGAATCTAAATATGAATGAAATTATGACAAATGAAAGTGTAATGAAAGGGAAATTAAATATGACAACAGTGAATGGAAAATAAATTGGGGCTGCCAGAAATTAATTGTTAAATGCATATAATGTAATCACCATCATGTTCTTTCAAGACTTAGTATCATGCAAGTCTGACTGGCTATATCATGTTATGACTTCATCCTCTTAAATATGTGATCCCTGATTGATGGAGAATACTAACCAACACATACATATGAGTGGCTTAGGCTCTATGATCCCAAGCTATACTTACCTGGCAAGGAAGATGCCGTGATCACAAAGGTGGTTTTCCCAGGGTGAGGCTCATCCATTGCACTCCGGGTGTGCTGACCCCTGTGAGTTCCCCAAATGTGGGGAAACTGGAACTGCATAATTTGAGGTGTCTTAAAAAATCAAAACCAGCATTTTGACTGGGGCCCAAAAATCAGACTAAGCACTTTTTACCTCCAGTGACAAGTCCAGACCAGTGACTGTCCTTTAACAAATTTGTTGTTTGGCTAAGACAGAAATAATAGCTATCGAAATTAATTAATGGAAAACTGAAGGGAAACAAGAATGTTGAACAGAGGCAAAAAAGTGTAAATGTTTATACTAACTGTTCTCTATGTGTGCATGTGCAGAAGTTTTATTACCCCAAAAGTGCTGTTGGTCATTCAAAAAATTACAACTGGAGTATATTGAACCCAATCTTCATATTTATTGCCATGTGTCTCTCTGTTTGAACCCATCCAAAGCAAAAGTCAATTGCCTACCAGGTCAATGATACAATATAAACAATGCAACGTGGATGCAGATGTATTCTGAGACATGTATTCATAGTGGTAGATGCCTGCTTTTGTGAGTAAGGGGAAACTGTACAGTCCTCCAGATATGGTTTGATTGCAACTCCTGGCTAACCTAGCCAGCATAACCAGTATCAAGGGATGCCAGGAAAACCATTTGACATCTGGAAGGCAACAGTACCTCCAACCCTGTGCTCTGTGTAGAGAAGGAGTCCTAATAACTCAATACAGTCTCCAGCAAACCTTCTAACAGATGTGAAGGGGCTGCTGCACTATTCTGTTTGAACTGGGGAACAGTAAAAGGAGACCCCCCCCCCACACACACACAGATTCAGAACTTTAAAGGCCAAGCAGGGTAATGGTTGTACTAATTTCATAAATCTCTCCCCTCGCAATAAACTGAAAATTGCAAAGGGATTGGCCCTACAATATAATTTTTACAAGAATAGGGACTATGGGAGTGGATTGACTGAGTCTATCATAGAACTTATCACTCACCTTTTAAAATGGCTCAAACCTCTTGGACTGTAGCCGGGATGCAGGATGAAGTTGGGGATTATCACTCACTAAATCGCCACTGAACCACTGGCTGCCATCAGCCTGGGTCCAACCCAGGTCCCAGCTGTGCTCCAGCAGTTTTTAGAAGTCGGAAAGTTCAGGTGCGGTGTGGCTGGGACCCGGCTTGGACCTGGTCTGATGATGGTTCAGTGGCAATTTAGTGAGTGATAACCTCCGCCTTCATCCCACATCCCAGCACCAGCCTGGGAGGCTGGAGCTGGTTTTAAAAGGTGAGCGATAAGCTCCTATATAATTTGAGTTCCTATTTACTCATTAATATGCTGGTGAGAATTAGGCAGTTTGAACACAATAGGCTTCTACAAAAGATATAGACTATGTAATTGGAATTTGCTGCTTAAATGTGGAATAAGAATTTTGTATATATAAAAAGGGAGCACTGCAGGAGGAGAGATAAAACATAGCTTCTCTATTTTTTATATGAGAAAAAAAAAAAGAAAAAGAAAGAGCACTCTCTTGTTTTCTTCATCACATGAAATGCTTTTTTTCAGTATGAGGAAGGGAGGATGAAAACACCCTCCATACTTGCAAAATTAGTATGTATTATGTGCATCCATAATTGCAAAGTATTTCTGAAACAATAATTACGAGATAACTAGTTACATAACTAACAGGAGAGGTCACATAAAGTGCATTCTGTTATTTGAGGGTAGAAAGGGACACTATGTGGATACTCTGCATCAATAAAATAATGCTTGGAAACAGACATTGGGAAGGTAGTCATTTCTGCACCTTGAGAAATTACCCCAAACAGAGACTGTCCTAATCTGCATGTATTGCAATTGCTGATCTCAAGAAGATGTATACCCCCAAAGTGATAGCCACTATCTCGATATAGTGGCTAAAATAGTACTGAGGATTGTTCTGGGTGGAAGAGAGTGTAGATCTAGTCCATTAACCTTAATGAAATGGTTTCAACGTTTGAGCAATTGTAGGCTTCAAGAGATGGGCAATCATAGTCTTCAAGGACATTACCACACGAGGCTTTTAAGATGCAAATAAAATAAATGAGAATAGCACATGACATTGTTGATGCTGTTCCTGTGAAATGTTATTAAACCATCTCTTTTCATTGATGGGGAAAACCCGTAGATAAAGTCCCAATTGCACTGCTTTTCCATTACTCCACAGGTGCATTGTGCCACAGCAGTTGTAATATTGTCAGTCTCGTGATGTCAGGGTCTCCTATTCTTCCCCTGTCCCTGCTTTTCCCCCTTCACTATTCCAAAACACGTTTTTCTATTTCTTTTCTTTTGAAAATTAAATCATATTACCATAACTCTGGAACTGTGTTAAAAATAAAAATGAGAAAAACTGAAAGGAATGCTGGGTAGGGCATAGGGTAGGAAGGCAGGGTTAGGAAGAGGGCAGAAAGGAGTGTGTCAATGTAAAAAACAGCCTTTTTGTGCTGTTGCAGATTAGAGATGTAATTCAATGCTCCCAAATTGATACGTTTCCATTTTCATTCGCTACTGCAGTTGTGGTGAGACCGAAGTTCATGTGAGAATGTCCCAAGATGTTTTTAAAATGCATCTTCCATAATTAGCTATTCTGGCTAGTGAAGATGGAAATTGTAGGAGAAAAAATATATAAAGTGCCACCATTGACTAACCTTGATTTATCCATTAAATCATTTATTAGGGAAAAGTGTTTTACCAAATATTTTAGGCAGCAGCTTCCACAATCCCTTGCCATTGTCATGCCATGGGGGGCTGCTAGGAGCTACAACTCAAAATGTCTGGAGTGTCATTTTTTTTCCATTCAACTATTTTGGAGCTTGATGGACAGCACTTTAGAAAACTTAGGCTCAAATTTCTATACACCAGCATGATCTAGGTTTTTAAACCACTGCATCAATCTCCCATGTATTAAAATTATTCAACATTTGGCAGTTCCCAGTGAGACAGCAGACCTGTTTGTATATTCTACAGCTTCTGACAGCAAATGGGGACTTCTATGGCTGAACACCTTTCTATGAAAATGATTGGTGACTGCTAGACAATAGATTCCTGCAAATAGAGAAGTAGTCTCTTAGGTAAGAACTAGACAAAACCTTTCTCCCTGATACATAGTTTTAAAGTAAGAATGATTTTTGTGAGGTTTTTTTTTTCCTCCTTTGTCATGAAGTATCAAGTGAGCTTCCATCTGCAATCTGAACTGGTATAATAGGTCTGAAATATGATCAATCTATAACCACTTTAGTAAGAACTAGGATTTTGTTTTCCACCACCTGAAGTTATTCTTAGGAAGAGAGAATTTATGCTAAAGCTTTGCTCGTTTCTATAATAATGTATAATTATGTAAATTACTCTACATGATCCATGTGAATTCCTTTGTGCAGCCTTCAGTAGAATCACCAAGAAGCTAAAATGGAGGGGACTGTATTTTGGGAACCTCCTACCTTGTACAAAGCCATTCCTCCTTAGTATCAGCCATAATAAAAAAGCCTCTTTCTATGCAATATAAAAGGAATAAAAGTCAATTCAATAGCCAAGATAACTGTTTTTGCCCTTTCTTGACACAGTTCCTTGTGTCAAGCTGAGTGGTAGATATTTGGACATTCTTGTCATGTGATAGTAGACTTTCCAAATTTGCTAGGGTAGGGGCACAGAAAGTGAAAATGGAAAAACTGCAAATCAGAATATACTTCTTTTTTTTTTTTTAAATTGAGGGACTATGGCCCAGTACAGACTGACGCACAGCACCAGGCTAGGGCCGATTTTAGGGTTCCAGAGGGCTGAGCGTCAATACGTGCCCAGCCCAACTAGTGACATCCATGCAGCATCTTGCTGCTGCCGTGCCCACACGGGGTGCGTGATGATGCATGGGCATCGGCGCAACCAAACAGCGCTTGCCGGAAGTGGTGGCATCAGGGCACACAAAGCCATTATGGCGCACCTAAAAAGAAGCTACTCTAGGCAGCTTCTTTTTAGAGAGTGCATCAGTGCCGCACCATATGGTTGGCGTGGCACCAATGAGGGATAAAGACCATCTGTATCCTCCCTATGTCTCTAGGAGTGCAACTCTATGATCAACATCTGTCAAAAGTTGACCATAGAATGATGCTGGAGGATCATTCTGCCTAGTACAGTAATCTCTAGGTCCTCCAGCACAACACTATGGTCAATTCCCAGCAAAATTTCTCTGGAGGCCCTAGAGATAATATATTAATCACAACTTCAAAATTGAAAGCCATAAATATGGAGGGTCATCTGTAGTTCGAAATTAGAACAGAAATATGAACATTCATCCCACACATATAGGGTTTTCAAATCTAGTAAAATTATCACCAGATAGTTTCTTTGAAATTGAGAACAGCAGAAACATCCCCACCCCCATTTAACCTATTGTAACTTGAATGAGCATTGTTTGGTTTTCATCCTGTGGCAACAAAAAACCTCAGTGAAGTCAATCTTTGAATGGCTCTTAGGATGCAGTTCATACCTGGGTTGTTGTTGTTGTTGTATTGAAACATGGGGATTCACTGACAAAGTGCAAAATACAAGAGAGTTGAATAATTTTCAAGAGAGGAATTATTTCTGAATACTGGGATGGCACAGAGTTCATAATACATCCACATAAAAACCTCACATCTTACTCAAGCTTTCTGTGTTTCAGTAGTATAAATTTGGGCTGAGTGAAGCTGTTATTTTGTTGTCATCACTGTTAAACAATTCCGAGTAAGAAATCTTTGCCAGACACCATCACTTAACCAGCGCTGGTAACCTGCTAGCTTTGCTTCTGCAATGTGCTCTACATGGGGCTACCCTTGTGCCAAGTTTGGAAACTTTAACTGGTATAAAACATGCCAGCCAGATTGGTCATGGGTACATCTAGAGTCAACCACATTACACCCATTTTAAAATCTCTTCATTGGCTGCCTATTAGCTTCCGGGCAAGATACAAGGTGTTGGTCATAACCTTTAAAGCCCTACATGGCCTGGGTCCAGACACTTGTGGGAATGCCTTCTTCCACTTAATCCACCCAGCACACTTAGCTCCTCTGGGAAAAACCTGCTGCAACCCAAGAAGACCAGATTGTCTGCGGTGACCCAGAGGACTTTCTCATCTGCTGCTCCTAGGCTCTGGAATGGCCTGCCAGATGAGATCTGTTGTATTACCACCCTAGAAGCCTTTAAAAAGGCTGTTAAGGCAGGTCTCTTCTGGTAGGCCTTTCCAGATCAGCCTTTTTAGCTTAGCCTCCCCTCACTGACATTATTGCCCCCACCCCCACCCCTGAAAAAGACACTTCTCTCGCTCCAAACCTACTTGCTATTTTACTGAATTCCTAAAAATTATTCTATTGTTTAATCCCTTTTTATGGTTTGTGATTAATGTTTTTATGATGGGGGAGACGGTCAGGATATGGGATTGTTGTTTTTTAATTGTAATTTTATTTTTATGATGTTTTATCCTTATAATTGCTGTAATCTGCCTTGATTCCCTAGGGAAAAGGCATAAATTATTATTATTATTATTATTATTATTATTACTACTACTACTACTACTACTACTACCAACAGGTTTTGCTTTGTCGTCTGCATAACCATGGTTCAGGACAAATAAGACAATTTTATGGCCTTTCAGAGGTGGGCTGCAACTCCCAGCAGTCATAGCCAATGGTGAGGAATGTGTGGTTTCTGCCTCTGTTCTAGCAGAAAGAATAAATGGGTCAATTTAAAGGAAAATTATCTCTCAGCCATCTACCAAGTGGTGGTTGCAGTCTCTGATCTATGGGTGTCATACTTTAAAATGCTGTGTAAAGGGAAGCTGGAAAATAGGGCACAAATGGAATTGTAATTGAAGAATCCACAGGGAGGACCATGGAAGAACAACACAGAAATTTAAATGGCAGTGTAATAAGAAACAAACTCGTAGGGCCAACGTGTCGAGGAGACGGCTTCTAATTAAAAACTCCTTGCTGAAACATAACAGGTCATCTCCATTAATCACCTGGCCAGCTGAAGCAGCTCCTGAATCTGAAAAGAGCTCTTAGGAATTAATCATATTACAAGAATATGCATAGCAAAGTTAAAATCCCAGACTGCAGCCAGGTTCTAAGATGTTGCACAGAACAAAGGCTCTATAGCAAGCTCCTTAGTCCTGAAACTGAAAAAGCTTTCCCTCTGATGCTGACAGTCTTCAAAACTGATGTTGATTCATCAAGGCTGCAAACTGAGCCAGCATCCACTGCAACAATTTCTTAGGCAATTTCAGGAAGAGAAAACCTGTTCTGTGCTTAAACATCAAGAGCTAAAAGTGGTGGTTTTCTAGGCAAATGCCATCTGGAGGGCACATGGGGGAATGAAATCAGCCTGTGACACATTCAGCACACACATGCATTTCTGATGAGCATGTAGACCATGTATATTGAAAAGACATTTTGTTTTAAGTGCCACACATGTTCTAGCTGCAGTGTTAGCTCTCTGTGTTGTTTTATTAATACATGCAAGTCATCTCAAGATGCTCCAGTAATCGAGGGTCAACAATCCATTTCTGAACTGGCCCAGACAGCTGGCCTATCAAACTCCCCTGGCAGAAATGACACTTATAATATGAAAGGTGGAACACAAGAGTGAATCATGCTTGTGGAGTAAATATTACATAGATGTTTGTTTTCGTAGCTTTCTGGTGGATTACAGGACTATGAGTGCTCTAAAACTTTAAATCCCTCTTCCCGTTTCTATGTTAATCTAAGGAGTAATCTTATTGATAGCTCCCAGACTGAGATCACTTGCAATGCAGGCAGCTGATTCAATAGGTAAATCAGATTTCTTCATCCAGGATGAGGAGACATCCCTAGAGGGAGCTCAGCTCAATTGTAGGAGCAGTGTGCCTGGCTAACATCTCAAGGCCAAACTATAAGTAATAGACTAAACTAATGATAAGTGATGGCCATTAACAGTATCTCTATCTCATTAAAACATCAGCAATCCAATAAAGCTACCCATAAGGTAGCTAAGGCAACCCTGAGATAAAGACTGAAGAAATAATCATTTCTGAGTGCTTGCCAATACTATTTTATCTTTTCCCCAGCATCATTCCTGTTCCCAAATACAAAAATAAAATACACACCCTAACCAAGAGACAACACTGCCATGCCCTGCATTTCACAGCCCTTTATATGGTGCATATCTTATCCAAATGTGCCAGATTTACAAAAAAGAATCATTCTTGCCCCATGCTCGCCAACACAGATCACCTGAGAAACCTGATTTCCTTTATTACCATATTAATAAACCATCACATAAGATTCAAATAAGGTGACTATGATTTCCATTCTGTGCATAGTTACTTAGGAGGAAACTCCGTTGAACAAAGTGAAACTGGTTTCAGAATAAACATGCATAGGGTTGCATTGCATTGAACATAATTATTTCTTCTATCTAATATATATGTGTGTGCTGGGGAATATTAGAGAAAATCCTTACTGGTTATCTCTGCTAGTGAAACAGATTGGCAAAACATCAGATTGGCTTTATTGAGATATAGTTTTCTTCATTATGCACCGGTATTTGTTAAAGCCTGTATAACCAACATTTTTGATTCATTGATTCCCTGAGGCTGATTGAAAACAATTAAAATCCTCAATAAACCTATAAAAGAATAATTTTAAGAGCTGCACTAAGAAAATACCACAGAACAAAGGACAACAAACAAACCCTCTCAGCTTTATGAGAGAAACTAAGATGAGGCTGATTCTCTGTAACATGGTTTCGAGACTATGTGGACTTTGAGATGTTCTTGACCTACAACTCCCATCATGCCCAGCCTATTGCTAATGGGAAGGAATGATCAACAACATTTGGAGGAACACACATTCTCATCCCTCTGTAAAGCAGCCATAAGGCCACCAAAGCCCAATTGGCAAGTATGGAAGGCATGAACTTTTCCCAGGAAGATGTTCTACTGGTATGGTGCCTTGGGAAGGTCTGTCAATAAGAGCCATTCACTATATCTACAATAAGATGGCCATGTGGAGAAGAGATTAGGTCTTCTATGCTTGAAGTTGTTGTGTGGAAGTAATATTTCTAGCAGATGCAGCTAGTCATGCAAACGTGCTGAAATTCCGTTTCCCCCCCCCCCCCAAATAATTAAGAATGGCCTAGATGAGGCCATTCTAATTTCCAATAGATCTAGTAAAAAAATAACAACTAGAGTTACAGTGATGTCTAGATAGGGACAATGACATCTAAAGTGTCCTGGCTTCACACCATTATGTCATATTCTCATCAAATTTTTGTAGTGATTCAGAATTTGAAAATGTTGTTTGTTTGGATAAGATGGTGGCTGGATGATTCTAGGAGTCACAGCTGAAAAGTAACTTTTCCAGGCTCTCATTATTATTGCATATATTCAGTCACAGTAAAGCTGTTAGCATAGATGATCAGAATTTTAGCATGATGCCTTGGTGTTACATGTACTTAACATTCTGAGACAAATCCCCAGTGAGATCTAGCTACTTAAGATTTCAAGCTCACATAATATTTCCAATACTCAATTGAGAAATTGTGGTCCATAGCTGTATTTTGCCCCTGGGGACCCATTTCATTGTCACCAAGGCCCCTTGTAAAGACCCTCAAAATTATCCAACCCCCTTAAAATTTTTTATTAAAATAGTATTTCAGTGCAAAAGTGCAATTTTTGTGCAGCATGAGACCCTAAGAGCATCATTTTCTATGCAGAAAACAACACACTCCTGAGTAATGGGACAGGGATTGTTTGTTCCTACTTCCCTGTTCCACTCAGGAACCAGAATTGGATTGTCTTGGGAGTTTATCACACAGCCTTTTTTGCCCAATCTGGATACACTATGGGATTGGGCTTGAATGGCTTGGAACAGGTGTTATCACACACAAAAACATGGACTTTGTTGCAGGGCGACTACAAGCCACCCCCCAGCCATGCTTAGCCAGCTGATTTTGAAGGACAGAAGCTTTACACATTTCAGCATCCTAATTACACTGAAGGTACCAAATCCCATCTGATCATGGAAGCTAAGCAGGATCTGGCCTGGTTAGTACTCGGACAGGGGACCATCAAATATTAACAGACACTGCAAGTTATATTTCAGAGAAAGGCAATGACAAACCACTTCTGAGTATCTCTTGCCTGTGAAATTCATGCCATAGAGTTGCCATAATTCAGCAGGTGACTTGAAGGCACTCACCCAGACATTTGGCTTAACTGACACATGGCTTTCAAGCACCACAGTATTTACCATTTACTATCAAATTCTATCCAAATAAAGAATGAATTAATTTTCATCTTCTGAAAACCACTTGAATTGTATGACCCTTTGAAAAAGGGGAAGTAGCTCAAGTGTTGGAAATACATGTTGTTGTTGTTGTTGTTGTTGTTGTTTTGCAAATCCTGGGCATTTATATCCTTGGTGGTCCAATCCAGAGAAGTTTGGAGTCACATGATGTTAAATGCTTCTTGGCATCTTACTAGCTGCACAGTTTTGTGTGTGTGTGTGTGGGGGATAACAAATAAAATGTGAGTTTCATACCTGTGTATCTTGTGATGAGATCAGGGCACAGATATAGAGAGAAAATTTAACCCCTTCTCTGCAGCAACACCACGGAAAAGTTCTGTTTTGAAACTAACTTTGGCTTTGGTGGGAACCCACTCCCACATTGGTTGAATGCTAGTTTTAGAAGGGTTTCCTTAGGATGGCAGGATGAGATAAAAGTTTTAAATTCCATCTCCATGGTTCTTCCCAATTCAGTCATTATCATTTCCCCTCCAGATGATTTAATTTGCATTTTTAAAAATCTGCTCGTTAGGGGTAAAGATGTATTTAACCTCATGTGTCATTTGGCCTTTAATAAAGTCTAATTTGTGCTGTAATTAATGGGACTTAAATGTGCTGCATCTAAGTTGTCTGGACTCAAATGATTGTGCAGCAGCAGCTTAAATTTAGAAATAAAGTTCATTCACTGAATCCTCTGATATCCATCAATGTTTTCCCTTGGAAATGCCATGATCTGTTACCATTGTCTATGCAAGTGATTCACTTCTTCATTAAATGACTTCCCAAAGGTAGCCTGATGTTACTAATGAGTAACTCCAGCAATTTACTTCCTGCTGTGAGAAAGTCTTCAAAAAACCACACAATTTTTGAAGGCTATTTAGAATTCAGGACTTATTCTGTCTAAAATTTGCATGTGTTTGCTTTGTACAGAAAATAGCTTTTTCTGCACAGAAACCAGGATTTCAAATGCACCTGAGAAAATGAAATGATAGAGGAATAGTTGAGACTGTCATTGCCAAATCAGGGCCTTTGAAGGATATGTTTCTTTAATCCATCAATGACATATTGACAAGCTTACTTATGCTGAACTTGAAAAATAAAATAATGAAAAATCCACTCCTGGAAGCTAGACCAAACTAATATGCAAATACCGACCATCGAGTATATATGGAGAGAAAAAAGTAAAATATTTTTATTTATTTTTTTAAATGTTAACTAGGCTTTCAAGCTGGTAGGTATTGTTTTTAATAGTTTTTTCATTCTTTTGAGTTAGCACCTCCATATATTTCCTTGTGTTTTGGAAACTCTTGCAAAAGAGATTTTATTTCTAAAATATGTTGAGCACAATAAAATATTATAGACATTTTGATATCATCAAAGAAAGAAAATGAAATATTTTGACTACTAATATTCAAAAAATGATGTGCCCTGGATAAGCGAATCTGTTTTGAAGGACAGTGAAAGGAACGTGTAATTTTTGAAAGTCATTTTTTTAAAAGGTAGTGAAATAAAGGACATAGAAAGACCATAATTTTCAGAGAAAATATCTCTAAATACAATAGGATTAACGTTGGTGTAAACACTAAAGGAATCAGGTCTTGTGTGATCTTGGAAGCTAAGCAGGATCAACTCTGGTTAGTACTTGAATGGGGGACCACCAATGACTGCTGGGTGGTATTGGCTGTATATCAAAGGAAGGACCTGGCAAAAACACCTCTAAGTATTCCTTACCTAAGAAAACCTCGTTAAATTCATGGAGTTGCCATAAGTTGACAGGTGACTTGAAGGCACATACATAAACGAATTGCATAAGTGCAAATATAGCTCAGTTAAAAAAATAGTAACTCTAGAAGACTAAACAGGGAGGGTTAGTTTGACATTGGCTTAATTGTCAGCACCGTTATGTGATTTGAAACCTGTCCGAAGGACCTTAAATGAATAGTAACAAAAAAGAGTGGATTACTGAGTTGTAGTGAGAAGGGCTGGAAGAGCCCTGTTGTTGAGTGCTGCAGTGATCAATCTGATTACTAGTCTTATTCAACATGTTCCTTAATAATCAGCAAATCAGTTGAACAGCATGCTAATGATGTTCAAATGGTGCTACATTGCACAGTGTGATGAGTAACAAAGCCAATAGAGTTAAAGTGAGAAAGTTCATTGGTATGCTGAAAAATCTGGGAATTATTATTATTATTATTATTAACCTTTATTTATATAGCGCTGTAAGTTTACACAGTGCTGTACATACAATCTTATATTTAGATGGCTCCCTACCCTCAGGCTTACAGTCTAAAAGCTGTTTAAAGATGCTTATGCACACCTTTCCATCACAGATCTAAAAAAAAAAAAAAAAGATGCCTATTAGTAAATTCTTCAAAAACAAATGGCAACAAAATTCCTCCTAATTCTGAGATCAGAGAAGAACAGTGCATCAGCATGATATTTTGAGCCAGAGTACAAAAAACAATGATTTCAGACTTGTGTTCAAATCCAGGTGCAACTATAAAACTCTGTGAATAATACTCTGTAGCTTCTCAGGTATCTAACAATATAGGGGCTTGGTCATCTATTCTCTGCACTGCTAGTGTACCTTGACAAAGAAAGGGATGTCCAGGAGTGGTTCTAGATTTTTATTACACCATGCCCTTTTTTTTTCTTATTCTGGAAAATACATTTAGGAAAACATTACAGAACAGTTGCAGAGTGCCTTTTGATTGCTAGTATGAAGACCCCTTCATCTGGAAATGCTTTGCAAAGACTTCCATACAGGAAGAACTGTCTGTTGGATTTCAGTGTTAACAGAAAAGCTGGCAAGAGGGTGAATGCTAAAAATTCAGCTGTGTTTCGGTGGCTCAAGGGCCTTGTGCTTGTTTTTTCAAACTAATTCCTCATCTTGAAGAATCTGAATTGAGGCCTGTTCCCTAGTTCATTTTCCTAACACCAACCCTGGCACCAGCCCTTCCCTCTCAACCAAATCTATCACACAGTTGTGTGGGTAACCTCAGTGTATGTCACCTTGGAAAAAGGGGAAACTAGAAATGTCTTTATTGTTTACATGGTAACAAATGTCTCGAGAAAAAATACTTTACAAAGACTCTCATGGAAGAAAGAGATGTAAATATGATTGAAGACAAAGCAAGATAAACAGTACAGGTGCGAAATGGATCAACCAGAGTAGCCTTGTTTTTCTTCATTGTATCTGAATGCTTTTCACCAGCGTCACACACCAATGGGAATTCTAACTGGCTCAGATTTATCTGGAGAAGGAAGGGATGGTGACAGTTATATGAAGAATGTTTCACTTACAGCTTTCTATCTGTCATCTTAGCTAGACAGAAGAAGAAAAAATGCAAGTGTACCTTAACACATTGTCTCTATTGTTGTTGCCATGTTTTGCTGAAGTTCTCAAGTGATAAAAAATATTCCCCCACCATTGGTTTTGAGCAGAAACTTCATTAGGAACACAGTAAATTTATTTTTTTTAATTTAATACAAATTGATATGATTAATAAATACCCTATAGTGCCATTGGAATTGCCAGCTCCTTCTTAGTTTTGTACAGAATTTTGGAAGTAGATGCTGCTGGGTTCAATACAGCTTACTCCCAAGTAAGTTTATAAAAGATTTCAGCCTTAAATTGAATATGGGATTAGGTCCATGTGAATTCAATAGATCTTATTTCTACGTAGACTTGTAGACTTGTCTACTTTTTCAGCGTTACTCCTTTAAAATGCCAGATTATTTTGGTGACAACCCTCTAGATTGATTTGGTCAAGAGATGGGCAACTGCGAAAGACGTGGAGGCCATACCCTCTCTACTCACCCCCAGGAGTGCAGATAGCAGTTAGTAAAATGTGTGAGATCCATTAAAAAATGTGGGTCAATCTGATCCACGACACCCAAACTGAGCAAAGGAATTGAAGCAGTTTATTGTCAGAAATCCATACATTGCTGGATATGTAGTGCATTCTGTGCATGTGTGTGTGTGTGGGGGGGGGGGGAATCCTAAAGTACAAATGTCTGTGGCCACATACAAAGATTTTAAAAGTGTGCATACATTGTACAAAAGTGTACAAAGGTGCTTTAAACAATGATGATCTAAGTCTACTTGAAAAATGTGCACAAAAATACATGGATATCTCCCCACAACAGCAGCAGCAAAAACAACTAATCCCTTTGGTACTAGTACAAAAGGAAACTAGAGGTGAAAAAGGGAAGAAGTCCATGGAAAAGGACTTGACAGATCAAGCCATCCATTATAAATCAAACCCTATTTGAAATTTGGCTTGAAGAGCAATGGGTTGTACAGCATCAGTTAAATTGGAGATTAAGGAGATCAGTTATAAAGTCCTACCAATATTGGCATTTGCTTGCTCCATTAATTGATCATTTCCTTTACTGTGTCTAGGCTGCCATAGCAAACTTGGTATTCAAGATATCTTCGGCACTTCTCTTGCTGGAATCTGTTGTCTACCTGATCCTAAGCAAGACATGTATGTCTATTAATCTCTCTCTTTCTCTATATCTCTGTCTCTTGCCTTTGCTGCAAATAACATGAAATAGCCAGAGGAGGGCGCTTGTGACCCTCCAGACAGTGTGTCCAAAGCAAAGCACTTCATATTATATACTTAGTTCTAAGGGGGGGGGGGGGGAGACATTTTCAAGCACCTTATCTGAGTCAGAGCACTATTAAACAATCATGGACAATGCATGGTTATCAGTAGCAAGATTAGCTTGCTGGTTTCTGCAGTTAATTGCCATATTTATCACTCAAGTTCATTTCCAAACAGAGAGAGCAACATCTTTCCAAGGCGGCAGCTGTTGGATGGAAATGTCTGTTCCTTATACCATGAAGGCTGCGAGCACATCCGTCCTCCTCCATGAACTTTCTGAGCTATTAGTTATACTTGGTAACAACAATAACAACAACACCTGCTATGTCTAAATATAAACCCACTTCAGTGATTTAACATGATGTAGGATCCTTTATTGTTTTAAAAAGCTGGCTTTTCTTTCATGTTATACAAGGGAAGAAATGTGAACAGAAGAAACAGAGACTGTCATATTTAATTTAACATAGTTCCACAGGCAAAGGCAATCTTGGATGCAAAACTTGACTGAATGTGTACTGAGGTGAGAAGTCATTTCGCAGTAGTGATTCAGTATTTACCTTTTAAAAGCTGGTGAGGTGATATATGAGATGTGTGCGAAAAATACCAAGAATTACTATCTTCACCACCAGTTGACCAGTACTAGCTTTATCAGAAAATATTGATCACATAAAATATACAAAGAGGATGGGAAGACAGTTGTTTGTAGAGCTTAAAAATGGTGACCAAATCAAAGGCCACAGCAATATTCCTCTCACCTCTCCCTGTCACTCACCTGAATGAAAGAAAGGCCATATGGAAAGCCTTCCATGGTTGCAGATTGAGTCAAAATTGATTGAGACAAAATAAAAAAGGAGGAAAACAGATAAAGGCACTAATGGTGAAGAGGAAAAAGGCAAAGTGCTTCAAGAGCCAGGGGGAGAAAAGGCCACACAAAGAGAGGAGCAAGAACACATGCCAAGGGCTTCTTGACAGAATTCCAAGGGTTCCTAAGTTTTGCAAAGGATACAGAACAAACATCTAGCAAACAAAAATTCACCCTTGACAAACAATCAAGAATGCTTCCACAGACTTCTTCATTAGATAGACTGGGTAAATCAAGTTCATCGGTTGGAAGTCTTGATAGTTTCTGAGTCCAAAAATTTAGCAAATTAGAATCCGTTGCAGGGTATCTGGAGTGCCATCATGGGCTAACTTAGGGGTGAAACAGGTTGTCAAAATGAAGTGATTTCCTTCCAGCTGCTTTGGAGGAGTGGTGTTTAAATGATGCACATATCCAAAGTAACCAGAAGCCATGCTAAAAATGTCCTCTACATGCATGGCCCATCTTGGGAGCGGAGCGTGAAATCAGTGGGATTCCAACCGGCTTCCGGTTGAAGCAGACTCAGGCCGATCTTTCATGCCCATCTGCTCTAGAATCTACATTCCTTACAGTCCTTAAGGATACAACCTGGGATATCAAATACATGAAATAAATTTTTAAAACTGGAAATGCATATCAACACTGAATCATGTAGAAATCAATACACTACAAAAATCTTTCTCCATCCTCTTTTCAGTTTTCATATAATCATAGAATCATAGAGTTGGAAGAGCTCACAAAGGTCATCAGTCCAACCCCATTCTGATATACAGGGATACACAATCAGAACACCTCCAACAGATGGCCACCCAGCCTCTGGTTAAAAAACTCCAAAGAAGATACCAAGGCAGTGTCTTCCATTGTCAAACAGCTCTTACTGTCAAGGAAGTTCTTCCTAATCTTTAGGTGGAATCTCTTTTCCTGTAGCTTGAATCCATTTCTACATATATATTTTTGCTCCATTCGCAATATGGCATCCCTTCAAATGCCAAGACATGGCTATCATGTTAACCTTCTTTTCTCAAGGATAAACATACTCAGGTCCCTAAGTCACTCCTCATAGGACATGGTTTCCAGACCTTTCATCATTTCAGTCACTCTCCTCTGACCATTTTGGTCACTCATTTATGAAACTATGTACATGCAAATAAATTTAGGCTGTACCTATGATACTGTAATTTGATTTTTTAAATAAGTTTTAATACTGCTAGTTGCTTATGTCACAACTGTTATCATTATTTTCAATGATATACAGGAATTATGATTTATGAGTAACATTGGTGTGGTATGAGGGGAGGTCAGTGGCTGGGGTGAGACCATGATTTCCCGCATCAGGTGACACCAACCCTAGTGGCACCACTGCTCATCTTTGATCTTTTTCATCACAGCCTCAGCATTTTTATTCATAATTTCCATACTTCCAAAGTTCTCTGTCATAGTACCACAATTTTCATCTACCTGGTTATAGGAAATTTCATCTTCATCCAACATCAGCATAATGCAGACTTAGGCATCTCCCCTCCATCTTCCAGAATTTAATTTTACATATTTCAGCTAATATCAGCACCACGAAATCTTATTCATTTTCCTTCCCATCGTCTGGCAATATATCTTGCAATTCCACATCATATGCATATCATCAGTTCTGAATAAAAAGTTTGCTGAACCATCTTGAACTGCTCTTCTTTTCTTTTGTGGTGTAGAAGCCTATCCACATTCTTCATATTATTTTCTGCTAATGAAGTAATGCTCAGGAACACCATCTACTTCATTAACTTAGCTGTGCCTCTATACTGTTTGGGAGATCTAAAACTGTGCATATTAACAGTTATTGTGCAGGGGATCGGTTAACACAAAATATATTCTTTTACTTTGTATATCATGACTTGGCTCCTAACATAAGCAGTTCAGTGTCTATGAATGAGCATAGGGTATGAATGAAATAAGATATAGGGCTTCTTTACCTGTGATGGTTGTGTAGAAGAGGAAATTTCAACAAGTGTGGCTAACATGAGAAACAGCACCTGTTGAAACTTCTTTTTCTATACCACTTTTGAAAGTAAAGATGCCCTGTCCCTGATTCCACCTGACAAACCTAAAGAACATGAACAGATCTGCTTCTCTTTTTGACCTCCACTCCAGGCCTTATCCACACCCACCTGTAGCTATCAGCACTAACATATAGGCTTCAATAGGCTGTCTGACCACCAAAACACTCGGGGATGAAAAGAGTCTTGTGGTTGTGTGCCTTTAAATCATTTCAGACTTTCATTATCATAAGGAGAATTGATCAGTGTTATCACCACGTTTTCTGAGGCTGAGAGTGTGTGAGTCACCCAAGGTGTACTTTCTTGACTGAGCAGGGACTTAAACCTTGATCTCCAGAGTCATAATCCAACATTCAATTGAGTATGCCACTCTGTTTCTCATCTCTGAGGTGAAATAATTACCCACCCCAAGTTCCTTTCTCGCTGTTTATCTCCCTGCCCTGCCCTCCCATTCCCCCCTAACACTGGTTACTGGTAATATTTTTTTTTCACAAAATATATTTTGTCAGCTATTAACCTATATTTATCTAACAAGGAGGTGTAAGTGGTAGAAGTCACACAGCAGTTCAGGGACAGGTAGAAGGAAATTGGAGATAACAGAGATATGTGTAATGGGGTTCTATGGCATTTCAGATATCCTTTTGCTAATACATAATGTATAGAGGATCTATGCCACCAGCAATATATTATGTGGTGATAAAGGAAATGTGAAATGTTTTATAATTGGTTTCTCTAAAATATTAATATATCATATTTTAATATAATTAATGCAGATATGGAAGTGAAGTTAGCAATAATGGATTCCATGCTCTCTCCCACCCCTTTTCTTAGCTATTCAAGTATACAGTTATTCACCAATATTTGAATGAGTTTCTATTCAATAAAACTGGCTGAGCTACAAGATGATATCAAAGTACCCGAGCCTAATTCATATATTTTTTTAAAAAGTACAATGATGTTGTCAAAAAAGGGGGGATTACAGAAATAATCCCCAATCTTTCCCTCCTCCTCCCCAAGACTGACAAGTTTATCACCTTGAGCTTAATGTGAGAAAGAAAAATGAAACATTCTAATGAATCCCCTTCTCCTTATTCCTTAGCACAGAAAGGTTGCTTTGAACACTGATATTAAGACTCGTAATATTTTGGGGGTCTATCCCCAGAGATCTATAAAGTAACATGAAATTTTAAACATTTGCAGTTAGATTTTATATGTACTCCATTTGCTTTCCAATATTGAAATGATTGATTTGTTTGTATTGTGTCCCTTCTTTTTTTGGGGGGGGGGGGGCAGGGAAGGGGGAAGAATTTTAAATCTCAGGTTAATTAAAATGACAGTCTGGTTAGACTCTAAAGCAAATATGTATCTACCAAAGCAATCCAACGCATGCCTACATAAAAATTCACCCAATGAAACTTACTTCCAGGTGGATATGAGAAGCCCTATGACTTACCTATCAAGGTGAGTCATATTTGATGTCAAAGTTGCTCACACTGGTTAATCTAGATCTTTGTAGGGTTATATCTAAAGATTAACCTTACCCCTCTAGCAAAGGAAGTGAGGCAAAACTACAAGCTGCCTTATAAATGCATGTAACTCATTATTTATTATTGCATGAATAAAATGTTAACAGCATATTATTTTTCAATAATTTAAAAATTGTTCTTAAAAGGACCCTAAAACAGAAAAATAATTGACAAACATCCCTGGAAATGATCCCTATTCCAAAAAATGTAACAAACATAAATAATTTGGGCTTCCCATCAAATGTGGCCACATCACTGCTCCCCAATAACTCCAGGACTGGTGAAAAAGCTTCAGTCCCAATATGGATCCATGAGAGAGGTCACTGTTTATATTCCTACACAATAAGAAATAAAATTTGTGTCTGCTTCTGTTCTTTAACAATTTTCTTATCAATAAGCAAGTTTTTCATCTTACCTTATTTGCTTTATAAAAATTTAAATTTATCAAAAAAATAACATGCTGTTAACATTTTCCATATTGAGCAATGTGTTATATGGTTTACAAAGCAACTTATAATTTTGCCTCACCTCACTTGTTAGAGGGCTAAGGTTAATCTTTAAACATAATCCTGCAAAGATCCAGGTTAACCAGTGTGAGCATTTTTGACATCGTATATGACTAATTGCTAATTGATTGCTATTTTTTGCTTTGCTTAGAAAACCTTTAAGAATACCAAGTAACCTTTATCTACTGGATCACCACTGCTCACATGCTCACATTTTCAAAGAATTCTAAATATGTTAGTAAAATAGGACACAGCTTTGTAGAAAATAGGATTATTTGTTTTCAACACCACTTGTCCTTCCAAATAATTGACAATTTTTATTTGAAAACAAATTTTAAAGCTTACTGTCCCCAGATCTCTTTCTAAAAGTTGGTGTTTCATTGAACTTCCTCTAGTTCTCTGGGAAAGATGCTGATCTGAGAGACATGATGCATAATTGTTGAATAGTTTGTTACATACTTTTGTTGGATCCATAATTTTAGAACCAACACTTTGAGACATTTCATCCACAATCCACAAAATGGAGTCGCTTCCCTGTTAGCCTTGTTGTTGGCTAGGAGTTATTATGGACCTCAAAACAGCTCTCAGTGCAAAAAAGTGTATTCTATGATCATTAACAACAACTATCCTCCCATTCATAGGGGGATATTTGTTATTCTTCTGTCATTAAAAAATGGGAAAACAAAATCTGCTTGCAGCTCTTTCTTGCTAAAAGTACAAAACCACCAAAACATCATTTATTTTTTCAGATGTTCTTCCAGACATTCACTAATGGCAGCTACATGACTGTCTTTGTGGGATAAGCATGCGTCTGGCCTTCGGTGATGTGTGTAATGAATAGAGCTGATGCTAATTAGTGAATTCCATAGCTCTAGTTGCTTTCAGTTGGTTGGAACTATATCTTTGGCTAGAAAATTGCTTTTTAACACAGTAGGCCTTGTGAATCATAAAGGGAAAGTACCCAAATTAATTGCCATGACAACATATTTACTGATTTGCTAAATAAGCTTAAAAAATCCGTTCATTAACAAAGACAGTAGACCAAAAGAGATAACAGCAGATGTATAAAATATTTTCTTACATTCAAAAGGCATATAAAAATATGTATAAAATAAATAATTACATTTTGTGGTTATAAGATGATTATTGTTGGGCAAAAAAAGTTTGTGTAACCCCCCACCCCGGGATTTGCATAAAAACATGGCTGACATTCACTCATGTAACCTAAGGTTATGCACATGGATGTTTTATTTTGGATTATTAGAATCAGAAAAAAGGAGGGGTGAAGATAGGAGGAAACAACATTAACAACCTAAGGTATGCTGGTAACTCCATATTATTAGCAAAAGACATTCAGGAATTAGAACAGTTAATAAGAAAGATCAAAGATGAAAGTGCAAAGGCAAGTATGATGCTGAATTTAAAGAAAACAAAAAATAATGATTACAGGAGAAATATGCTTCAAAATTCAATCTAAACAATGAGGAAATTAAAATAGTTAAAGAATTCCAATATCTAGGATCAAACATTGACCAGATTGGAGACTGCAGTCTTGAAATAAGAATAAGACTAGGAATGGGAAGGGCAGCTATGAAAGAACTAGAAAAGTTATTGAAGAGCAAAGACATACAACTGAACACCAAAGTCAGAATTGTTCAAGTCATTGTATTCCCAATTACCATCTATGGGTAGTGAAGGAAGCAGACAGAAACAAAAGCAACTCAAATGTGGTGCTGGAGAAGAGTATGCAAGATACCATGGACAGAGAAGAAGACAAATAAATGGTCCTTGAACAGACCTGACCAGGACTCTCCTTGAAAGCAAAGATGATCAAGTTGAGACTATCGTACTTTGGCCACATAATGAGAAAGTGGGTCACTAGGAAAAACAATAATGCTAGGGTAAGACCAGAAACCAGATGGATAGATTCAATCAGGGGATTGTGGACAAGGGCTTGCAGGATCTGGGCAGGTCATTGGAGGATAGGGATTCTTGGAGATGTCTCATCCATGGGGTCATCATGAGTCCAAACCAACTTGAGGGTAGCTAACAACAACAACAAGGGGTTATTCACTTTCCCTTTGTGCTTCATCCAAAACCTCCCCACACCAGCTACCTGTCCAGTAAAGCGGACAAATGGCTGATAAGACCAGTTCCATCCCCAAACAAATAAACCACCGGCTGGCAGAGCCAGTGCAAAGCAACAGATGAAGAGGTATTATCAAAAGATTTGTCAAGAAGTCTGAGGTCCAGGGTATCAGATAGGCTTATCGATAAGGTAAACAAACAAACAAACAGCTTCATTTATATACCGCTTCATACCCTTAAGGAGTGTCTAAGCTGTTTACAATTGTAAGCTATTTGCCCCCCCCCCCCAACAATCTGGGTACTCATTTTAGCGACCTCGGAAGGATGCAAGCCTGAGTCAAGCTTCAGCCCTTTGCTGGTCTTGAACTCGCCACCTTCTGGTTTTGAGTGAGTTGCTGCAGTACAGGCATTTAACCACTGCGCCACCAGGGCTGATAGTCCAAAGGTCAAGGGTTCAAGAAAGTCAAGATGGGTCAGCAGCACAAGAAGCAAGGTTTCAGTTCAAAGAGCACTGGGAGCCGGAGCCAGAGTATTTTCCTCAAGAAAGTCAGATAATCACTGGCAACTAAGCAAACATCCTACAGCTGCTTATATGGGTATTCTGCAGACGTTCAGGTGCATCTGATTGCCAGCTCTAGGCAGCTTCTTCCTGCCTATGCATCATTGCCCCACGGTTTGATTGCTGTAGAAATGATGCGCAGCAAAGAAGGGCAGCATTTTTGCTGCCCGTGTGTACCGAGCCATTGTTATTCATACCACAACAAGTTTTAGAAAACATTTCTTTCACAAACATCAAAAAATGTGGAAAAAAAGAAATGAAAAATCCTTAGAAATGTAGCCATTGAGTAGGTGACTTTTCAAATTCTTCATTACTGTGTGCAAGAAGGAAATAAGACAAGTTTACATCAGTTGTATTTGTTGGAATGCCACATAACTCCTTGTGCAGATATGTAGTTGCGGAGTCCTTCTCTGTATGGTAGGAACTTTTGGCAAATACAAATGTTACATGTGTGGCAGTAGAGTAATATAAAGATCCTCCTCTATCATATAAAGACAGTATTTGTCAAAGTGATGTTATGAATGGTGGTTTATAAAATGCATAGTCTGGTTTGAGAAGCTCAGAATTCTATTCAATAAGTCCTGCTTGAGAAAACTGAAAAGTCCAACATCCTGCTTCATACATTGAACAAATGGGATCTCCAAGTATGAAGGGTGTTCTTTGTACTAACATAATGCTTTTATAAAATAAACACAGTTACATGATCTTTGATTATAAATGTGGATACACAGGAATCATCCCTACACTTTCCCACTGAAATTGTTTACTCTGAGCAAGTTAACTTTACTAACAATAGCCAGGTATTTCCGTAAACACATATAAAACTAGAGATGAGAATGCACATGTAAGCTCTACTCCCCTAGCACCTTAAAGTATTTGGAAGTATGTTGATTTTGAAGAACAAAAGAAGAGCTTTGTGGTCTAAATGAATATAAATGAAATATCCACTGGCATATTAGATAACGTGTATTGGCAGATCTTTCATGATTAGAGCTTGGAAAAAGTTGATTTTTTTGGGACTGTAACCCCCAGAAGCCTCCTAGGCAGTATGGTGAGTGGTTTTGTTTTCCCACCTTTGATGCTATTATATTTCATTACCTGAGATAACCCTTCAGCTGGCATACGTTCAATACAGGATTTTGCCTTAAATATGAAATGTAATGGTGTCTTGTGAAAATAATGTTTGGTGTGAAAGTATACCTAATGTTAAATCTAAATAATTCATATAACAAAACATCACTAGGGAGAATTTAATTTGCATGGATCATTGCAACACTCATTTCATCACACTGTCTAGTGACCTAGATATAACACCCCTTTACATGTACTGTTATTTTGTCCAGTTTTCATCATGTTGCATAACAGCACCGGACCTTGAAACAGAGAGCACATGTTTTGCATCTGGAATGCTCAAAATGCAATCCCTGGCAAAATTGGACAGGGAGATGGACAGGGAGCCCAAGCAAAGTTTGTTGTCATTCTTCATTGAGTTAAGAGTCATTTTAATAAGAATCCTTGTCTTGGTTTTTAATGTCACTCCCCTTCTCTTCCAATGGTTAACCACAAAGGGAACAAATGGGGAGAAGTGTACTACCTGTTATTTTTCTGTCTCTTACCAAATGTCTGGCAAGTGGGAGCTTTATGACTAAACTCATCTTGGCTTGTGGTTCTGGGAGAGAGCCAAAATATTGATTTTGGTTAGGGCAATGGATAATAAATCTGCAACTATGAAAATATCAATGGCAGGAAGGTTTTTCCTTTTGTTGCCTTGTATTTCTTACCACTTGCCTCCCTGGTAACCACATACACTGAAAAGGTGAAGACCACCATTTTCTTCAAGGACTAATTTGTGTCATTTTACGAAGTGTGGGCTGAACTGTTGCCAAGCTGGCTTTGCTTTTTGCTTTATTAAATATATACCAGACTGAAAACAAAGTAGGAAGATCCTTTCTGTTTATTATGAAGTAGTTAAAGGAGAGTATCTAATTGATATTAAAACAGGAATAACAAGATAGTGGGTTGATGGGGCAAATTATTCGTAACCAGCTTCTGCTGCAAATTCAAAATAAAACAGTTAATAGGCATCTTCTGATGTATTATTTATTTGTTTGTAGTATTTTCCTTGTGTGATACACAACAAATACAAAAACAGTCTGCCCCCCACATTTGTGGGGGTTAGGGGCACAAGATCTCCACAAAAGTGGAAAAACTACAGATACGTAGGGGAAGGCAGTAGGAGTGTGCATATGTGTTTGTCTTTCCCCATGCATGCATGTCCCTCCTGCCATCCCCTGTACTTTGGCTGGCTGAAGGAAGCCAGCCAAAACACGGGGGAAGGCAGGGAGGTATGCACACAACCCTTCCTGGCTCCCTTGCTCCTGTGCCTTTCTCCCCAAGGGGAAAAGCCGAGGAGGGAGGATGAGTACAGAGGAGCCATTTCCAGCCATGCTGTGGTCAAACTTGCAAATAATAAAATCTGTGCATGTTAAACCTGTGACAGTGGAGGGCCAACTGTAGTTATACAACATGTTTAAAAGCAGTTTTAAATGCTTATAACTATATGTTTACAAACCACATTTGCAAGGATATAGTTAAAATAATTCCAAAAGCCAGCTCTTGTTTGATGGACCAAAACCATGCATAAAAGTGCAGTCTTTGCTCCCTGACAGAAACCCAGTAGAAGGGTGGCCATTTGTCCCAGAAAACCTGGAAATGCCAGATTGACTAAAGAATGACCCGGCTGGCTGGGCCTGCTGAAGGAGTAAGGTTAAAATGTGGCAGTAGTATATGGAAGTCCTAACTTTAGTTATCATGAGAACTATCTTATGAAAGATCAGTCCTTGTTCTCAAGCGCTGTTTATCTCCCCCCCCCCCCGCAATACTGCTGTTTATCAGCCCGTATGAAATCCGCTTATGTCACACATCAAGCTATTCTCAATTCCTTGTGCCTTATCCCTCTCTCACACACAAAAAGTAAATAAAACAATTAAAAAATGTGGCAGTAGTAATGAAGCAGGAAACTGTGAAAGATGTCTAGCACCGGTGGGTGTCTCATTCCACCCTGTGGGCTCTGGTTTCAACTACACAGGTGTAGCATTGCTGCCGTATTCTTCCATTCCCTCCCAATTTCCTTTAGCAGGGCCAGGAAGGTGGAAAACTAAAAGAGGCAAGCAGAGTTGGCCTTGTGTTGTGTGATGAGTGTATTGTTGGCTTGAGCCTAGGTCTAGGCAGCATGGTGGAAATTTGCTCCCAAGCAGCCTCAAGAGAGTAAAGGGAGTGCCTTTACTCACTGGGGCTGCTTGGGAGCCTCCCTATCCAGGGGTGGGGTGGGGGCAGAAAAAATAGCTCTTAACTTGGTACTGGTAATGAGTTTGAAACATCATGGTAGGAAAAGTGCAATGATTATTGTATTGAATTTGCATAATCAGAACAGAAATTCATGAAATGCATAATTATTATTTGCATAATATGCAAATTAGGTGCCTAGATATGAGGGACTGGAATATGGCAACCCTACTCATACAGCCAGCCTAACTTCCCCAAGGAAGTAATTCCACAATTGAGTTGCTACTGAAGAGAAAGTCCTGCCTGAGGTACTCCTCAGCCATGTCTCTCACTAATGGAACACTATTTAACTATTTTCAATTCTGCAGGCTCATATGGATGGGATACTTTTTTTTAACATATCCAGGCTTCAGGATATTTAGGGTTTTGTAGATTAAATCACTACATTGATTTGAGCTCAGAAACAGCCTGGAAGATAGTGAGACTGATTGAACATATATGGCTTTTAAACCACACAGTATTATAGAACAATCTAAATATTACTTTCTGCATTATCTCTGTCCCTTCAAAGGGAGTCTCATATAGAGTATGTTGCAGTAGTCTAATGATGTAATGAAGACATGAAATTGTGAAGCCAAATTTACCTTCCTTGGAAAAAGGCATAACTAGATAAAGATACTCCTGGGCAAAGGAGCTACTTTATTTTATATTATTTATTTATTTATTTATTTAATTATTTATTTATTTATAAATGATGGTGGTGGTGATGATGATGATGATGATGATGATGGTGTAGCTCCTTTGCCCAGGAATGTTTTTATCTAATTATGCCTTTTCCCATAGCCTCTCAGAGGGGGTGCAAGTGTATTCCCAAGCTGGGAACTGGATCTTTCTGAAAGAATGCAATATTAAATATGTTGTAATTTCTAGCTAGCTTTCTACTAAGCAACATAACTTCACGTTTACTAGACTCGATGTCATTTTTTTTTTCACTCATATACATGGGTGCATCCCAAAAAAATTTCAAGGTGTCTCCACTCTCTTTTTAATAAGATAAGAAAAAGAAATAGAACTGGACATCCACAAGCCAGCCTCCTGATCGCTCTCAGTGGCTTCTGGTAGATACTTGAGTTTTGTGGGACTCCATTGGATAGCAGTGTTGAGGCCAAACTGGAATCTTCCACCACCCCTGTTTGGAAGCATTTAGACAAGTAAGATCAGGATTACTGCAATTTTTTTAGTCCATGCCATGTCCTTTATCAGCAAAACAGCCCAGATGAATACATTGTTAATGGTAAGAAATGCTGGAAGAACCAATAGGGATACTCTTTTCCTGTCCAATCCCCAATATAGGTCATTCACCTAAAGGTGTCACTAGGGTTGGTGTCACCTGGTGCAGTAAAAATAATAATGTTTATTTATATAACCCAAGGTCTCCCCTTTTACCTCCTGCTGATCCTCACCCCACTTGTCCCATCTCTTCTACTGAGCTCCAGAACTTTAAAGGGATGCAGGCCAATGCCACATGTACCCAGCACCCCTGTCCCCCCCCCCCCAAAAAAAAACATCCCTACATTCAGCAATCTGACAAAGATTTATTTCTGTCCCAAAACAAGGTCTGAATGCATCCAAAAGGTCAGTTTCATCAAAGAAAGCCTGGAGCTATGCAGCCACCACTTGCTGTAAGCCCTTATTTTAAAAGAAAATAATCAATAATTATTCAGGATGGTAGACTCAAGAAGAAGTTATGTTGACAGTTCTCGTACAATAGTTTAAAGAAATTGGAACAGAGCATTCACACCCACCACCATCCAACTACTGACCATGTCTTTGCTGTCAGTTCTAATCAGCAAGGATGGACATGAGTTTAATGATCAAGGAGCTGGCCTCACTTTTCCAAGCAATTTGTCTACAACATCAGGTCGAACAAATTCATCTATCAAAACTGGACAAGTGCATGCCTCAATTATATCCCAAGATTCTTCCCTCAATGTGTAGTCAAAGTCAGAAAAAATTGTTGTTATTTTCTTTCCATTTTTTCCCCTCCAAATTAATGTAAGTGGGTTCTGAAGTCTATTACCTTAAAAGGCGGTGGGGGGGGGGTGTTGTTGGTTCCCACCAGTAGTGCCAGTGCTGCTTTGAAATTGTGGGGAAATTTTAGCTCAAAAGGAGGCCCACAATAGATCAATTTTTGGGATCAATTCACCTATGTACTAACTGCAGAGACCACTCCAGTTTCATTGAATAGAAGAGTTTTATTTAGAAATGTGCAAGAGTGCACAAAGACATACAGACCAAGGCAGCTGTTAAAACTGTACAAGGCTATCAGAATGGAAAATGTGGAAAGAAGGTTGGATAGAAAAGAATCAGGAGTTAGATGAGGTTGATAATTCCCAGTCCTGAAGTGAGGCCCACAGAAATTGAAGAGTGACGGAGGTTACAGACAGAGAGTAGAACAAGACGGCTAGGGCAGGGAAATATTTATATCCCATTCCATACCCTCAAGCAGTTGTTTGGTGTGATATTTGGTGTGACAGTGGTCTTGATGGTCTTGACAAAAGTGGTCCAGAATGGCTCTGGGGTGACAAAACCTTGATTGGAATTGAGAGTCCCTCAATGGTCGAACAGGAAGGGTGAATGATGAAGGAGGTGAAATGACGTGTATGGTCTCTGATTGCTTTGCAATGGGACTCCCTTTGTCTCCATTGCAAGGGGAAATGCAAAGACCCTTGGGGTGTGAAAAGCCCATATCCAATTGAATATGTCCTGAGTCTTTTTTTATAATCCCACTAGTTGTGTAAACACTTCATTGCCCTTATCTCCTCAGAGAACCAAGGAGCCATTCTCTGCACTATTCAAAGGATGCTTAGAAGTGATTGTACCAATCATTTCAGTCATCTTACAGTTCCTCAGATCAACCAGATGTTAACAGAATAATCAGCTAAAGTGAATGTGATATTCAAAAATGTTCCCAAATTATTCTGGATCTCTTCACCTGTGGGAGTGAAATCCCAACAAATCTACCCCCCTCCCCCGTGATTGGTCCCTTGATAGGATATAAATGGAAGGAATTAATAAATAAATAAACCTTAATTTTAAATGATGCACACACTGGACTGAAAAGTCTGTTTCAAAAGTTCTATAGATCTATAGATCTGGCATTTCTGCATAATATATTTCCTCTATAATGTAAAAACCTCTTTCATAGACTTTTTTCTTTAATGTGATAAAGACAGCAATAGCAGTGGGAACTTATCAAAATCTTAGCTCCCACTATTTTCCTTAACTTGGTAATCTTTTGTCATCAGAAAAGAGAGAACAGATTTTCTGTGTGAGTATATTAAGAATATTGTAGAGGAAGCAGGAGGGAGGAAAGGTAGAGTAGGGACAAACAATTAAAAGAGAAAAGAAGAAGAAGGATTTTCTGATATTTGAGGTGTCTGCCAGGGATGTAATAGTGCTTATTCACTAATGGTGGTGGCTGAGAGAAAAATGGAATTTAACTTGAGCTGGAACCATAAACCAAAAAAGTGTCTGTATACATTTTGTTAAAACAGTAGGGCATAGTGGTTTGAGGTGCTGAACTAGGACTCCAGGAGACCAGGATTGAAATCTTGAGCAAGGAAACCCACTGAGAGATCTTGAAGAGTCATACTCTCTGAATCAATCTTGTCAAGAAAACCCCATGACAGGTTCACCTTAGGGCCACCATATGTCAGAAATCACTTGAAGCACACAACAATTTCAAAACATGTTGTTTTATCATGAGCACCTTGCTGACCCTTGTGAACCTGTGGATGTTCCCTGTAGTTGCCTGTTTTTAAAATGGCTCCTTAGAGGAACAGAAAGTTCTTTATGGAAGGTTCACTTTTTATCTGTTGGTGCTGGTTTTAAGATTTCTGTCATGCTTCAAGAAGTTTTGCTTTAGGTTTGATAAAATGGTTAATTCTCCAACACTCAGGCTTCTTTCACATTGAGGCACTTACTGTTCCTAAAATGCCAGCAAAATGTTCCTGGAGAGTCCCTGAAGTGTGAAGGTGGGATAGTTGGTAGTGCTTCTTAATCAACATTGAAGCATTTTGTTTCTTTCCCGTTGTGAAAGCGTTTGCGGAGCAGCCATTTCTTGAATAACGGAAGTTCCTGTTATTCAAAAAATGGCTGCTTTGTGAACACTTTGGCAATGGGAGAGAAGCAGGACGCCTCAATAACTATTAAGAAGCATGACTGGCTCTCCCACCTTCGCGCTTCAGGAATGCTCCAGGAACCTTTTGCCGATGATAAGGCTCCATGTGAAAGAGGCCTCAGTATTTGTAGAGTGATTACAGGTACAACGGCCCAAACACTCTGGCTTACCACTAGCAATAGCAAGTACATTTCTATACAACTTATCAGTGCACTTAGGCATTCCCTAAGTGGTTTACAATGTGTAAGCTAATTGTCCCCAACAAGCTGGGTACTCATTTTAATGACCTATGGAAGGATGCCCTGGAGCCCTGGCTGGGATCAAACTCACAACTTCATGGCTGTGAATGGCTGCAGTATCAGCATTTAACCACTGTGCCACCAGGACTCCTTATATCAAACATTACATTACTTGAGGGAAACTGTGCGCTACCAGAGTTTCATTGTTTTCTTCCCCATTTGCTCAAGCTGTAGTGCAGTTGTGTGTTCCTTAGACATTCCAATGCTTGTGGAAAAACTGTAAAGCTCACCCCCCCCATGCATAATCAAGAACTAGGTAAGTGCAAGTGGGTAGAATTGAGCTATATAGCCATGTTAGTCTAGAACAGTGTTTTCCCAAACTTTGCTCCTCCAGGTGTTTTGGACTTCAAGTCCCAAAAATCCTAGCCAGTTTGGCCAGCAATCGGGAATTCTGGGACTTGAAGTCCAAAACATCTGGAGGACTGAAGTTTGGGAAACACTGATCTAGAATGCCAGTATGCGATGGGATTTTGTAACACCTTTGAGACTGTGGCTGCATCCCCACTGAAGAAACGATTCAGTTTGACACCACTTTAACTGCTCAATGCTATGGAATGTTGGAAACTGCAGTTTTTGCGAGACAGAGAGCTCTGGTGACGCAACAAACTCCAGTTCCCTTATTTGCATAGCACTGAGACATGGCAGTTAAAATGGTGTCAAACTGGATTATTTCTGCAGTATGAATGCAGCCTAAGTGAGCAAAAGAAGTTGTAGCATTAGCTTTCATAAACTTGGTCTACTTACTCAGATGCATGGAGTGAACTGGTGTCAGGAAGGATCTTTATAATCAGACTAAATTAATAGTTATAGAAATGCAAAATTTGTGGCAATGGTGAGGAGGTAACAAATTTAGTTTTAACTATGGTTCTTGAGAGACAAAGGCAGGAAGAAAGATGTCTAACGCCAGGGTGGGTGAATAACCATATGAACGGTGGAGGGAGTTTTGGAATGTGAGGTGTGCAGACTGGGAAGCAGAAAGAAGATATGATAAAATGGCCAAGAGTGTCTGCATGAGGCTGAAATTAATCAGTGTTACAATATGACTAGTGTGCCAGGAAGCCATTGTCTCTGTTCAGCCCTCTGTTGATGTTTTGCAGTTTGTGGATATATTCTATGAAAGCTTATGCTACAATGTCTTTCTCTCATTTAGTCTGAAAGGTGCTACAAGAACTCTTTTCGTACAGGAAACTACAAACACAACTTCCCTTGCATGAGCAGAAATAGCCATTGGATATGGGCCTATGCAATCCAGTGTTAACCATTTTATTAGTAATCCTACTTTTGCTCTTCTACATGTTTTTTTTTTACACTATAAAAGTGTGTAGGGAACTACCCCTCCTCTTGTCTTGCCAATGTCTAATTTTTAGGTCTTGTGAATACTTGGTGTTGCTTCCCATTCCTTCACAGTCAGAAATGGCTTCCTTTGACTTTCTGCTGACTAGGATTTGAATAAGCAAATGAATGTCTGGTCAAGGTTTTTGATCATAATTTATTTGAGTGTAATTTTCCAACAGGGTGCCTCCTAGTCAAAGAGCAGTGAACTGAAAGAAAATGCAGTCTGCTTTCTAATGTAGAAGATTTTATGTAAAGAGGGAAAAGGTTATAGTCTTTCATAACAGAGTGCATAGAGCTTCATTCTGGGACTTGCATTTGCAGTTTGCACTTAAAGCTAACAGCTAACAAGAATTTAAGATGAATACTTGAACAGTTTTTTTTAATTAATTCAATTTAATTTTATTTTGCATGTGATAGCTTAATTATTTTAATTGTTTTTTAACATCACAGTTGATTTAAGCTGTATTCTGCTTTACTGCCTGTTGTAAGCTGTTTTGAGTTATATACCAGGAGAAAGGTGGCACAGAAATAAAAGAAATGAATGAACAAGCAAAAGCAGTTAACACAGAACCCACTTGGAGGCTGTTGCATCATATATAGGAAATAGTGATGAATTAGATTTTTTAAAATGATGATGATGATGATGATGATGATGATGATGATGATTTAGCAAAATTCACAGATTTCTGCATATCTGGAATGGAAAACTGATTGAGGGGGAAATGGGCATGAGTAGATTCACCCACATATGGAAGAACAGTTTAGCACTTAAATTAACAAATTATCCAGAAAGGCAAATAGAGTTTTAATTTGGATATTCAACAAGACAACAGGCTGGGAAATTATAAGAGAAAGATGCAGAAGAACTGAATTCAAATGGAAATCAAACCCTCACCACAATTATTTATGTCATGTTAATCTGAGTATTAAGTTGTTCTTTTGCCCCTAATGCAACTGGGCCTAGATGTTCTTTGATGCCTGATTTGTTAAGTATGATTATTTCTTTTCCAAATTATATCTTCTCTTCTCTTCTCTTCTCTTCTCTTCTCTTCTCTCTCTCTGAAGTTTTGGTCTTTCAGCAAGTATATTTATTTACTTCACAAATCACATATATTGATCTGCTAATAACAACAAGACCTAGCTAATGAACAAAGAGATGATTGATTATATTACTTCTGTGACCTCATATAATCTCACTTTATGAACTCTGTGACTGGAGACTACTGCTTAGATTTTTGTCCCAGATCACATGTTACTGCTGTCAGTATTCAAAGCACAAATCTTCTACTCTTCTCTACATTATACCACTTTGGTATCTCCCTGAAATGGTTGTGTTAGGAACTCACTGACTAGTTCTTTCCCATTTAATTTTGTGTACTTATTTGTAGATGAGTTTGAAGCACTTTACTGTGCTGTTGGGTTTTCAGATGCATTATTATATTTATATTTATTTGCATGTCATTTCCCCCCAGTTTGAGATTCTAAGTGCCTTACAAAACATAAATAAACAGATGGTTAAAAATTCACAAAATTGAAAAGTTTTAAAAAGACTTTTAAAAAAGATTAAAATATACATCATTAAACACATGCACACATGTTTGTGCATGTATATACATCCCACACCCACACCGATTAGCAAGATCCAACACATTGTTTAAATGAGACAGGGCTTATAAAATCAATTAAATGCCTATTGAAACAGAAAGTTATTTACTTGTCTGCAAAAAGAAAGTAGCTGGGGTGTCAACTTCTGGGGGAGTGGGGAAGGAGTTCCAGAGCCCAGGGGCAGTCACATTCACCCAGGTTCCCATCAGATGTATTTGTGAGGTGAGGACAAAGATGAACGTTGCACAGATATACTATATTTGCTACGATGCAGCAAGTCCAAGAAGGAAGTATAAATCTTGACTTATTTCACTTTTGCATGCAAGAATGAATAATTTCAAAATTATGTCATCATATAATAGTTGTGGGGCGTTTTAAAATGATTTTTCACACTTTGCACCTTTTTTTAAAAAAGTCATTTGTGCACACCTCCATTTGTGGGGGGAAATATATCTAAAAGCCCACCTCCCCACCATGCAGGAAACAGTGTAACTTCTGTAAAGTATACAATATTTTGTACAAAAAATGTTCTTGTCACACACAAATTCTGGATGAGAAAAAGTCTTGAAGCAGTAGACTATTTTCCCATTGAATAGATACTCTGTTTCATGACAAATTTTGGAAGTATAGTTTTTTCATTCCTGGTGGGGAAATTGAGGTCCTCCAAATGTTTTTGGACTGCAGCTTCCATCATCCTTCATCTGTAGCTGATGAGATTTGCCATCCAACCTTATTTGGAAGACCACAAGTTTTTTAAACTCTATTAGTCCAAATTCAGGCCAAGGTTCATTAATTTCAAGGCTGCATCCTTCTAAATAGAACATCTGGTTGGAAATGTATCTGCCATCCTGTACCCAATTAACTGGGAGTAATTCACATTGAATTCAATGGAACACTTTTTCCAAATAGGTTTGTATAGGATTCTGCTGATGTTCCTTTCATTTCTGCAAAGTTTTTTTTTTAAAAGTTATGTATCCTTAGAAAACCAATTGTCAATTTACTGACAAAAAAGTAACAATTCATCTAACTTGTCAGTTCCTTGATTGCCATGAGATGTGAAGACACTCAGAGTTACTGCTAGGCCCTAAACTAACACTTTCGAGCTGATGACTTACTTGGTTTGAGAACTTAAATGAAGACTTGATTGAATTGCCCAGTAATGGAAGTTCTTGGCTGGATTTTTTTTTTTCCAAAAGAGGATAGCAATTTTTGCTAAGTGCAGGAAGAGAGGTATTCTACATTTACAAAGTATCTTCACACGTTCCTATCACTTTAACTTTTGATTGCTTCTCACATAGAGTCCATTTACACAGTGGCTTTCTTGTAAGAATGGTGGACCATTTTCAGCTAAGCACTTTTGTGAACAAATTAAATCGGTGAATAGAACAGGACAATTCTTGTCAGCAGCACTAGCTATGTTTGGAGGGGCTATCTCTTGGTTTTTATACAGCTTCATGCATATAACTCCACTGTGAGGACAGAAGATTGGTCCTATCTCACAAGGCTGTCAAGAGCTTTCATGGTTAGAAGGAGACAGTGCTTCATGCTACTATCTCAAAGCTTTCTGAACATAAATCAGGGAAAAGTGTGGCACATAGGCTGCATGCAGACTAGAGGTCCCTGAGGTGTGGAACCTGAAGCCCACAAAGCCCCATGCTTTAAAAAAATATTTTTAAGAACTATTTTTTTTTAAAAAAATACATATTTATAAAAATATTTATAAAAATATTTTTAATTTCCACATGATATTTCAACAAGACCCCCCCCCCCAAAAAAGGTCAAAACTGCCACAAAATAGTTTTGCTCCTTCAACCTCAAGCCCACCACAGACCATAAATATATTTTAAAACCCTCCCCAAAGTGCCTCCAAGTCAATGGAAATCAGAACCAGGAGCAATGTTGCTCACCACCTGTTTCAATTTGGGCTGACTTCTGATTGATTTTTTTGCAGTTCTTTCAGGTTTTTAGGGTCTGTAGGGGGCTGGAGCATTGGTGGAGCAGAACTGTTATAATTTGCAGCAGTTTGGAAACATTGGGGAGCTGGGTGAAAAATGGCCCAGATTATTATTATTATAATAGCTCTGTAGTTTTCCAAACCTATTGTAAGGTCCAGAGGGGAATTTAAAATCATGGTGTTCGGCAGACAGCTGTTAGCCTCTGACCTTCTGCACCTCCAGTGATCTATGATAGATTAAGGGGCGAAACAGACCACCTTTTTGTGCTGTCTTAGGGGTGGCATTTAGACATTTAGACATGCTTGCTCTGACACTGTCTGCCACTGGTCTGACCACATTGGGGGGGGGGGCTTTATTTGTCATTTCTTTTTGTACTGGCAAAAAGCCAGGTTGTGGCTTTTTTGCTGAGGCCCCAACCCAATGTACAAAGGGGTGGTGTCAAGCCATCTGTTCAGGACTGTATGTTTCAGCCCTAACAGACTGAGCAACATCCATAAGACAAGGGATGCTCCAAGTCTGCTTTGGTTTGGTTTGGTCATGGTTTGACCTTACAGTCCAGTGGAGAAGCATCATGCCCAAAGAATCCCCTTCTTCCAGTCCCAGCCAGCAGTGCATGCCATTGAACTTCAACTCAGATTCTGCCCTGCCTTGCACCTCTTCTACCGTGCTCTCTGTTGCATCATGTCAGCCTTGCATCACATCATCTATTTTGCCTCACATTTGTCATCTTTGTGTATCCTCCCTTGAATCATACTAGCTCCTACATGCTGCATTTCACATCATTCTACTTCGTCTATCCAATTTGGTATTTGTCTATAGGGCTGAACAGATGGCTCCTTTGAAGTAGCTTGCCAGTGCCCCCTTGAGAGCTGAATTGGGGTCACAGCAAATGCATGCCATGGCCCCAGTCTACTACAGGAGTATATCCATGCTGCCAGCCATCTGGTTGGGTAAATGGCATGAAGGTGGCTTGGGAGTGGAATTGGAGTGTGTGACATGCAGTCGTCATGCCCCCACTCCACCCAAACACCAGCTCATAGTGCTGGTCTGTTTAGCCCCTGTGTTAGATACGGTGTGATTATATTGCCTGCATATGGCCTTTTGTCCTTTATCTCTAGATTAGTACCTGACGTCCAGCCCACTCAGGACTATCTCTCCTGTTCAAAGCTTGGAAACATTCGGGTTGACATTAATATGTTAACATCAAATCATTAAAAAAAATAGTTTGTAAGCACTTTAATTCTAGGGAAAAATCAAATTAACTTGCTAGCTCATTCAGTAACTAGTTTACTTGGAAAAATGGTGCTGACCCTGATTATTGGGCCAGCGCTGTTGCAGAAGCCGTGGTTGGCCTCTTCCAGGCCTCCTTTGCCACCTTGCTGCTGCAGGCACCTCTCATTGGTGGAGGCTAGGTATTTGCCTGACCTCCCATTGGTTGGGATCACAAAGGTGGTGAGCTCTGTACTCTCCCTTGGCCCCTATTGGCTCCCTGGCCTATTTAAGGCCATGTTCGGTGCTCCTCGGTGCCATTTGAAGTTTGGCTCTCCACCTTCCCTCCCTAGGGTTGGGTGTTTGTCACAGCTTTGTTTATGGCAGCAGAGGTACTGGATTTGGCTGCAGGGTTCCAAGGCTCTATGGCCCTGGTTCGGGAGTCCTTTGGACCCAGAAGAACGCTGAGTGCATGGGTGGCCATGCATTGTATTTATATCCCAGTGACTAGGGGCTGACCCAGCAGCCCAGATAGATGCACAATGGCGGAATTGAGATTAAGTGCCTCTAGTCATTCCGATGCTTTGTTAAGCAACCTAACATCAATCAGCCTCGGTGTTTGTGATGTTCCAAATCCAGACCTCTAGCTTGTGCCAACCCTACAGGTGTGTTGTGTTGATGTTTCAATAAATTTGTGGCCTTTTTCACCCATAATTTGTCCTGTCACATTCTTGGGGGCTTTAGTACACTGCAATGCAAATAGGATTAATAAAATGTAACAAATTAAGAAAACAGGCAACAAAAATAATAATAAATGCATTGAAATGCTTAACTTTAATTGTGAAATGCTAACTTTTTAAAAACTAAATTGTGATTTGAAATTATAATCAACTATTATAATTCATTGTTATCAAGTCAGCTTCAGCATATAGCAACCCCATGAATGAAAGACTTCTAAGTCCCCCACTTACCAACAGCCCTGCTCAGGTCTTGCAGACTCAGGGATGTTGCTTACTTGACTGAATCTATCCATCTGGAATGTGGTCTTTCATTTTTCCTACTGCCTTCTAGCTTACCAAACGTTATTGTATTTTCTAATGAATCATGTCTTATGATATATTCCAACTATGACAGTCACAGTTTAGTCATCTTGGCTTGATTTCAGAGTTGAGGCTTGATTTGCTCTAGGATTTGTTTATTCATTGGTTTGTAGGGTTTTTTTTGGGCAGTATGTGGGATTAGCAGAACTGTCATACAGCATGACATTTCAAATGATATGACCAGTCAAAGTTAACTAATTTGTCTGAATTGATTATTTCTAAGCATTGATCTTACTGAGGTTTCTATATGTTCTTCTTTCCACATTGTATCGAAGAGCCTGTAAATGTGAGGATGATATTGGAAAAATATTTAAAATATGAGAAGGAGATGAAGGCCTTTCATCTATCACAAGCCCTGTCTTTCCTGATATTCTTCCTTCTTCAATCTCTCTTTTAAAAAGAAAATCCAAACTGCCCTGTCCAAGCTGACAAAAAAAAATGCAAGACAAAACATAAAAATTAAATATTGCTATGCATAATTGTCTATTTTGCATGCTTTATTCCATCTCTGGCACTTCAAATATTCTGGTCCTGGCCATGGAATTAAGATTTCATCATGAAAAGTAAAAGATTGCACCCCTGACCTGGCCTTTGTGTGCAGCCAATTTAGCAAGCTTGTTTGTCCAAATGGACAGTTCAAAAATGCAGATGATTAGATGCCTGATTACATGAAAGTGTTGCTGGTTGAATCAGGCTGCCTTGCCAATTACTATGACAGTAGATTTGGATCTGAAAGGGACTTTCTACTATACAAAAAGAAGCTGCTAATTACAGCTTCCAGCTTTAGCGACTAGTTGAGACTGTTCTATTGATACATTTAATCAGTTCAAGCTTAATTAGTTGATCATTTGATGAGAGTCAGTTTTAATCCCTTGGGAGGTAAATTAAGGGTGTACATGTGCTAGTTTTGAGGCTACTTTGGTTATAGCATGCTGTTGTAATCAAGATGGAAAAGAAAGGATTAAACATAGCCTCTTCCAGGGAAGATTTTTCACCTTATATATTAAATAGCAAGCGTGTTAAATGGCTAAGTATCTCCATTTCACTATTTCAGAAGGCGTATATTGAGGTTTTGGTCATGTCATTAACTCATAGAATCATAAAAGGAGGAAGCAGCTACAAATGCCACCTAGTCTATTACTCTATGAAGCAGGAATACACAACTGAAGCAGTCTTGAAAGATGCTCAGCCACCTCTGTTTGAAGACATCTAAAGAAAGGACTCCATTGCCTTCTGAGGTAGTCTGTTCCACTGCTGAAGAGCTCTTATAGTAAAGAAGTTCTTTCTAAGGCTTAGGTGGAATCTCTTTTCTAGTAATCTGAATCCATCATTTCTCATTCTAGCACCAGAAAAACAACCTCACACTATCTTCTACTTGACATGCCTTCACATATTTCAGGATGGCTGTCATGCCACCTTTCAATCTTGTTTTTTCTAAGCTAAATAGATTCACTTCCTAAATTGTTCCTCCACGGGCATGGCTTCCAGACTTTGGATCAGTTGGATTGCCCTCTAGGCACATTCCAGTTTGTCAGAACCCTTTTTGAACTGTGTAGGCCAGAACTGGTAATAAACTATTTAAATAAACTGATTTATTTGGTTAGTGATTTAGTTATCTAAATGCAAAGGATTCATTGGTTAAAAGGCATTTCATCCATTAATTAAAAAGTAATCAGGTCCTATTAGGTCCTATACAATTGTTAGTCCTCACTAGAGGAGAAAACAAACAAGGAGAGAGATGGCTGGGCAAAATCACAATAATAAACACTACTCATGGTTACATAGAATTGTACATGAAAACAAGATAACATAAGACAAGATAACATAAATTGCAATATAGTAAAATACTATTTAATACAGACTGGAGATATATAAAGGACCATTCAGATATAAAATTATATAGCTACAGATCATGTAAAGGTCTGTAGATGAACTTTGGATGGGAAGTCCAATCAGTCACATTATAATGAGCCATTACGAGACTAATGAACAATATTATAAATGTACTTATCAATTTTGATCAACCAAACCATAATAGAATACTCATGACAGGAACTGTAGAAGAGACAAGAATGCAGGAAATGTTAGTGAAGACAAAAATAGTAAGGAAATACTTACAGGGAAATATTAGTACAGCTGTTCCTGGGAAGCTTCCAATGTTGTTTTCAACCACAGTAGATCCATTAAATCAAGGAAATGTACATAAATGTTGACTTACCACATTCTCATTTACTCAGTTTCCCCCCCTAGTTGGGTTAAGAATGTATGTGCTTATTCTATTTCCAAAGGACTGAAAGATAAATTATTTTGTCTTGGTGGCTTTTGATTTACTATGCTTTGTTCCTAGGGTTATGAGGCTTTTACACCAGTGGGTGGAGAGCAGAGTTAGTAGGATCAAGCAAAACAAAACTGATAATTAACCATAAGAAGACTGGTCTGTTTATAGGATATCAAGTAACATGTCTCAATGATTTATTGTAATTTGAATTCAGATTAGGTTTATGGAAGTTCATGATTCTTCATATGAAGCAATTAATGTTTAAGTTTATTTATTTTGGGGTACTTTGCTCCAAGGGTAAATGTGCCATGGTTAGGCAGGATTCATAAAATTATGTAAATATGCACTGGATATTAGAATAATTTCATGGAACTTTGAAAAAAATAATTATGAAAAGAACCTCTACAGCAATTTAAATGTGTTTTATTTGTTTCCTGAAAAGACTCTCACTCTAATTCCGAACTTTCTGGTTCTTTTGTAATAGTGGCTATTCTTTTATTAAAATAATATTGCAAAATCTTTGGCAGTGAGTCTAATGTTAGAAGCATGTGTTTATCATACATGACAGCCAGCAATTTGTGAGCCATTTCTAAATGACATTTTCATACTTAGCTGTAACATTTGATTCTGTCATTTAGCATTTATTCCCATTTGCTATAGACATTATTGTAGAATAGCTCCAAGCATCCCCATTCAAGGTAGTTTCAAGGGTTTTATGCCTTCTGTGGAAAGCAGTTACAATGCATGTTATGACCTACAATCTTTTTCTTTTTAATTACACTATTAGATTTTTTTGGTGGGAGCTTGGAAGACTTTTAAGAAGAGACATGATTGTGGGTTATTTGAGAAGCATTTTCAAGTGAGTAAAAGCTGTCTTTAGTCATGAAAGGCAACACAATCCCTGTTGCTTCCCTTCAAATGACATTAGCTGCAATTTTTTTAAGAATTCCCTCTGCTTTTGTTTCTCATTCTATAGCTGACCATGACCTTTGCTTCCTAAGTTCTACCACCTTTAAAAGACCCCCAAATGTCCTTCTTTCTAAATAGCACTACTATTGTGGACTGCATTTTATTATTACATTTATATTCTGTGCTTCATGAGTTCATGAAACTAAAAAAACAGCAGTGTTGCAGGTAGCCATCTATCTACACCAGATAGACATAGTTAAGTGGTGTTGTTATGTTTGAAAATATATAACTAATAATATTTTCATTTTATTTATTATTATATTATTTATTATTGTTAATAATATAATAACTAATTCCGAAGTCCATGTTGTGGTATTTTCATAGGAAATTAACCCATGATCCCCTGTTCTCATTACAGTCATTTTATTGAACGGAAACACATACATACCAGTTTTGGAGAAGTCCTGATCTCTTGTGTTCAGTCATATTGGCAGGGTGGGATATTCTTTACCAGACTGCTCCTTATCCCTGTCTTCTTGGCTTATTGGTCTACTCAACATGCCTTTTGATTATTTTATTTTTATTTCTGTTTTTAACACAATTGAGGCATTATGGAATTCTGTGACAGACTGCCTGTTGATTGTCTGTGGATGACACCCACCAACTACACCAACCATCCTAAGCTGAACATGGATAAAACAGGTCCTGGTGTTTCAATCTGACTACCCAGTAACCCCACTTTCATACCATTTACTGTGTTTATAAGGTTATGCACTGGCCCCTGTCCTGGTTGCCAGAAACCTTGGAGTCCTGCTGGATGATCATCAGTCCCTATGCTCCTTTATTCAGGCAGCTGCAATGTTCAGCATTGATCAGGCACATTATCTTAGTTCCCTGCTCTCTTCCTCTTCTTCTTTCCCCCCACTATCTAAAATCAGGCTGGCTTTCTTTTCTTTTTACTTTCTTTTCCATCTATGTAGAGTAACTTCTATCTTTTGAACGCCTGTAGGATCTGGATATTTTTTTATTGTTGAGACACCCCATTTGCTTGCCCAGTCCTTGATTATTTTATGCTTACTGGCAGGTTTGCCTGCCTACTTTCTTATTCCTCTGGTTTTAATCCAGAACAGTGCTGTTCAGGTCATTTGAAATATCCCGAAATACTCACATTTCTCTTCCCCACATAGAGCCCTCCACTGGCTTCCAGCTTATTCAGGGCTCGTTACAAGCTTTTGGTTCTGCTCAGTAGCGTCACTAGGGTTGGTGTCACCCAGTGCGGTAACTCATGGTGTCACCTCTACATTTACCTCCTCCCATTTCACACCATACAGAATCCTTAGTTACTCGTAAATCATAATTCCCATATACCACTGAATGTAATGCTAATAGTTGTGAAATAAACAAGTAGCAAAATTAAAATTATACCTTCAGATTACAGTATCACACACAGCCTAAATGTATTTACATATACATAGTGAAGATTTGATTTAAAATGTGATGTTTTAAAAGAAAATTTTAAAAGAATATTTTTTTTTAAAAAAAATCATTTTTTAAATGAAATTTTAATTTTAAACTACTCTGGGGACTCTCCTTTCTCCTCACACTGAGCTTCACCCTACTCCCATCATCTCTTAAAGCATTTTAAAGGGAAGCAGATGAATGTCATAGCCCGTTTCTGCCAAAAAGTAGGTGTTTGAGGTGCAGTGGTGTCACCTCCCCCTTTAGAGTGTCACCTTGTGTGGTCTGCCCCTGCCCTCTGCCCCCCTCTAGTGATACCACTGGTTCTGGTATGGAAGGCCCTGCAGTTTAACCTCTGGCAGCTCAGCTAGCATGGTATTGGCAAAGGGTTACTGGTGAGGTCCCTCCAATGTGTGCATCTCTTTCAAGGCTACAAGCCTTTAAGGGTCTGGTTCTGCATTTGTGAAACAGTTTTCCTTTGCCCATCTGGTTGGATGAGGATCGTCCATGTTTCCTCATTGATTCACCAGATTAAGCTATTGAGTGTGTTTAATGTGGCTGAAATGGGAATTGACTGATAAGGGTTTTGTTTTTAGTACATTAGTATATTATTTTAGGATATTATAGGGCTGATCTAGACGCGCAAAAAGTGGCACGTCTATGGTTTAAAAGAGTGTTTTTAGGGTTAGGAAGGGCGCATCGTCTACACCCTCCCTAACTCTAAAGCATATGGGCGCCACCATTTTTAAATGGCAGCGTCCATACGGATGTGTTATGACAGCGTGATCATGTGTGCAGCATTTAGATTTGCTGCGCACATAATGACGCTTTTGCGCCGTGGGAGGGCGCCAATCGCGACTTTCCCACGGAACAAAAAAAGGAGCTCCGAAGGGAGCTCCTTTTTTGCGACGGGTCTTTGCCGCCACCTTTAAATGGCTTCGGCAAAGACCCAGGGAGAAAGGGGGCACGGTGGCGGCCCCTTTCTCCCTTCAGCCCTGCCAAGGGAAGCGGGGTGCAGTGGGCGCCCAGAGCGCCTGCTGCACCCCACTTGGAGGCCACAGGGAACCGGCAGTTTGCCGCTTCCCCACAGCCTCCAAAAGCAGTGGGATGAGGCCTCTGGGGCTGCCCGTGCAGCAGCCTTCACGTCATCCCGCTGCTAAAAGGGGCAAGTACAGACCACCCCTTTTGGGTGGTCTAGAAAGCCCCATAGTGTTGTTTTATTATTTTGTTCTTTATTATAAATGTCTAATGTTCCTTCTTTTGATGAAAAGGGCATTATAAATAAATGTTGTTGTTAATATTATTATTATTGCACTATGATGGGGGGGGAGAGGAAAAAAAGAAAGTAAGAAGTAAAGAAAACCAGCTTGATTGTGGATAGCAGGGGGAAAGGGGGAGAAGGGATATAGCAGGAGAATGAGATAATATGCCTGGCCAATGCTGGGACTGCTGCTGGAAGCTTCTTGCACACAGAACTAATACCAAAGCAGTGATATTGGCAGCTATTGATGAGCAAAACCAGTCATTGTAAAGGCGTGCTACAATCATGGGAGGAAGAAAGAACAGCTGCAGCTCAGTTATGACATCACCTTATAAAGTTTGCCCATAGACACAACTATTTTGCTTTAATTCCACTTTTAGCCTCATGTGTTAAACTTCATTGTCTGCATTCCCTTGTATTGTAATGTATGTTACCTGATCACTCTCAGTTGTGAAAGTTGCACCTAAGCAGATGACAGAGCCCTGTTTCATGGTTTATTTAGCATGGGATCTACCTAGGAGTACAGTTTCTGATTTGTTCCTTTCTCAACAAATCAAAGAAAGAAACATACCAAACTCTGAATTCTTTCTCTAGCTGTAAGGAAAGAAATGAACCATGGAATAAACTGCCAATGTTTGGATGACACACTAGGTAAAGCATGGAGCAAAGCAAAGTTTTGTTTAGCAGCTGCAGCTGCAAAGTGATTTCTGCATGACAATTTGTGTGAGGGTTCTGGCATTTATCTGGTGTGTCATGCAAACCAGCCTCGTTTTAACTATGCATAAGAAGCCGAGCCCTCCCTCAAGTCCATCTGCCTTGGTCCAGGCCTCTGAGGGAGAGAAGAACTGCTGGACCTGAACCCCTTCCCCAGCACCATTCCCTTCTCCTTTTGTGTTGTCTTTTTAGATTGTAAGCCTGAGGGCAGGGAACCGTCTAATTAATAGATTGCATGTACAGCACTGTGTAAATTTACAGCGCTATATAAATAAAGGTTAATAATAATAATAATAATACATCTGAATACAGCTTATAGAACACATGACTCTACATTTTCACTTTCTCTTCCCCTCCCATCTGCCACTGCTGCCTCCTCCTCCTCCTCCTTTAAAAATATATATTTGCCTCTTGAATTACCTTAACAATATGGACTCTGGATTTTAACCTATGTCTGAAGCTGTCAGATCTCTTTGTAGGAAGAAAGCAATCAGTTTCTATAGCAGGTCTCTGTATTGTCAGGTCTAGGGATGAATGTACATACTGGATGGAACAAAGCAGGTTAATCTGAATAGCTTTACCCTTGTTTATAGGGAACAGTCCCTCAAAAAAATTAAAGTCCCAGTTTAAGATGGTATAAAGTTCTCTTCCTGCAGGGTGGAAATTTACTATGGAATAGATAAATTTGGTGTTCATTGAGTCATACAAATGCCAGGTCAGTGTTTGTATAATTGTAGGACAAATTCCATTGACCCAGATTCCCAAAATAGACCAACAATTTCATTGAACTTCAGACCATATTCTGAGATGTGAAGCCTGTGACATGACTCCTTATTCCTCATGACCAACAGGAAAGGAAGCCAGGAATGGATACCTGCATTTGTTCATCCTTTTGCCTTGAGATGCTGGCCACTCATATTTTCCAGTGTCATTTTCAGCTATACATTGGATTACAAATTTCTCAAGGCTTGTATTGTAGAATATTGATGGTGATGGTGGTGATGTTAGTAGTACCAGTAGTATCAATAGCAGCAGCAGCTATTATTGTGGTCATGGTGGTGTGCCTTCAAGTTGTTTCTGACTTATGGTGACCCTAAGGCAAACCTATCATAGGGTTTTCATGGCAAGATTTGTTTAGAGGAGATTTGCCATTGCTTTCCCATGAGGCTTGGAGCATGTGACTTTCCCAAACTGCTACTGCTGTTTAAAACAATGGAATTCGCGGAGAATTCCACTGTTTCAGATACTGCCATACTCTCATATCATTCTAGTTCTGACTCTGTAATGGAGATCAAGAACATCAGAGCTTTAGAACATGAACCCAAATGCAGGTATGAATAATATATGCAAGCTGCCAATCCATGTAACAAGCTGCAATGGACCTACCACCGGTGCTTTTCTCTCCACAGTACATCCTTTTAACCACCACCCCTCCAAGCTGCAAGTTCTTTCTGATGCATTCCTCTCTTAGAATCTCCTCAGGAACCCTCAGCCACTGCGGTAGCTCCTTCAGGTCAAAAGCTCAATGCACACACCAAGGGATTTGACTCAAAGACACAAGTGTACACTTCACAGGGTTATGCAGAAAAAATGAGAGCAGGCTTCAAACACACTTCAGGATCCAAAACAAATTAAAAATCAGGCAGCTACTTCCAGATGTCCAGAAGGCTTTTGCTTTGTAGTTTCCTTTGCTTAGAACAGTTACCATCAGAGCTATTACTTTTTCTGAAATTTTCAACTTGATGCCTGGGAATGATAGAAACAGTTTCCCACACATCTTGGCATATCTGCTTTGTGCCTGAATAAGGTTTTGTCTGTCTCCTTCTCACCCACCAACAAACCCTTCTTCTGCAAACACTTTCTCTCTTTTAAACTCACACCTCATTTTTTCTCTTTTTTTCCTATACTTTTGGAAACTTTTTTAAAAAATAAAAAACAAGGATTTGTTGAGCACTGAGAGGTTTTTTTTTTTTGCCTTTTAAAAGACAGCAATGGAGCTTTCTTCATGATTTTTTGGAGGGGGGCGATATGAAAGAGGAGAAAGCTATTTAATCTTGGTTTAAAATGCTCGGTGCTGGCTTTTTAATATATACCTGGCACTGTCAAAGCACATACTATTTTTAGAAGGAATAAATGAATGAGAAGCTATGGTTCAAAAGATAACTGTAAACAACAATTTACTTTTTAACAAAATGGTAGAGATGCTCTGGAACTATCCAAAGTAAAGCAAGTTGCTCCCATACTTTATTGGAGAAATATCATAGATCTCGTGAGCAGCAGGAGGTCCTATGATTCCCATTAACAATAAATCAAAACATATATCCTTGTCACCTTGGAGCACACTGGGAATGGAGTGAGTTACTTTTAACATGTTGTAACGGTAATGAGAAGGAAGGATTGACGACCAATGTTCAACACAACAAATTTACCTGGAAAATAATGCTCCAAACTCTGGTTTTGTGCTCATTAAATGTGTGCACATTTGTCGATACACATTTGTACACTTTGCAAAATCTACGTCCACAATCATCTGTCTATTTTGTCTTGCCTTTTTACTTATGCACATTTTTCGCAACTGACTGGCTGACAGAAGCAAGACTTTTATTGGGAGTGCTATACTTTTTGTTTGCTTGATATAGTTTTAAATGTTTTTTAATCGACCTTGTTTTTAATATGATGGCTGGTTTAATTGTATGGTATTATAACGTGGTATTTTCAGCCATATATGGCTTTTAAACATGCTGTGAGTCTCCTTGAGTCCCACTCCTGGGATAAAAACATCATAACAATTCTGGAGCAGAAACTGTATTTTTCTAACAGGTAGAGATCCCAGAAAGTTTTTTGAGCTGTGGGCCTCACAACACTTATAGGTAAGTTGTTATTAATTTTGCCTATTAGCAAATACTTGCAGGGAGACGGCAAATTAGTTTCCCCATCTATTTCCAATTGTTTGATAATGTAGTAAACCTCTAGTTGATAATTCCAGAGGACATTGAGCTACATAAGAGTGCTCCAATTTTGCCTCATCATTCCTGGGGAACTCACTCTCACCACCACAATCTGGAACAAACCTGTTGTATCTTGGAATGAAGTCAGAATCTCTGTGCATCCTTAGAAATAGCAGACCATCCCACATTAGAGGTTCGTGGTTTGGGGAAGCTGATAGTTGTGTGCATGTGACTTTTAAAGCCTGAGGTAGCTTTCAAGAAAGCAAATTGTGATGTGGTTTTGCATAGGAGCACGTCCTGTACTTAGAAGATAAAAAGTCACATATCCCACTGAGCACACCCAGGCTCTAGGCACAGATAGTGTAACTCTTTCGAACCTGGCTACAGAAGTCAAATAGAATGTGTGAAATATTGAAGACAGGAGACCTCTTCACCCTAGCCCCATTCTCTGTTTAATGCCTATGGATGTCTTAGGAATGATAACAGAGAAAACTGTGCAAGTTTCTCTTTCTGTCTACAGTCTGCAATTTTAATGTTCAAATAAAGTTGTACCTACTTATGCTCAGCATGGAGCATCCCGACTTGTAGCAATTTCTTAGAAGTCACATCAAGTCAGTTTAGTGCTTCTGTAGGAATGAAGAGAACGACAGGCAGAGAATTGCTTATGCTGCCCCTATAGAGTTAGCTTTCTCCTCCATAATTTGGACCATTTGCCACTTTGATACAAAATTTGGGGTGGGGGACTTTTGTCTCCATTTAAAGTAAAAAATTGGTGAAATCACTGTTTGAACTGCATGATTTGTAGAAAATAACCATTCATGCCATTTTTGCTGCCAACAAGCTGGTACTTTTTCACAACAACAGTAGCCACTATGAAAGAGAATAGGAAATGAAAGGCATATGGGTTTCTATGTAAGCAGTCCTATTTTAAACTGCTAATCCCTACATATTCTTTAGAGTTTAGATTTAGAAAACACATTTCTAATTTTCCTTATCTAAAAGACACAAAGACCTCGGTACATTTATGTTGTTGGTACTGTTTTTCTCATTAAACAGTGAGCCAGTGTTGTGTAGTGGTTTGAATGTTCGATTAGGACTCTGGAAGAGCAAGGTTTGAATCCATGCTCAGCTATGTAAACTCACTGGGTGATTTTGGCAGAATCTCTCTGATTTACCTTAGGGTTGCCATACGTCAAGGCACACCATAACAATAACAACAACAATTTGTCTTTCAAACAAATTGAAAGGGTTTTGGGGCCTTTTCATACTACACTATTATAGCATTACATTCCACTGTAACTGCATTCACACCCTCCCTAACCGTAATGTGTATGGACGCCACCATTTTAAAATGGTGGAATCCATACGGGCGTGCCATGATGTCATGGCATGTGCAGCAATGAAACAACGCTGCACATGCCTGATGACATTGCACCACGGTAGGGTGACAATGGTGCCCTGTCCGTGGTGCTAAAAAGAGCTCCAAAGAGCTCTTTTTTTGCACCTGGTCTTTGGTGCCGGCTTGGTCCTTGGTGCCAGGGATTGCAAGGTGCAGCGGGCCCCACTTTCAGGCCACGTAGAAGCGGCAGTTCATCACTTCTCCGTGGCCTGAAGAAGCGCGGGGATGGGGCCTCTGGGGCTGCCGGTGAGGCAGCCCTGGCCCCATCCTGGCACTTCTCTGGGCAGTTACAGACCACCCCTTTTGGACGGTCTGTACCACCCCAATATTAATTTCTCTGCAGAGAATGCTGTTTCCTGTACAAAAAAATCCTGCCTTCTTTGCACAACAACCATGTGAAAATTTAGTACCAAATTTTGCAAATAGAATTCAAAAAATGTATGGTTTTTCAAAGATTTTTCTGCAGCAGGGATAAAATTGCTAAAATTATTTGTTGCTTCCTTTGAGAAGAAATGTAGTGAAGAATTTCATCCTTCACTTGGAAAAGTGTGGTCCTGCTGAAACAGGTTGGGCTACTCTATAGGAAGGTAATGAAGCATACTTGCCGGCTCCAGGAGCTTTTACATTAGCAGCAGGATGATAACTCAGAGGTCAGCCTCATTTCTCTCTCTTTCTCTCTGTGTTTTAAACAAATAGTTTGTATCCTTTAGGGTTTCATGGCATCTTCCCAGTGTGACTTACAAAGCAATTGGTAAAGTAAAATAGAATAAGAAAAAAGAGCCAATGGGATTGTGGATGATCTCTTTCAACACATGCCAAGGAGAGTGGCACAATACATGAAAGCAGCTATGAATACTTTCTGTTTGGGCCAAAAAAGGAGTGTTTCCTAGGTAATTTAAATTTTCTGACTCAGTAATACCAGGGAGAAAAGAGATAGGGGACAAGGAAATTACAGTTGCTCACTGAAGCCCTTCTTAAATTGGTCTCTTTTAGGAATGAGGAAAATTGTCATTTTCACTTTGTTCTGCACTGAACATTTTAAAACCTCAGGTTCTTTCCATCTCAATATGTGAATTATAAGTGTGACAGATTTTTTTACTAATGACATTTACACCTATCTGTGCAAGCAAAATTCAGTAGGCACAGTATGTAGAATACCAGATACAACTTTATATGTCATGTATGAGTTAAGGTTAAGAAACCTTTCAGAGGGGAAAAATGAAGTGGCAGCCCTAATTTAAAATTCTATACACAGGGGTTCACACCCACTTTTTCAGTGAATCGCTCAGTCTTTGACCCGAATAAGGGGGGAAAATCACTTTTGGTTTCCTCCATTTTTGAATTTCCTTACTTTCAGTATCTTCCAACACTGAAAACAAAGCAGTTTGTGATTTTTTTAAAAAAGAGATCTTTTATTTTAAAAAATTGAAATTACATTTTCATCCCTCCATATTCTCCCTTCCAACCCATCCATACAGTTTCCTGCCATGCCAGTCCTTGAAGGTATGTCACAATAAAGAGGAAGTACATCACAGAGACAAAGGTGCATATTTTTTGTAAATGGTCTTTTATATGCATAGATGCAAAGTTAGGAATAATTGATATAATTTAAATAGAAATATTGTGATTTTCACCATAGTGAGGAACAATGAGTGCAGAGGACTCAGTGGCTGTACAGACCAGCCATTAAGGCTGGCCTGGGGGCAGAGTCGGGGCATGCGTGCATACAATGAATCCCTTGACTTTGCCTCCATGGTGGCGCGCAACATCATGGCATTCCTCTGGTGCTACATTTACATGATGTGGCACCAAAGAAGCACTTGAAAGCTGTACCACACCAGTTATCACACCCTTTCCAGAGCACAAAAAGGAGTTGCAAAGCATCCTGGAAAGGCCAGATCTGGGCCACGGTGTCTGGTTGCCACGGCCCTGATCTGGCACATCTGGAGGCGGTGCAGGCTGCCCCCAGGGGTAGTGTGCATGGCCTCTCAGCTGGTGGGTAAGGAAGAAGATCAACAGGTGATTTATGTCTCTGCTTGAGATATAAAGTATGCTCATACATTTTTCTCATAATCTCACCCTGTGAGAAACAGTTTTTGGAAACTCACAGTTCTTGGGTATAAGAATAAAATAATTGAAGATTTACTGTCCTAGTCCCTCACTCTTCCACTACAGGGGTGATGAGTCTTCTCTTGATTTTACTCCCTTTCATCTTGCAGCTGATATAAAGTGAACAGGAGCCCCACCAGCTATTTCTGTAGTCCCAACAAAGTCTGTCGTTAGGGTGCACATGATTGTTAGGCAAACTACCAGGCTTCAAATTTTCCTTTCTCATGATATTTATTTTTAAACTGGGTGCACCCTTGATAGCCCTTACAACAGAAAGCTGGTCATTGACTACAGAGAGAACCGTCTTCTTTAAATTAGGACACACGGACATGTGTTTACCCAAGAAAGATCTGTTGGAGACTCACTATGCCAGGTAGTACCCTGTGTGACTATAGTCAAATACTTCACATCACTTGTGCTTGTTGCTGTCTAATTGGTTCATAAGGGCACTGGCCGCCATGTGAATGCAAGTTGTCCAGTATAAAAACACCACATTATATTATCTAGTATCAATGGTCATATCAATCTTTTCAGTTTTAAATCACACACTGTTTCATATTAATTAGTCCAGACCAAATGCCATACCCTGATTTCTGGAACTATCCACATAGGTAAGAATCTTCATTGCACCTATAGGTAAGCACTTTAAAAAGCAGATAAAATACTATTAACCAAACATACAGACATTTACAGAAGGCAATGGAGTGTAGTGGTTTGAACTTTGGATTATGACTCTGGAGACCAGGGTTCAAATCCCAACACTGCCATGAAAACCCACTTAGTGATTTTGGGCAGGTACAAACCCCCTCAGAAGAAACTTACCAAGAAAACCCTGTCACCGTAAGTTGGCAATGATTTGAAGGCAAACAACACACACACACACACACACACACACAATTGCACAGTGCCAGCAGAGAGCACCACAGTTTCGGTTCCTAAGGCAGTTGCTCGGTGTCTCTTGCAGTTTGTAATGCTGAGAAAATCTGGAAAAGGCATTTGGTTTCTTCTGTTGTCAAATGCTGGGTGCACAAATGGGAGTCAGTAAAAAGTAACATCAATTATATGCAAATAAGACCACACCTTCTATGAAGTTTTCTTCCTAGAAGCTTTTCTGAAATTGAGAACAGTGAATTACAACTCCCATTGCCAGGTAAGTAGCTCTTCTTCAATAGGGAATATTACAGAGTAACATTTACAATAAACAGACAACCATTCCATGCTTCTATAACTCATTGCAGGTGAGGGAAAACCCAGTTTACCTCTTTTCAGAAAAGCAAGAAAATGTGTTTATTGGAAAGATACCTTGAAGCTAGAGACTGATGGTCATATTTGGACTGATTTCAGAATATATGATGCATAAACTTAAAGACTGCTTATTCCAGCAGTAAGTAGATGGTAGTCCTATTACAGTGTAATCTCTTTTTCAGACAACACTTCCAAGATAGAGATGGTTTCAAAGTACAAATGCTTGGCAACCTTGAGCAAGATGTAAAAGGGTATTAAACAAAACCATCTGTGAAATTGTATGCTTTTTAAGAATGATGTCTTAAAAAAAATAAGAAGGGATAAAGAGTAACAGTTAGAAGAGCTGTCAGAAAAGTTAATTTAAATATTCTTTTAATGACAAGACCGAGATGGCATGATTCTTTCAATATAATTTCTAAGATACTAAAATTATTTTTAACACACACAAAAAAGTGATTTAAATATATTGTAGTGGGAATGGATTTACATTCTTGGTGGACAAGTCCAAGAACATGTCTCTTGCAATCTGCGTTCTTTTAAGTAATAACATTTAATGGATCTAGATATGGCCTTAAGTAATTGCAGAATGTGGAATAAATGGTTTGTTTGGGTTTTTTGATAGTTTTGAATGTTGACGATATCTCTTTCTGCAGCCTTTCACAGATTGTCTTTTTGCTATGTTGATTTTGGGTGCTTTTCTACTGTTGGACTTCATTTTAGCTGCACCATGCACCAGTAAAACTGGTATGTTTGCAGAGGACCTAGAGCTTTTGTGGGTTACACTGCTTTTATGTTATCACTCAGTTGCAGCTGATGTTTCTGTTGTTTGAATTTGTCATACAGTTGCATGTTTTTATATCTCTCAGTTGCCTAGATACCTAGGACAGAAAGGTGCTAATTAACTTTTTTGTAAATAAATAATTTGGAATTTAAAGCTCTGATGGGTTTTGGAAGAGTAAAGTGAACAAGATAGTTTGTAATGTGTAGAAAAGTCTATAGGCCTGCTCACCTTCAGATATTTTACTTTCATGCTTCCAACCAGAGATGGGAAGGAACAAATTAGCCTTTTTCTTACAGCTGTTTATCATGTATTTGTTTGTTCTAGTAATGAGGGCATAACAGAGTTAGATTGTTTATTCGTTTATTTATTTTGGATCCCACCTTTTTCCTTACACTGGACCCAAGGTGAATTTCAAAAGTATTGTGCTGCAACAAGCAATGACAATTTTGCCAGCTTTGGGTATACCAATTAACTTATTATAGGGCTTGAACAGACAGTCCAAAATAAAGCTGCTTCAGCTCACTTTGGAGGTACACTGTTTAAAAGCTACATGCATCCTAAGAGGCTGGAAGCCACGCCAAAGCCATGCTCCAGTCCTAAGTACTGGAGCGCAGCTTTGGTGCAGCTTCTGGCCTCTTAAGATGTGTGTGTCATTTAAACAGCATACTTCCAAAGTGATCCAAAGCAGCTTTATTTTGGCTTGTCTGTTTGGACCGATAGTAACTATTTGTGGTATTTTCAAATATAATTTTTATAGGCATTTTTAATATGAATAGTTCACTTTTTACTGTTATTGTATGCGATCAACTTGTTTCTAACTTATGGTGACCCTAAGGCAAAAGCATCATGAGGTTTTCTTGGCAAAACTTGTTCAGCAAGAGTTTGCCATATCCTTTCTGTTAGGCCAACAGATTGTTCCTGTGGCTTATTGGGGATTCAAACCCTGGTCTCCCAGAGCCGTGGTTCAGCTTTGAAACCACTACACTGTGCTTGCTTTAAACAATCCATTTCGGAGTATGGAATGTAAAGAAGCAGCTGCTTGGAGTAACTGGATATCTCCCTGCCCAGTGCTGTCCTCAATGGATGTTTGACATAAAGGCCACCTTTCCAGGAGCCATTGGGGTGATCTTCAGACCATTTGTGAAACCATTCATTTTGAGATCAATGAACAGCAAGGATAAATAAATGGGTATTCAGATAGTCAAGATGGGTTTTGCTTGTTGAGCATTTATTGTGGAAAAAAAAAGTTTGCACACAAACTGTGCATAAAACAGGTGTTTGTTTGTTTTTGCACACCTGTAATTTTTTTGGGGGGGGGGAATCAAATGTGGGGAAATCTAAATATCTCGAGAACTTTTAATTTCACAAGCAGGGAAAAAATGCTTGAAATTGTTCTTGTATGCGAAAGAAAACAAATGTTTACATTGCAAAGTAAGTATGCAAAGGGATTTTGCAGTACCTTTCCAACTAACTGAAAGATAGAGTCTGGTGGCATGAATTTTTGTAGACTTGAACTTGCTTCCTCAGAAAGCTCATGCTACCAACTTCTGTTTTTCATTTACTTTCAAAAGTTCTGCAAGATCGCTTCGAATACTGATTTTCCTGCCTAACACAGCTATGTCCTTGAATGGCTAAGGGCTGGTACACACCAGCACCAAAATGCCACCCCTCTTTGCTGTGTAGCATTGCTGCAGCAATCAAACAGGGTGGTAATAATGTGCAGCAGGAAAGAAGCTGCCTAGAGTGGCTCCTTTTTGTGGCATCATTAGGGCTGCGTTGCACCCCTTCCTCAGAGAGGCATCTGTATGCTGTGTCACAAATGTGTAACTATGGCACCCACCGTGTAGACAGGCGTGCATACCTGTGACATTAGTAAGGCTGGGCGCATCTGGACATGCAGCCCTATCAATCCCATGTGTACCCAAGCACCCATGTGTACCAGGCCTAAGTATGGTGAATCAGTCTATAATGAGAGCAGTGAAGCAAAACTATATATTCCATTCATGTTTTAGTATGATACATGACCCTGAAATGGACCCCAGTGAAATCGTGAAGTGCAAATATTGCTTGAAATCTGTGGAGAAGTCCCCGTGTTCTCATGGAGCAGGAAAAAAAATGGCTCAAATTATTTGTTCTAACATGCAGAAAGGAAGGAAGCAAAAATTTCCATTCCCAGTCCTTGGTACCTGGTAGCAAAAATCATATATTCATATATGTGGAAAATGACCTGAAGGCGTATCTGTAAATAACAAGAAATGTTACGTTATGAAAGATATTACACAGTTATGTCTGCATGTTCAGCAGTAGTCCTTATGCTACAGTAAGCCAGGCAAGTCCTACATCAAATTATTTCACAAAGTAGGAAAATTGTTGTTCCTTGTTTAGTATTTAGCAGAATTAAGTCTCTTCCCTCTCTAGTCAGGGGATGGACTTAATTCATTTGCTTAATTATGCAAGGGAAGAGATGCACCTATAGTTGCATATTTGTTTCTGGTCATTTTTTTTTAATGATAGGGAATAATAAATTTACAGCTAGGAATGTATGGCTCTCTAAATGCCAGATGAACTATGTCGATATTGATATGTTGGGGAAAATATCAGGAAGTTTTATAGCCACAGCCAATGCATAGATAATTATGATAATTAGTTTAATTCTCCTTCTTCTCCAATAGAAGGTTTGCAACAAGCTGAGATATGAATTCTTTACTTTAGCTGGATATATATGCTATGTCTGGATGCTTTGTGCTGGTGATTCCTTGACCGAGTACACTTACAAAGCACTCAGGTGCTCTGCACTGTAGGTCAAATTTGTCATATGTCTTCAAAACTGCAGCCCCCATCTATTATACTTGAAATAAAACTGATTTTTATCATTGTCAACACATGCATCACAGTAAGGTCATGACAGTACAGCATTTCTCATCAAACTGATCTATAAGTATCTTTCTTGTATCACCAAAGCAAAATGAAGGTCATAAATAATGTTCTTAGATTTTAAACGACATCTGTAATTTGTGCTATATTTTTCTATCTAAGCATATTTTAAACTGCCCAATAGATAGGTTAAGATAAAGTTCATTTCCGTGTTAGTATAAACCTCATTTATTGCTCATTTGCTAACTCTGGGTTCCCTAGGTATTTTTCCTCTTCATTAGCTACACATAACACAATTAGGCTTTGACCAACTTGGGAAGGAAGTAAATTAGCTGATGAACATTTAGTATGTATCACATAGCCGCCAATGTTTCAAAGATGACATGAGAGCCCTATCCAGGTACTTGGAATACCCCTATTCCCACATTAAGGAACATTGCTGTATGCTTTTTTCATTTGGTCAGCAATAGTTCACATTTTTAGAGTTCTTTCTTAATAAAATTATGAGCCAAACCAGCGCTATACCCAATGACCTATATTTATTAGAGAAGCAATTTTTTTAAAAATAAAAAACCCCAAAGTGAACTCACTACAGCAATTTCTGGTAAAAATATTTGGATTATTATCTTGCTTTTGTGATAAATATAGAATATTAGGTATACCACAGGTTTGGTTGATGATATTAGAAAAGGACTTTGGAAACTTGAACTATAAGGGACAGCTTTGGTTTTATGAATCTTGAGACACAGACAAACCAAACTAAATAAATACTGAGGAAAAACAGAAAAATGATTTTGTTTCCATTAGTACTTCGGAATGTTGAGGAGACATAAGACACTCATTCTCATTAAAAAAAAAAAAAAAAGAATTGAGAAAGGAAACCAAGGCCAAGAACTATAACAATCTGATACTTTAATAAAATAAATAAAAGTCTTTCTTTTGCATAGTTTTTAGAAATGGTTTTGGTCAATTAATATGTTAACACTTTGCATTACAATTTTATTCATCATTCTGAAAGAAAATGCTGCATAATCCATTTTTTATTGGATAACTGGGTGGCCTCAAGAGTATCAAATGTCTCAATGAATAAGACTGGAGGGACAGTAGATGACAGAAAAATTAGTCATTTTCTGGGAAGGCCTGCCGGAAGAGATGCATCTTGGTGGCTCTCTTAAAGTCGTCCAAAGTTGTAATCAGGCACATCGCATCCGGCAGGCCATTCCATAGCCTGGGAGCAATGGCAGAGAAGGCCCCCCGGGAGGTCTGTGCCAGCCTAGTTTTCATAAGCTGTAGCAAGCTCCTCCCAGAGGACCGAAGAGTGCGAGGGGGCTCATATGGGGTGAGGTGGTCCCTAAAATAGGATGGACCTGAGCCATAAAGGGCTTTAAAGGTCAAAACCAGCACCTTGTACTGTGCCCGGAAACTAATCGGCAGCCAGTGGAGAGATTTCAGCACAGGTGTTGTGTGCTCTCTCCTAAATGCGCTGGTGACTAATCTGGCTGCCATATTTTGAACCAGTTGAAGTTTCCGGATTAGGTAGAAGGGCAGCCCCATGTAGAGCGCATTGCAGTAATCTAAATGTGAGGTGACCAGAGCATGTACCACAGTTTCCAGGTCCCTCATCTCCAGATAAGGGCGCAGCTGGCGTATCAGCCAAAGTTGATAACAGGTGCTCCTGACCGTCACATTCACCTGACTAGTCTTGTGGAGCGACGAGTCTAGAAGCATCCCCAGACTGCGAACAGGGTCCTTCAAGGAGAGTATGACTCCGTCTGGGAGTTGTATTCCCAAACCTGGTTTCGGGCCGGTGACCTCCGTTTTGTCTGGATTAAGCCTCAATCTGTTTTCCCTCATCCAATCCATTACCGCTGCCAGGCAGTCATTGAGAGGGGAGACGCCATCTGAGGTCTGAGCAGATGATCTTGTCATGGAGAAATATATCTGAATGTCATCAGAGTACTGATGACACTGAGCTCCATGCCTCCGAATGATCTCCCCCAGTGGCTTCATATAAATGTTAAATAGCATCGGGGACAGAATGGCGCTCTGAGGGATGCCACAGTTTAGCTCGACTTTAGAGGAGCAGTGTCCCTGAGCCTTACCCTTTGGGACCTGCCAGAGAGAAAGGAACGGAGCCACCGCAAAGCGGTGCCTCCAATACCCATCTCTCTCAGCCGGTCCAAAAGGATGGCATGATCTATGGTGTCAAAGGCAGCTGAGAGGTCCAACAGCACCAGCAGGGTCACACTACCCCTGTCGATGCTCAAGTGGAGGTCATCTGTCAGAGCAACCATGGCAGTCTCAACTCCATAACCTGCCCGGAATATACTAAGACTAATCTTGTTATATGAGTTAACCAACATAGATTTGAGGTGTGAACAGTGGGCCCTTGTTATCCACTGTGGTTCGGTTCCAGGACCCTCCGTGGATAACAAAATCCATGTATGCTCAAGTCCCATTAAATATAATGGCACAACAAAAGTCCCATTATATAAAATGGCAAAATCAAGGTTTGCTATTTGGAATTTATACTTTTGGGGAATATTTTCAAGCAGTGTATGCTCAAATCCATGGATAAAAAATCTGTGGATAAGGAGAGCCAACTGTATTAATGGTGTTCTGTATGCTTAACAAGTTAAATACATTGTTGTTGTTTTTTCAAGAAAAGAATATACATTCTTAGGAGATAATTTAAAATCAATTTCACTAGCTCTGGGATATGTAGTGAAAGGCTCTGCTCTAGATCTTCATGTGTGTAAGTTCTTTACGAGTAACAGAAAGAATATATAATTTTCCACCATAATTTGCAAATAAATTCTCTCCAAATCAGACAATGTGATTGTCTGGATTTGTTTTCTCATTTTGTTTCTCATAGTTGAGTTCTACCTATGATGTCAATTACAGGCCTCTCTCATCTTTTTAAGTGAGAGAACTTGCACAATTGGTGGCTGACTAAATCCTTTTTTGTCCCACTATATTTGAAGATATTTAAAAGAAATGAAAACTATGTTTCTCAAGTGTCAAGAAAACATGATGAGAAGAATCCTAAAGAGATGAGGATTGCCACTATTTGGGTCTTATTCTAATAGAATAGGTGTGCATGTGCATATGTGTGTGCACATGTGCCCTCAAAGAAATGGGAGGGAAAACAGTATTTTTCCACAGAAAAATATTCTTTGCAGAACGAGCTGTTTTCTGTGCAGGCAAAAACAAAAACAAAATGAAAGAACACAGTTTTGGGGTAGAGATTATGTCCTGAACTGCTCTGAAAACTATACAGATCTCAATGGTTTTTTTTTTGTTTTTTTTTTTTTGTTTTTGTTTTTTGCTTTTGTTTGCAGCAAGGGTGAAAAATGGTAAAATTCTTACTTTCAGAAATGAAATTTACAAAGATTTACACCCCTATTTTGTACTAGAAACATCTACCCTAAATGGCAACATCTGCAGACTCTGCAGTAGAAGAGGTACTTCCCCTTGAATGCAGCCATGAACAAAACTTTAAAGGCCATAACCATATATGAGTCAAATGGAAAACATGGGGACAGGGAATAAGGATATAGCTTTACCAGGGTTGGGTGTCAGAATAAAAATTAATGTGCCATCATCTGAGAACAGTCACTTAGATCAGAGTTATTAAACTACTCAGTAATATCATTTCAATGCCAGAAAGATATTTTCTGCACATTTAGTCAAGTTGTTAAGATTCACTTCCTTTTCAAGTTCTCACTTTCCTCTCTGGATTCTCAGTACAATGGGACATAAAAATAATGGGAACAATCTAGTCCAGTGTAAAGTAAGTACTGTTAAGTGCCTTTGGTTTCAGTTGGAGAGTTAAATATGTACAGTACTTAATCTCTTTATCTCTCTAATTCCAACAAATGTGACCTAGTGTTTTTTTTTTCCTGGTGGAGTGGGAGTACACTCCAAACCCCCTTTTTTTGGGGGGGGGGGTAAGTTTAATGAAGAAGTGAGTGCACATGCATGTCTTGACCCAAATTGACCTGCGTGTTCAGGTTCCAGAGCATGAATGTCTGGACAGAAATACCTGAGTTCCAGTGAATGTGTTTAGCTGTCTCTGTATATTTGGGGGTTCAAGATCACACTAAGGCTGAGTTCTAAGCAGGTTTATCTAAAATTTGGACAAAATACTTTTAATACCATTTATCCATCCTTCTAGTCTGCTGTTCTGTGTCTTCAAGTTGTTTCCAATTTATGTCCACTCTAAGGTGAACCTATCATGAGCTTTTCTTGGTAAGCTTTGTTCAGAGGGACTTTGCCATTCCCTTCTTTTTAGGCTGAGAAAATGTGATGTTCCCAAAGTCACCCAGTGGGTTTCAATGGCCAAGTGGGGAATCAAACCTTGATCTTCCAAAGTCTTAGCTCAGCACTGAAACCACAATACCACACTAGCTCTAATTGGTTTATTTATATCCCATCTTTCTCCAACTCAAGACAGCTTACAAAACACTTAAAAGAATGAAGTTCCTACATGCATAGGGATTTTAGGGGTGGATCCCCAGCAGCAGCAGCTTGTATGTTCAGACAAATGTGGTCTGAACAGGGTTGACATTGCCATTAAGAAATTCAGGACTAAGGAACATAGATTAAAGTGTTATTAAAAGGTGGATATGTTGTATACCTTCTGCCATTTGTTTCAGTATACCTGTGTGCATTTTTCAGGTGAAAGCATTTTCCATGTAGATTTCTCCCCAAGTACATTGTCTTTGTTGTACTTGTATGGATCACATAACAAGCTTTGAAGTGTAACGAGTTCTGTCACAAACTGTATCTAAGTCTGCATTCAGATCCGGGAGGTATACATTGGGAATTTTGTTTTTAAATGCAAACCTGACACACACACCCTACATCCCTAATTTCCAGCTACATAGTCTGTGCATTATAGCAGCTATAGCTGAGAAAAGAGTTCCTTATCCCTTCTCTTGGTTTTCCAGGCTTTTTCAGACATGCCTTCCTCCTGGTGATGTTTAAAATGGCCAGCACAAATGAATACACTGTATCCATTTTACTGTTAGCTAACTGTCACACAGGTGATTGGTTAGAAAGCTTCAAATGTTGTTCATTTCTTTTTAGGAGGCACACTAATTGGACAACAGACATGATTCAAATATACCCTAATCAGTATGCGAGCTGCAGTGCTTGCAGACAAGCACTGAAAGGAATGGATTTGAACATCAAAACCAGAGAATTGGAAGAGGTGATTGAAAACTGACGCTAACAGCAAAGGGTTCCCAGCATGGGTTCTTGATAAAGTCCATTTGGTCCCTTTGCAGACAGCTCAAGATTATTTTTTCTCCCTTTTAATCTCAACAAGGAGGCTTTCTAAATTCCTATTCTCTTTGAAAGAAGACTTTTTTTGTTTTGTTTTTTGGCAATGCCTTCGAAGATTCCAAAAGAAAAGAAAAGAAAGGAAAAATAAAAGGCTTTGTTTTCACTTTGTCCAGACCTATTAAAACCAGGGCACAATCTTCTTGGTCTTCCTTATTGGGACAAATTGCATCACTGTGTTCCTTGTGTCTGAAGAATGTATAATCTACAAGGATGTTATGCAGCTCTGTTTAGGCACAAGCAATGTTTCTGAAAATGGAGGGCAACAATGTAGACTTCTCATTGCTTGCAGGCATAGATGTTCATTTTTAATCACCTAGTTGTCGACTTGGTCAAACAGCCTTTATAGGTTTTTAAACAGTGAAACTTGTTGAACAAGAGACAGAGAAGGAGTGAAAAAAATCTTCTGTGTCTAGCTACCCATGTTGATCCCGTATATGCATACACATAATGAACCATAATGAGTGCCCTATCAAAAGTCTTTCTCAAATGGAATATTTCTACAATGCATCAGAATATGAACATTTTTCTGAAATCCTAACTTCCTTACTTAGAGCAGTAACATCTATAAAAATAAAATTGCCTGCACATTTCTTTAATTTTGTTATTGTGTTAGAGTAAGAAGGAACAAGAAATTAAGATAAAGGATTTGACAGTCCTGACGAGGAACCAAAAAGTTCCAGGAAGCTCTGGGTTTTATAGTAGGAAATGACGACAATTCTGTTGATGCCCTGGTTGATACCTGGGATAACGATCTTACCAGGGCTATAGACAGTATCGCTCCTGATCGTCCTCTCCGGCTCACTTCAAACAAGAAACCATGGTACACCTAAGATCTTCGTAAAATGAAGCGGGATATGCGACGACTAGAGCGCTGCTGATGGAAACATCAACATTTGTCTGACTCCTTGAGAACCTGTTGAAGTTTTACGGAGTGGCAATAGATGCAGCAAAGAATTCTTTCTATGCTGCATGTATTATGTCCGCAGAGTCCCATACTGTTGAACATAAAGAAAACAAAAGTAATGTCCATGGAGGATCAACATAAATTCAACCCAGGGAATGAAGAAATAGAAATTGTTAAAAAAATTCCATACCTTGGATCAAACATTGATCAGAGCAGAGACTGCAATCAGAAATGAGAAGAAGATTTGGAACGGCAAGGGCAGACATGGGGGGGGGGGACTACACAAAGTGTAAAGATATACAACTGAGCAGCCCAAGCTATTATATTCCCCATCATCATGCATGGATGTGAGACCTGAATAGTGAAGAAAGACAACAGAAAAAACAAATAAACAAACAAAAACCTTATTTGAGATGTGGTACTGGAGTGCTGAGGATACTATGACCAGCCCAAAAGACCAACAAATGGGTCATTGAACAGTTTAAGCCTGAATTCTTCCTGAAAGCCAAGATAACAAAACTGAGGCTGTTGTACTTTCTATTGAGAAGGCATGCCTCATTAGAAAAGACAATAATGCTAGGAAAAAATAGTGGTAGAAAAAGAGGAAGACAGCATTCCAGATGGATAGATTCAATCAGGGAGGCCACAAGCCTGAATTTACAGGACCTAAGCAGAGCAGAGGAGGACAGGGGGTCTTGGAGATGCCTTATCCACAAGGTTGACTTGAGGACAGTTAACAACATCAACAACATTTGACAGTTAAAATGAAATTAGCAAATGTCCAGCATTACAGATGTGGAATTCTAAATAATTTCCCAGAAACATGTTCAGCATCCCAATGAAATGTAAAAATCCAGAACCACAGGCACTGACCGTGATCATTGTAGGAAAAGAACACATAGAGGAGCATTGTCTTACCATACAATAAAATCATGCATATGACTGCACCAAGCAGCTCCAGGCCCAATGTTATGTATATTTGCACATAAGTGCAGCTTGTGGAGAGGTTTATATACATTGTTTCTTCCCCAGCTGCCATCATAAGAAATATTGTTCTTGGATGTTGCTCTTTGAATCAGCAATGGGGATTTCCTACTATTGCAAATAGCAGCTTCAGAAGGCTGATTTTCATCTGGGCTTCAACAGAGAAGAAAATGGTTAACTACTACTTTTTGTCTACTGTCATTATTATCAAATTCTCCAGCTATTTTCAGGTTTAATTATGTGCATTAAAGTGCACATGACAACATGTCTAGTTGGTCCTGAGTATGTCTGGTTGGTCATGCTACTGGAGAGAAACAGTGCTTGGAAAAATTGGATGACAACTCTCATAATCCACTGGCTATGATTCCAGAAGTTGTAGTCCCCAAAATAGGTTTTTCATATGCTGGATAAGGAACTCAGGTGACTCAGATAAGGCAGCATAGATGAATAAATTTCAGACACAGAATAAAAGATGCATCTGAAATGATTAGTAAAAAAAGCATTTTACTGTGAGATTGTTTATTTCAAGAGACAATATGCTTGAATATTGAACCAAACACAATGTATGCAGATAAATACAAGGGGGTATCCAAAAGTTTTAATGATCACCTTTAAAAAAATTTGACAGAAAGTTTGTTTTGGTTTGTAGTTGTTAACTTATCTCTATATAGTCACTATCTAGATTTATACATTTTTCCCAGCATATCTTGACCCTCCAAATACCTGATATCGTAGAAGTCTGCAGATTGTGCCTGACAAGGATTTTACACTTTAGTCACTTCTGGCAGAGCCAGTCACAAAAATAAAGGACACAATGAGTTTATTTTCTCAGCAACGTGCACTTAGGGACCAATGATGACACTGACAAAATTTCATCAATATGCCATAATAACTTCCGGGTGATAATTATTACTTTACAATACCCCTTCATAAGGTGCTATCTGCAGACTTCTACAATATCAGGTATTTGGAGGGTCAAGATACGCTGGGAAAAATGTATAAATCTACACAGAGATAAGTTAACGACTACAAATCAAAACAAACTTTCTGTCAATTTTTTTTAAAGGTGATTATTAAAACTATTGGATACCCCCTTGTATTTCACACATTCCTTAACTGGATCACCTAGGTTCATTTTCTTATCTTTGGCTTTGTTCTTCAAGTGCTCACACTCATAGATATTGTTTTCATGGCAGTAGAAAGTGTAATCTATTTGAAATGATGCAGTCCAAATTACCTTGCAATATGAATGTACAGTATTGGCTTTGCTTTTAGTCTGAACAAAATGTGTTCTGTAAATCTCTAAAAGTGTTTTTTAATTAAAAAAACTGTCATTAATTCCTCTAGCAACACAATAATGGGGAAGGAGTAAGCAGATGAGGAAGTTGCTGGGTTCATTACTGGCAAAGAAACACATGCCACTAACTATCCAAATTCTCCATAGTAACTGCTATATCAAAATCCTTTACTTGAAGTTACTTGTGGGGATAGGTAGATGTCTTTGATTTTTCTGAAGGATACTTTCTGTTTAAATAGGAGACAAGCTATTTTCATAAAAAATAATTGATTAGCTAATTGTAGAAAGCCATAAAAAGTCACCATTATTAAATTGGCCCCCAAGTCACCAAACATCACTTTCATCCAATGATGCTGTTCTCATTATTACTGAGGATAACTGTGTATATGGCATGGCAGAGCCCCAAGCCAAACAGAGCAAAGATTTTTTGTGTATTCTAGAGAATTCATGCTCTAATTAGGAAATGTAGTCGCATTATGAAATGAGTATAGCAGACAGCATTCTCATAAATACAAGCTCACTCTTCAGTGTTAATTTTGAGGGTTGGCTAGGTAGGCTAAAAACATGCTGCAGAAATAATCCAGCTTGAGACCACTTTAAGTGCTCTGTCTCAGTGTTATGGAATTCTGTGAACTGTAGTTTTGTGAGACATTTACTCTTCTCTGTCAGTGTTCAGATGTCATAATAAACTACAATTCCCAGGATTCCCTAGCACTGAGCAAGTGCAGTTAAAGTGGTCTCAAACTAAATTATTTCTGCAGTGTGTTTTGGACCATAGAGAAATATGTGATGTACTGTAACAGTTAGGAACTAATCACACACACATTTAACCCGACTACACTCTGACAGGATGCAGCTGGGACGCAAGATGCAGGCGGGAATTATCACACCTAATTCGCTGCCGATTCCACTGGCTGAGTAGAGCCCGGCTCTATCCCAGCTCCCAGGCATGCTTCGGTGGCCACTTTTCCAAGTCAGAAAGGTTCTGGCTTTGAATAGCAGGTGCTGAAGCACACCTGGGAGCTGGGGTGCAGCTGGGCTGTACTAAGCTGGCAGAATGGTTGGTGAATTATGTGCGATACTTCCCGCCTACATCCCACATCCTGGCTGCATCCCATTAGGGTGTGGTAGGGTTAAATGTGTGTGATAAGCTCCTTAGATATAATTAGGAATCCTATTATTATAGTTCAGAGGGTACTGTTTGGGAATTTTACATAAGGCAATCTTCTTTCTGTCTTTCTTCCTACACAGCTTCATGTTATAGGTAGTTTCTACCTATTTAGTCCACAAGTTTGTTAATATGATTTTCAGTGTATCAGATAGTTTAGAGCAAATTCATTTGATAGGTGAAGAGGATGGTGTAAATATTAGCCTCAGGCATTGCTGTCCAAGTGAAATTCCTGTTAGCTTCTGTCCAGAATAAGCAAATGTCATTGTTAAATATGACCTGGAGAGTCTGAAGTGGAAAACAGATTGTTTCTCTCTCTCTGTCTAGTTCAGCTCTTGGCATCAAAGAAAACTGATACTTTTCTGCTATGAGCATACCCAGTAAAGAGGTGTTGGTGAAGAATTGCTACAAGTAATGTAAAGTGATAATCATATTTAACTGTTTTATTGATGCCATTAAAGGTCTGGAATCATCAATGCATTCTCTAGATATGATAGCTTTCAGAGCTACAAGCCAGAAATAGATGGCGTAGTAATCTAGCTATCTGGCCAGAGCCCTGAAGCATTGCTGAATTGAGAAAATCAATATATGGAAGCAACATTTTAGCTGTTCTGGCCTTTTAGAATATTCTTCTTTGCCAAGATACCAAACCCTCATCTAAAGGTAATTGCAAATGTCATTCTTGAGTAGCTTGGAAATCATTGTTTTAGACAGGACCCATCTATTCTGAAAAATTGCATGTAGCACAATGTTCCATTCCACGTACTCAAATGGAGCTGCCTGATTTCAGTTTGTGCTGTTACTGCATGATGTATGTACATTGGCTTGGCAACACTGATGTTAATTCTGTACTGAAATCTGTTCTTACCAGTTAAGAATCTCACCCAAGGGCATTTTCAAACATCACTACACTCAAAGGAGTGTAGATTACACCACTTATCAAGAATAATTATGGTATGTTACACCAGGCCAAAGAAAATGAAAATCCGTGTTTATGAGTCGTCATATGCTTTATTGATTAACAGATCAAATGCTGCTTGTATGGAGAGGCATGAGCTTACTCACTCTGACCTGACATCCATCTACCAGAGTTTATTATTTTATTTATTAGTTATATTTATACCCTGCCTTTCCTCTAGGGCAACATACATGACTCTCATGCTCACAATCCCCCTGGAGATGTGTTGCAGACCATAAATATTTTTGTCAAATAAAACTTGTTTTTATAGTGCCATTAGTCTCTCTTGTTTTTTTCCCCTGGAAGTTACATAATGAGGCTGAGAGAAAAAATTGACTGGCACACGGTCACCCAGTAAATTACATGTCCAAGTAGGGACTCGAATCTGATTCTTCTACATCCCATGTTTATCTCTAGACAACTAGTTTGAATTTCAATATGTGTTGGATTTCAACTTCCAGATTCTATAGCTGGCATGGCCAATGGCCAGGAATTCTGAAAGATGAAATCCATATCATCTGGAAAGGTAATGGAAACAGACCACTGTTCTGAAGTAATGATGGTTTTATCAATGTTTCCTTCAAGTACCCATGATAGCTCATTATTGATTCACACATACACACACACACACACACGCACACATACACACACACATACATGCCATTGCTTGTGAAATACCTGCAAAGCCCCACTGCATGTTTTTTATAGTTTAATTTTTATTTATTTCACTTATAAAATACACAGCTTTAGTATAGTTTGTTACATCTGCCAGTTTTCTACTTTTCTTATCTTATATACATTTTCTTTTACCTTTATAAATTATTGTACTCTTCTTACATTGACTTATCTCCTAAGATTGTTGACTTTTCCCCATTTCTTTGTATATTGTTGATTTGATTTCCTGTTGATGAGCATCATCAATTTATCCATTGATGCTAGCTCATTTAGCTTTATTGTGCATTTATTGTGTATTCACCCTGTTCTTTCCAATGTTTTGCAAAAGTTATAAGTTCTGCCATAGTCATATATAATAAGACATTTATTTCTTGTTGATCTAGTTTGTTTTTTAGTTTGTCTCTTATGCTTAACAAAAATAGTTCTAGGCTCATTCTAAATTCCATTTATGATGTGTCAAATATGTTTTTGTGGATTCTTTTCCAGAATTTCTTAACTTTTTTATGCTGCCACCACATATGATAAAATGTTCCATTTGGTTGTTTGCATTTCCAGAAGTTGTTCTTTTTTTTCTTTTGCATTTTTGCTAATTTTGATGGTGACATGTACCACCTATAAAATAGCTTAAATAGTTTTCTTTAAGGATAGTTGCGTTTAGTAAATTTTAAATTATATTTCCAAATTCTTTCTGAACTGACTAGTGGGATTTGCTTACCAAGGTCTTGCATCCATTTTATCATATTTTCCTTGACTGTTTCTTCTTTCAATAATATGTCTATTATTAACAATTTGTTAATTTTTTTGTTATCATATGTTTTCTCGTTGTGCTACAATCTTTTCTCTGGATTCCTTTTCAATTCCTATGAGTTTTGTTGGATTTGACGGCAGAATAACCAGTGCCCTTCTACTCCTTCTTGCTTCAGTTCTTCTTTTGTTTTCAGTGGCCCAATACAAATGGGCACTTTGTGGCCTGGCAGTGGCGATACTAGGGTTAGGGACTGCGCAACAACTACACATTCCCTAACCCTAGTATGGCATGGTGCCGGCGTCATGGCAGCCTCCTGTATACACGGGGACTGCCATGATGCCTGCGCAGCTGCTGAGTGCCCAAACGGGGCATACAGGAAGTGGCATAGTAATGGTGCCACAAAAAAGGAGCTGCTCTAGGCGAGCTCCGTTCCTGTGATTTGCCACTTCTCTTTGGGCTGGAAAAAGCCAGATGGGGGCAGTGGGGGCTGCCGGTGAGGCTGCCCTGGCCCCAATCCAGCACAGAAAGGGAGTGCTTCTGTGCGCTCCTTCCATGCTGTGCAGCGGTGCCGCACACTTTGGTTACTGCGCAGCAAAGAGGGGCAGGTGCAGGCCGCCCCTGATGGGGCAGTCTGTAAAGCCCCATTGTTTCCTTTTTCTGATTTAATTAGTATATCTTCATATTTGAGCCAATTTCCTTTGAATAAATTCTCTTTGGTATGGAATGCCTCTTGTGTTGAGGTCCATCTAGGAATCTTGGTGTATAGATGTCTCTTATATTCAAAAATTCCAATGCATTTAAATGTGTTTTTGAGGGGAAACAAACTTACATAAGGCATTATTAAAAAGGAAAATGGTTGTAAAAAATGTGAAGAAAGCAGGAATGTATGCAAAAGCCTCAATGTTTGTGGAGAATATGTTTTAAAATGTGAATATTAGAAAAAAGTGTCCAAAAATCAGTATGAATTTCTGTGTAGATTTTTTTTTAAAAAAATTGCAGATTGATGGGGAAATAGTGCCAAACCAACTGACACCTGGTGCTGAAAAAGGAAAAGTAGAGAAAAACTAAAATTGACAGTTTAATCTTTCCTACATAAGGTCACAGCTTCATTGAGTCCCTATATTAGTTGAAAGATCAGGTATAAATAAAATCATCATTCATCTATCTTCTCCTATCCTGTGTGTTTTTTTCTTATTGTGTACTTACTAACTGGATGGCAACTACAGAGGTCATGCAGTGCTCATCTGCTTGATAGAACATCATGTGATAGAACATCATTACCAATGCTGCTCCCCCTTGTAGTCCAGTCCTAAACACATTTGCTTGGAAATATAGTTCACAATTTGTTGTTGTTTGCTTTCAAGTCATCTCTGACTTACGGCAATCTTAAGGTGAACCTGACATGGAGTTTTCTTGGCAAGATTTGTTCAGAGCTGGTTTGCCCTTGCCTTCCCCTAAGACTGAGAGCATGTGACTTGCCTAAGGTCACTCAGTGGATTTCATGGCTTAGCTGGGAATCATACTCTGGTCTCCAAAGTTGTAATCCAACATTCAAATCACTATGCCATGATGGCTCTTCACTTACTTTAATAAGACTTAATCCATATTTAATGTCCATAGTGCTGTCGCCTTGGACTCCTAATATAATTTTCACATACCAACAGTTTCCTCATAAAGACGTTCTGACAATATTTCTCAATATATCTGCATTATCAATTCATTTATTGGAAATAATTTTTATTAAGATTCAATTATCACTGTACATGCTGATCTAACTAGTTGTGTCAAACTGCATTATTTCTGCAGTGCATATTAGATTATACCTGTGTTAGACTTGATAGGCATGCAAAGGGATCTTGTAGTACAGTGGGACCTTAGTATCTGCAAACTTGCCATCCATGGCATTGTCCACAATGACGATGAATGCACACGGTTCCACTGCCACTAGGAACAGGCCCATTGCCTCCAGTGGAAATGCATGTACATGGCCACACAGTCATTAGGGAAAAAGAGGACATCACCTGAAGTCCACTTGTCCCTAATGCCGCCTTTGGGGACAATTGAACTTGAGCAATGGAACTTGAGGAACTGTGGATTTTGGTATTAGGGAGGGGGTGCATCCAGAATGGATCCCCAGCAGATACAGAAGGCCCACTGTACCTTTGAGACTAAATGAGAGAAAGACATAAACTTTTGTCGACTAAGGCTGCATCCACATTGCAGAAATAATGCAATTTGACACCACTTTAATTGCCATGTCTCAATGCTGTGGAATTCTGGGAATTGTAGCTTGTTATTGTACCAGAGTCCTCTGACAGAGAAGGCTAAATGTCTCATGAAACTACAATTCCCAGAGTTCCATGGCATTGAGCCATGACAGTTAAAATGGTGTCAAAGTGGATTGTTTCTGCAGTACAGATGGAGCCTGAGGCCCTGTTCAGACCGGGTTGAAAGGCCGGCCTGGGGGCAGAGTTGGGGCACCGCATTCAGATGATGCACACCCTGACTCTGCTTCCCAGGGTGCTCTGATGCCACACGCCGCTCCACATGGCATGCAGCATCATGGAACTCCTCCAGTGCTGCATCCATGTGATACAATGCCAAAGGAGCACCGTATAGCTATGGCAGTACAGCTATGGCACCCTTTCAAGGGTGCAAAAAGGAGTGGCTTTTTGTGGCTCCTTTTTGCGCCCTCAAAAGGCCAGATCAGGGCCGTGGCATGAGATTGCCATGGCCTCGATCCAGCTAAGACAGCCCCTGAGTCTACTTCATCAAATGCATCCAACTTAGATTTAGGTTGCATCTACACTGTAGAAATAATGCAATTTGACACCACTGTAAGTGCTGTACCTCCATCTTCTGGAATCCTAGGATTTATAGTTTTTGTGATTTGGACAGTAGGAGAAGTTGCCAGGGAAGGCTAAATATCTTGTAAAACTACAAATCCAAGGATTCCATATGATGGAGATACATTACTTAAAGTCGTGTCAAACTGCATTATTTCTACAGTATAGATGCACCCTTAATCTACAAAAGTTTCTACTAGCATCTTCTTTCTCTCTAGTCTCAAAGGTGCTACAAGATCCCTTTGCAGGCTTATAGTGAAACATCTATAAATATTCCTGGCTGAAATAAAAATAACTTTAACAAAATAAGAAGTAACAAATTAGAAAGAGGAAGACAAGGTGATATAAGTTTTAGGAGTTCAAATCCTGCTAGGAAAGATGGGAGGGGGGGGGACCCACAGAAGATTGAAGCTGAAATTTAAAGTGATTCTTCCATTTTGCCATTGTGGACCACATAAAAATCAATAGGTTTAACCCATCAGAAGGAAAACAATAAGGACAATGTTTCTTGTTACAGGAGCAATTTGTACAGTAGGAAAAGTTGCTGGATATGTTCTGAAATTTCTATTGATTGAAATTGTTTAGCAGTTGTTGAATACACCTTTCTCACAGATGTTTCTTATTCTTTTTTTGCTGGCAGGACACAGTGAGGTATACTAGGTAACCTAAAAAGAAGAATCTTATCTATGACAGCTGGATTTAGAAATGGGAATAGAGGAAACTCTGCCTGGAAGAAGTCTAAGGCAGAAATATTTTATGGCTGGCACTGTGCTCTGAAAAGTTGTAACTTGAGTAATTAAAATATTATTACTTCCTTGTCTTCCTTTTAATTTTACTAAAGAGAATCTGTGTATTGTAGGGGCAACTTTCATTAAATCTGGATAAAACACCTTTATGCTTTTAAACAATAAAATGGAAGCTAGGCAAGCAGAGGAGAGGTGTGGTGTACCCCAGAAATTGGGAACAGTTCATTTTTGTATTATAGCTCCAAGGATTTCACAGCCACCATGGCCACAGACTCTGTAGGGTGACAACTCGTGGGACTTGTTGTTCAAAAGAGAAACTTTTGCATAGTGTGGTATATCTTTGAAAGATGGTGCAAGTAAGGCATCTCAGGATGTAATGATTTTCTATGTAGATGCATCCCCTGCTCCCAGAAAGCTGGATAACAAAGCTCTTGTTAATGTGGAGGACAAATTAAATGTATTATTCCCAAAATACAGTCCATGAGTGGAAAATGGTTGTTGTGGTTCCCCCCCTCCCTCCTCATTTTCTTCTCTTCCTCCTTCCCTCTCACTTTCCCCTTACCTTTCAAGCTGATTTGGATTTATGGTGTCCCTATTATATTATTAACAATATTTATTCAGAGGACTTTTGCCATTGCCTCCTTCTGAGGTTGAGAGAATATAACTTGTCCAAAGTCACCTGGTGGATTTCCATAGATGAATGGAGATGTCAACAGTTGTCTCCTGGAGTCACAGGCCTCTTTCACACTTTACTACAATGTTTACAGCCATGGCAACTTTAACATCTATGGCAACAGCCATGTGGAATTCTTGGATTTGCTATTAAAGAATGGTCTTCATATACTTCATAAACTATATTTCATATGGATACTTATTGATACCTTTGAGATAGGGTTGCCCTGGGGATAGATATCACCAAAGGCAAAATGGTATGGGGAATCTGGACATTCATCAAATGATTGGGAATTTCAAAGATATCAATACATTTTTAAAAAGAAGAAGATTGTTGAAATATCTCAGGAGGCAAATATATCTGCACAAAATAATTTGTCAGAGTTCTATCTACAGGGACATGCTTGAAGTGAATTGATGTACTGACTGAAGCATCTGTGGAAAATCACATGAAACAGGATTTAAAAACCTAATGGCATGTCTTGGGATTGTGAATATCTCTGTTTAAGCCATGTCCGTGCATAAATAGACCAGGAGCAGATTCTGCACACACCTCTATTGGGGATTAAGTCAAGAATCACAACACATTTGGCATCCCTGTGTGGTTCTTAACATCCCTGTGAATTAATAAAGTCTTTAGACTGCTGTAATAATTATCCAGTGCAAAATTCATTCCTAATAGGCCACTCTGTAGAGGGGATGATCTTAGTGCACTTACTGTACATTTGCTCTGAATAGCTAAATGTCTTCCGAATCTATGGGTGGTCAATAAAGCCCCAGGAGACAATTGTGTTCCACCTGAAGTTTATGTCAATAATATTGAATGGTGGTCAGTCATCCTCATGAAGCTGCTTACTTCCATTAATGAGTCAAGGTTGGTCGCTCTAGCTCCTGCTTACGAATAATAATTCCTATATTAAAGAAGGTCTTCAGGTATCAACTAATCGATATTTTAGATATGGAAAGTAAATTCTGTTCCAAATATCTTCCAGACAAATTTGTTACAGGAGCTATTATCAGTGAGGTCTTTGATGAAGAAGCAGCAGAAATTAGAGTAGGCCTCTTAACACTGGATAATTATTTTATCCCACATCATTTAATTCACTAATATTCCATGCCCCTTCAGACCACTGTGGCTATTTGTGGGTTGTTGGGTTTTGTTTTGGTTTTTTTGCCATTCTAAAGACAAACTTAGATTGAATTCATAGAAAGCCCTTGTGGGAGAAACTACAAAGGCTCAGCAAAGATCATAAATGGTTGCTATTACCGAGAACACAATGAGAAAACTACAGCAAAAGTTTGAATTAGTCCCCAATGTCATTTATTTGAAGTTATCTCAGTCCCAGATGTATTTTGGCAAGGTTGCCTGTTAGTACAACACATAAAAACATTGCTTTAAAGTTTTATCTCAAAGCCTTTGGGTAGTACTTTCAGTACCTAGGCAAGTTTTCCTCCTTAAGTAGGTCTCAAACTATAACTTATTTACATTGTCCAATGAAACAGTAATTTCCAAACTTTCCAGAATGAGATGCTAGTTTCAATACCAGCTTCATGAGATACACTTTGAATTTTTCCTAATGTTTTTACCTATATTCTTTTATCTCTAGTGTGTCTGCTAAGTATAGGTGTGCCAGATCTTAGGCATTTCTTTACCAAATTTATTGTTTTACATGAGTATTCAATTACAAGTGTATTGCAGCTATTCCTGTAATTGAATGCTAGTAGAATTCAGAGACATAGCCATGCTGGTCTGGAATATCAGTATGCAAAGGGATCTTGCAGCAGTTTTGAAGATTATCACACTAGCGCTTACCATGGGGTAAGCGCTGATAAATTGCCAATGAAACATTGAGGAAGTGTGCATGTGTGAAAGACTGGCGCACTTCCTCAATATCATGGAATCATCTGCTTCCCTCCAGCATCACTGAATTGTTCGGGGAGAGGGAATTTTCCTTGAAAAGAAACTTTGCATTCAGAGGAAATTCCCTCTCCCCGAATGATTAAATGATGCTGGAGAGGAGCTGACAATTCCCTGATGTTGAGGAAGCACACCAGGCTTTCACGCATACACAGTTCCTCAATGTTTTAGAGGCAATTTACCAGCGCTTACCCCATGGTAAGCACTGGTGTGATAACCTTATTTGAGATGAATTTCTTTCTAACAGTTAGTCTCAAAAGCGCTGCATGATGCCTTGGAATATTGAATACAGGTGTAAAGGGAGGGAACTTGGTACAGATTTGAAGATGTGCTTCAAATTTGGGTAAATCAGCCCAAACAAAGTGAGCTGGTTTGATTCAAACAAATTCAGAAGAGAATTACTTTGATCAAAACAGATTAGATTCAAACAATCTGAAAATTTGTGCATAGGGACAGTTTGTCCCTAATAACTGATACATTTCAGCCCAAGCTCTCTTTACTTGAGGAAAAAGAGGGTGAGGAAGGAAGGGGTGTAACTCTTCCTTTTAAGCACACAAAATAGTTTTATTGCGCCTATTGAACAGAGATGGGCAAACCTGTCCATTTCACTTTCTATCATGTTCAGATTTTATTGATAAGTTCTAGTTTGTTTGTTTGTTTTTTTTAAAAAAACTGTAATGAAATACCTATTCATTTCTAAAAGATTGGCAAATCTGTCAGTTTTGGCTTTCTCCCACTTTTGAATTTTGTGCATTCTTGGTTAACTTTGCTCAAAACCACATTGAAATTAAATGTTCCCTATCACCCCCTCTCTCTTGCAGTAGCATTCTGGAATATATTGCCCTGTTTTTTATATTCATTTTCTCATTGAGAATAGGAAAGTCTGTGGAACTGATGAAGGAAGAATTGGCTGCTCACTTAGAAAACACTGAATGATTAAGCGTTTGTATTTCTGCCACTGTATGCCCCATATCCCCCATGCATCCCTGTTCTATTTCAGTTTCGTTGACTTTGATGACCATCAAACAATGAAGCATTAGACTTTCATTTGGCCATTCCAATACCATAGCTTTAGCACTGATAATTACTAGTAAGAGGAGCAGCAGTACAGTACTAATTCTCTTATATGAAACTGTTTCCCCAGAAATGTTTGTTCCTCATGTTTCCCCAGAAATGGGACTCAAGGATAATTTAAAATAAAAATAGATAAAAATATGTACAAAGACCAGGAGTGAAAACATCCACAAAGTTATTGTTAAAAGCAATTACATCATTTATAGAATTAAAATAATTTTTAAATAAATTAATTAATAAGATAAAATAGCAAAATCAATTGAAGAGCAAACTATGAAAAGCCCTTGCGATCAGTTCTTAAGTATCTGTGAGAACAGAAAAGTTTTCATTTGTAGACCAGAAAGTAAGCAAAGAGGGAGACATTTCAGTCTTTGTAGGGAGGGAGCTCCAAAGCCTGGGAGCAAAAACCGAGTAGGCCCGCCCCCATATTTTCACCAGATGTGTCTGTGGAGGTCGCGATGTGAAAATGACATATTGTAGGCTACCACTGGTCGTGACTGGGGATGAATTTTCCAGAAATAAGTGCTTAAATGATCCATTTATTAATTAATTAAGCCAAACAACTAAAATATCAAGTTGTTTCTTTATCTATTGCCTAGTTTTCTTAGATTCCTGCAAAACTACCTTTTCCTTTCTGTTAGTCCTTTGTGGTTGGAAAAAAGAAGGTTAGGAAGGTTCGAAGGTCATGGCTATCATACTTTGGTCACATCACGAGAAAACATGACTCATTATAAAAGATAATAATGCTAGGAAAGGTGGATGGCATTAGAAAGAGATGAAGACCACATGCCAGAGGGATACACTTGATCACAGAGATCTCAGGACTGAATCTACAAGACTTAAGCTGAGCAGTGGAGTTTTTTTGTAGGGGTTTTGGGCTATTTGACCATGTTCTAGAAGAGTTTGTTCCTGATATTTTGCCAGAATCTGTGCCTGGCATCATAGAATGCTGGCATGGAAGTGAGTGTGGTATACATATACTGTGTGACTCTAGGTAGGAAGGAGTGATTTCCATGTTAATCTGTGTATTGTTCTGTTGTTGAATGGCAAGGCCTCAGGGTGGGAGGATATGCAAAGAGGATTTGTGTCTTTTTAATTGGAGATGTATTGTCTGCTGGGAAAACCCCTGACCCTTGGTAGCTTTCATTCACATTTCCTGGATCTTGATTTTAGTGTATTTCAGGACTGGTAGCCAAACTCTGATGTCTTTAAGGGTTTCTTGTTTCCTGTTGACATTGTCCAGGTGCTTGTGGATTTTGGCCCTATACAGATCAGCACTTTGAGCTGACCTGTGGGTGGAGTCAGGGGGCAGTGTCTGGATGCTGGATGCCTTGACTCTGCCCCCAGTGTGCCATAATGCTTCACACCAGATGGTGCACGGCATCATGGCATGCCTCCGGTGCTGCATCCACATGAGTGCCATACAGCTGTGCCGCCGTGGCTATGGTGCCTTTGCAGCTCCTTTTTGCACTCTCCAGAGGCTGGATTGGGGCCACATCATGAGATTGCCATGGCCCTGATCCAGCCAGGAAAAGAGTGGCCTCCCACCACCCCTTAGGGACCATCTGTAGAGCCCCTTTAGTGGATTCCCTATGCATTCTGACTTGATAATTGTTGGCATTATCCAGAATTTCAGTGTTTTCAAAAAGCATTTTATGCTCAGGATGGTTTATAATGTGTTCTGCTACTGCTGATTTTTCTGGCTGACCCAGTCTGTAGTTATTCTCATGTTCCTTGATTTGTGTTTGAACACTATTTTGGTGGTCCCTCTGTAAACTTGTCCACAGCTGCATGGTATGGGGTAAATTCCCGAGGCTGTGAGAGGGTCTCTCCTGTCATTTGCTGAATGCAGCATTTGCTGGATTTTCTTAGTTGGTTTATAAATCATTTGTAGGTTGTGTTTCCTCACCAGTTTCCCTATTCTTTCTGTGAAGAAGGGAAGGTATTTTTACCATACATCAAAGGGATCACAGTCCTGAAAAACACTAGAATCAAGACTCAGGAAATGCAAATGAAAACGACCCAGGGTCGGGGTTTTCCCATCAGACAATGGACCTCTAATTAAACAGACACAATCCTCCGACCCTGAGGCCTAGCCATTCAATAACAGAACATACACAGATTAATATGGAAATCACCATCCCAACCCAGGGTCACACGGATACACGCACACACACACACAGACACACACACACCACTCCCATGCCAGCATTCTCTGAAGATGCCAGCCACAGATGCTGGAAAACTCTTCTAGAACATGGCCACATATAGCCCCAAAGCCCCACAAAAAACTATGGATGCTGGCCATGAAAGCCTTTGACTTCACATTGAGCAGAGGAGTAAAAATTGTTTGTCATCTTCATTTCTGTAAGACTTTTAAGTACGGTAATATAACTTAAATCTAAACATACATTTGAGTTAACTTCATTTTTTTTTTTTTAACGAAAAGGTCTCCCTTTGAACATAGACAAAATTGAATTGTTTTGAGTTAAGCTAAATGTATTCATTCTTTCGCACTAACATTTCCAATTCTGTCCATTCACCTAAATGTTATAGTCTTAAGGCAGCCCACTAACTGCCTGCCTATAGGCTTCTACCAAGCTACATTGAACCCTGCTCATTGCCTTCCTTTTACAGTGCTGCCTACTGTTAGCATCTGTGATGTTCATGTTTACCAGGTAACATTATGTCAGCAATTATGTTTTCAACACCAGGGAAGCATGTGGCATCTGCTTGTCTGTTAAAAGGGGGATGATTCTGTCTTCGACATTAAAACGCTTCCTTGCCTGTTGTACAGGTGACAGTGGTACAGCTCTTAGTTTATTGTCATATCTTATTGCCTGGAATGACCAATAAATTTGGTGCATCACTGTTTTAAATGTAAGTCGACTCATGATTTCTGTATGCAAGGAGACCTTGTAGTGCCTTTGAGGCTAACTGAAAGAGTCGGTGATGAACAGTTTGGATCTACAGAACAAAAACAACAACATTCAGTATGCCACAAATTATTCCAATCCAGATTCATTCTAACAGGTAATGAATGTGGCCAGGCCATGAAGGGTATAAAGTTGATTATGAGTTCTATGTGTACATCAGTGTTTGGGGCAGCAACCTTTACCCATCAGTCTGAGAGTGAGCGTCACTGAATGCCGTAGGACTTAACTGTGAGTAAATATGTGTAAGACTGCCCTGCTAGAAAGGGGCAGAAAAGGAAAATAATAGAAGAAATGAGGTTATTGTTATTGTTGCACATCTCTAACAAGAACCACTGTTCAGCAGTTTCAATGTGTGCCTCTGATGCACACCTTTAAATCATATTACAGGATATACAGTGTTAAAAAGGTGGGTCCCAATTGTGGCTTCTTGCACATTGTTTGACTACACATCCCAGAATCCCTGATCACTGACCATTCTAGCTGGGGCATCTGGGAACAGAAGCAGCACCTGGGGAACCACTGCATTTGACATATTATAGAATCATATAATTATAGAGCTCCGTGCACTCCAGAGAGAGAGCCATCCAACCACCAAAGAGGAAATGCTCTTTTCCACTGCATTTCACCCAATTCCCACATTTGTACAGGCTCATAATCTGCTGTGTGTGTGTGTCCCTAATTTTCCTATTTGTTGCAAGTCTTGCTTTTTGGTATGCATTCCCCTTTTTTTCCTGCCGTTATGCAAAGAACTAACTTTGATGGTAAAACATATTGAAATAATGCCTGGTTTTATTACAGCTTCTGTTCAAAGAAGCAGCAAATTAGACTGCACTCATATAACACCCATTAAAATTCATGTTATGACTCATCAATCACAGAAAGTCTTAATAGATAAAAATAACAAAAGTTGAAACTGAGAAAAATGAAAGAAAATTAGTTCTAGCCACTGAGGCTTTCCTTCTAATGTATCCTTTTCATGTTGTCTGTACCAAAAAAAAAAAAAAAAATGCTTGGTTTATCTCTCTTTTCCCTTTTCTTCTCCTTCCATTTCCCTCCCTCCACCCTGTACGGTTTTTCAAGGACGATATCCGTCTTAACGTTATCTGTGGAATGGCAAACATTTCCACTGTTGCTAAGCAACGACTATTTGTTTCTTTAATGAGACACCACTTTAGCCTGTTCCTTTTTGTTGTTGTTGAAGAAGCTTCTGTTAATATATAATTTATCTGAATTTAAAGTAGGCCTAGGCTTCTGTGTGGCATTACAAGCCCATCATTGTAACTTCTAACTGTTGTGAACAAAGGCGGCATTTCCAGAAATCGTAGCTGAATGGGAGTCTTTTTGAAGGAGTTGCCATAATTAACTTTTTAGATGACTGCATTTCGAAGGGGCAGGGAATGTTAAATGATGATTTTGATTTGTTGTGAGCAATTTTACTTTAGGCCCAAACAGCCTGGAAAGAGAATTATTTTGAAGGATTTCTGTGTGGAATATGAGAACTGAATGGTATTCCGATAGATGTTTCATCTGTAACCCCAGGCCAGAACTTGGGAAGGTTATTTTTTAGGAATCCAAGAATCCCAGTCCCGGCATGGCACAAAACATGCATGCATTTTTGATGTTGAGGCTATGCAAGTGAATTGGTTGTAACTGTATATGTTTATGTTGGTATAGTGACTGCAGTCTTCTATCAGTTTATAAGGGGTTTGAGGGAATTAGGGATGGAAAGAATATTTGAAGGATATTTGAAAATATTTGACAAATGGTAGAAATTTTTTTTCATGTGTCAAGAAATCATACAATCACAGAATCCTAGAGTTGGAAGGCACCAGAAGGGTAATCTAATCCAATTCCCTGCCATGCAGTAATATACCACCATCCTCCAAAGCAATCTACTCCATTGTTGAACAGCTGTCACAGTAATACACACAGAGAAAAAGACACAGACATATACACAATGTTTAGGCAGAATCTCTTCATGTAATTTTAATCCATTTATTTGTATTCTTTGGAATACAAAATTTGGAATGACCTGCCAGAGGAGATTCACCAGATTACATCCTTGGAGGCCTTCAAGAAGGTGATAACAACAATCCTCTTCTGGCAGGCTTTCCCAAATTAACTTTTTTGCCTAGAGACTCTGTATTTCATATTGACGTTGTATTTTTCTTCTGTTGTTACCTGCCTTGATCCCTAAAAAGAGAGAGGCAGAATATAAATTATTATTATTATTATTATTGACTTTGGAGCAACAGAAGACAAGTGGAACAGTGCCATTTTACACATGGCATCTCTTCAGATATTTAAACATGGCTACATGTCACCTCTTAGTCTTCTCTTCTCCAAGTTAAATATACTCTGCTCTCTCAGTCATTCATCCTAAGGCTTGGTTTCCAGACTTTTAGTCATCTTGGTTGGTCTTTTTGGACATGTTTCAGCTTGTAATATCTATCTTGAATTGTGGGGCCTAGAACTTGATACAATATTTAGGGTGAGGTCTGACCAAGGCAGAATAGAGCGGGACTGCTACTTCCCTTGATCTGGTCATTATACTACTTTTGATGCAGTCAAGAATTGCAGTGACATTTATCCCTGTTGAAATTCATTTTGTTAGTTTTGGCTAAGCCCTCCAATCTGTCATGGTCATTTTGAATTCTGTGCCTGATGTCAAGGATATTGGTTACTGCCCTAATTTGGCGCCATCTGCAAATTAAGGGAGCCCTGGTGGAGCAGTGTTTAAATGCTGGTGAGTTCAATCCCAGGGGCTCAAAAGTTGACTCAGCCTTCCATCCTTTCATAGGTTGGTAAAATGACTATCCAGCTTGTTGGGGGCAATTAGTTTACAGATTGTAAACCACTTAGAGAGTGCTGAGCTCACTGATAAGCAGGATAGAAATGTACATGCTATTGCTATTTGATAAGCCTTCCTTCTGTTCCATCAGATATTTATAAGGATTTTAAACCAGGCTCAAGACAGAACCCTGAGGCACCCCACTAGTTACTTCTCTCCATGATAAATATTATCTGAGTTCTGTTTGTCAACCAATTACAGATCCACATGTTACACTGTCTAGTCCACCAGCTTGCCAGCAAACATATTGTGGTGGAACTTATCAAACGCCTTACTGAAATAAAGATATACTACATCCACATCACTCCCCTGATTTCATGTTTGTATCTCTATCAAGAAAGAAAGAAAGGAGAGAAATAAGATTATTTCAGTACGACTTGCTTTTGTCAAAAAGAATAATGGACAAACAAGAATATACATAGTTTGGGACTTATTTCACATAAAATTCGCACATGGTTATTTGTACATGTAACAGTCTTTTCTGCACAAGAACACCATTTTCTGTGGATCACTCCAAGAAATAAAGAGACCACATACATACATGGGTTGAATAGGCCCATTTTATTTAATTTAACTTTCAACGATGTAAACTGTCTTGAACTCGTGAAATTCAAAAGGAGGAACAACCTAATATGGAATAGATTGAGACAAGGGGTCCAATCCTTTCTGCTTCTTCAATCTCTCCTGAGAAAATTATCCATGGGTAACCTAAAAACTGGGTTTCCGCATAGCCAACTCTATCATGGAAAGCCAACCTGCAGAGTTCCTCCTCAAGTCCTGTGACTTAAAGAGTAATCCCCTAAGAGTAATCCCCTTTCCCTACCCCACTCTAAGTCCTATAACCTAAAGGGAAGAAGCCAGAGATCTCTCCTCTGCTTAAATGATGCCTACAAGTGTTCATATCCAGAAGTGGTGTTCGTAGGGTAGGCAAAAGAAAAAGAAAAATAAACCATGCAAAAAAAGAGGAAAAAAGTGGGGGAGGTGAACCACAAAATACTACCCTACCCTGGGGGCAGATGCGTGGGCTGAGAAATGGCAGCAAAAGAGGGAAACATAAGGAGTAGCGAGGACTTAAATGAGTCTTCCTACACCCCAAACACTTGTGTGTCATCGCACAAAGTGCCATGTTACCACAGCATCAGGCTTTCTTTCTCTAATGCCAGTAAAGATGGTCTGACCCTGCAGGCATGCAACACAGAGAACTGGACTGAAGTCCTGAGCAGAAAATGCTGTAGTTAGGGACCTATTATGGCAAAATTTGCACATGGTTGGTTTACATAGAAAACAGCCTTTTCTGCACAGGAAATGGCTTTTCCTGAGCAAAATTTATTCAGATTAAGACCCAAACTGTTAACAGGCTTCTCATACAACTGCATGGTTTTCAAAAATTTTCTGTTGGTTGAAATAAGATTGACAAAATTACTTGCTTGGATAAGAAACTTAGTGAATAGAACATCCCTAGAGGGAGCGGTGACCCATGTGCTACATCCAGACATCTGATGAGTGGGGTTTTGCAGCCCTCAGACTCTTTAAGCAACCCTTGAGGCAAGTAAACATCTTCTTGTTCTCTCAGGCTTTTGAGAACTGAGTTTGTAGAGGGGAATGAGCCTTGTACAACATACTGGATTTTTGTGATTGCTGCTATTGTTTGCTGCTTTTAATGCCTTTTATGCTTTTCAATAGTTTTCAATTGTTTGACAGTTTAATTATGTTTTTGCATTTTGTCCACTGTGGATTTTTACATATATTTGTAGTTCATTGCTGAAAGCAAATTTGAGTCCTAAACCTGGGAAAAATGGAATATAAATGAATGCAGTAATGGTGATGATGATGGGAACAATAATCATAGATATTTGGGGACATTTTTAAGGTATATGAATGGATTCTGATTATAGATCAGACGTAATAGTTTAATCACACAATACTGGGTGGATTTCAGTTTAGAAGCCCAGGGTCTACCTAAACATGTGTTTAACCAACCAAGCAATTGAACAACGAAAACTATGAAAGTCATACAAATTCACAAAAAGAAACATGCTCCATTGTCAAGCTATGTATGTCATACTTAATCATAGAATCATAGAAATCTAGAGTTGGAAGAGACCACAAGGGCCATCCAGTCCAACCCCCCGCTGTGCAGGAACTCCCAATCAAAGCATCTCTGACAGATGGTCATCCAGCCTCTGCTTAAAAACCTCCAAGGAAGGAGACTCCACCATCCTCCGATATATATATACTTGTTCTTATCATTGCTGTTATTTATTTATTTATTTAAATATTTCTATCCTGCTCTTTATTACTGGATCTTAGGGAAGCATACAATATAAAAAATTTAGAAATACATCCAGTTTCTAGCTGGTATCTTTTAACAGCAGAATATATCACGTTGTTTGATAACTTGGCTTAGAATGTTCTGTACATCTTTTAACTTAAAATCTTTAAGAGCTTGGAACTTTTGTTTTTTTAATGTATAAACCTACTTTTCTTCAGTGTGGCTCTACCTTACCTTGGTCTTACAGTCACTTTATGACTTCTCCTCTGTATCGCCCCCCAGCTCTTTGCACATCCTACCCCTGCTCACATAGTTTTTAAGCCCTAGGAGATGTGATTATTGCTGCATACTGGTAGGGAAGGGCGGGAGCATGAAAGCAAGCCAAATGATGAAGAACCAGCTTGTCACCACTAAAAGGAAAAAGAAAATGTGTTTGCACTCCTTCCCCTCGGGGCTACATAATCTGAACTGTTCTCTCCTAGGCCTACCAGTAAGCAACAACATCAACAGCTCCTTCCAGGGCATACAGCTTCTGGGGAGAAGGCTTTGGACATTCCCCAAAGGGCTACAGAATAGGTCATGCTCTCACTTTTTTTTTAAAAAAAAAAATGCACATACGTAAGCCACTCTCACACATGTGCTTGTTACTAGCAGGATTCTGATATTCACCTGTCTTTTCCCACCTCTGCTGGAAAAAAAGTGCATCTACTAGTATTACTAGGATGGCCACTTAGACCTGCTCTCCATTAATAATCTCCAGTGTTTCTTTGCTGAGGACTATCATACCTGACCCAAAGAATGGTAGAAATCTGAAGTCTTTTTCACATTGAGGAAAATTGAATCAAAACTCTTCTACGTTCCATTACAGTTTTATGAAGCTGTTGAGACTGTGTGAGATACTAGTGGTCGTTAGTTAACAATACAGGCATACCTCAGTTAACAAAGCATCCAACAAGCTTCTTTTTTGCAAAGTCTTTTTGCCGCGCAGGTCAGGCCCCCCCCCCCCAATAAATACAGAAACCTGGTTGGAGGAAAAAAGGCCACAACTTTATTAACTGTTCCACACATGCAGAACAACACAAAACCATAGGGTTGGCCCAAAGCATAAGGTCTGGATCTGGCCATCAGCAACACCCTGGTTGGTTGATGTACCCTTGGTAGCAGGGGCAAACATCGGGATGACGTAGGTGCCAAGCTCTGCCCTGTTGCGCAGTTAGGCAACTGCGCTGCTTCACATCGAATTGCGAGACATCCTAGTCACCGGGTATTAATCGACTGTGGCCCCCGCAATGGCCACAGCGAACCACTCCTTACCCGGGTCATGAGGACTCCCGATCCAGTGCCAGCGGGCCCTGGAAACCCCTACCCCAGATCCAGGCCTATGCTGCCACCCAGAACAGAAGTTGTGACAATCAACTCCCTAAACAGGGAGGGAGGGTGGGAGAGCAGAACTGGCAATGGTGCCGACGCTCACCTTACACGGCCTTAAATAGGCCCAACAGCCAATGAGGGCTCAGGAACGATGGAGGCACCACCCTCTCCGAGCTCTCCACCAATAGGAGGGCACGCCATACCCTGCTGTGGCCAATCAGACAGGTTCCTTTCCTGCTCCTCCCAGTGGCCAATCAGCATCGAGCCCGCGCTCGCACCAGCCGCTGGGGCGCCCAAGCCTGGCGCGCGGGAAGGGGAGAGGCCTTCCTTCACGCGGCAACAGCGCCGGCCCGTTAATTCGGGCGGCGCCATTTATGGGAGACCATTCCAGTCCCCACCCCCTTTTTTATCTTCATTTAACTGGCAGGTATTTTGTTGTTTGTAATTGGCATTGTGAGGATGGAGAAAAGGGGATAGAGTAAGACAGACTTTCAGTGTTGGATTGCAGCAGTGTGTCTGCAGTAAACAGTGCAATAAAAGTTGACCTGAAAAAGAATGGGATTCTACTCTAGGTGATGCTCTTGTAGCTATCTGTTTTTATGTACAATAGGCAAGGTAACAGCTTCCTCCAGAATCACCTATTAAGCATGTACAAAGAACAAATCAGAAAGAAAAGGGGAAAGCAGTTTAGCCTGCCTCACCAGCTTCCTTTGTGTATTGAAAAAGTATAGATACATGAGATGTAAATCAGAAGACAAGTGGGACTGTTGAAAGAAACAAAGTTATCCCAGGGTACATTTTTGAAGAAGCTTTCAAGTGGTTCCTAGTAGTGTGAAGTTGAAGGCTCTCCTAGTAGATTCAGAATGTTTTTGTTTATTTCTTCAAGGCTTCCCTAACCTGGTTCTTTTATTTCAATATCATATTATATTTGAATAAAACATTTGCCAAAACAACTTGAACTGCCTTTCTTTTGTGGTGGAATAACCTGTCACTGTTTTTCCCATAGTCTTTCTACTTCTGCTACCATAGTTCCTTTTAAAGAAGTAAAGCCCACATCCACTTCATTTATTCAGGTATACGTTTATCCTATTATTCAGAGCTCATTCTCTTATTATAGCCAAAATGACTCAATGGCAGAGACCACTGGAAACTTAGTGAAGCCCACCTGCTCCCCAAAAAATAGTCTCTTATCTTTTCACCCTGCACATCATGCTTTCATTGGATGACAGCTATGGACTATCACGAAGCTGAAATTCGGAAATTTTTCAAGTGGTTTCTCCTTTCCTTTCCTTTTTCAAGTGGTCTCTCTTTTCCTTTCCCAAAGCCTAGCTTCCTTATGAACCCACTGAAAAGACTGATCCACCAGCACCTTGCTGCCTTCGAGATCTGAATGCAACCAATAATCTCATTGTAAGGGATTTCATCTGAATCAGACTCGGAGGAATACTCAACCATGAGCCTCTTGACAGGCTGTGATACCTGTGCCTTGCCCTTACCCTTGGCTCCACCCATCCCCTTTTTGGGTGCCATGAATAATTCAATAGTAACCAACAGCACAGTAAAATTCACCAGACTGAGAGAAAGCCACCCACACACAAAATAATCCTGAGGCTGAGAAAGTGTGACCTCAATAGTCCTAATAGAGGGACACAGGAAAGGAACAACCACCACAACAAATGTGTGTGTGTGTGTGTGTGTGTGTGAAAATTCAAATGAAACTGGCAAAGAAAGAAAGTGTTGGGGCCCAGTGCAAAGTGTTGGGGCCCAGTGCAGCCACATGGTCCCCAGTGCCGCAAAGGCCCTTACAGTCCCCCATCAGGTCTAGCAGGACAGTGGGGAGCCCAGCCCACTGTGTGGGATGGTTTGAATGAATGGGGGGGGGGCAAACTAGACCCAAAGCATGAGCAGGTCCAGTGGCAACAACTGGCACAGGACCCAATCGGGTGTCTAAAAGGCAATGGGGAAGTGCAATCAAAATAGTGGGCCAGGTCCAGTGCAGCCGCATCGCCCCGACACAGAAAAGGGTGGCACCACCCCATTTGGATGGCAAAAAAAAAAAAAAAGGCACAGGCAGCCCCAATCTGGCCCCAAAAGCACAGGGAGGTGTGGGTCAAAGGCAAACAAGGGCTGATGCAGCCACACAGCCCCCAATATGGCAAGGCTGGCCCAGGCCCCAATCAGGCCTAAAAGGTGATGGGGCATGTGGCTACAACAGTGAGCAAGGCTCAGCCACACAGCCCCCCTGTATGGCAAAGGCCAACACAGTCCCCTTTCAGGCCTAAGGAAATGGGGGGAGAGGAGAGGCTCAACATCAAGCAAGGCCCAGTGCAACACACAGTCCCTGGTTCAGCAAAGGCCAGCACAGGCTCTGATCAGGCCTCAAAGGGTGTGTGGTCCCGATCGGGCCTAAAAGCAGTGTGTGTGTGGGGGGGGGAACGGCCCAAACGGTGAGTGAGGCACAGCATGGGCGCACAGGCCCCGGTGTGACAAAAGCTGGCATGGGCCCCAACCAGGTTAAAAGAGAGGTGGGTGAGTGAGGCTTGAAGAGAGCAATGGGAGGGGTGACTCAAACCACAAGTGAAAACAACAATGGGATCTCCCCCAGGCGATTAGGTAAGCCCTCTGTAGGGATGGCCCCACCCGATCCAGGAGCTCCCAAAAGACAATAAATGAAATAAAAGGGGCCAGCTGGGGCAACCTTTTATTAATAGTTATTTTAATGTTTTAATTTTAATAGTATGATGTTTAATTCTTTGTTAAGGGTGGGCTATCATGATATAATTTTGTATGTGGAAGTTTTAACTTGCTCTTAGCCGTTTTTGTTTTATTACAGAAAAGTGGGATAAAAATAGAAGTTTTATTATTTTATTATTTATTTTGGTCAACCATCTCCTTCCAAGGCAGAATCCAAAGAGGCAGAGCCAGGGGTGGCAACATAGCCAAGCAACTTGGTTCCACTCCTGACTTGCCCAACAGCATCTCAGAGATGCTGTTGATATTTAAATTCTGGTCTTGTGGTCCTGGAGGCCAGCAAACTGCACTTTGCTCCCCAATGGCTTTGCCAGTTTGTGTGGGATGTGTGTGTTTGTCGCATAGTGAGGGTTAGGGTTTTTTTTTTTTTTTTACTTTTTTTTCCATTCTCTTGCTTTATAGTACTGTAGGAAACCATGGTGATTACTGAACAGCAGGGGTAACCATTTTTTATCAAACCTTCTCACAGTAATCTTCTTAAACATGAAATAGAATGAAAGAAAATGCAGTGTTCCAGGATCTTTCATATTAAGATTGATGTTATAGTTGCTACATTTATATGGTCCATAATGGTATTACATTTATACACATCTTGATAATAAAACTTTTCTTAGAAAGAAATGTTACAGTCTTAAGGTCATACTACAGTCATTTATTCTAGTCCATATTTTTCAAGAGTACTTGACTTTTCTTTGCCAAATGCACATGAAATAATTGCCAAATGGAGGGAATGTTTGGGGCTTTGGGGCCAGAGCAGTTTAAAGTGAGAACTCTGACATCCCTTATTTGTTCTCACCATTGCAGATTAGAAATGAACAAGGGACAAAAGTCAGGCATACTTAAAGAAACCAGTTATGCAAGTTAAAAATAGGTAGCAGATGTACAATACAAACTCCATTCCAAAAGAATAAATTAGTGATGTCAGTGTGCTATGGCATTCTCTCCCCTTCCACACACCCATTTCCCCCAGAAACCAGTTCTTGAACCTAAGATACTTTCTAAAGTTTTTTGGAAATTATATAATGATGAATGTGGAGCCATTTGTGCAAAATATCTGGGGGGGGGGGGAGAGAAATGAGGGAGAGGATTAAGTGCACATCTGAATGCCTGTCTGGTGATGTACTCCATCGTTTTCATAGATCTTGTTTGGAATTCTCTCATGATTGACTCAAATAATTTCAAATTCGCTCCAGAGTACAGTGATGTATTAAAGACATGTCATAGCCAGCCTTGTGGCAAAGTACTTAACCAGCTGTTCTCTTTCATGAGCAGATAGATTTTCAGCACCTTGTGAGGCTCATTATTTTTATTTTCCAGTCATCTCATCACACACTGAAAACGGAGCAGGCTGCAAAGAGAGCAGTCCACAGTAACACAACTTGAATTTGCCATATGCTCAAAGTCACTCCGGGTGAATTAGATGAAGTGGCCTTTAATCTTACCTCACTGTGAGGAAATAATCTGCTTAACATGTTTCAAATGAAGTTATAAACTCTTCGCTGACTATTCTGGGCAGACACAATAAAAGTGCAGAAACAATACCCAATTTTTGTTGAAGCATTAAATTTGTGTTTTGACTGTACCACTTCCAGTTTCAGGTAAGAGGTCGTGTGAATGGGTGCTTTTACAGAATAATTCTGTGCATGGAAGGCACATCTTCCTTGACATCTAGTGTTATGCATCAGGCAATTTTATATTTATATTCTGCCAATTAAGTGCTTCACATTTAATTTGAGATTGTACCTTCTTTTCCACTGATTTTTTAAAAATCCAAAATGGCTTTGTTTTCTTTCATGTCGAATGTGAGAAAAACAAGTGCTTAACTTTTCCATGACATTTTCCTTTTCAAGCTGCTTTTCTTTCTTCAAGAAAGAAGCTACAGAGATATGGTATCCTTTCTTCCCATTAGATGGGAAAGTACCCAGAGATGGGGCCAATCTGTCTTCAGGGAAAACATTAACTCCTCATTAATTATTTTTGTCTGTATCTCAGTTTTGCCCACTGCTATTCTTGATTAACAGAAAACATGGAGAGAGAGAATAGAAATAGAAGTAAGATATAGTTTGGTCCATGAGCACTTGGTCTAAATTATATTGAAACTGACAGGAACTACAATTGGTTCACACAATCATGCTGATCATTTGACTGTACAACAATACTTGAAGCTTGATAAATGACAGTGTGCTCTCTGTATCCATGGAGTCTGCACCCACAGATTCCATGTTCCATGGCTTGAAAATATTTACTTTAAAAAAATCCAAAAAGCAATTTTGGATTTGATTTTGCCATTTTGTATAAAGGACACCATTTTACTATGCTGTTGCATATAATGAGTGGATACCAAGGGCCCATCATATTGACTAATTCCTTTGGAAAAGTATTGAAATTGGAGTGATGTGAGTTTACATAAACTGGATTAAATAAACTTATATGAAACAGGTTTGTATAAACAATCTGTAGGGCTTTGATCTTTGGTAGCTTCTTTATAAATATGCCATTACTTGAATATTCATGCCATCAGCCAATCCTAAATTACAACCAAAATTTGCTAGATTATGCTTATTATGCCCGCACAGAATTAAGAGCATTCAGGAAACCAAGGAAAATGGATATTTCCTACTGTGTTTAGACAAAACTAACAACATTAATAGAGCCAATGAAAATAGATAATTCCCACTGAATTTATTGCAGGGAAACACAATAAGACCTTTATCTTTACCAGGACCCCTGGGTTCCCCAGCTGTAAATAATCAGTGTTCTGTATTTTTATTTCTACATGTCTACTCTCAATGGATGCTGATTTTTGTCTGTGCATAACATTATGTGTGATTTCCCCCTCTTCACAACTAAGTTTTCATTCCAATGAAAAGATTCTGAATTTTACAGCAGACAGTAATTAGTTTTATTGCATAACCTTCTTCCATAAGTAGCATCTCTTATCGCCTACTATAACATTTATTTGATGGAAAAGCTAACAGCTGTGACCTAATTGCTCTTAGACTCATTGACTTTCCAAGAACATGTATATTTTATTTATTTATTTTTATAACAAAAGTTGTATGTTAGGAGGAAAACAGAGAAGTGGGGGAAAGCTCCAGCAACAATGAAACTTAATACAAACTCCCTCTTTTTTGATTTATGAAGAAAGACTTTTTATGCAGAATATCCACGCAGAATATCCAAGGTTCAGTTCCTGGAATATTTAGGCATGTGGGATAATTTAAGTTTCCTTAGGCTTCAGCCTTTGCTAAGGAAACTAAAATATTGAAATATCAAAGCCAAGCCTATTTAGGGACTAGCTTTAAATTAGAAGAGTATTAGAAGTGTGCTCTTGTCTAACTATGCTTTCCAAAGAACAGACTGACTCCAAAAAACCACAATCATGTAGTTTGCAGTTTAACACAAAAGTTTACTAAAGGCTTTAATCTATATTTACATAGAAACTATATCCTAATCTAGCTACTGAATAGTTCAGCTAAAATAAATATTTCTCTCTCCATCTTTTCAAAGAAAGTTGAGAGAACAGGAAGATGAAAACCCAACAGCACAGTTGAAATTATTTTGAAAGAAAGAGGGAGTGACCTAAGTCACATGGCTAGTTTGAATGAGACAGAGAAAGAGAGGAGTTTGCATGCAGGAAATCCCTATCTATCTAAGGAAGTAGAAAGAGAATGCAAAAATCTTCCAACAAGGTAAAGTTGTGAAAACTGTCTGTTTGGAAGCTTGGAGAGCTGTAATCAGTCTGTGCAGGCAACATTGTACTAGATGACACAATGGTCTGATGTCACGTAAATCAATCTTGTAGGCCTCTCATTTTCTCTCTCTCTCCTAAAATTACTAACAGGATGGAATACATCTCTTGAAATTATTCATCTACTTACTTCTGTTCCTTATACACATTGGTTCTTGATTTTTGTGTCAATACTTAGATCGTGTACCAGGGCAGTCACTTACAAACTGCTCTGGAGTACACAAAAGGGACCTGAAAGAGCAACTATTATGCCAGCTAAATTTATCAGCTCAATAGTGAGATGCTCATGTAAGAATCTGGTTGTACTTTTTCAAATGCCAAAGTTATGTCTACAACTGCCCAGAGGACCTTCTTGGCTGTTGTTCCCAGATTGTGGAATGGCCTGCCAGATGAGATCTGTCATATGAACACCCTAAATAACTTCAAAAAAGCTGTCAAGACAGATCTCTTCAGGCAGGTCTTTCTTAAATAGATGCCCAGCCATCACAGAGAATAAGTAAGGTATTGATCCTGTTTCCTGTGCTTTTAGTTTATATATTGTTGTTTGCTTGTATATTTATTAATTGTTTTAAAATGTCTTTTATATTACATTGTTTAATTCTATTTCAATGGGGGAAGGGTTGGAGGGATATATGTATATTTTTAATTGTTGTAAGTCGCCCTGGTTGCCTGAGTGCAGAGAGGCAGGATATAAAAAAATTTATTATTATATTATTATTTATGACAGTACATGAATTTGCAGTGATTTAATTATCCTAATACAACCGAAAGAGACAGATTTACACAAAACCACTAACCTTCAGATGAGGTCATTTGTTATACTATACCTCCATGTGATTCACTGCCTTAGGCATGTTTATTTTCAGACATTTAATACACTGGTGAACTTCCCATTTTAATTCAGAAAAAGAGTGTGGATCAGCTTCCAGCACTTTGAACATATTGGTGCTAGATAATTAATGGGTCTTTTAAGTGAGGTGGTTTGATAGGATAATCAAATGTAGTAAGTTTTATTTATTTATTTTGGTGCAGCATTTGTAGTTATTTGTTAAGAAAGATGTGTGCAACATCTTTTTCATATGAAACAGAGCCAAAGCTTTTCTCTGGGGCCATTTCTGTGTGGCTACCAACTGTCTGACCTCTAAGAACATGAAGAGATACTGCCAGTTACAGTTGACAGTATTGGGATAGGTCGACAACTATGGTCCAAAACACATTGCAGAAATAATCCAGTTTGAGACCCTTTGAACTGCCCTGGCTCAATGCTATGGAATCCTGAGAACTGTAGTTTTGTGAGACATTTAGCCATCTCTGACAGAGAGTTCTAGTACCACAGTAAACTACAGTTCCCAGGATTCCCTAGTACTGAGCCAAGGCAATTAAAACAGTTTCAAACTGGATTTTTTTCCTGCAGTGTGTTTTGGACCAAATACAGGCCAAAATAAAGCTGCTTCAGGTCACTTTGGAGGTATGCTGTTTAAATGACACACACATCTTAAGAGGCGAGGAACTGTGCCAAAGCTGCACTCCAGTCCTTAGGACTGCAGTGTGGCTTTGGCACGGTTTCTGGACTCTTAGGATGCATGCAGCATTTAAACAGCTTACCTCCACAGTGACCCGAAGCAGCTTTAGTTTGGCCTGTCTGTTTGGGCCCACAGTTTGGCAACATTGTTTTTTTTATCAGAGCCTTACTCTAGAACCCACTCTAGTGGGAACCTTGTAGTTCAGACTTAAAAGAGTAAGACCTATTACTGGCGTAGAACTTTAAATTTGATGATAGTTAATTATGAGGTTGGCCAGATGGGGCAAAAGGAGTGGCCAGAGGTTGATCTCGCCCCAATTGCTGTGAAACCGTAGTGACTGCATGCTCTCGGCCACCTAAAAGGAACGGTTTTTGCCTCTCCTTTTTTGCCTTGTTCTTTTGCCTTGAGGTGGGCTTGGGGTGGCTTCTGTCCATATTTGGGGCATGTGTCATCTAAACGCCATGCCCCTGACATGGTCCAATGGTATCCCTTTTGGCCAAGCTGTTTCAAGCCTATGATAGTTGAGAAAAAGTACTTTTCATACTACAGCTCTCAGAATCATCCAGTCAGCATGACCACAGAATGTGCTGGCAGGGAGTTCTTCAGGTTAGAGATGAAAAAAGTGACTCTTTCAACCTGCATCAGTTGCCCTGCAAGAAAAATAATGATGATGTTTATTACATCATCATAATTTTTTATTTATTCCCTGCCGGAGCCTTTTCTACAGACCAGACCTCTAGGCAGCTTACAAATTAAAACAGGTGCAGTATAGTGAAAACATTTCCCTGCTCCAAAAGCAACATTAAATTAGAATGATCCTACTAACAACACTGAAATTGGCTTGAAATAAACAATTAAAAATGTTAAATGCTAATATTTTATTATGATTAATGTATACTGATTAATGTATATAATGTATTACTTGTTAGTCACCTTGGAATGATTTGTAGCTGGAAAGGTATAATGTAAGTTAATTGTGATATTAAAGCATGTTGTTATTAATGTATTTGTTGTGATTTCACACCCTGCATTGGTCATCATGGCCAATATGGAGTTACATATTGCTTCCTTTAAAAACATAGCTGTTCTGAGTTCCAGTTTTGGTGTAAGTGGTGGAATGTAAATGAGAAGAAGGAGAATAATCATAATTCAACAAAGCTCAGCTCCTTTACCTTGTCACTTCCAAAACTCATGCCCCAGGATTTTGCAACTGCACCCAAAACTACAAATGTAAACCCAGCTTTTGAGAAAAACTATTATCAAATTTAAAATTTCTTGCTTATTTTATTTACCACTCATTTAATAAACTCCTTTGAAGATAGACTTTAATGGAAAGTTGTTCAATATTCTGTACCAAACCTTTGAGACAAATCTATTTACTTCAAAATTGAAACTCGCTGAAATGGATGAGATTTTCTCCTATTGATCAGAATGAGATGTATCTAATTAACCTGACCGTAACATTAAGTTGTTTTCAGTGACCAAGAACTGTTTCCCCATCTACCAATGGATCATTAAAAGTCTATCTTAATATACTAATTTCCCTAAGAATCTATGTATTTTATAAATCTAGTAAAGTAGGTTCCCACCCAGAAAAAACTTGTACTCCAATGAATTTGTAAGACTCTATCTGGTCAAGGTTAATTGTGATAAGGTCAGTCTGGTTTAAGTTTTCATGATTTTTAAATTTGGCTTGTAAATAATAATGATGAGGATGATACTTGGCTTAAAACTGGCTTGGATGTATTATCAAGGGCATTTCAAGATTCTGGTGCAACTAACTAAATCTAGCCTCAATTGGAAAGCATTGCTCAACATCTGACTTTCATTTTTATATTTAAAAACATGCATGCTGTATCTCAGATAATTATCTGGTGAACTAAAATTATGTGTTTCCCACACCCCTTTATTTTTCTCTCTCTTTCTTGCACACGCACAACAGATACACAATTTGAAAACCACTTGCAGTGTCAAGCCCTTTATTTAACAGCCTCAATCTTGGAAATGTACTGATACCTGGTATTTCAATCATTCCAAAAGATAATATGCTGCTGCTTAACACTGTCCCATATTAATAACATCTAATTAACTTTCATTTGAAGCCTTTCAGATGGATTACATGATCTTTGTGTAAATTTCGCCTCCATAAAAATGTGACCCACATGCTAATCTTTCTCTTCCCATTAGAAGTAATAAACATGTTTGCTGAAATGGGCCGCCAGTTTTTATAATACCCTGGAAGCATCTCTAGCCTATTTTTAAAGCATGTTAATAGCAGGCTTGCTAGAATGGTAGCTGGTAGGCTTTTATTTTCATTTGGAAACTGAAGATGGTGTGATGGCATAAATACTAACAGATGTAAAGGATTTGATAAGTATTAGTATAGTGAACATTTACCACTTCCTAAATCCAAGTTTCTAGATGAAGCAAATAATTAAATGCTCTTATTACACCAGTGAAAACATGTGGAGACACATAATTGTTTTCTTAGAAGCCAACTAAAAAGTAAAGTGTGAGAGCCATCTCAGTTCCCTGACATGAACATATGGAAATATGTGCATTTATGTCATATTTGTTAACAGATGCAACAGTGTCAGTTCAGACATCCTGCCTAGCAGTAAGAGCTTTCACATACAGAGAATGAAAATGGGTGGGTTTTTTTTTGAGTGTTTGTTCTCTACCCTGCATGAATGACATTATCCATATGGTCAACGTAGGCATGTATAAGCATGAAAGAAAAGTATCCAGTATCTCTTTTGTCTTGCACACTTTGCAGTGGGCAATATTCACGCACATTGGGTAAATAAGGTGCATATCTGTCCAAGTTATGACATGAACATAGTATTGACCATATGTAATTCAGAATATCTGGCCCAGTGAAGCAGAAGGATATGGAATATAAAGGAATTTCCTAGGCTTGCTAACAGAAGATAAAATTCAGTTTCCATTTGTACACCTCAGCTGACTAGAAACAGAATGATTGACCACAGTCATCTAGGACTTTCATTTGAAAGAGAGTTCAGCAGGGATGACTGGTGGTCCTGATGCCAGATGGGTAATGAATCTACCCTAGATTTTAAAAGATCTATCCAAGGTTTTGAATCTTATTCTCCAAATCAGTTCAGCAGCTTGGATAGCTTCCATAATGTTTGAGTTACAATTCAGAGTGATGTAATTGACATCACAGCTACCAGCAGACATTGCTTTCTAGATCATAGTTAGCACTTTAAATTTTGTCTGGAAACAGTTTCCTTGGATGTAGGAGGAAGGAAGAAACAATGTTGAATATCATCTTCATTCCTGAAGATAGTGGGTGGAAGGAAAGAGAAACACTTCTGTAGTGATTGTGTTTGAAACTGGAGCACTGCTTCTAGTTAAACAAGAATAAAATGACAATGTAAGTGGAGAATGGAGAAGGGAAAAAAACAAGACAGAAAATGAAATAAAGAAAGAAATGATATTGATAGGGGAAACAGAAAGCAAGGTGAAAGTGATTAGGAATGACAAACTGCTTTGTGATAAATGGATTCATAGTTGAAAAGCTCTATCTAGAGGTGTTTTAATTAAACAGTCACTAATTCTCCACCAGTGCCAGGTGCATGCATCTAATTGCATCTGTCAGAACAAAAGTAAATGATATTCTTCTGAGATTCCTTTTCTAACAGAAGAAAGATCCATTCCATCTGCCTCAATTGCATTTGTGTATTCTCAGAAGCTAGAGATGTATCATAAACCACACAGCATAAGATGATGTTGTTCCCTAAACATATCCTGTCCTGAAGAAGCTAGTGTTCAGCTGAAGAGAAAATGAATGTGTGTAACAGTACCTTATGGTATTAAAAATCTTATGGAGTTTAAAAAACTAATGTAAAAAATGATGTGCAATTCAGGGTCCTAGTTTGCCTAGTCTAGAATTCTTGGATTTGTAAATCAATACAGCAGAAGGCCCAAAAGCTGACAGCCTTTATTGTAGGAACTCTTACTTTGCCCTACATAATTAAGTTATATGGAGAAAAGCAGAGTGCCTTCAACAGCCAACAAGGAAAGTCATGATTTAAAACAACAACAACAACAACAACAACGCCTTGTATCAGCATCTACCAGAAGTGCTATGATGGAAAATATCCTAGAAGGCTTTCACACATAAGAAGATGCTCTCTTGCTCCCTTATATTTTGTGGAACAGGTAGATATATAACTGTGACTGTTGATGGCATTATATGCATCCAAATGACACATGGAGTGCAGCTGAAATCACCTCCCTCCAGGCTGTATTGTTCATCATTTTCCTTTTTTTTTTCTTTTCAGTTAGCTATAAAGTAACATTCATTCACAGCACTAGCACTTGAAACAATTAATAATGATAATGATGATACTCTTCCATTGAAAACTGAATTGTTTCTTAATTAACATGAATGGGCTATTAAGGCATTGATTTAACAGATAAAGTAACTTAAGCACCAAGTTTGGCACGCTTATGAAATACTAATTAATATTAGATGAGTTAATTGATGCTATAGCAATCTTATCAAAATGTCAACTCAAAGTCAAACAAGTTTTAAGATTATTGTTTTGCATATCATATTGCATAATATAACGGTAGGGCCATCTCCATCTCAGTCTAAAGTTTTGCCAGAATTCTGAGCTGTGGAAGGAACTCTCAGCAAGTACTTCTTGATGACTAACCATGAAATAAAGAAACCAGACACAAAACTTTGGGTTTCAACAAGGGACACTTTATTTGACCCAAAACACATTGAAATGGCTTGAACCTGGGAAAGAGCAAGAGAACACAACCAGCAGAGCCCAGATGTCCTCACATGACCACCTCTTCAACCTTCCCTTGGGCAAAAGAAACTGATCCTGAGGTCAGTCCAAGTCAACCTCAAGGGCAGACTCCTTCCTCACCTCCAAGGTCCTGGGACCCGCTGGGTCATTCCAGAACCATACTCTTCTCCAAAAGGGTGCTACGGTGCAAATGAAACTTTTTATAATACCCCTCAATTACCTGTCAATGATAGCTAATTTACTAATGCCATTCTATGCCAATTGATCCAGTCTCTGATATACAGTATGGGTAAGTGAAAAACTCCAGGTAATGCTCCAGGAAAATTCCTATCTAGCCCTGAGGTGATCAGCAAAGTTCACACTGAACCTTTGATGGGAGGAGGGGTTGCAGAACAAAGAACCAAGATGGCTCATGAAGGGATTGGCTCAGCCTTGCTCCAAGCCATCCTAATTTTGGCTTCTGTTCATAGAGGCTATGAAAGCACCCTCTCCCCCACAGTATTGTTTGCTGTGCAAGTCCAGGTGCTATGTAGTAATTTAAGTGTTAAGTCATCTTCATCTTCACTTCTTAGATGAAGGACTACAGGCTACTGATGGGCTGACCTCATGAAGATGGAGAAAATGTCTTTGGCAAAAGCATGGTGAATCGGATCAAAAGGACTTTAAACTAAATCCTTGGGTGGGGGTTGGAAAGGATAACTTAAACAGCTGTTCAAAAGAAAGCTCTAAACACAAGGATGTGCATTCTGGAGGGGAAGCTGAGGGAGAAAATGAGAGCTAGAGTAAAACTTGCAGTAGAACAAACCAATGAACAGAGTTTAGGAAGCAAACAAGATGAATTTGAAGGTAAATATAAAGGAAGGAGGGTATAGGTATTGCAAAGGCTTGCTAAAATGACTTCCATGGTTGGATTAAAGTATATAACCTGTAAAAAAAGGATGTGGGAGAAACAGAAGGGCAGTTGCCTTATATGTCAAAGACAAATTCACTTATACAGAAATCCATGCAACTGAGCAAATGACAAATGGAGAACATTTGGGAGGGGAAAAAATGAAAGGAGAAAGAGAGAAAAACAACACTGTGATAGGAGTTTATTTACTCTAGGCTGCTAAACCAAATCAAACTGGTAGATGATTATTTATTTATTTATTTATTTTTGTGAAACAAATCTCAGAAATCTCCAAGAAGCAAGAACTGGTAGTTACAGGGGCGGGGAGGAGGCTTCAATTATCCTGATATCTTTTGGAAGACTATCTCTCCTACACCTAGGCAATGTTCTCCATTGGCAAATACAAAATCCATATGTTCAAAGCTAGAGAATGGGGAAGGAAATTGTGTGAGTGCTGCTCAGAAAGAAAGATAAAATGTTAAGAAATGACAGTGAAATGGAGAACTTTTTGATACCTGTTTTGCATCAGTCCCCACCACCTCCAAAAAATGAGGATTGTTTTTTGTAATTGCATGCATCAGCAGAGACCTTGGCAAGGAATAAGGCTTGCAAATCAATATTGATAAAGAGTTTGTTAGGAATCACATTGGGGTGAAACAGATGGGCAGGAAGGAGTGGTCTATGGCAACTGCACACAGTAGCCCCAATCTGGCCTTTGCAGGGTTCAAAAAGTAGCTGCAAAAAGCATATTAAAAATTATTAATGATTAGTCCATTAACAATGATACCATCGTTCGAATCAGCGAATGCTCCTTAAAAGATCTTTCAGAGTACAAATTTAAAAAGACATGTGATAGCTTACACCCTGGTCATACTCCTTCATATTTTTATGTCCTTTGTCATCAGATTTTCAATTTCCACTGCAGTTTTTCTTTACAAGTAAAAGTTGCTAATTACATGCTTCTCTCTTCAATCAAGATCCTTATTCATGAACAATTTCATTATCCTAAGTTGTATTTTGTAAAACATTTTCTTTTAGCAAGCTGCACATTCACATCCATGTCACAGCATCTCTCCCCAACCACATATAAGAAGAACAATATTTCCTGATTTGAAATCATTCTCTAAATTGTGCTCCTCCTGCTTCTTTTCTTTGCTGTTCTTGTAAATTACACTGTCTATTATTTTGAAGGTAACCTCAAGGCTGACGTTCTTTAGTCACTGCAAATGCTGGTCATTTTCCTTTAGGTGTGGTGTAATAAAAATGGACCCTAAACAAATTTCAGGAATGTTCTCACTTCTGTAGATTTCATTGGAAAAAAAATCACTCTAAACATTTAAAAAGATTCTAGAAATAGACAACTAAAATAATTTTCTTTTATTGGCCAACAATAACTTTTTTTTTCTGTGTCTATGCCTTTTTTTGCCAGTTTTTGAATTCTAGCTTTCTGTACTCAAAAAATTGACTTTCAGTAAAATAAATTCTGGAAGATTATTTTTAAAATCTAATTAATGAACTTGCTCAGCAATGCAATTTTATCCTTAATGTTAGGTATCAGTATTTCTATTTGTCAGAAGTGGAAATTATCATTTTATTAAAAAGTGTTATTACAGTGGGCCATTGGTATCTACTGTGATTTGGTTCCAGGACCCCCTGTGGATACCAAAATCTATGAATGCTCAAGT